>BLBF01000031.1:22068491-22100359 GCA_015471245.1 Laticauda colubrina | reverse complement strand
ATGTAGGGCAGGACAGCTGTTCCATGGATCTGTTGATCTTCTAGGTCTCTGTTATGTGTTGGTGTATATATATGTTTTCTTAGGCTTTCGTGGGTACTTATATGTGTGCTGTTTAGCTTCCTTCGAGTATTATCCAACGTCATTGTAGTTCTGTTAAAGTTGTAGCAACGTTTCAGCAGAATCTCATCTGCCATCCTCAGGCTTCTGTGGCTTCTCTGATGATTCTGTGGCTGTGGAAGACATAGAAATTGAAAAAAGACCTGACAGCATGAATAGAAGAGATGATTCCACCAGACTGTCAATCATTTGGAAGCCTGCACTCTCAAATAGAAAGATCTCCATGCCACAAGCCAGGCATACACCTGGGCAAAAACAGACTCCCTCTGATAGCTCCAACCCAAACACCCCCCCACCAGGCACCCAGGTGAAACCCAGCTTGCTAATGAAGAGCAGCCGTCCCTTCACACCAAGCCAAGCTGCACTGAAAGCCTCCAACACAAGAACAGAGTGTTGCCAGCCAATCAAAGCCACAAAACAGACAGAAGAAACCATAAACACCAATCAATCAAACTCCAAGTCCAATGAACACAGATCCAGGCTCCCAGCAATCAGAATGGACCAGCCTCAAATTTGAAACCAGGAAATAACTCTATACAGAAGCCTGAGGATGTCAGATGAGATTCTGCTGAAACGTTGCTACAACTTTAACAGAACTACAATGACGTGGGATAATACCCGAAGGAAGCTAAACAGCACATATATATATATATATGTATATATATATATTTTAAGTTTTCGCGGGTACTTACATGAATGCAGTTCATCTTATTTCGGTTATTATCCCACGTCATTGTAGTGCTTTTAAAGTTGTAGCAACGTTTTAGCAGAATCTCATATGCCATGATTGTTTGATCACCCAATTAAAATCTGGCTTTTTAAAAAAAAAAGTCCACAAAGATATCCAAGAAACTACAATTTGGAAATAAGGATACTGTAGCTATATTTCTTACCTATGTAACAATCTGTTTGGTTGATTAATATTTGAGGGAAAATAAAATTGTAAAAAAAAATGTGACTGAATATTTAAAGCTAATATAGTTGGTGTTGGTTATTAGGTCGTGAATTGTGAGTTCAGATGCCAACTATTGCTTTCAAAAGACAAGTACTGTCAAGATAATTTGCAAAAGCTCTGCACCCCCCTGAGGATAATTTGTCAAGATAATTTGCAAAAACTTTGCAACCCCCTCCCTAAGCAAATGTTTCGATGTTTCAAGCTGAAATGGGCTCAGTCATTCCCAAACTGAGCAGTTTACCCCTTTTCCATCATTGCAAATGAAATTGGTCATTAAAGCACTGTTGGCAGTGGGCTTTTAAAAATAGAATCATTCATTCCACTGCACTTCCTAATAGTATTTTGGATAGTTTAGGCAAAATAATAAATAAATGAATGGCTATTTCTAATAAGTGAATCATACTTGGGATCATTAGATGCAAGAATACAAAAGTTATATTAATAAAGTTCTGTGCTATGGGTTGATTACAGGTGAATTGCCATCTTTTTATTATCCATTTGTTAACTATCATTAACAGAATCAGCTTGCCACTAACAAACATCTCTTGAAACAAAATGTTAGTAGACTTTCTAAATTAGCTGGCTGTGTCCATTAAGTAAAGAACTTAGCAAACTTTACCTACTTCACAATAAAACCTGAATGAATAATTCAACCTGGAACACTCATTGTAAACCTAATACAAAAAAGGACAAACTTCCTAGACTTCATCTGGTTGCTAGGCAATCAGAGTTCTAATTAGATTTGCATCGAAGGTGACCTTGCTTTTGTACTTTTTAATGATCTCCTAGTTTGCTCCCTGCCATCACTTTTCCAGCCAATTTTCTAACTAAATTTGAAGTGCATGCAGTTCGATTTTGTAGAGGAGTGTTTTCATCCTAATAATATGGATTTAAATAAAACTTTCAATTGAATATTCACCTTAATCTAAATCTGTCTCCATTCGATAAAAAATATCAGTACATGTATCTAGGTGTGTTTCAGTGTTTTTGAAACAACTTTTCTTTAAATATTATGTTTCATCACTTGAGAACTGTTTGATCTCTAGTGCATAATTGAGTTGGAATCAGCAAATCAATTTAAGAGTTGTAGATTAAATTAGTTCAAAATAGAATCCACAAAAGTTGAGCATTGCAAGTGCTCATTCTGTCAAAATCACCCTATAATCCACATTATTCAGAAGAGGTCACTGACTATTCGAAAGTCTTTACAGTAACAAAAAGTCTTTGTGTGGGGGCTATATTCAAATTAAAGACATTTCTTCATCTTCTTTTAATGACCCCAAAGTCCCTTGCGAGGTGGAATCTGGGCAACTCAATGGAGCTGAGTATTTATTGGCTGGATGCCCTTCCTGTCACCAATGTGAAGTTTTGTTTAGCAGATGTATTCTCATTGTGCCAAGAGTGAGAAATAACTGCCTCTACCTAGGATCAAACTCACAGCCTCCTGATCGTGAGATGAGAGCACCACCTCTAGGCTACAGCACCACTCAGATACATTATTTTCATGAGCACCCATAATATTTATCTTAACTTCTCATATTTCTTCTGATTTCATCTTTAGAATTATGGGTAGAACAGGGACATACCAAACAGGCAGAGAAATTTTCTCCTTAATATGCAGGTAGACATGGCCCTTTGCATTAGGAGTAAGAAATATGTAAGAAAACATGTATCAGTACATTGCAGTGAAAATGCCTTAAATATTTTCATGCAACATAATCTGGGTGCTGTTGTCTCTGCTTTCCCAACTTACATTTTTTCCCAACTTACATTTTACAACTTACATTCCCAACTTACATTTCAGTAAACAGAGTTTGTCTACATTTATGATTTTATTGCGGGTTTCCCTTCAAAGTTGCTTTCTTTCAGGGAGGGAATATGTGTGTATATTCTTGCTTTCTTGCATTTTTCTTGCTTTTTTTAAATTTTGCACTATATTTTACTCTGTGTAAAACTTTTAATGGAATTATTACCAAAAAAAGGAACTGTCTTTGTTTATAATAAAAATTATCCAGAAAGGGAGGCTTGATACAGAAAGGGAGGCTTGATACAGGACCCCCATTTTTGGCAGCAATCATGAATAGATCGGTTGAATGAAATATAATGATTCATATATTGATTGCATCTGAGTGCATATTATAATTATACTCAATAGATTTTCTTTCATATTCTTTCCCTTTTACATTCCTGAGTTTTCCATTGATTTGGGGCATTTTAAAATAGTTTCTTCTTTGACAAAGTCAGATTTATGTAAACTTTAACCTTCTCTGCAACTAAACAAATTAACTAAGTAAACTAACTGATTGAAAACAAAATCAAGACAAAGCAATTAATGAATTGATTTGTTTTGCAGTTATGCAAACATTCCTCTTATAAGGCATAGCAAATCACTTCCATTTCTCAGTAGTCAATACAAAGCAAGGGAAACTGCCAAGTAAAAATCAGCAAGTCTCCATAGCTCCAGGCTAGATTAGAAAAAAATCACAAAGGAATTTTAATCTTACGGGAAGGGAAGGGACAATTTAGCCTCTTTCAGAAGTCAAGGGAAAATTGTATATTAGCTTAGCATAAGAAACTAATTCAACACCCAAAATTGTGACTAGAATTTTATGAATCAGAATTTCTCTCCAATCTTGCCCTTATAAAATAATTTTCTGGTCCTGTGACTGTGCATATGTACTGTATATTCACACATTTAACATTAATTTGTCTATTCCTCATTTTTATTCACAATTTATTTCATAATTTTTAATGCTTACCTCCAGGATCATTTTTAAATATGTCTATTGCCTATGTTCATTTTCTTAATATGAATTTCCATGATTTAAATTTTTTATTGCACAACCCACTTCTGATAAAATGGTAGCCCCATATATAGATATTGCATATGCAACTTTAAAACTTGCTCTTTTTTCCACAGGCATTTTCAAATGCCTGTTTGTGCAGTTTTTTTCCTCTTTCAGAGAAAGATGGATGCTACAAGACTCTGTTCAATATGGGCATCTTTCCTTCATCAGGTCATACAAATCTGCTTCCGCAGAAATACTTAACAGATTTATTTTATATCCCTGTAACCAATTCATTTGGATGGAGGCATTTATGTGATTCATGGAAGCACAATAGAGACCCCATGATCTGGTGCTCCAGAGATGAATAATATATCACCCCAAAGTGTTCTGGGTTATACAGATTACTGATAATCAGAGTTGGAAGGGACCTTGTAGGTCATCTAGTCCAACCCTCCACCCAAGCGGGAGACCCTACACCATTTCTGAAAAATGGCAGTCCAATCTCTTCTTGAAAGTCTCAAGTGATGGTGCTCCCACAACTTCTAAGGGCAAGCTGTTCCATTGGTTGATTGTTCTCATTGTCAGAAAGTTTCTCCTTATTTACAGGTTAAATCTCTCCTTGTTCAGTTCCCATCCATCCTTGTCTGACCAGAACTCCTCCAAATGTATCCACTGAATTATGCATTTTTTAGAAGGTGAAAATCATTTAATGTAAGAGTAATTACTGTAACATTACTGTAATGTAAGAGTAATTATCTAACATTGGATTTAAATTGAATTAGGGTATTTTTCCAACATGTCAATAAAAGAGAAAATTTATCTCTTTATTCATTTATTTATTTATATCCCAACTTTATTATTTGTATAAATAACTCAAAGTGGGTGAATATATCTAATACTCCATCCTTCTCCTATTTTTCCCATCACAAGAACCCTTCAAGAGGAATTGGGCTGAGACACTGACTGAGCCAAAGTGATCCAGATGTCTTTCATGCTGAGGTGGGACTAAAATTTATTGTGTCCCAGTTTTGGGGAAATCACTAACTGAAGGAGAGAATGGAGAAAAGAGGCATGGCAATATGGAATTACTCTGGGGCAGGAAACAACATAGGCTGGATTAGTGAACCCATACCTGCCGGTTCTTATAGATTCTTATAAATAGGTTATCAATAATAAATAAATTGCTTTATCTTATTCACAAAATTATTTTGATTGCACCTGGTGCCCAGTTTCTAGACTGGTGCTTTAACCACTAGGTTAAACTGACTCTCTGCTTCCTCATGCCACTCCAGTAAGAGTATTTATTTTACACTTTTCATTGATTGGATTCATGCTCTATCTTTTATGGCTTTTTCTGGATTTCACACAAGGATCAAAAAAAGAAAAAGAAACATTGTGTACTTGTTAGACAATTGTGATCTCAGAATTGATACTTTTCTTGCACTTTTCTCATATTTATGATTGAGAAATATATGCAATCACGAGTCATACATAATGTTTCATTCATTTTCATTCATTCATTCATTCATCATGTTTAAATTTATTTGCCACCTTACTCCCAGTGCATATAATCATTAATTGATCATTTTTAAATTCTGTCCAACAACCCACTCCTCTCCCTCAAAAAAAAAATAACCTTTCTGCTATTGTCACTTTTATGGTTGCAAATAGATCAACTGTGTCATACATCAGAATATATCTGCATTAAGACCAAAGTGGTTTAATTATCAGTCCTTTTTCCTGGGTAATTCTGGAAAATATACATCTATTTAGATCCCCAAATATTATGTACGAAGTCATGACAATAAAACTTCTTCAACTTCAAAACATTGCATCTAGCTGGTCAATCAGTCTTTCTTATAGCAACCCACCTTTCAGGGTTGTTGTTCCAAGAAAATAGGAAGAGGAAGGTTGTTGGATATGTTTGCCAACTTGAATTATTTGAAAAAAATAATAATAAAGGTAGGATACAAATAATAAAATAATGTCTGTTTATCTTCATCAGTCTATCTATCTATCTATCTATCTATCTATCTATCTATCTATCTATCTATCTATCATTTATCTATCTTAAATCAAAGATCTCTCAAAGTGTTCTATGTTTTCCCAAACATATTGCTATATTAAACTATGAAATTTGGGGAGAGGTACATAGAAAACTTCATAGAAAAATGTATACAACTCGAAAGATTGCTGCTGCTTTCTAAAGTGTAAATTAAGCTGAAAATTGCAGAACACATTGGTTCCGTTTGAAATAGAAGCTAAATAAAACCCTTAAGCCTTCCTAAGTGTTACTAGAAAGACATTATAGAATTTTTCTACGCACATCATGCAATGATTCCAAATCATTATGAGGTAATTTTGAAAAAAGATTCACTGCATGTTTATTTCCCTTCCCCATCAGAATAAAAGATAATTGAAATAAAACAATGCAAACTGCTGGAGATTATACCCACAGGCTAAGAACATCTCATAGTTTTTAGAAATTGCTAGAGTAGTCCAGGCCAATACTCTAGTTTTCTGTTTCTGCTCTATTAAGTTCCAAAAAAACCTTATTCTTTTCAAGGGTACTAAAAAGTCTCCACTGATTCCAGAATTAAAGAAAAATGAAATTGTGATTGTATATCGCAAACACAATATATTAAATCAATTCACAAAGAAGAAAGTTGTCACTGAATCTTAAGTATGGGCTTTTTCAAGCAGCAATATTGAAAGAAGTGCAAAGAATATCCCACATAAAGACTAGCAAAATTTACTTAGAATGGGCAGGTGATTTACATATACACCTACAAATGGTTCTTTTAAAATGCAACAGTGGTGGTATTCTACTGGTTCGGCCTGGTTCTGCAGAGCCGGTAGCAGCGATAAGCAGCGGAGACTGAACCAGTTCTTGCCGCTGCTCTGCTATTGGGCCTGCTTGGCCGCCCGGGCTCCCATACTCACCTTTATCCTCTGAATTTGAAGCGCAGCTGCTTTGTGTGGCACAGCAGAGATTAGAATGCCTCTGCACCTGTGCAAATGCCTCTGTGCCCGCGCAAACGCCTCTGCGCCTGTGCAAACTGCATATTTGGCACTTGCACACACATAAAGTGTGTGCATTCATGCAAAGTGCACCCACCAAGCCATGCCCACTGAACCAGTGATAAAAATATTTGAATCCCACCACTGATTTGAGCCAAATGAGCAGTGACAGGAGGGCTTCCTAAACCAAATGAAACTACCCAGGAAGGTAGTTTCCTTCCTTGGGGGGGGGGGGGGGGAGCAGAATAGATTAAGTTTTTTAATTGTGAAGTGGATCATCTCTTAAGTTTACCATAACGTTACTTTTAGGGTAACTGTGACATGATTCCAAAGTTCTTGTAAAGTAATTAATGTTTTTAACTTATTTCTCTATGTTATTCTTTTTAGTAAGTCTTTTTGTCTTCCTTCTTCTATTTTGGCAGACCATCAATTTGACTTCGTTGCTTCAGGACATGACAAGCTAAAATTACCCTACTGAGATCTTGGAGAATGTGGATTCATCTTTGCAGGTAGAAAATAAATAATGACTGAAGACTAAAATCATATTTAGATGTTCCCAAATTGTTCTGTATTGGAGTTTAAAATCCCCACCTCATCCTCCCTACACACAGAAAGATATGCACTATTCACTTACTTATTCACACACATCTATTTATTTCTCACCTATTCAAAAAATCCAGATAATTTACATGCATAATTAAAAAAACATACATAACAATAACATAGGCCACATCCATGTTGGTCAACCCAAACAGTCCCAATAAAGTGCTTTTACCTTCACATTATTCTCTCTACTCCAAAGATCCCGCAGAAAAGTATTGCTTTTATTGCTTTGAGGCCATCCTGACCCGGTTGAGCAGATTTTTTCAGGCTGAGGAGACCTACATCCATTAAGGTCAACTTCTAGGACCCCATTTTCTTTTCTCAAGAAAGAAAGGAACCTACAGCATGCCCCTTTGTCCAGGATGTATTCAGTAAACAGATGGAGTCTGGAGAATGGTGTTTATGATATGTGCTATAAACTGTTTGACGTATATTTTAGTTGTTTTTTTTAAAAAATGTGCCATGTGGCACTGGATCTGGAAGCAATATACTCTGAAAATAGAAATTTTAACATTCTTTGGAGGAAAAAATAACTTTAGACTGAGGTATTTTGAATACTGCTTTTCTATTTAAGTGATTTTAAAATATATTATCCCAATATTCTATCATAATTGAAAAGGAGAAATGCTAAGAAAGAAGCACCAGCACTTGCTTAAAGAATAGCTTTGCATGCTGAATGGATAGAAGTGGCTTTCAGAAGATCATAGGTTCTTTGTTACTTGCAAAATGCAGCTTTTATCAGCTGACAATGTGCATATTATTTCTCCAATATGCAATGACATTTTTCTTCTTCATCATTCAAAAGGTTAGAAATCAAATCATTTGCATGAGCATTAATGATACTCCCGCACTAAAAAGATGCCATTCAGTATAAAACCCACATCCTTTTAAAGCAGGGCTGTCAAATTCCCAGGCCATGGGCTGGATGCATCACATGCTGGCCATGCCCATACTCAGTTTAGTTAAAGGGAAAAAAAGTCCCTATACATCACATGACACCACCGTGATGACATGAGTTTGACACCCCTGTTTCAAAGGGTTCCCTTGTGCAAATGTCTTTCTCAACTAAATATCAGTTTATATTGAACTTAAATATTGGTCTAAATTGTAACAGCATAGGTCAAAGTACTGAAAAGCAACAGCAATGGTATAAATTGCTTCCATAGGAATCCAGATTAGAAATGCACCAACACCTTTTAAGTTTTTCTGTCACTTACAATCCTAAAAGTGTTGGAAAGTAAAAAACAACAACAACAACAAAAAAACCCACACACCTCCACTAACCAGGCAAAACATCAACCCCCCTTTTTACAGATGAAACTCAAAAAATTAGAATATCGTGAAAAAGTTCATTCATTTCAGTAATGCAACTTAAAAGGTGAACCTAATTTATGAGATAGACTCATTACATGCAAAGCAAGTAGTTCAAGCCGTGATTTGTCATAATTGTAATGATTATGGCTTACAGTTCATGAAAACACCAAATCCACAATGTCAGAAAATTGGAATATTACATGCAATCAATAAAACAAGGGTTGTACATAAACAATATTGGACCTCTGAAAAGTATAAACATGCATATGTACTCAGTACTTGGTTTGGGCCCTTTTTGCAGCAATTACTGCTTCAGTGCGGCATGGCATGGAAGCTATCAGCCTGTGGCACTGACAAAGTGTTATGGAAGTTCAGGATGCTTCAATCGCAGCCTTCAGATCTTCTGCATTGTTCAGTCTCATGTCTCTCATCTTTCTCTTGAATCTATTCATAGAGAATCTCTATGAATCTCATAGATTCTCTTTGGAGTTCAGGTCAGGCAAGTTTTCTGGCCAATCAAGCACAGTAATCCCACGGTCATTGAACCAGGTTTTGGTGCTTTTGGCAGTGTGGGCAGGTGCCAAGTCCTGTTAAAAAATGAACTCAGCATCCCCACAAAGCTCATCTGTGGAAGGAAGCATGAACTGCTCCAAAATCTCCTGGTAGACTGCTGTGTTGACCCTGGACTTAATGAAGCACAGTGGACCAACACCAGCAGATGACATGCTTCCCCAAATCAACACAGACTGTGGAAACTTCACACTGGATGTCAAGCATCTTGAGTGTGTGCCTCTCCACCCTTTCTCCAGACTCTGAGTCCTTGGTTTCCAAATGAGATGCAAAAGTTGCTCTCATCAGAAAAGAGGACTTTGGAGCACTGAGCAACAGATCAATTCTGTTTTTCTTTAGCCCAGGTAAGATGCTTCTGACATTGTTTATTGTTCAGAAGTGGCTTGACAAGAGGAATATGACATTTGAAGCCCATGTCCAGGATCCGTCTGTGTGTGGTGGCTCTTGATGCACTCCAGCCTCAGTCCACTCCTTGTGAAAGTCCCCAACACTTTTGAATGGCCTTTTCCTGATAATCCTCTCCAGGCTGCAGTCATCCCTGCTGTTTGTGCACCTTTTTCTTCCACACTTTCCCCTTCCACATAACTTTCTATTAATGTGCTTTGATACAGTACTTTGGGAACATCCAACTTCTTTTGCAATTACCTTTTGAGGCTTTCCCTCCTTATGGAGGGTGTCAATGATGGTTTTCTGCACAATTGTCAGGTCAGCAGTCTTTCCCTTGATTGTGATTCCTACTGAACCATCCTGAGGGACCATTTAAAGGCTCAGGAACCTTTTGAGGCGTTATGGCTTAATTAGCTGATTAGAGTGGGACACTTTGAGTGTAGAATATTGAACCTTTTCACAATATTCCAATTTTCTGAGACTGTGGATTTGGGGTTTTCATGAGCTATAAACTATAATCATCACAATTATGACAAATCACGGCTTGAACTACTTGCTTTGCATGTAATGAGTCTATCTCATATATTAGGTTCACCTTTTAAGTTGCATTACTGAAATAAATGAACTTTTGCACGATATTCTAATTTTTCAAGTTTCACCTGTACAATTAATTCTGCAGTGAAAAGCCTTCAAAACAATAGAATTTTTAATAGATGGGTTTATTTGTATCTTAATTGATATTCAATAATATGTAATAGAATTTAAGGACTTATAGCTGTTGGAGGTAGGATTAAAGGTAAATCCATAGAACCAGCAAAATAACTATGCTATTTATTCTCCTTTATCATTGTTTACAGTAACAGGAAAGTGTATTTTAAGTGTATGTTTTCAAGTAAATGTAAATATAAAAATGAAATTCAAAAGCTTACATCTGGATCTATATTTCTCCGTACTGCAGAACGTTCCAATTTCTACCATAGCAGCCAGTTCTGATATATATTCCTTTCCTTTAGTGAAGATGAGAGAAAACCATCTTCCTATGGGTTTCCATGGCTTTTTTTTTTTTCTAGGCATATAGCATTTCCATCATCAATAGGAACATCTACCAGCTGATGGCATTTTCCTGAATGATGTTGTCCACTATATCTAAATAACTGAAGACTCACATATCATTTAGTTAACCTTCTATTTGTGTCAATCATTTTTTTATGAATAACTGTTGGCTAATTTTCACATTAAAAGTTTAAATGTACCCTTTTTTGTGAATATTTATATTTATTGGCCACCTTTTTATTATATAATATTTTCTTTTGGTAACTTTTTTTTTGACAGATTCATTATTAGTGTTTCTCATTCTTGTGTGGTTGTCCTAAAAGGAAAAAAATTCCTATCTGACACAGCAACATAAGGTATGAAAGCAAATTAAAATTAGATCCTCAGAGGAATGAATCAAAATAGGAATTGCCATATTTCTTTTGTTCAGTGGGTATTTATATTTGTAAAATGGATTGGACTTTCCTTTCATTAGTGTTGATTTGTTGACTACCTGATATGAATCTAATATATTTCAGATTTTATTTTTAGGAACTATGGAAGGCTCAGCATAGATTTGTTCTGAACAATTATTGGTCTAAACTAAGTATCCAAGCTAGGGAGGGGAACATACCTATATGCATCTCTTCAACTTGCTGCACTTTGCAAGATTTCACACTCCCAGAATTTCCAACTAATTCTAGTAAATTTCAATTTAGAAAGCTCTATTCTTGCACCTGAGGCTGATTACTGTTGTTTTTTTTTAAAGCAAGGCATAGTGCATCTTTTACATTTTGCCTTTACCTGATGTAATTACAACAGGAAGCAAAATGGAAGGCTAATCCAGGTTAAAATGGTGTGATTACCAGTTTGATGTATCATGCTTTTTTTACATTAGGCACATCTTGCTTAACTTTTAATTACCCCATCAATGAGCAAGAACTCTGAATATGTTGTGCAATGATAGAAGCAGAAACTTTCAACTGTTTCTCTCATGAGTTCATGCAGCTGCTGTTATAGCCATGTTGCTTTCATATTAGCATGACAAGTGATCATCCAGGGCCTCATAATACTACCTACTCTGATAGAATCTCTCTCCCCCAAGATCTTAATAACCAAGCAAAGAAGTAACATTCTTTTTGGCAATCAGGGGACCACTGCAGGAGACATAAGGAAGCTTCTCTGTTAAAGGACAACAATCTTCCATTTACTTCACAGATTTATCTATAATTTAAGCCACAGATAGAACAGCCACATATACTGTATATATTTTCAGGGGGTGGGGAGAGGCTACCCAGAGCCTCATAAATCATGGGGAGGATTAAAAGCAATGAACATATATCTTCTTAATCCTGCAAAGCAATAATGCAAACCAAGGATTACAACTTGCTGCACATGTAATCTTTGTTTGGGGATAAAAAAAAGTGTCAAGCTTTTTCTATATTATTCTTGGTTTTGTTTTGCTTTTTTTAAAAAAACATAGTTAAGGAAAAAAATCAAGTTGCTGTGATGATGCCATTGAGGAAAGTAAAAAAACAACAACAACACCTTTTGGGGAAAGTATGCCTTTCATTGACAATCAAGTCACTGGCGTGCAGTGGTGGGATTCAATTTTTTTTACTACCATTCTGTGAGTGTGACTTGGTGGGCATGGCTTGGTGGTAGGGGAAGAATACTGTAAAATCTCCATTCCCATCCCACTCCAGGGGAAGGATACTGTAAAATCTCCATTCCCACCCTACCCCACCCCACTAACCTGCTTTCAAGCTCCGTTCTCCTGTGAATGACAACAAAAGAAGACCCAGCCAATCAGCTGGGAGTCAGAAGGCAGAGAATAGATGGGGGCAGGGCCAGTCAGAGGTGGTATTTGCCAGTTCTCTGAACCACTCAAAATTTCTGCTTACTGGTTCTCCAGAACTGGTCAGAACCTGCTGAATACCACCTCTGCTGACATGATTGGACTAGAAGTGAGGTTAATTGCACATTGCATCTGCAATTGTATGACTTTTTTAGAATAACCCAAATTATTTCTCCATTATGACACTTCTATTCTAGTCAGAAAGTACATAAAAAGCTCTACTGATATGGATTCTCTACTATGTGTCCAAAATATTGCACAACTATTGTCTCTCCAAAGTGGCAGGCACCTCCCAATAGTGTGATATGCTTAACTATGTGATTAAAAGGAGAAAATAGGGGATGTCTAAGGAACAGCCAACAAGCACATAGAAACAATGCTTTCCATCCCACATACAAATAATATCCCAGATTGACTTCCGGTTTTGAGCTTCTTCGGCGACAGACCGAAACCTCGTCCCTCCAAGGCTTTGATACGTGCTCGCCGCTGGAACACCCCAAGCCGGCTGGTTTCGGGGCTAAGCCACCCCGTAGAGGTGGTGAAGAGGGGGGAGACTGCTGCAGGGTTGAAGAGCCGCATCTCTCCTCCCCAGCTGGCCATTACTCCCTTTCCTGAAGGCGGTTGCAGTGGCGGTCAAAAATGGCCGCCACAAAGAAGAACTTGACCGGGAAAGAATGTGCAGGAGGAAGATAAGAAGAGAAAGTATTGGTTGACTGGGTCAAACAGAAAGAGCAACAAATAAGGTACCCTGGAATTTAAACTTAACAACATTGTTCCCAAAGAGGATCTTGAAGCTGTGAAGGAGAGAGAGAAGGGAAAGGATTAGTTTTTTTTCTTCCCTTCCTTTATACTAACAGCTAAGAGACTTAAGCAAGAAATTGAAAAAAAATCCACTTTGATATTAATAGGCATCTAAGCTGGAAATAAAACTCAAAGGGATAAAGATTTCTGGACATTTAAAAGTTTTTAAAAGGAGAAAAAAAGAATACAAGGGCAGGATTTGGGAAAATGGAGGAAATTACCTGGAATTAAGGAATGGAATTCTAATTAAAAGTGAAACATTGATAAGATTCTTCAAAGATACAAAGAAACTTGGTAACAAAATTATAGAACCCCAGGAAGATAAAGTGGAAAAAAGAAGTAAGTAGTGACAGCTTTGGACTATTGGATTAACTGGTGATTATAGGTTTTTGTAACTAGACTGACTAAAACTAACTGGATGGTTGTTTAAAAGTTTTTAAAATGGTATCACTCTTTGAAGAACTGAAAATGGAACTTAAAAAGTGGAAAGAAGATGCACAAGAAAGGAGAAGTTCATTTGGCTTTGTGTTTCAATTTTTAGAAATTGAGATTTGGAACTATGAAAAGCAACAAGAAATGCTTGCAGGACAAGAAGACAGGGACAAAGAAGAAGCCATCTTTAATGATCAAATAATTTTAAGTGGGGGGAAAAAAGGGGGGAAAGAGAATGAAAGGTTTAAGACAAGAAAAAACAACCAAAAAGAAGAAGGACAATTAGAAAGATAAGTATAATATTAGAAAGCAACAGAAGGGGGGATTACAGATGAGAGAGTTAGAAGTAGAGATACGAGGGGGTAAAAAGGGGAGGGGGAAGAAGATGGGGAAGAAAGCAAGTTGTAAAAGACAGAAACAAGAATGGAGATACAGGGGAAAAGACATAAAGATTGTAACCATAAGCTTGTTTAGAGATAATGGGTGAAAACTTAATTGTAAAAGGGATTCTGTAATGGTACATAAAATAGCATTGCTATAATAGAAATAATTTTAGAAAATATGATGATGGATAAAATATTCATGGTAATGTAGTGGGATGTTTGTTAATAAATAAATGAATTAAAATGATTGAAATAATTAAAAGGGAACATTTTTAATTATTTGCAGCGATTTATACAAATATAAGTAAGTAAGAAATTGGGGAAAAAAGAGTTAATCATGGAAAGTTTATAAATGTTCCCAAAGAAGTATGATGAAAAGAAATATTAAAGATGTTAAAATTTTAATGCATATTAATGATAGAATTGAATTGAAATGGAATGTGTGTTTTATTTACATATGTATACAATTTTTTCATTTTAAGAATATAGTGTCTATTTTAAGAATGTACCAAGCAGAATCCGATTGGAAGTTATGTATTATATTGAATGCAACAATCTCAAAGTTATATACTGAAATTTAAATAATAGTTTGAATGGATAAAATTAAAGGATATAAATGTGTCATACTCGAATTGGTAATTACAATGAAAAATTGTTTAACAAGAAAAGATAATATCAAATTGTAACAGAACAGACAAAGTGTGTATTATAAAGCCCATGTCACACTGCACCAATGGATGGAAAGAGGATGTAAAACGGAGAGAAACATGTGCCATCCGTTGGTTAATGCGATGCATCCGTTCTGTACTCACGGCGTATGTTTTTCATACTCTCTATCTGTCCAGCATCCGTCTACTGACATTTCATACCGGCCAAAAAGTTTTGAGTTACACAAAACTTTTTGAGTGGATAGAGTATCCAATGCATCCATTCTACATCTGCTACGCATACGGGGAACATCCGTTATACGTCCATAGTCATCCGTTACGCGTCCGCTATATCCGCTAGGCATCCGCTGCATGTCTGCACAACTCGCATCCGCTCCAGTGGAAAACGGACACAGGGAGGAAGCGAAACGGACACAGAACGGACTTGCAGTGTTAGTATCATGGACGTAGAAAGGATGAAAGCGGATGCAGCTTGCATATAAAGCATTAAAACGGAAAAAACGTTCATATAGGGGACGTATCTTGGATATTTAGGATGTCTGCAGGATGTCTAGAGGATGCAAAAGGACACCTAGCGGAAAACCTATATTTCCCATAAAAAGGGGGAGAAATCACATGGATCTCACTTTCACTCCAGCAGCCCTGCGGTGCAGACCTCTTTAGCCTTCATCTTGCTCTTGCTCTTCCACAGCATCCAGTCATCTCCACCATGGATCATCACACACTCCTTTTGGTAACCGCCATCATTCTAAAACAGTGTGAAGCCATCTACAGGCTCATTCACCTGTTCTATGGGAAGAAAAGGAGCCATCCAAGAAGTGTCTGGGTCCGAAGATGGATCAGGAGAAGAGCCGAGTACGGAATGTATAACAAACTGATGGTGGAGTTGAGGAATGAAGACTTTCATGCATTCCAGAACTTCATGAGGATGCCGCCAGCCATGTTTGATGAAGTTGTGCAGCGGCTGAGACCCAGGTTGACCAAGGCAAACACCAACTTCCGGCGCAGCCTGGACCCTGGGCTCAAGGTGGCACTGACTCTGCGCCACCTGGCCTCCGGGACCATGTACAGGAGCATGCAGTACGCCTAGAGAGTGCCACACAACACCATCAGCATTGTGGTCAGAGAGGTGGTGCAGGCCATCATCGAAGAATACCTGGAGGAGCTCCTCCAGTACCCCTCCACTGAAGAAGGCTGGAAGAAAGTTGCAGACAGTGGTATCAGAAGTGGAACTTCCCCCACACCGTTGGAGCCATAGATGGCAAGCACATGGCCTGCAAATCTCAAGCCAACTAAGGGTCCACTTATCACAACTACAAGGGCTTCTTCAGCATCATCCTCTTCGCCATGGTGGATGCTGACTACAAGTTCATGTACGTCGATGCTTCAGGCAATGGCTCAGCTTCAGATGCCCAGGTATACAATGCCAGTGACCTCAAGGAGGGGCTGGAATGCAACCTCACCATGGGCTTCCCAGATCCAGACCCCCTGCCCAACGACACACAAGATGTGCCCTACTTCATTGTGGGGGATGACGCCTTCTCCCTCAGAACCTACCTCATGAACCGCTACACTTCCAGATGCCTCACACATGAAGAGAGGATCTTCAACGACAAGCTGTCCCGGGCAAGGCGGGTGGTGGAGAACACCTTTGACATCCTGGTCAACAGGTTCCAGGTACTTCTCACCACCATGCAGCATCGCCCAGAGACTGTGAGGAATATCGTGGAAGCTTGCTGCATCCTGCACAATCTGATGCGCACCGCTACCCAGTGTTGCAGAACAGGCTCGTGGACCACCAACAAGGCAATGGGGACATGGAGCCTGGTGAATGGAGGCAAGGGCTAAACCTGATAGATACTGTGATTGTGCAAGGCCCCAACAGAGCTTCACGTGAAGGGAAGAAGCAGCACAACCTCCTGAAACACTGGTGCAACTCCCCAGCTGGAGCAATGGAGTGGAAAGACATGATGGTAGATGCTTTATGGATGCTTCCTTCAGCCTGTCTCATCACACTGATGAGATTGTGCCAGGTATGTTGAGTGGCCTTACAATGAACAGGGCATTTAATAAAGAGTTGTGTTTATGTTGAAATGTGTCGATGAATGATTAAATTGTTATTGATAATAAAGGGCCGTAGGTGTGGCACCTGGGAGGGTGGACCATACAGTCCCACTATGCTTGCACTGGAGGTTTATCTATCCCACAGCTATCCTAACCCATACCAAAGGTATCCCTACCCATCCCACAGGTATCCCTGCCCATCCCACTGCTATCCTTACCCATCCCACAAGCATGCAAAGGCTTAAACCATTTCTAAAAGTTTCCACCAAGACTTTATTTAGGAAAAGAACTGAACCAAATGTGTGAAGCAAAGATAAACTTTCTTAATAACAAACTGTAAAAGCAAAATGACCCAAGTAAAGTGTCCCAAGCAAAGATAAAGTCAACAGGTAGCAACCCAGTCTCTGGCACTCTTCTCAGTCACTCTGAGGCGTGCCCATAGTCTCAGGGGTGAAGGGTCCAGATGCTGTGGAGGTGGCTGCTGCTGGAGTGCTGGTCTGAGGCGCCATTGGGATGCCTGGCCCCGAGAGGACAACAGGAGATGGTGTGTGGAGGAAGCTCTCAAAGAGCTGGCTCAGTCCCGTGATGTTGAGAGCCCCTTCCTCCATGACATGGCGTGTCAGTCCCAAGACCGATGAAAGATGTTCTGAGGCCGGGCTTGGCTGTGGGGTGGAGGAAGGAGGAGTGTAGTGGGGCTGTCTGGTCTGTAGCTGAGTGAGGTGAGGCGTGGGTGGCATCGGTGGCATCTGTGGCGTGGGTGGCATCGGTGGCATCCGATGAACCTGTGGCTGGACTGGGAAGTGCTTCCTGTGCTGCTTGACCTCCTGGTAGCCGTAGCCTTGGTAGGTGAGGGCCTGTGGAAAGCCATGGAAGGGCTGTGACATCACCTGGGGTGGAGGAGCAGACCTGGAGTGGGTCAGAGCAGGTTCAGCTGGGCCTGGAGGGTTGTGCAGAAGACCTGTGATCCTCTCCTTTATCACCTGGTACTGTGATTCGGACATGTCCAGGAGGGTCTGGTTGACGTAGGTGAGGAAGGGGTTGTGGTTTGAGGATGGAATGTCGGTGTGTATCAGCTGAGAGAGGAGATCAATGCTGCTTTTGATGGTGTCCCTGATCTCCAGCAGGACAGTGTGGCTCTGTCCCTCCGCTCTGGCTCTCTTCCTGCTTTCTGTGGAGGTGGAGCTGGGGGTGGGGGTGGGTTGGTCTCTGGTGGCAGTGCCCTCTCCTTGCTCCCACTGCATCAGGGAGTCTTCCACGTGCTCCACCACTGGGAGTGCAGCTGTTGGCGGGGTCTCCATCGTGGGGTGCTCCACAGATACCTGCCTGGACAGAGGAGCTGACTCTTGGCCAGAAGAGGACTGGCTCTCTTTGGGCTGCCTGAGAGAGAGTGTAGACAGAAGGGCTGCTCCTCAGTGGCAGACCTCACCCTCCAAGAAGCTGCACTTGGCCATCACGAAGGTCTCCCTGTCGGTGAGCTTGACCACGGCCTGGCCAGACTTCTTGAGGTGCAGCTTTCTGTACCAGGTGTGCATGTGCTTCCACTACCTGAGGAGGATCTCCAAAGTGTAGCTCAGGCTCTCCACCTTCTCTCTCCAAGCCGCCTGCTTCCTCTTGGTGTCTTGATAGAGCCTGTGTCCCTTCTGCCATCGGTACTCGTTCTCCCTCAGCCATTCGAGCACCTCATCCTCATGTTCCTCTTCGATGGAGTACTGCCTCCTCTCCCGTTCTTGCGTATGCCTCTTCCTCCCTCTGGCAGGGCCTTCTGGGCCCTCATCAGAGGGGCTTTGAGGTTCTAGGGGCTGCTCCACCACACCACCACCACCACCACCACCACCATCAGCAACAACAACAGCAGCAGCAGCAAAAGCAGCACCAGAGCACCAGGAGCACCAGCAGCACCAACAGCACCAGGATAAGCAGCAGCAGAGTAAGCACCAGCAGCACCAGAAGCACCAGCAGCACCAGCAGGACCAGGAGCACCAGCAGCACCAGCAGGACCAGGAGCAGCACCAGCAGAGTAAGCACCAGCAGAAGCACCAGCACCAGGAGCAGCGCCAGCAGATTCCCCAGCACCAGCAGAGTCAGCCCAAGCAGCAGAAGCCCCAGCAGTAGCAAAGTCAGGGCCAGGTGGTGGGATGGTGGCCCTGTCCTTCTTGCCAGGGCTGGCAGAAGATGGCACAGGCTTCCTCTTCTTCCACATGGTTGTTGGCTGGAGATGTGTTTGACAGCAGGTCTTTCCTCTGAATGGTGACCTGCTTGTGAGCTGCATCCTTTTATATCTGTGGGGCTGACGCAATGCATCCTCCCCGCATTTGCAGTGAATGCTTTGCATCCACTAGGCATCTGCTATGCATCCACTGGGCGTCCGGTCTGCATCCGCTGTATCTGCTCGGCATCCGCTCGGCATCTGTTCCTTCTGCTGCGCGTCTGCTTCCGCTGTGCTCCCCTGGAAGCCCTGCAGATGTCCCATCTGCTCCCATCTGCTTTCATCCGCTAGGCTTCTATGGAGCATCCACTTTACATTCTGGCTACGTCCTACTCCTGTCCGTTCCTTTCCATTGTTGTCCGCTCTGTTTATGCAAATTTGGGGCACTTTTGAGAGCGGATAACAATGGATGGAAAATTTTCTCGTCCGCTGTGTCCTTTTTACATACTTTTTGCATCCATCGGCCTATGTGACAGGCCCTTAAGAATGTACCAAGCAGAATTCAATTGGAAGTTATGTATTATGTATTATATTGAATGTCATAACCTTAAGGTATATATCGAAATTTAAATAGGAATTGGATGGATAAAATTATAAGATATGAAGGTGTTATATTCCAATTAGCAATTACAGGAGAAAATTTCTTTCATGAGATAAGATAATTATAATAAATTGAAACAGGATAGACAATAATATAAATATAATGATTTGAATTGAGATGAGATAATCAAAACAAAATTGAGAAAATTAAAAGAGGGAAAAATTATGTAGAAAATATAAAATGGTAATAAGAGATGGAATAGAATATAAAAATGAGCATGAGTTTTGTGTCTGTATGAAGAAGTGATAACCTGGGACCATGCTATTTTCAAAAAACATGTTTTATTTGTATTTTGTTTTTTGTGAAAACCCAAATAAATTTTCAAAAAAATAATAATAATAGTATCCCAGACTGAATAATTTGTTTAATGTTTAATTTGTTGTAGTACAGCACAAGAAAGCAGAATCATTTATTTATGCTAAATCATCCCATTTGTTTGTTTTTGCACTGAGTAAATAGTAGCTTCAAGTGCAATTATCACTTCCCTGGTATTCTCAGTTAGAAGGAGGATGAAGACAAGGCAACTGGAGTCAGGCACAGAAAGTTCCAACTCAAACAAGAGAGGGGAAGTGGCATTAGCATTTGAGATTCAGGCCATACCATTTTAGAACTTGTACAAGAATCTCATCTGCATCCCGGAAATGGTACTTCCTCATGTGAAAAATCAGGAAAGTGGAGGAGTGCTTCGGTGCAACAGAAGAATCTAAATTGGGAAGCAGATTAGCATCAGTTATTTTCCAGCACTGACCAAATCTCTCTATTTAAAGGCCCTGTCACACTGGCCGACAGAAACGTTTTGCAAAACGTTTGTAAAAAGGACACAGCGGACGAGAAAAATGTTCCATCTGTTGTTATCCACTCTCAAAAGGGGCAAAAATTTGCATAACCAGAGCAGATAACACAGAAAGGAACGGATGGGGGGAGGACGCAGGGCGGATGGAATGCGGATGCGGAACGGAAGCCTAGTGGATGGAAGCGGATGAGAGTGGATAGGTCCCCTCTGCGAATGTTTTTTCCGTTTTTATGCTTTGTTTGCGAGCTGCATCTGCGTTCATCCTTTCTCCGTCCGTGCTACTAATGCTGCGCGTCCGTTCCGTGTCTGTTCCGCTTCCTCCCTGCGTCCGTTTACCGCTGAAGTGGATTTGAGTTGCGCGGATGTGCAGCAGATGCCTAGCGGATATAGCGGATGCGTAACGGATGACAACGGATGCAGAACGGATGTCCCCCGTATGCCTAGCGGATGCAGAACGGACGCGTTGGATACATTTTCCACTCAAAAGTTTTGAGCAGCTCAAAACTTTCTGAGTGGATGAAATGTCAATAGACGGATGCTGGATGGATAGAGAGGATGAAAAACAGAGGCAGTGAGTGCAGAATGGATGCATCGCATTAACCAACGGATGGCAAGTGTTTCTCTCCGTTTTACATCCTCTTTCCATCCGTTGGTGCAGTGTGACATGGGCTTAAGTTCTAGCTATAAGGAATTTGTCTCTTTTAATACCAACTTTGTATTTTAGTGGGTACTTTGCTTTAGACTTCCCTTGTATCACCATTTACATAGTCAATGGGATATGTCTTTGTCTGTAGGCATTGGTTCACTTGTAAGTTTATTTGATCCATGAACCTTGATCAAAATATGTTTTAGTTTTATTCATTTGGTTTTTTACATTGATCTTCCTTTACAAGGGGAAGATCACTGTATCTATTTCATCAAAGAATGACTTTTTTGCAATGATCTTTTTTTTTTTTTTTTTAGTAAGCTTTGAGTAGCAGAAGAGAATGCTGGACTGATTGTCCATCTGCTTTGCCAAGCCTATTAAATTTGGCAGCCAAATGACAGTGTTAAACTCTTTGGTTTATGTTGCCCATCTTACTATTATCCAACATTAGAAAGTAGTTATCTTGTGGCAGAAACCTTGTAAAATATATTGAGGAGGAGACATTGCTTTTTCATTAATGAGGACTTAGTGTCAGTTTCATTAAAGCAAAGACAGCAAAGGAATTTGTGCAATAATTCTTCCCTTTATTTGCTTCATTCTAAGTGTGACATTGGCATTTCTAGTTAAACAGCACAAGAAGCCATGTACAGTTAGGAATCAGAGATGTAACGTTATTTAGGTCAGCCATAAGTTGCAAGTACATGCACAGCTGAAGGCAGGCTTCTGAAAAAAAAATAGAAAGTTAGAAATAGACAGAATCAGTGATGATTCAGTTTGTTGGGGACATTTTCTGCCTTGAGATGTATGCACCCTTTGTGGTTTAGCTTTTGGCTATCATAGCTGATATCAGAGAAGTGTTTATTTTTTTTTAAAAAAAAGCAGCACCATCTGTCCCACCCCCTTCTTTCTTACACCAACAACTGTGTACCTAATTAGCTCTGTTTGGATCACAGCCACTCCTGGTATTGCCTCTTTTATTTTTATCTCCACTCATCTTGTTTAGATGGAGTACTCATGTGAACAGCTTTGTCTGACTCAGAATGGATTTTTTGACATAGACTTCATGGTCTACATATGCTCAGGGGAAGAATTTATCAAATATGTGTCATTCTTAGTGTATTCAGCAACATACACTATCAAATTCAAATTTAGTTGTCTGTCAGATTCCATCTTTCAAAAGTGACTGATAGAATATTGTCCTTTAGACCTCAGCATGGACAGGTAGAAATCCAGCATGAAAGCATGACAAATATTACTATGCTGCTCAGATTTCTGTAGCAGCACTTATTTTTAATCATCAGAAGGTTTACTGGAACATTTCTCATCCTCCTGCATACTCTTTTGTTTTCTACTAAATGATTGTTGGGGAGTATAGTTGTTAGTGTTTTTGATGGGGTAGTGAGACTCCATTATTTCTTGTTCATTAACCCAGCAGCCAGAAGTTTGATATGTGTTGGGATACTTCAACTATGGAATGAACTTACAATTCTATTTTAAATATGTTTTGAGGCTTTGGATGGAAAATATTGATCCATCTAATAGGTTCCAATGGCTTCCAGACAATAACCCCTATTGCCTTTCTCTCCTTAAAAAGCTTATTGTAACTGATAAAGCAAGATGGTAAACAGTTGCTCAGTGAACTATAGAGCAGCCTGGGAGGAACTGGAGGAAATATTAGCCCATGTTTTTAAATCTAACCAGCATCAATAATTTTTATGTTCAGAATAATGAATTTTGCTGTTTTGTCACATATTGATGACGCTGATCTCCCTGTTCTTTCACCACCCTGCGTGGTGCTATATACAAACCATCTTTACTTTTTAAGAGGAGAAGTTTACTTTTAAACTTCCATTTTGAAGTAAACCAAAAATAGTAACCTAATCACAATATAAATTGTCCAGTGAACTATTTTCTTGCAATGTCAAAAGTTGCCATCAGTAAAGCAGAGAAACAGGCTAGTTATCTGAATCCACAGGAATATAATTTAGATTTAAAATGAGTCATATTGTTCAGACCATGTGTTGCTACATTTAAAGCATGTTTTATATAGTTTATCTCTTTAAAACAAAATTATTCTCTTTTGTTGGTACTCATTCTTGATTCAAAAATCAGTGCTTTAGTTTGTTCTTCCTTCCTCCCTTCCTTAGTTACTTCAAAGTGAGTTTAGTAGGTGTGATTTTTTTAAATCCTCATTTATTGTAGAACTTATATTGTCAAGTCAAAAGTCATTATATTCCTACAAAATCAAATTTAAACCACCTGGCAATTAATTTTAAGAAGTATGTAATTGTCCTTTTTTTTGAATATTGTTCATAAATCTGGTTTGAAGATAAATGTACATGGGAATTTGCTCATGTCATCATAGTCCTATTAATGCATTATGAAAAATAGTATATTTATGTGGGATAGTTTAAAAGTAATATATATTTATTGTTCCAAAGGTTCCAACCAGCAGTATTTGGGGGGGGGGGAATTTTTGATAAACCAGCTTCCTTGTGCAAGGAAAAGAAACCTTTTGCAAGTCTTTAGTTGTATTTTTGAGGTTTAAAATTTGTTCAGGATTATTTGATTTTGTAGTTTGTATGACTGCCCAAGTTGTAAACTGCTAATGTAGGATTAAAAATGAACAATGTTCAATGAAACAATTAACATGAAAAAAAAAAAAATCTGAAAATAGAACATAAAATAACACAATAAGGCTGAGTTTAAACATGGTAAAAAGACAAACCACTTACCAGATGAGACTAGCCAACATCTTGGCCAGTGCTGAGGGGGTGGGGGAGAACAATTTTCATTTAGAAAGCCAACAGGATAGAAGCTATGCAAATCTCATGCATGTGTTATTCAAGAGGATAAGTGCTATGAAAGAGAAGGAAAACTCTCAAGGTTGCATTAGATACTGAAACACTACATCATCAAGGAAACCTGAATAATGTTCAGTTTTCAGAATTCACAGGACATGCAGACACAATTGGAAATAGGCAATTAAAGGAAATGTTGGTTTTGTGCTGGTAAGGCTTTATTGATGGTAAGTAGAACTTGTATTAGAACCATGTTTTCGATTGGGTATTCTGTATACTGGGGATATTCTGGATATATATTCTGTTGTACGCTGTCCAGAGTTACTTGACTGTGAATGAACATAAATTAGATAAAAAGAAATAAACCACTGCACCTTGCAAAGTAGTGGTATTATTTGAGCACAGTATAATGCACTGATAATTACCTGAGATGCCATATTCGGGATCATTTACAGTTTCTGAATGGTCTTCAAAGGTGTATAGCACAATTCAGTAATATAAGCAGGAGGTGACCAAGGAATAAGTAACTATGAGCAGAGCCTCCAAACTAAAGTTGGTATTCAGCAGGTTCTGATCAATTCTGGAGAACCGGTAGCGATAATTTTGAGTAGTTCGGAAAACCAGCAAATACCACCTCTGACTGGCCCTGCCCCCATCTATTCTCTGCCTCCCGAGTCCCAGCTGATCATCCGGGTTTTCTTTTATTGCCCTACACAGGAGAATGGAGCTGGAAAGCAGGTTAATGGGGAAAGGAGAGAATGGGGATTTTACAGTATTCTTTCCCTGCCACACCCACCAAGCCATGCCCACCAAGGCATGCCATGCCCACAGAACCAGTAGTAAAAAAAAGTGAATCCCACCACTGTTCCAATCCAAGAATGAGTGGAATTGGCACACAAGATAGAATTTACAAAGTTACTCCTGGCTATCTGCTGTTCATGCAAAAGCAATGACTCTAAGGGAGGTCCCCTTATGCAAATCTCCAAATCCAGGATGGAGTGCAGGGCCTAAAATCCAGAGCCACTTCATCTTGCCTGAGACAAAGCCCATTTACAGACCATTATAATTTATGCTAAGGATGAAAACAAATATAAATCCAAAGCTCGGTCCTCATTTCATGGTAAATATTTGCTGATTAAATGCATACATTGCAAACACATGTTATTTTAGGATGGTGTCCATGTTGCATAGATTGAACAGTTGGGGGAAAAAATTCCAGAAAAAGACAAGACAAATCATATCTGAGAGGTTGTTTCCATTTGGAGCAACCTCCAGAAATCAAACTTGGCTTTTTATAAATGTTTTGAAAATGGCATCTGAATGGTGAGTGTTTATGTAATTACATAAAAATATTTATGTAAAATTAGAATTGTACCTTTGGAGAACACTCACATGGAATTTTTATATCCAGGAATTATTTATGACATTGCATGAAAGCATACGTGGTACACTAAAGTTTGTCATCTTTAGTCCTTTTCAAAATATGTGAAACAGTCGGGACTGCATTTTTTGTTTAATATGACGGTAGACATTTTTCTTTCCAATATAAATTTCTTTCTAAGTATCATACTGCTTATTGAGAGAAAACATAACAATGAAATATTATACTGCTTAAGTAAACACTTAGTAAAGCAAATATGAGTTTATGCAAATCACCATATGTATTGTGAAACAAATTCCAATAATATTTCACTGTCTTCTACTTTTGTACCACATGAAGGTCAACAAACCCATCTGATTATTATTTGGTGTCATTGTGTATGTGAAATGATATGGAAGTTTCAGCTCAGTTCCTGATGACTGAAATTGTTGCTGAAAGACTATAATCAAAGCTAACACTAATTGGTACTCTTGCTGATTGATCATACTGTTTGTGCTTAAATATGGGTGTTAACAAACAATAATTAAATTAAAAAAATTCTTCCTCTGACAGAGTGGGATTGAAAATACTTTAAATTGTTTTTGCATTGTAAGGGAAACTTAAAAAAAACACCATCTGCTTTTCTGAAATCAGATTCAATTTGAGGTCTACAAGTAACTTTAAAGAACAATAAATTATTCTAAGTGAATTAATTATTTCAGGACATCATATGTTAGAGATCACGAATTAAACAACTGAATGAGATATCATTCTTTCTAGTAGTGTGTATGGACACTACATGACTGAATGGCCCACTGTATTAAAATCATATATAACGCAATCACATATAACATCCCTAAGTTTGAAGCTTTGAAAGGCTTACTCAATGAAACTTTGATTAAATTATTATATCATGGTCTGCTTCAAAGTCACAATTTAATCAGATGATTCCAAAATGCTTCAGAAAACAAACAGATATTCCTATTTCCTACTGTTCCTGGGATTCTTATAGACCAGGGCTATCAAACTCCTGGCCCATGGGCCAGGTTATGTTACATGCTGGCCATGTCCACACCTGTTCTGACCAAGGTTTCCTGAAACCATAATTAAGCACACACTTAGTTAAAGCAACTTTTTTTATTTCAACACTGGGAATTATGTTCATTCCCAGCTGGTGATGAGTCCCAAACAGTCCTTTCAAGATAAGCACTCACCTTTCTTTCCTTTGAATTGCTGCCAACAATTAGAGTGCCAAATGAATTATTAAATAAAAACAACCAAAGTACAAAGTCCACACAGAGCTTTAAGAATTAATTCGAACAGAACCAACAACTTTGCTTCCTGCAAAGGTTTCTTCACCTTCACCTGTCCTTTATACCTTATGGGAAGGGCAATCACCTCCAAGCTTTACTCCTGAGTTGCCCCTTTTGTCTCAGCTGGTCTTGCCTTCTAGCAGTTCTGTACACATGCACACTGGGAGCAGGCTCCCCTTGTTCCTTGGCCTCACTGCTTCCAGATTCTGGAGGCTCTGGAGTCAGCACCCCATCCCAGGTGGTCCTGGCCCCATTTCTGCATTGGATGCAGGACCCTCATCTGAGTCCTCTCCAGACTCCCGGACTCCTGGTCCCCATTCTTTCTCACTGTCTGATTCCACTGCCATCTGCTGCCAGAGAACCACAACAACAACACCCAGTTTAGAAAAGGAGGAAAAAGTACCAATACATCATGTGATGCCATGATGACATGAGTTTGACATCCCTGTTATAGACAATCTATAAATTTTTAATTTAAATTCTATGTATGGAGAAGAATGAATGGATAGACTTGAGTTATAAGATGGGCTTATTAATATTAACATAAGTAGGCAGCTGATGGGTTTTGTCACTTTATTAAAGAACTATTTTTGGATGCCTAGGTTAATATTACTTTGACTATTAATTAATGTGACCAACCCCAAGCCATAACTTTAGTGGAAGATCAACTTATATTTCAACTATTTTAATTGTACTCAGAATGTATCAGCTTAACAATATGTACTCTTGGTCAAATTTTATGACCTACATATTATATTACATACTGCACATGACTAGGGCAGATTGAGTCTCTTTACATTACAATAAGTGAACATCTGCCAAGCTTGCACTGACAGTCAACAGTCCAAACATTTTCTGCTTTTCACAATGAAGGAGAGAAGCTATGATTGACTTTTGTTCTATGCCAGTCAGTTCTGCTGCCTTTGCTAATTAACTTATTGCCAACAAGCTAGCAATATAATAAAAACAAGTCATGACAATGATGAGAGGGTTCTTTCTGGGAAAGCCAATTATATCAGACTTCACCCAAGAAAATGTAGTGTTCAGAGACAACAAAGCTGAATGATTCCACAATGACAAGTAGATTTTTCATCTTCTATGTCCTGTCTAGAAATGGATTCTGTCCAGCCAGACACCACACCAAAGCCATCATCTAGAGACCTTCACAAGGAAAGCTATTATATAAATAGTGCAAAATAATAGTAAACTAATATTTTTATTTATCCATGAATGTTTATTGCAGCTTTCTGCTTTTGTCAAAAGGATCAAAGTAGGACACTGTTGGAGGTTTGCACATGTTGTCACATGGGGAAGGTGTGAAGCTTGTATTGCAGCAGCACAATGTTATTTAAGTAATTCTATTATCTTGATTTCCCCTGCAGATACCACTATCTCTATATTTTTATTAGCATAATAATAACCAAGTATGATTGACATTGCAGGAGTGAACACTCAAGGATCATTAGAAATCAAAGTAATATAGTAAAGAAAAAGCAGCCTCAATCAATGAAGAGTAGAAGAGTGCATTAGAACAGGCAAACAGTGGGGAAAGCCAGATAAGCGGTGATCTTCATCATTTCAAAGTAGATTTAACTGTGTAAACTGCTATAATTTGTGAAAATGCCACTTTTTCTGGCTGTATAACTTTCCCTTATCTTGTTTGCTAGGGGAAATACATGAAAACTGTGGACATCCAGCAGAAATGAAGAAAGATTAAGGATCCTTGGTAAATGGAGTATAAAATGTGTTGTACTATCTGAAAAAATGTTTCTCAGAGATTTTGAGTATCATTTCTCCACTTGATTTTACCAAAGGGAAAGAAGTATCACAAATCCATATGGGAAAAGGGTAGTGTTCTCTCAAATAAATTGCACTTATCAAAACAAAGCTACTAACTTTAAACACAACAATAATACTTTTTTTGAAATTTAGAATGGTTCTAATCTGAGTATTTTTTCTTCAAAAATTAGAGGGGAAAAACTGGGTGTTTTTTTAGAAAGACAATATAACTTAGGTTTATCATTATTTTGCTTGGTCACATCGTCAGACAGATGTTTAAATTGAATTTAGCATTGTTATCCAACTATTGAGTCCTCCCAAGAACCTATAACAGGCAAATATTGTTGTTTGATAAAATTAAAGCTATCACTGAAAGATGTAAACTGTTCCAGGTAGAACTTCCATTGATAGTGATTTTGTTAATGCCAATGATGTACTCATTCTTTGGGGATTTCATCCCATGTACCCTATTAATATTGCTACTATCTTTGCTTTCTTTTGTCGTAGTCATTTTATTTCTATTTGTAGATCTTTGTATTTTGTGAATTTCTCCAGTTTATCCTCTCATCTCAAAGGTGCTATTTCCAAAAGACAACTGGACTTTATTCTTTTTTTCTTTGAAAACATTTTGCTTTTCATCCAAAAGCTTCTTCAGTTCTGAAACTTCTTCTGAACTGAAGAAGCTTCTTGGATGAGAAGCAAAATATTTTCAAAGAAAAAAATCAAGGAAGTCCAGTAGTCTTTTGGGAAAAGCACTTTTGGGACAACCAGGACCTGGATGATTGAGAATTTCCAAAGATATTTTGCTGTCCCCAGGTATGGTAATGTCCACTATCCAGACTTCTGTTGCCAGCTTGAAGGATGCTAAGTTATTTATAACTTATTTGTAGTAATCTTCTTCATCCAAACTCTTGATGTTATTTCCATGGGGCATGGAAATTGCTTGCCTCAACTCGCTATTCTTATTTTGCAGTCTGATCTTCCATTTTGGTGGCACACTGTTTGGCTTTTTTCCTTCTTTGTTTATTTTGCATCCCAGCTATTCAGTTATAACTGCAGCTGTGCTGTGCAGTTTTTGTTTATTTATTTTATTATTTTATTTTTATTTGTCAAGCATGTATTAGATAACAGATACAATTAGAACATGATTATGATTACATGGAATGGGTATGAATAAAAGGGGACACTAGGACAGGGACATTAGGCATGTTGTTGTGCTTATGCATTTCCCTTAGAGATCTTTTAGGAATGGGGTGAGGTCAGTAATAGACAGTCTAAGATTAAAGTTTTGGGGATTTCGGAAAGAAACCACAGAATCAGGTAGTGCATTCCAGGCATTGACAACTCTGTTGCTGAAGTCTGATTTTCTGAAATCAAGTTTGGAAACTTCATTGCAGGCAGCCTTATTTTGATGTTTTTGTGCTGTTCTCGATGTTCAGTTATTCTTTGTTTCAACTCTTCCACTTCTTTAGTTAGATAGCTTTGTTCTTTCTGAGCCAAAGGAGAGAGTGCCTTGTTTCCAAATGAAAACAATCTTTGTTGGATTCCTCCACTGCCAATTCCACCTGATTTGACTCTATAGTCAGAGTTAAGCTCCTGTCACACAGCACCAATGGATGGAAAGAGGTTGTAAAACGGAGAGAAACACTTGCCATCCGTTGGTTAACGTGATGCATCCGTTCTGTACTCACTGTGTCCGTTTTTCATACTATCTATCCATCCAGCATCCGTCTACTGAGATTTCATCCACTCAAACAGTTTTGAGCTGCACAAAACTTTTTGAGCGGATGAAGTATCCAACACGTCCGTTATACATCTGCTACGCATACGGGGAACATCCGTTATACGTCCGTAGTCATACGTTACGCGTCCGCTATATCCAGTAGACATCCGCTGCGCATCCACACAACTCACTTCTGCTCCAGCGGAAAAAGGACACAGGGAGGAAGCGGAACAGATGCGGAACGGACACACAGCATTAGTAGCACGGACGTAGAAAGGATGAAAGTGAATGCAGCTCACATATAAAGCATTAAAATGGAAAAAACGTTCATATAGGGGACGTATCTCGGATATTTAGGATGTCTGCAAGATGCCTAGAGGATGCAAAAGGACACCTAGTGGAAAACCTATATTTCCTATAAAAAGGGGGAGGAAAGAACCTGGATCTCACTTTCAGTCCAGCAGCCCTGAGGTGCAGACCTCTTCAGCCTTCATCTGGCTCTTGCTCTTCCACAGCATCCAGTCATCTCCACCATGGATCGTCGCATACTCCTTTTGGAAACCGCCATCGTTCTACAACAGTGAGAAGCCCTCTACAGGCTCTTTCACCTTTTCTACGGGAAGAAAAGGAGGCGTCCAAGAAGTGTCTGGGTCTGAAGAGGGATCGTGAGAAGAGCCGAGTACGGACTGTATAACAAACTGATGGTGGAGCTGAGGAAGGAAGACACTCGGGCATTCCAGAACTTCATGAGGATGCCGCCAGCCATGTTTGATGAAGTTGTGGAGTGGCTGAGACCCAGGTTGACCAAGGCAAACACCAACTTCCGGTGCAGCCTGGACCCTGGGCTCAAGGTGGCATCGACTCTACGCCACCTGGCCTCCGGGACCACATACAGGAACATGCAGTACACCTGGAGGGTACCACACAACACCATCAGCATTGTGGTCAGAGAAGTGGTGCAGGCCATCATCAAAGAATACCTGGAGGAGCTCCTCCAGTGCCCCTCCACTGAAGAAGGCTGGAAGAAAGTTGCAAAACAATGGTATCAGAGATGGAACTTCCCCCACACCGTTGGAGCCATAGATGGCAAGCACGTGGCCTGCAAAGCTCCAGCCAAGTCGGGGTCCACTTATTTCAACTACAAGGGCTTCTTCAACATCATCCTCTTCACCATGGTCGATGCTGACTACAATGGGGACATGGAGCCTGGGGAATGGAGGCAAGGGCGAAACCTGATAGATACTGTGGATGTGCAAGGCCCCAACAGAGCTTCACGTGAAGGGAAGAAGCAGCGCAACCTCCTGAAACACTGGTGCAACTCCCCAGCTGGAACAGTGGAATGGCAAGACAGGATGGTAGATGCTTAATGGATGCTTCCTTCAGCCTGTATCATCACACTGATGAGATTGTGCCAGGTATGTTGAGTGGCCCTACAGTGAACAGGGCATTTAATAAAGAGTTGTGTTTATGTTGAAATGTGTCGATGAATGATTAAATTCTTATTGATAATAAAGGGCCATAGGTCTGGCACCTTGGAGGGTGGACCATACAGTCCCACCATGCTTGCACTGGAGGTTTATCTATCCCACAGCTATTACCCATCCCACAGGTATCCCTGCCCATCCCACTGCTTTCCTAACCCATCCCACAGC
>BLBF01000031.1:22037978-22068481 GCA_015471245.1 Laticauda colubrina | reverse complement strand
ACAGGTATCCCTGCCCATCCCACTGCTTTCCTAACCCATCCCACAGCTATTACCCGTCCAACAGGTATCCCTGCCCATCCCACTGCTATCTTAACCCATCCCACAGCTATTACCCATCCCACAGGTATCCCTGCCCATCCCACTGCTATCCTTACCCATCCCACAAGCATGCAAAGGCTTAAACCATTTCTTAAAGTTTCCACCAAGACTTTATTTACTAAAAGAACTGAACCAAGTGTGTGAAGCAAAGATAAACTTTATTAATAACAAACTGTAAAAGCAAAATGACCCAAGAAAAGTGTCCCAAGCAAAGATAAAGTCAATAGGTAGAAACCCAGTCTTTGGCACTCTTCTCAATCACTCTGCCCATAGTCTCAGGGGTGAAAGGTCCAGGTGCTGTGGAGGTGGCTGCTGCTGGAGTGCTGGTCTGAGGTGCCATTGGGGTACCTGGCCCCGAGAGGACAACAGGGGATGTTGTGTGGAGGGAGCTCTCAGAGAGCTGCCTCAGTTCCGTGATGTTGAGAGCCCCTTCCTCCATGACATGGGGTGTCAGTCCCAAGACTGATGACAGATGTTCTGAGGCCGGGCTAGGCTGTGGGGTGGAGGAAGGAGGAGTGTAGTGGGGCCGTCTGGTCTGCAGGTGAGCGAGGTGAGGCGTGGGTGGCATATGTGGCGTGGGTGGCTTCTGTGGCATCAGTGGCGTCTGTGGCATCAGTGGCATTGGTGGCATTGGTGGCATTGGTGGCATTCGATGAACCTGTGGCTGGACTGGCACCAGCACCAGGAGCAGCGCCAGCAGAGTTAGCACCAGCAGAAGCCCCAGCACCAGGAGCAGCATCAGCAGAAGCCCCAGCACCAACAGAGTCAGCCCGAGCAGCAGAAGCCCCAGCAGAAGCAGAGTCAGGGCCAGGGGGTGGGATGGTGGCCCTGTCCTTCTTGCCAGGGCTGGCAGAATGGCACAGGCTTCCTCTTCTTCCTCATAGTTGTTGGCTGGAGATGTGTCTGGCTGCAGGTCTTTCCTCTGAATGATGACCTGCTTGCGAGCTGCATCCTTTTATATCCAAGGAGCTGACGCAATGCATCCTCCCTGCATGTGCAGTGAATGCTTTGCATCCGCTAGGCATCCGCTAGACATCCGCTAGGCTTCCGTGATGCATCTCTGTGTCAGCTCGGCATCTGCTCGGCATCCGTTCCTTTCGCTGCGCTTCCGCTTCGCTGTGCTCTCCCAGAAGCCCTGCGGATGTGCCATCCGCTTCCATCCACTTCCATCCGCTAGGCTTCCGTGGAGCATCCGCTTTACATCCTGGCTACATCCTCACCCCATCCGTTCCTTTCCATTGTTGTCCGATCTGTTTATGCAAATTTGGGGTACTTTTGAGAGTGGATAACAATGGATGGAAAATTTTCTCGTCCGCTGTGTCCTTTTTACATACTTTTTGCATCCCTCGGCCTATGTGACAGGCCCTTTACTTCTGGCAAGGTTTTAATTTTTGTGAATATTTTATTTTGTATTATAAATCTACATTGCTCTACTAGCCTCTGTTCTGTTATTTCTGATATTTGATATTGTTCTTTCCATAATTGGTACATTCGTTTTAAACATCCTCTTGTTGTTTGATTTGAACTATAATGACAGATCATGATTTCTTTGTTTTTAATCACTGTATAGTTTGTACGAGTGAACACTTTTCATTCCAGTAGGTCTGCAACTGCTGGCCCTGATACCCCAGCTAACAGTCCTCAGTCCTGTAGCCCAGTTTTCACCAGATATACAGGAACTACAGCATCTAGCATGGTTCTTGTTAACCCAGATGAAAACTGAGCCAGTATGAATTTCTGTAATTTATATCTCACCATATCTTTTTATCTTTGTCTAACACCTCTGAGCTCTATCTGTGTGCTAAAAATTCTGGCATAGCTCTCTTTTTCCTCAAAGCAGACAAGACCACAATCACATCAAACTAGTACCTCACTGGGGGAAAATAGATTCCCTAATTGGGAATTGAACTTAGAATACAGTGATGAGAGTGCTGAATCCTAACCACTGCATCAGCACCAGGGACTGAATCCTAACCACTGGACCACTGGGGAGTATATCCTAATCACTGGAGTATAAGGGACAAAATCCTAACCACTGGAGCACTAGGAACCAATTCTTAACCACTGGAGCACCAGGGACTGAATTCTAACCAATAGGCCACTAGATAAATTATAACCACCAGACTACCAGAGACCAAATCCTAATCACTGGGCCCCCAGGGATCAAATCCTAACCACTAGACCACCAAGGACTGAATCCTAATCATTGGACCACCAGGAACTGAATCCTAACCACTGGACCACCAGGAATCTAATCCTAACCACTGGAGCTCAGGGAACGAATCCTAACCATTAGACCACCATGAGCTTAATATTTACTATTTGATCACAAGGGATCAAAACCTAATCACTGGATCACCAGGGATTGAATTTTAACAACTGTACCACCATGGACTAAATCCTAACTACTAGACCACTAGGGATTGAATCCTAACCACTATACCACCAGGGAAATTCTAATCACTATACTATCAGTAATCAAATCCTAAACACTAGACCACCTGTGGTCTGGATTTCACATTTTTGCCTACCTATCAAGCCATTTCCAAGAATACAGATATCGTCACATTTTGCAACTCACTGATGGTGAATTTGTCAATGCCAATTGTATTCAAGTGATGCTCCAGCTGTTTTGGGATTGCACCCTGGGTGTCTATTACTATTGGGAATACCTTTGCTTGCTTCTGCCATAGTAATTCTATTTCTATTTGTCTTTGTATTCAGGGGTGGGATTCAACTGGTGATACTATTGGTTTGGTGAATACATTTTGCAGTAATTTCAACATCTAATGCAGTCCTTTTTGACCCAGGTGATGACCAAACCAGTATGGGTTTCTGTAATTTAGATCTCACCATATTTTTTATCGGAGATACTTTCTTTGACTTTTCTGTTGAGACTTGTATAGTATGGTTGAGCCTGCAGTATAGCTCTCATCTGCCTCAGAGCACAGCACATAAGACTATTTTTTTTAGAAAACTCAAGGTAGCATAACTAATGCTTTCCCCATTAAATAAAATAAAATGTTTATACAAGAGAGATAGGAAAAGAAAAACTGCTTAATGCAATTTTGTATCCTAACCTTTATTCTAGACAATTCAGATATTTTAATTTATAGCTTTTAGAATTATAGTGCTGGCAGGAACCTTGTATGTTGCAAATGTTTCATTCTTCCCTTGCAGCAATTACTATGAAATATGATGTAGGATTATTGTCAACACTGGTATTTCCCATTTGTTTTGATTGTGACTTATGTGATTAAGGTAAACTTGCCTTGAAACAAAAAGAAATAAAGCCATAGTATTAACAGTTAACAAGGTATGACAGAAGTCTAATAAAATGAAGAAGTGAAACTGACAACAAAGTGAGTCTTCAGACAAATCCTGACACTTTTGCTTTTTCCATAAGTGATGGAGACCTGAAGTCCAAATGTTCTTCAGATCAGCTATGAGTATAAAAGGGGTGGCTGTGTAGTGATGCTCCCTTTGCCACCAACCAATTTATATTTTCACCATTCTCAATCATGTTTTCACTTGATCTACTATAGAATTAAAGTGTTTTTCTAGTTTCTGTTTGTCATCTTTCATATCCCATCCCATCCCTTTCATTTTTTATTCTTTTATTCGTTCATTCTTTAGCAATCTATTTTAGTATACTGTATTTAAAGAAAATAAAGTTAGTTGAATTAGTGTATGTATTTGCACCTGCTTGTTTCATTCATGTATTCTTTGCATAAAACATTATCATTAGCATCATTTTTAAATATGAACATGTATAAATTGTTGTACATTATACAGTATTCTATATTTTAGAGATTTTGTTTTTTTTCCTTCCTTTTAACTCTCATCTGATATTACTCTTGTCACAAAATAAATGTAATGGTTTGTACTAATAATTTGAAAGTAGAAGACAGGTGGGGAAGGGAGTTAATTTGTACTGAGCACATCTAAGCACAAAACATCTTTTTTAAAAAAATGTTCTTCTTGCTTAGTGTCTGAAATTCCTTAAGCTGTTTTCTGCCATCCTGACTTTTTTGTCAATTTTCTGAAGTAGTGTATACTTTAGGTATTGAGTGGCAATCATCAACCAAGTAACTTTGTAGAAATGCTAATATGGAGCCCAGGAACAATTACATATATAAGCAGAGAATATGCCAAATAGTTGATCAGTAGAGTTGGCAGGCTACCCTCTACTTAAGCTAGCCACTGGTGAGATTGGATTGTCCCCTTTCTCTGATAATTCTGTGAGTTGTTACTACCAATAAGACATCTGAAAGCCATCTCTTGGGGAAGATCTTAGTTTAAGGCCTAGACCAGAGGTTGGCTGTTTATAATCACAGGATTATACTTAAATCAATCAATCAATCAGAATAGAGCTGAAACAGTCCTTGGAGGTCCTATATTCCAATCCCCTGCTCAAGCAGAAGACCCCATAACACTTCAGACAAGTGGCTGTCCAGACTTTTCTTAAAAATCTCCAGTGATGGAGCACCCACAACTTCACTGGTTAACTATTCTCACTGTCAGGAAATGTTTCCTTAATTCCATATTGAAACTTGTGGTTGTGGTGTAGTCATTTGGTTAATGGCTGTTCCTCACAGCATATTTTATAGGACACAATAACTTTGTGTGATGACAGATATTTAGCAAGCATTGTCCTCCCAAAGACTGCACAATTTCTCAAAAACCTTAGAAACCATGTACATTGTTCTGTTCATCAATAAGCATTCAAGAAAAATGGCAATTTCTATGATATTAAAATGATATCACTGATGTATTTTAGAAATAAAAATGTGTCTTTGATGCAGAAAGTTAGTCCTAACCAATTCCATGAATATGAATTTGCATTTACTTATATAAAGATCAAGCACTTCTGAAAATTATTCATATCCCAGAGACCTTGGGACAATTTATATTACAACACTCAGCAGTGTTAGTTAAGGGAGAAGCATCTCTTGTGTTTAATGGTATGTTTGAAAGAAGGAGAAATAGCCATAGTTAATTTTGGCTTCTAAATATGAAAGAAAAGATCTATCATTAGAACACTAACTTAAGGAAACCACTAGGAAATAAATAGGGACTAAAGTCACCCTGTAGGAGTGGCAAAGAAAGGAGAGGCACCCTGCAGATTGTGGAAAGCAGCAGCTCTTCAGCTGGACCCAGGGATTCCCTCCCATCCAACAATGAAGAGGAGAGCTGGGGCACCCAAAGTAACAAAGAATGTCCTGGCACAGTGTAGATAAACAGTGATTGGAACTCGGTGAGGTGATTCTTTTTTTTTTTTTTTTCTAGAACCTAATCCCAAAGGAATTCAACCCTGGAAAAAAGACTCTCTGAAATACTTGTCAAAGTGGCAAATAATTACAAAGAGAAAAATTATAGACCCAAAAGAAAAAGAACTAAAAGAAGAATGCAAAATCTTTAAAATGTAGAAAGGTTGGATTTTTAAACATTATTGGTTATATTTTGGTAAGGCATTTTAAATGTTGGAATTATTTGTTTGAATATTGACTATTTGCAAAAAAACTGGAATAAATATTTGTCAGATTTTGTGCAATGTAGACATTTAAGCTGAAAGTGCAATCTATTGGTGCATGGGACATATACTAAAGTCTTCCAACTTTGAGAAGGTACTTATAAAATAAAAAGGGGAAAGGGGAAATAAATAATACCTGCAGGACTGCTGTGTTATCTACTATTCTATATTTATTTACTTCATAGTTATTGGATGTTTAACTGTGAGATTATGGAAGACATCTAAATGAAGTGACTTTTAAATGACTGATTTATTGAAATCAATGATTTATGACTGAATTTACAGAGTGGATTTAAGGAGACATTTGGAAATATTCCTGGATTATTTAAATTGAACTAATTGACTAACTGTGGGATACAAAGAACTATAACGATTGCATTCCCCTGAGGAGCAATGCCAGGATTAAGTGAACAGTTTTTAAGCTGGCTTCCTGAGGTCATAGACAATTGAGACTTTGGGGTGGTGACAGACTACTGACAAACTATTGAGGAATATTTGGACATATCAAAATTAGACAAGATGTTACATTAGAGGGAGATGAGTGGATTTCAAAAAGAAATGGTGTTGATGGTCCAAAGTACCTATGATATGTTGTCAAAGAACAGGGAGATAAAAAAATTAATACATGACATTGTGGGGAAATCAAAAAATGTTCAACAGGGGATAACAAATAAAGATAATAAAACACAGGAAATAGAGGAGATAATAGAAAGACCAGAGGAAAAGATAGAACAGATAAATAAACAAATAAAACAAGAAGAGAAGAAGGAGGAATCAAATCAGGGACAATATATATTAAGAGATCAAAAAAAAGGGATTGGATAAAAAGAAAGATATTTTTGAAGAGAAGATAGAGGCCTGGGCAGATCCTCCAGAGGCCCAGCAGCAAAATATAGTAGAGATGCAAGAAATATTTGGGACAAATAGGAAAAATGTAGACAGAAACAAAGACCCAAGGGAGGAGTGTGGGAGGTAAGTCAAAAAACAAATAAGTATTGAAATATTAAAGAGAACAAGAGATGATAGTTGGAAAAGGAATGCTGTTTAATATAAGATTGGCTTTACTGAGAGCTAAAATAGAGGTAGAAACAAGATCAAGGGGGAATATTATTATACACATTTTTATATAATATACTAGAAGTAACAATTAGATGTAAAGATTAGATGTTGAAAGATGGTATTATGTATGTTTATATAATATTGTGATTGTTATTGGAATGGCGCAACACTGAACAACTAAACAATGAAAGAACACACTCTAATACAAATATGAATAACATCATAATTACATGATTAGCATAACAAATATTATTATTATTTAAATAAATGATACCCAGTTGCCTCACCATTCAAATAATGATATTGATGTATATCCAAAAAAAAAAAAAAAAACACATTACCCCCCCCCAAAAAATGTTCATTTTTAAAAATAAGAGTTGACCACAAGCATTTATACATTTCTTCCTCATTGGGACGGAGAGTATTTTATATAGAGTCTAAAAGGTGGGTAAATTAAAATGTCAAATAATTTGAAGAAATTAGCTCTTTAAAATAATGGCTCATGATTCCTATACATTCAGACTGTTGTGCTTAGCTAAGAATTCAGATACACTTTTTATATTTACCATTTAGTTTCAGGCAAGCATATTATAAAATAGTTATTTTTAAAAAAATGACTGATAGATGATAACTATTCCTCTGAAATTAACTTCAAATGAAGAATTTATGTGGGAGAAAACAAAATTAGCCTTCCAACAGTAGATCTTCAAATTATAATTCTACGTAGATCTTGCCACATATTTTACTACATATACAATACAGGCCTCTTTGTGTTAGAAATATCTGCCCCCAATTGAATGTAGCCAGTGCAAATAAGTATAGAATTTCTCATGTTTTTCTCATAATATGAGCAGAAAGAAATTCAGCCACAGAAACATTAAATATGGAGAAATATAGAAAATCTGGCTTTTCTTTGACACCAGTGAAAGAGAGAAAAGGAGAGATATAATCTCAAAGTGCACTGCAAGAGATGTACAAGATTTTTGAAAATATTTGTCTCAAAGCTACTTGAAAACATTTGTCTTTCATTAGCTGCTAGAATCAGAATGGCTGTGGAACTCTTTTGGGATACCATATATCCAGTCTTGCCCTTACAACAGATGAAGAATGGGGAAATGTTATCAGTGTGTACTTTAAAGGATTCTTTGCATATAGTGAACATTTCCCTCCAAGGGATGTAATATTAAGGCCTGTTATCTGCAACGTCTTTAATTTCCCTAGCCAGTGATTATGTCACCTTCTGCTGAAAGTTGAAGCTTGCAAGTTCTTTAGTCAGTCTCCCAGCTCTTTGTCTATCTCTCTATAGCATTTTCTTACACAATAACAGAGCATTCCTGCCTACATTCATTATGGGGTAGTTCATTCAAAAAATGAGGATTAACTAGGTTCCATGCTGGCATGGTATACATTAGTTGGTTCCTTCAGATTTTTCACAATTTATTTTTTGTATTAGTGGATTGTGCCTCTACTTCCTTTAAAACAAAATTGGAAGGCATTCCAAATCAATCAGTTCATTTCAGGGAAGAGGAGGCTGTTCAAGCTTTTACATATACACTTAGAAACATATATACATGCATACAATTCCATGCTACTGCCATATGATGTTCAACAAGGCGTAAGCCTTGACACAGTATTTATTGTGAATAGTAATTCCAGAATGGTTGAAACATGTATATGTAGATTCCAATAACTAAACAGATTCCAACAGCTGACAAGGATATTTAGCAACTTATCTATTCTGAAGCATAATGTTATCTGCAAAACAAGAATTCTTAAAAAAAAAAAAAAAAACAAGTAGTTTGGGACATTCAGAGTATTGACTGATATCAAATTAGGATCTACATATATTTAATTTCATTTTGCATGCCCATGCGTGTGGATTTTCAGATAGGCTATCATTTTTTTCTAAACAACAATGTATCATTCATCAGAGGCATTTAAAAGTTTTATGTTATGCATTCTCATAATATTTTTGCAATTGTCTCCAGAGACTGCATCAAAAATTTTCAGAAATCTCACTGAATTCATCTTATTCATTCAGTATCTTACAGGCTGGCAGATTGTAGACTGCCAGCCTCTAAGATACTACATTTAAAATAGTATATATATATCAATGAAATCTGGTAAAAAAAGGTCATAGTCCCCGTGCATGCACTAGCAGGGAAAATATTAACAGGGGATAAATATGCACATATGCCAGCTATGAGAAGGCATGCATCTATAGCCCTGGGAGCTGTAGATACAAATACTAATTGAACTATTTTCCCCTGGAAATTTGCCAGGAAGCATTTGGCAGAGTTATTTTCCCAAATCATGGATCTGCAAGTTATTGTTTGCTGTTTCATGCTGCTAGCACTTAACTGATATGGATTCAGCTGTTTGCAGTATCAGCTTGAGTTGCAGATACTGAATAATAATGCAAATGCTATTAATCAAAAGCTACAATCCATTGGACACACTACTGAATGTAAACCCAACGCTGTTCTTGGAAATGTGAACTGAATAATTTGTTCACAGAGTTAATGTTCACATTAAAACAAAATAAATCCATTAGTCCTCATGCTATTATGCAGCTTACCTGGCATGCTAAAATAAGTTTTCTTCTATTTATGGAACAAATATGTCAGAATGGAGATAAGTAAAAATGTAGGCTGCTATTTATATGTTTGCACATTATGGATTTATTACTTTTTATGATGTACGAAAGGCATATTTATATAATGAGAAAGGAAATTTTGTTTCAATAAAATCACTCTTTTTTGTTTTTGTTCCCATTTTTTTTGCCTACCTGTATAATACCATAGTACTTTAGATTCAGATATCTTCAAACCATTTTCTGAGGCAGAAGCCATAATAGAGAATAGAGAGAGAGTAGAGAGAGAATTCTTTTATTGGCCAAGTGTGATTGGACACACAAGGAATTTGTCTTGGTGCAAATGCTATCAATATACAAAAAAGAAAAGATACATTCGTCATGCAATACACAAAAAGAAGGTTGAACTAAAAGCAGCAACTTTGAGCAACTGTAAAGAAACTCAAGGAACAAAACATCTCCAATGTAAATTTGTTTAAATATCCCCATGAGCCTCTTCAATGAATGCTCAAATATACTGACAATGTGACCTTGGTTCACATGAGACACTCTTTTTATTTTACCTTCCTCTTCTGAATTAGACAATTAGAAAGTCAGCAAGAAACCTTCTGAAAATATCATTGGCCTACTTTTTAAAATGTGTTGGAAGTTCTTTGATTTAAATTGGGCAGAGACAAGAAACCTTGAATCCTTCTAATTACATGTTAATTCTCCTAGTCCCAGCTATCATAATATACTGTGAGAATTGCAGATTGAGGCAGTTTCTGCCTTGATCTAGATGGACATTTAGATTGTAGACCTGCCATCTGAAATGATACTGCCTGACACTTTTCACAATGGGAAAAATGAGTTTAATTGAGCTAGCCTTGTAAGTTCTGGCACTTTTCCTAGAATGCTGCCATTGCTTTTTTCTGGATGACCTTTGTTTATTTGTTCTTTGGCTTTCCATTCTCTGTACAGTTCTGATATTTCCTGAAGGCCTCTAAACTGAATATTGACCCTATACCTTACTTTCACAGTCAGATGAGATCAGTCAGGCACTGCAACATTCTGAGATCTTTCAGTAAATAAAAGATTGTAGATGCCAATTGTGTATCATTGGATTGTCCGACATCTCCTAAATTCACCAATGAATTTCAGCAAACCTTTCAAATATATATTCTAAAATATGTTCAGGGATCAGTTTTCATCCCTCCAGAATTACCCATGCAATTTAGAATTATATAATGGAATGAAGAATATATTGTATATTTTAACATTTTGAGAAGTAAGATTGGTCCCTGAAGTTTTCTTGGCAAAATTTCATTAGTAGTTTGCTTTTGCCCTTTTAACAGTGGCAAATACAGGTCAGTTTACATCTCCAAAGGCCTATTTGAAATAAAAGTGCTTTCCAAATGAGGTGAGATAGAGTTCAGTGAACCTTATCTGACAAAAAGTTTTAGGGTTGTAACAAACACATCATTATGTACTTATATGAAATAAAGAAGATACATAAGGAAAACAGAGTAAAGCATGTTAATATGTTGAATATACTCAGTGGATATCTTGCTAGGGAAAAAAAAACCCCAGAAGAAATATTTAAATGTCTCTCTATGTTTATTGCATGCTATTTAGATACAAATGGATGGATGTTGGTACCTCTGGAAAGAGAGTAGATCTTTTTTTAAATAGGTGAGAAATGTCCAATTCAGCAATGGTAAGGGCCCAGCAACAGTGTTTCTATCAGTTAATTTACTCTCAAGAACCAAGTATTTTTCCTCAGCTTTTTTTCCCAAAAACTGCATGTTGGAACTGGGTTTTTTTTAAAAAAAAAGAAAATCAACAAAACCCAGAACCATATAATTCAGAAATGAAGGTCCTATCTCTAGGTACCAGTGAACCTATGGAGAACCTGTAAGCATCCTAGCCTATCCTTAATTTTGTTTAGATGTTAAACAGGAAATCGGTGAGCAAGCAAATAAAGCATCAGCATTTATCATCCCCTTTGTTTGCAAAGCAAGGAAAAAAAAAACCCACTCAAAACTATAACTATAATTTTTAGTCTTTCTCTTTTCTTTGTTTGGAAATGTCCATTTTGTGACCTTGGTAGATATTTTCTGAACATGATGATACCTCATGAAAGTATCCATGAGATGATTTCAACATTTCCAATGTGCCCAAAATCGTTGCTTCCCCAAATAATTGTTAAACATAATCCACCTTGCATTCCTGAGACCTTGGCAGACAAGCAAAAACAAATTTCTGATTTTTTAAAAGGAGTTTAAGAATAAGAGTAGCTTATTTCAGACTCGAGACATTTGCAAAGTGTTCAGGTATCCTATTTTGGAATAGCTATTTGTTAGTTCTGTTTGCCAAATAGTGTAAATGAGTCCTTTGATTCTACCACAGGTTCTTGGCAGTCTGTTCTTCCTTGTATCCTGACATCATGTTCCACAAAGTTTCCAAAGCTCCTGGTTTATCAGGGGGAAGAAGGCAGAGCCACCTCACTGACGGACCATAGATTGCGACTCTCTGCGGCTATGGTCCATGCTCTTTCATTGGAGAGCCCCGATCATTACGATTAAGGGCTGAAGCTGCCTTGGAGAGGTGGTGGAGTAAGGGGAAGCCACAAGCCAGGTTGAGGGGAGCCACATCTCCCCTCCTGGGCTTGGTCTTTTTCCCCCTGAAGATGACTGCAGCAGTGGTTTAAAAGAGCCACCCCAAACAGGAGACTCAGCTGGATTAAGATTTCTGCAGGAGGGAAGAAAGAGGTGGATAACATCTGAACCGAGACAACTGGGCAATACAACCAAACAAAAGTACCCCAGGATTAAGGTAACATGGAATTTTTAAGAAAAGAAAAGTGAGCGGAGAAATTACAAAGGGACAGGAAAAAAAAGAAAATATTTTTGACAGCTAAGCGGGAAAGGAAGAAGCTGGAACTAAAGATTTAACAAAATTGGACTAAAATATTTTGGGAATAAACAGGCATAAAATATAGCTGGATTTAAGATTGTCAAAAAATAATAATAATAATAAAGTTTACAAATTGGAGACTGGACTGTACAAGATGAAATATTGAGGTTCGAAAAACCCTAAATAAAAAAAAAAATAAGGGAAAAAGGTGAAGACTTTGTATAATGGAGAGTGCCACCTTTTGACAAAAACTTGAGCTCAAACAAAAGGGAAAGCATCCTGTTTCTGAATGAACTTGTATGGATTAAAGAAATATTGAAACAAAGTAAGAATCTTAGAAAGTGAAAGCAGAACCAGAATAAAGAAAAAAGCAAAGAAAGACTGACTCTGGGATTGATTGATGCTTTTGGTATAGACCCTGGGCTGGAATAACTGAGAACTTTAGAAAATTGAAAGAAGAAAGAAGGAAAGTAAAATTGTTTGTGTGTGTGTGTATGTGTATTTTAACGATCATAAAATATAAGAGTGTGTAATGATGATATATCTTCAGGAATTAAAAATGGAACTTAAAAAATATAAGAGAATTACTACAGGAAAGAGGCAAATCACTTTGCTCTGTGTTAGAAAAAATGGAAATGGCGATTGAAGAATAAGAAGAAAGAGCTTCAGAGGAGGAGGAGTCGATTCAAGGAGAAGGCATTTTAAATAGACAATTAACACAAAGAACATTACAAAGTAGTGGGGAAAGAAGGAAGGTTAAAAAGTTGAGATTTAAGAAGGCAATCAACCTGTGAAGTCAGGAAAGACAGAAAGACCCAGCAGAAAAGGGGAAAGGAAGATATTAACAAAAGAGAGGGATATAAACTGGAATGAGAAAAGATATGGGGAAAAGAGGGGGAGGAGAGGTAGTCAGAAACAGGTACAGGAAATAAACACGGAAATAGTGAAATGATGAACATAAATTGTTTTTTCAGAGATAATGGTTGATGAATTAAAAAGGGGATTCTGCAGGGTGACAACGGGTAATAAGAATATCACTGCAAGTAAAAATATTTAGAAAATAGGGTATTATGGATTCTGATAACTCTTATTAAAATCAAGGGGGTGAAATATGCTGTGGAATCCAAATGAAAAGATGTAATGATTATTTTTGTAACTTCTTATAAATAATGGTTTATTGGAAATCAAGATGAGGGAATAAAGGTATATTTTAATCACTGAGGTGTCACACTCAAAGCAGTAAAAGGGGAGAATTCTATACTTGGTTTTTTTTTAGCCTTAAAATTTGTATTAATCTAGAATTTATAAAAAGAATGTGTAATGGAAAGGAAATATGACAGATTAAAGAACAAACTAAATTAATAAGTTAATATAGACTATTAAAAGCAAGGAGAGACATCGGTAACTTTATTATTATTGTTGTTATTATTGTTATTGTTATTATTATTATTATACAAACACATATTGTTTATCTTTATTTTTAAAATAAATATTAAAGGATTATATTTGAAATAATTGAAATGAAACAAAAAGACGTTTCGATTGAGATTAATGAGAGAGGCTAGAATCAATGTGTTTGTTTCTTTCCTTCCTGAAAATTTGGAATGGAAAAGGTAATAATAGAATTAAGTATGCATATATGAATGTATAATTGCTGTCATATTTGTATGTAAAGGTGATGACCTGGAAATATGTTGTCCACTAAAAAGAGATTTTTGCTTTTAATGTGAAAAATTGGATAAAATTTGTTAAAAAAAAAAAGTTTCCACAGCTCCTCTTTTAGGTGTCAAATATGAGACATACTGTGGCTTTCAAGTATAATTCAAAATTATCATGCCTAGGGCTACTGGCAATGGTGAAATAGATGTTCTTATTTGAAGCAACACAGGCAGAATTTGGTATGGTACAAAGACTGATAATATTATTTTTCTTTAGTTAAAAAGAGATGAAGTTCAGTATTAGCAAAGATAAGGGCAAGATTGGGAAAGAGGGATATCCTCTTTCCATGTCCTATTGTTTATTTTTTTTAAAAAAAATTCTTTTATGTATCCATTTATTCATAACTATGTTTTTACTATTATCTTGTAAACAATTGACAAAAATAAATAAATAAATAAAAAGAATATAACATACTACTGAAAAATAAGATAACATTCAATTAACTGCTGAATTGAAATGGAAGGCAAAATCACTGGTGGTGAGTGTCATTGTTACATTAAGCCCTACAGTTCTTCCTGTTATCTGCTCTCCACCCCTCATATGAAGCCCACTTTTAAGCACAACAGTTCGAACACTTGTTAATCAGAAAACATATTTAGGCCTCCCAAACAATATTTGAAGGATCTAAAGCCCATGTCACACTGCACAAATGGATGGAAAGAGGATGTAAAACGGAGAGAAACACTTGCCATCCGTTGGTTAACGCAATTCATCCGTTCTGTACTCACTGCCCCCGTTTTTCATCCTCTCTATCCGTCCAGCATCCGTCGACTGAGGTTCCATCTGCTCAAAAAGTTTTGAGCTGCTCAAAACTTTTTGAGTGGAAAATGTATCCAACGCATCCATTCTGCATCTGCAATGCATACGGGGAACATCCGTTCTACATATGTTGTCATCCGTTACGCATCCGCTATATCTGCTAGGCATCCACTGCGCATCCACGCAACTCAAATCCACTCCAGCGGAAAACGGACACAGGGAGGAAGTGAAATAGATGCGGAACGGACGTGCAGCATTAGTAGCACGGACGGAGAAAGGATGAAAGCGGATGCAGCTCGCAAAGAAAGCATTTAAAATGGAAAAAACATTCGTAGAGGGGACCTATCTCGGATATTAAGGATGTCTAGAGGATGCCTAGAGGATGCAAAAGGACACACAGGGGAAAACCTATATTGCCTATAAAAAGGTGGAGCAACTCACCTGGATCTCACTTTCAGTCCAGCAGCCCTGCTGTGCAGACCTCTGCAGCCTTCATCTGGCTCTTGCTCTTCCACAGCATCCATTGATGTCCACCATGGATCGTAACACACTCCTTTTGCTAGCCACCATCGTTCTGCAACAGTGCGAAGCCCTCTACAGGCTCTTTCACCTTTTCTACGGGAAGAAAAGGAGGAGGCCAAGAAGTGTCTGGGTCCGAAGATGGATCGGGAGAAGAGCAGAGTACGGACTGTACAACAAGCTGATGGTGGAGCTGAGGAATGAAGACCCTCGTGCATTCCAGAACTTCATGAGGATGCCTCCAGCCATGTTTGATGAAGTTGTGGAGTGGCTGAGACCCAGGTTGACCAAGGCAAACACCAACTTCCGGCCCAGCCAGGACTCTGGGCTCAAGGTGGCACTGACTCTGTGCCACCTGGCCTCAGGGACCACCTACAGGAGCATGCAGTACGGCTGGAGGGTGCCACACAACACCATCAGCATTGTGGTCGGAGAAGTGGTGCAGGCCATCATTGAAGAATACCTGGAGGAGCTCCTCCAGTGCCCCTTCACTGAAGAAGGATGGAAGAAAGTTGCAGAGCAGTGGTATCAGAGGTGGAACTTCCCACACACCATTGGAGCCATAGATGGGAAGCACATGGCCTGCAAAGCTCCAGCCAAGTCGGGGTCCACTTATTTCAACTACAAGGGCTTCTTCAGCATCATCCTCTTCGCCATGGTCGATGCTGACTACAAGTTCATGTACATCGATGCTTCAGGCAACGGCTCAGCTTCAGATGCCGAGGTATACAACGCCAGTTACCTCAAGGAGGGGCTGGAATGCAACCTCATCATGGGCTTCCCAGATCCAGACATGCAATAACATGCAAGATGTGCCCTACTTCATCATGGGGGATGACGCCTTCTCCCTCAGAACCTACCTCATGAAGACCTAAACTTCCAGACTCCTCACCCGTGAAGAGAGGATCTTCAACTTCAGGCTGTCCAGGGCAAGGTGGGTGGTGGAGAATGCCTTTGGCATCCTGGACAACAGGTTCCAGGAACTTTTCACCACCATGCAGCATTGCCCACAGACCGTGAGGAGCATCATGGAAGCTTGCTGCATCCTGCACAATCTCATGCGCACCCGCTACCCAGTCTTGCAGAACAGGCTTGTGGACCACCAACAAGGCAATGGGGACATGGAGCCTGGGGAATGAAGGCAAGGGCGAAACCTGATAGACACTAAGGATGTGCAAGGCCCCAACAGACCTTCACGTGAAGGGAAGAAGCAGCTCAACCTCCTGAGACACTGGTGCAACTCCCCATCTGGAGCAGTGGAGTGGCAAGACAGGATGATAGATGATTAATCGATGCTTCCTTCAGCCTGTCTCATCACACTGATGAGATTGGACCATGTATGTTGGGTGGGCTTACAATGAACAGGGCATTTAATAAAGAGTTGTGTTTATGTTGACATGTGTGAATGAATGATTACATTATTATTGATAATAAAGGGCCATAAGTGTGGCACCTGGGAGGGTGGACCATACAGTCCCACTATGCTTGCACTGGAGGTTTATCTATCCCACAGCTATTACCCATCCCAAAGGTATCCCTGCCCATCCCATAGCTATTACCTATCCCAAAGGTATCCCTGCACATCCCACAGTTATTACCCATCCCAAAGGTATCTCTGCCCATCCCACAACTATTACCCATGCCAAAGGTATCCCTGCCCATCCCACTGCTATCTTAACCCATCCCACAAGCATGCAAAGGCTTAAACCATTTCTAAAAGTTTCCACCAAGACTTTATTTAATAAAATAAATGAAGCAAGTGTGTGAAGCAAAGATAAACTTTATTAATAACAAGTTTTAAAATAAATTGACCCAAGTCAAGTGTCCTAAGCAAAAATAAAGTCAACAGGTAGCCACCCAGTCTCTGGTACTCTTCTTGGTCACTCGGAGGCATGCCCAGTCTCAGGGGTGAAGGGTCCAGGTGCTGTGGAGTGCTGGTCTGAAGCGCCACTGGTGTGCCTGGCCCCGAGAGGGTAACAGGGGATGGTGTGTTGAGGAAGCTCTCAGACAGCTGGCTCAGCGCCGTGATGTTGAGAGCCCCTTCCTCCATGGCATGGGGTGTCAGCCCCAATACCGATGACAGATGTACTGAGGCTGGGCTTGGCTGTGGGGTAGAGGAAGGAGCAGTGTACTGGGGCTGTCTGGTCTGCAGCCGGGTGAGGACTGGCGTAGGTGGCATCGGTGGCATCAGTGGAACCGGCAGCATCCGATGTACCTTTGCCTGGACTGGGAAGGGCTGCCTGTGCTGCTGGACCTCCTGGTAGCCATAGCCTTGGTAGCCTTCACTCACTAAAATTGAGTGAAACAAATCTCTAGTAGCCATGGATAAGAATGTTGTATCTAGTATAGAAATAATAGAAAGACAAATTCATAAATGCCATGCAAACATAATTACTGAAACTCAATAAAGACATGGATAGAATCTGCCCCACCTGGTCAGTGCTCCCTAACTACTTTTCAGTGTGTGAGAGAATGTGATTGATGTAGTCTATGACAAGATTGCTTCCACAGACAATACATGATGAAAAATAATGTTGGGAGAGGCAAAGGAAAGGAAGTACTATTATGCAGAAGTGCCATTTTATGATTGAACATTAAGTAGTATGTGTTTTATTACTTTAATTGATAGGGCATTATGCATAACACTTAGGGGGAGCTCTTTCCAATTACTAGTGAAGAGATCCTTTTAAAAAAAGTATCTTCTCATATTTTACACTGCCATTTTTTTAAAAATGCTGTTATAAATTTTACATTTATGTTCCTTCTTTTATGTTTCCACCTAAAAAAGTCTGATTAAAGTAATGAATGATTATTGCTAGGCTCATTTCTATAAATTCTGAATATTTCCCCTGTTTTTTATTAAACCCATTTTGTTCTAATGATCAATTTCTCCAGACAATATATAATTTTCCTCAGAAAATATATATTGTATCTGTTATGAAAACAAAAAAAGTTTGATACTTGTAAAGATTGTATAAGAAGGAATCATACTTTCTCCTATTTCCATTTGAGATGCAAATTGGTGAGAACCCACACATAATCCTTGAATATGATAGTTCTAGATGGATAAATGGAACAATATAATTTAGAATATATTAGATTAATAGGGGGGAGAGAGAGAGAGAGAGAAAGAGAGAGAGAGAGATTATACCCTAAATATAGATATAGATTGGTATCAGTAAGTGGTAGATGTCTTACTGTTGGGAAACACAACTACAAATGACTCTCCTGAATACATAGAATGATGGGGTAGGAGAATCTGGGCACTCCTCCTCACATTTCTCCTATTCTCTATCAGCACTAAGTCAGAATATTTTTCAGTTATTTTTTAAATACCAAGATTTTTAAAAATACCAGTCTCCTTGGACAAATACTTCTTCTTCACCCCACTTCCTTTGTTAAGCTCTTTCTGAAGTTCAACAATCTTGCATGAAGGCTCATTGTTTCAGGGTTATAAATCTTATTTTTTTAAACAAAAGTTTTATTTGGGTTTTCACAAAACATAAAACAAATAAAATATCTCTTTTGAGAGCAGCATGATTCCAGGTTATCACATCTCCATACAGACATAATCTCAATTACATATTCATCTTTATATTCTTTCATATCTTGTCACTATTTTATCATTTTATCAATAATTTTTCCTTCCCTTACTTTCCTCAACCATACTTACAATTATCTCATTCCTTTCTAATTCAATTACATATCTTTTTTCTAAATTTCTATCTTTCTAGTCATCATGTTTGTACTTTTTTCTGTCCTGCTTACAATTTCATACATTCTTTTTCCTGAACATCATCATCCTGAACAGGAAAAGAAGAAAAGCAATTCCCTCCCCTTCCAGGCATTAAAAAGGAAGGTTTTTCCTCTGTAATTACTAAGTAGAGAGAGTCACCTTTATATCTTATAGTTGTTATCTACTCAAATCTCATTTAACATTTAGTTTATACATTATAATACATTGTATAATACATTTATACAATAACATCCATTCAGAAAGTGAATGATAATCAAGAGAAATGGCATTCAGACATTTTTGTCCTTGATTAAAATAAATCTATATAATAGATGATTAAAGATAAATTAATCCAGGTACAATAGTTTTTGTAAGAAATCAAATTCGCAGAGATCTTCATAACCCATGTGAATATGATTCTGATGAAAATGATGTAATTATAGAATTTGGATTGGAGAATTCCTAAGAAATTTTTTGCACAAAGAGAGGGAATCCCAAGATGTTTGTAAATAAAACATTACCTATACTTCATAATCCAGAAACAGGTATTTGAAATGGTAGGCAATTCACCAACTCCATCCTATATAGAATTCCCCAGAACTGAATTCAAACTGAAATGTTTCCTAGGGAAGTCTTCTTCTGATAAATGCAAAGTTGGGTATTTATACTGCATAGCATACATAAAATTCTATGTTGTCTTCTGCAAAAATATAAAATGATCTCTGTCAGTGAAGGTATTAACTCACTGCTAGTCCATTTTGGTTTACCCACCAATCAGTAACTTTTGACTTTTTTCTCTTTGATTTGAACACTGAAGAACTGGATTTAATCTTTTAGGAGATTAATATATTCATGTCCAATTCCATCCTCCACCCAAAAATATATTGCTATATATTGCAAACCAGGTCCTCTCTCTCTCTCTTTCTCTCTGCCCAAATAGGGCTGTGTACATTGATCAAATGAGGCAGGAACATAAATGAAACTAATTATAGTGACCATTAAGAACTGGACAGTTTTCAGCCTCTGACTGTGTCAACAGAAGCAGCATTACAAAGATGCATTGGAATGTTTTGAAGCAAAATTAATGATGGAAGAAAAGAGAAAATGTCAACGACGAAAAGTGATTCCAGGCCATCTAGGTATGGAACTGGGGATGAGTGGAGGTGACATCATGAGAACATGCAGTATCTCTGAAAATCATTTAATAAGTCATCTTCATGTCATAACAACTGGACCATTAGGATGAATCCTTGGACACAAGGAAAATTTTCAGAATTTCACAGTACAATTCCTATTATAGACATTACCATTATGATTTAATGCCTGAAGAAATTATATACATGGTCTCCCCGAGTCTCTTATATCCCTGAAGATTTTTATGAGAGAAATAGCATAAGAGGGTTTGCATTCTCTTTGGATTAAAGATAATATTTCATTAGTAAATACATTATTGCTGTATACTATATACAAGTAAGTGCTATTCAGAACATTTGCAGTTGTATAATTCAATAGAATGCAAGGCACGGAGTCATGAGAATATGTCAGCGTACATCAGGTTATTATTATGTGATGATAATCAGATAGATCACACTAGGAAACCAAATTGATGAATGCTAAGACTACTATTATAAGGCTATGGTAATGGAATCTTGCCACCCTCCTCCCTCTCTTTTTCATTAAGAGAATTAGGGATAAACCTGTGATGCTTTCTGAAATTACATTTCTGTCTCAGACTCAAAATTCTTTTGACTGCGGCTTTTCCTCTTGTTCTGCAAGAGGAAGTGTGGCTTTTCCTCTTGTTCTGCAAAGCTATTCTTATTGTCTGTTATACAGCTATAGATTCACTCAATCTGCCATCCTTTCTAGTGATGATATAAATGCAACCTATGAAGTTAGTTAAGTTAGAAAATGTATACTTCATCTTTTCACATTTTCAGGGTACATAATAAAATAATTTCTAAAATGCAAGATTTGGGAAATGTTCCTGCAAATCAGCAGTGTATGCAGAGGAGACAAGAGCGATCAGAAAGGTAAAAAGCACATTATAACATTGTGGCATTGCAATGCAAGTTCCACCAAACCTACATCTGTGTTGTGACATCATTCTGAAAGGACTGAGTTCATTCTGATAAAAGCAGAAATGTCCTATGGAGTATAAATCATACACTTTGATTTAACAATTAGCCTTTTCTGCTAGTCCAAGGCTGTAGAATAAACCAAGAAAAAAATAACATTTAACTATGCCTTGAGAACAGACAGAGTGAAACTAAAACAGATTCGAAATTCAAACTCAGTAACATTAATCAGAAGTTTCTATGTTGTCTATGTGAACCCCCATAGTTTTGACATTACTGGGTGAATTAAAGGTGTTTCACCATTTCTGCCAACAAGGGGGTTCATATGTCTATACTTTTTACTTTTTCTATTATTGGGGAAATATTACTGGATTTTTCCTTGTCTTTGTGATTGTCCGGATAGATTTATTGTTGATAGGATTTTGTGTTGTAGCACTTTAACCATTGGAAACTATTTGTTATCAAACATTCCCTTCAGCTTCATTTCACAACTTTCTTTGACTCAACCAGGTTATTTCTAGATACAAGTTTAGCACTCTTTCATAACAGCACTAGGGTCAAGTTTTTTAAAAAGACCATAGGTAGTAATCTTTCAGGAGAGCTTTAGATTAGTGTTGAGAAAATGCCCAACAGACTACGAACATTTCAAAAATTTCAAACTTACCCTACCTTGTATTACAGAAAATGATTGTTATTTTTCCTTTTTTAAAAATATTTTATTGATATCCCAAAGTTTAAAAACATAAAATAAAACTATATGCATTGTTATCAACACCAAGGCATCTTTTACATTTCCTTACATTTTTCAATATATGATTACTTAATCCATTACCATTACATCTCACTCTTGTTACAAATCAATATATTGTTATTTTTCCACTAGCAGATGACTCCCAGAGGAAGTGGAAGGAATGTTGGGGTATCCACCACTTTTCTTAAGTTGTCTTGCATTAAAATAAGGTCACAGAGTTGGGGGTTATAAAAATCAATTTAAATAACTAGAAGAAAACATCAATTGTCAGGCCCATTTCTGCCACAAAATGGAGTTCAGCAGTATGATAGTTGACAAACTATTTAGCTGAATTCTCAGCGAATTTCATGGAAAACTATGAAGCCCACTTGTAGGCAATATTTCTTCATTTTTATTTAAGCTAGTTTTGTTTTTCTTGTAATTCTTAAAGAGTTCTTCAGCTGAGTCCTGCAGTTGTATTTTCATAGTGACATAATGGTTACCATGAAATTAATTGGCATCTCTAAATTGTACTCGTTTACCCTAGTCACAAAAAACAAGACATCTTGAAGTCCTTAAAGCTAAAAGCTATAACATGTTTCTGATAACTTGAAGGGAACTTTGGAAGCTTCATTAACTACTTGCTTTCTTCAATATGATAATCAAAGATAAAAAAGGGGCTGTTCATTCTGAAGCCTCTGCCTTATGAATCTGGAAGCTTAATGTAACCACTGAGGAAACGGAACCAGCTGCCCACTGCACTGGATCAAACACATTGCAATGGAGAGTGGCTACTGTTATGTATGAAACTTGGTAGGTTCCAAGTGCCTTAATCTGATTGGCCAAGAAGGCCATTCTCGGATTGGCTATTTAGGGAACCAATCTGAGTGGCCCGCCTCACGGCGGGAACACTCAAAGTCCTGTCATTGACCACAAACCATGAGCAAGACACTATAAGAAGGGCTGCTGCAGCTTGGGCTGTTGTTCCATTACCATTGCATTACTTGTTGAAATAAAAGAGTTGTTTTTGGAACCCGGTCTCGTGCAACTTATTCCCGAACAGAACACTGGTGACAAGGGTGATATCATCATAGAAGAGCGAGACTGAAGCATGCGGCAATCAGAACCGAGTGAAAGAAATGGCCAGTAACAATGCACCGCCCGCACCATTCAACCCTGATGAGGAGGATTGGGAGTCATATATCGATCACTTTCTAATGTTTTTAGAAAGCAATGAACTACAAGAGATATCTAACCAAAGGAAGAGGGCTGTTTTCCTTACACACTGTGGACCAGCCATTTTTAAAATGGCAAAGGCATGAAGAGAGACAAGCCAGAAGCAGATAGAACCGAGATAGTAGAAGTAAAAGAACGAACAACAGAGAGGAAAAGCACCAGACGGTAACAATCGGAAATGCCAGGACAGCAAATGTGAAAATGGTCCAGGTAGAGGTGAACATCAAAGGGAAGCCCTGGGAGATGGAAGTCGACTCTGGATCCTTTTTATCCATGGTATCTTGGAACACCATCCAACGCCTGATACCAAACATCAAACAAAAAGAACTAGAAAAACAAAAACTGATTTTAAAGGACTACCAGGGAAATCAAATCCTGGTAGTGGGCCTTGGACATTTTCTCATCAAATTTAAAAATCATGCTGAAATTTTGCCTCTGACCATCATCGACTGTGATCACCCTAGCCTGCTAGGAATCGAGTGGTTCATACCCCTGGGAATCGGGATGACCGGGATCAACAGCATCATTGCGGTAAACTGGGAAGAGAGCCTGTTAAAAGAGTTCCAGGATGTATTCAATGGAACCCTAGGGGAGTACAATTTTGTTTAGCCTAGATCCGAAAATAGCCCCCATCCGGTTCAAAGTCAGATGTGTCTCTTTTGTCTTAAAACCCAAAAATAACAACAGCTAAACAAACTAATAGCACAAGGGGTGTTAGAGCCAATCGACCATGCCAGGTGGGAAACACCCATTGTGACCTCTGTCAAACCAGACGGGTCAGTGCGCATCTGTGGAGACTATAAGGCAACCCTAAATCATGCGCTCCAACAAAGCGCATACCCAGTGCTGGTAGTGCAACACTTATTGCACTCCCTAGGAGGAGGAAAAAATTTTGCGAAGCTTGATCTCACACAAGCATACCAACACTTACCTGTTGACCCTGCTATCACAGAGGCACAAACTATAGTGACACATAGAGGGGCGTTCAAGGGCAACCGACTCCAGTTTGGTGTTAGCGTTGCCCCAAGTGTTTTCCAAAGCCTCGTGGAGCGCTTTTTAAATGGAATCAAGGGAGTCGTCCCTTATTTTGATGACGTTCTAGTGTCAACTAAAAATGCTAACCAACTAGAGAGTAGATTAAGAGAAGTCTTAAGAAGATTCAGAGACTCAGGCCTTAAAGTAAAGTGAAAAAAATGTAATTTAGCCACCAACCAGGTCGAATTTCTAGGCTACCTCACAGATGAACAAGGGATACACCCCACTGAAAAAAAGATAAAGGCAATCAAAGACGCACCTAGACCTAGGAACAAAACTGACTTACAAGCATTCCTAGGTCTCATAAATTTCTACAATGTGTTCCTGCCCCAAAAAGCAACCGTAGCAGAACCCTTACATCAGTTGTTAGACAAAAAAACTGTCTGGAAATGGGGCCAATGGGAACAAGCAGCATTTCAAAGTATCAAAAATCTATTAACATCTAACACCGTTTTGATCCAGTGTAGCAATACCCTGCCTTTGACGGTCACCTGTGATGCATCACCTTTTGGAATTGGCGCCATCCTGAGTCACAAGCTACCAGACGGCAGAGAGGCACCGGTCGCTTTCTATTCAAAAACACTTTCCAAATCTGAGAGGAATTACAGCCAACTCGACTGAAAAGCCCTCGCAATCATAGCTGGAGTCAAAAGATTCCATGAGTACCTTTATGGCAGAACTTTTTCAATCATCACTGATCACAACCCCCTGTTAGGAATTCTAGCAGGAAACAAACTGACCCAAACATTCTGTTGCCTAGAATGATGAGGTGGTCGGAATTTCTCGCTGGCTACACCTACACGCTGATCCACCGCCCAGGGAAGACCATCACCCATGCAGACGCTTTGAGCTGTTCCCCGCTACCCATCATGGAAGAAGACCCAGCTCCCACCATCTCCACTCTCCAACTCGAGGCCTGGCTAAATCTGCCACTAACCACAATGGATGTCACTAAAGCCACTGCGAAAGACCTGCTGACAGCTTGCATTCTGCATTGGATAGGTAAGGGCTGGCCGGACAAAAACAAAACTGAGACTTTTAAGCCATTTTGCATCCGACAGACTGAACTGTCTCTCGAGAAAGGCTGTATTTTGTGGGGTGACAGGGTGGTAATCCCAAAAATATTACAGGAAAATGTTTTGTGCATGTTGCATGAGGGGGACCCTGGCATAGTTAAGATGAAAGCCCTGGCCAGGAGTTACGTCTGGTGGCCAGGGCTGGACAAAGACATTGAATGTTGGGTGGCTACATGCCATGACTGTCAAAAATCGAGGCCTACCCCCCCCCCCACAGGCACCAGTCAGGGAATGGGAAACTCCCCGGGGCCCATGGTCGAGACTGCATATTGTCTTTTCTGGGCCAACTAAAGGCAACACCTTTTTGATAGTTGTGGATGCCTACTCGAACTGGTTAGAAATCATATTATGGCTTCTATGACCACCGAAGCGGTGATGAAGCAGTTAGACTAACTTTTCGCCACGCATGGACTACCTGATGTATTGGTGTCGGACAATGGGCCCCAGTTTACCACATTGGCATTCGAGCAGTATTTAGCTGCACAGGGCATCTGACATGCCTTGACAGCGCCGGCTTATCTGGCTGCAAATGGCAGGGCTGAACACATGGTTCGATACACTAAGGAGGGCCTGGACAGAATGGACAAGGGGGACGTGCAAGAAAAGCTAAACCGATTACTAACTATGCAACATATTACCCCTAGCAGCACAACCAACAAGAGCCCAACAGAACCCTTAATGGATAGGAAATTGCGTTCCTACCTCAAAGACTGCACCCCATTTATACCTGGGATAGATCCCCTGACTCCTCCAGCAAATACTGTGCATTCGAAATAGGCGACCTGGTTTATGCAAAAAACCTTACTGGGGACCCATTATGGCTCCCAGCCACAATCACCCAAATCACAGGCCCCCGGTCTTACCGACTAGTATCAGACGATGGGAGAGAATGGAAGCGGCACATCGATCAGCTTCGTTCTCGCACCCTAGAATGCAACACCACACCAGCGCCAAAAATAATAAATGAACCAAAAACAGCCGAGAAGGGGGGCAAAATACAAAATAATAAAAAAGGGAGAGACGAATGTCCCATAACATGACAACAAACAAATCAAAAAGAGCACTCATGATTAGATGAACCCCAAAAGAAAAGTCCGGGAGCAGGATAACGAAGCGAGGCCTTCCTGGAAGGAGACAGCCAGGCCAGCTCGACCAACCCAGACGAACCAGGAGGGAGTGGCGGAGCCATCTCAACCGGCCTGAGAAACTCAGGCGGGAGCGGCAGGGCTGACTCATCCTTCCAGGAGGTTCCATGGAGAAGGCACAGAGAGAAAGCAATCCTGTCCAAACCGCTTGAAGACCACGCTGAGACTGAGCTGCGCAGGTCAACCAGGACTGAAAAAAGCTCCACCTACCTGTGGGACTACGTGATGCACGTTGGATGAAACCAGGGGGGGAGGGATGTTGTGTATGAAACTTGGTAGGTTCCAAGTGCCTTAATCTGATTGGCCAAGAAGGCCGTTCTTGGATTGGCAAGCTGCGAGCAAGCCGCTATAAGAAGGGCTGCCGTGGCTTGGGCTGTTGTTCCGTTACCATTGCATTACTTGTTGAAATAAAAGAGTTGTTGTTGGAACCCAGTCTCATGCAACTTATTTCCTGAATGGAACAGCTACAGTGTTATGTCAACTATTATGGAGTTGAATTAAAGTAATTCAATAAGGAATGGCAAACTATTTGGCTGCAATTACTTTGATAGATTTATTAAAGAGTTCCTCCCATCTTTTCATCTCTGAGGGCAGCTCCTGTTCTGCAATGCTGTTTTGGTTGCTAGAAAAACCAGACCAGAACCCTGCTTCTGCAACCATTTTGTTTTGGAAGGATTAGAGATATGAGTAGTCCACGATCTCACACAGCTTCATCTACCATGGATAAATCAAGATAATATTAGGTGATATCCAACAGATGTATACTCCTACTTTTTCCTGATATCTAATGGTCACTAATGATTTGAGACCCAGTGTCATGACTTTGGGTGAAGATAGCCTGATGATACATCCAGAGAGGGCTTCCTGCGACTCTGGACTGTTACTTTTCAACTTATTAACAGAAGGAACAAGCATTCCTTTAGTTTATATGACTGTCCTGGGTTAAGGAGAATCCTTGAATTACTGTACTTCACAAGATCTTCCATACAGCACAGTCTGCAAGTAGCTCCAAGAGCTTTGCTTTGGAGTAATGGTGAGCCGACAGCTGGGGTGGGTGGGTGTAAAGCTGCAATCACTTCATTGTTGAAAAAGCAGATGATTGGAAATTTATTTTTCAAATGGACAATATTGTGTTTTTCATTTCTTAATCACTTTTAAAATTATTTTTATTAAGCTAAAAGAGGCTCTCTTCAGCCACAGCCTGTTATTTTTTTTTTGAAGATTGCACTATTTTGGAGACTTCTTTATTGTTAAACAACAAAGAAGAGGGTTACTAAAGGCAAACTAAAATAAGGAAGAGTTTCTTTAAAAAAACTTAGCTGGAGAAACATAAGGGTAGAAAAATGTGGTTTTATTTTACTATTTTTAAGTAATTTATAGGTTGGCCTGCTTTGCTGTGGGTGGCTAAATTTTTGGATTTTTATGAATTCCGACTGGCCAGCAATTCTTAAGTGACTTATCTCCAGAAAAATCTTCTTTGACCACAAGAGGGAGTTAAGAAGATGGAGTTCAGTTTTGAGCAAATTATTAGAGGTATATTTGAAAAATTCTGAAATAAAACTTTTCACTTTATTTCAGTTCACTTCAGTTACATTCTAAGGATATTACAAAAACTACTCAAACTACTCCAGAAATGAATTTATGTGTATGTAAACTCTCAGCACAATTGAAAGAAGAGTTTCAAGAAAATCTGCAACTTTCAAAAGGACAAATTTGTTTTTTCCTCATAGATTGGGGGAAAAAAGGTTGAGAATTCCTTGAGAAAAAGAGAAGTCTATAATTAATTAATAGATGCTCCTGAGGAAATGAAAAAATATTCTGTGAAGATAATCCGGAAGAGGTGACTTAAATTTAATGAATTAATTGGAATAAGGAAGAATTTTTAGCAATCAGGCATACATAATTGAAAGAAAGTTTTAATGTAAAGTGGTTTTGAAAATGTGTTTTTCCCTTTTTTATAATACTTATATAATCCCTAAAGCTTATAAAATATTATTGACAATGTATTTGAAAGTATCCATGTTACCAGAAAGTTTAAAAAAGATTTTAGAATTTGATTTTACATTTTAAAAAAAAGTTTAGAGTTTTAAAATGGATGTATTTTTGTTTTTTTTAAGATTAAAGAATCTGAAAATGTACAGTGAATTTTTACTAATATAAATGATAGTTTTTAAAGATTAAGAAGTGAAAATAGAGATATTTTTCACAGCAAGGCACAAGGAATGGAAATAAGCTGATGATCATATCTCCAAATACAAACACGGTATAAAAAGGATTGGGAACAATTTGGCTTTTATAGAACTCAACAAGAATTAGATAAAATTATACAAGGGACTGGGAAACAAATGATGAGTAAAATGTAGAAATATCTATTAGAATATAAAATGGAAGAAAAAACAGTAAAAGAAAATATGATAATCTGGGCCGAACATTTTGGATATGGTATTGATTTGGAACAATGGGAAAAATGGCAGGGAAATTATAAATTAATGTCAGTTGCACAGAAGGAGAACCTTTATAAAATGTTCTACCACTGGCACCTCCCCCCAGAGAGTCTAGCCAAGATGTTTCCCAATATATAGGCAAATTTCATTTGTTCAAAATTGGAAACAGGACAATATCCCCTCTGAGACAGCAATAAGAAAAAAAGATCCTTGAATGTGCTGAAATGGACAGGCTAACGATGATATTAAAAGAGAAAGAAGAGAACAAGTACTATAAGATATGGAATGTTTGTTATAAGTGGTTGAAAGAAGATGCAAAGACGTCAATTGACAACAAAAATGAGAAAGTGTTAAAGATTTTATATATATACATATATATACATACATATATATATATATATATATATATATATATATATATATATACACATATATATATATATATATATGTTTTCTTAGATTTTCATGGGTACTTACATGTGTGCTGTTCAGCTTCCTTCGGGTATTATCCCACGTCATTGTAGTTCTGTTAAAGTTGTAGCAACGTTTCAGCAGAATCTCATCTGCCATCATCAGGCTTCTGTATGGATATGGGTCTTACAGCTCCTGGTTTTAAATTTGAGGCTGGTCCATTCTGATTGGTTGGGAGCCTGGACCTGTTTCATTGGACTTGGAGTTTGATTGATTGGTGTTCCTGGTTTCTTCTGTCTGTTTTGTGGCTTTGATTGGCTGGCAACAGTCTGTTCTTGTGTTGGAGGCTTTTAGTGCAGCTTGGCTCCGTGTGAAGGGACGGCTGCTCTTCATTAGCAAGCTGCTATTCATTAGCAAGCTAGGTTTCACCTGGGTGCCTGGTGGGGGGGTTAGGTTGGAGCTATCAGAGGGAGTCTGTTTTTGCCCAGGTGTTTGCCTGGCTTGTGGCATGGAGATCTTTCTGTTTGAGAGTGCTGGCTTCCAAATGATTGATAGTCATCACCAGGTTACTCACATCTTATGCACAATGAAACCACCAAAAAATAATTTGCAAAAAGATGAATTCAGAGTGTTACAAACCCTGAAAAATAATAATAATATCATAATACTCCCAGCAGAAAAAGGAAATGCCACAGTAGTAATGGACAGAAAAGAATATGAAACAAAATTGACAGACCTACTCCAAGACTCCACATACAAACCTATAAATACAGACCCAACCACATATCTAGAAAAATCAACCAAGAAGAAAATTATAACCAGCCACATAAGCAAAGAAATCCAACAGATGATCATCCCAAGAGAAAAATCTTCTAGATGCCCCAAATTATACGGCCTCCCAAAAATACACAAAGAAGGCATACCGCTCAGACCCATAGTCAGCTCCATAGGAGCACCATTACAAAACCTAGTTAAATACTTAGCAAAACAACTACAGCCCCATGCTGAAACCGCAGCTTCATATGTACAAAACTCATACCACTTCTTAGAAATGATCAAAGATCTACACGTAGAACAAGAAGATCTGCTTGTAAGTTTCGACGTGGTTTCACTATTCACTCAAGTCCCAATAAAAGAAATTCTTGAAATCATCAAAAATAAATACCAACCAGCCAAAGACCTCATGGAACTAACAGAACACTGCCTAACCAACACATATTTCATATACAAAGGACAAAGATACAAGCAAATTGAAGGAGCCCCTATGGGATCACCACTGTCACCCGTCATTGCAAACCTGTTCATGGAAGAATTCGAATCCAGAGCCCTGGCTAATGCCACCCACAAACCCAAACTATGGCTAAGATACATCGATGACACATTTGTGATTTGGCCCCATGGAAAAGAAAACCTAAACAATTTCCTAACACACCTAAACA
>BLBF01000031.1:22011422-22027978 GCA_015471245.1 Laticauda colubrina | reverse complement strand
ATATATATATATATATATATATATATATATATATATATATATATATTTGTTTTTTCAGGCTTTCGCGGGTACTTACATGTGTGCTGTTTAGCTTCCTTCGGGTATTATCCCACGTCATTGTAGTTCTGTTAAAGTTGTAGCAACGTTTCAGCAGAATCTCATCTGCCATCCTCAGGCTTCTGTATAGAGTATATATATATATTTATAAATTAGATTGAGAAATAAGAACATAAGTGAATAAGAAAGAAGTAATTGATATTGTATTAGACTTTATTAATTAGCATGAACACCATGACGGAATTGTTGTAAATGGTGGAAATTTTCTTTTTTTAAAATATTGAAATGTTGAATAAATAATTTTTTTTTTTTTAAAAAAGAAATATTTTCCATAGCAAAGAAAAACAAAAAGTAGAGTAGAACTTTGATTCCTTTATTAAAATAAAATAATATCTTTTATTTTATTTTTATTTGAAACTGTATCTGTATTTTGTGCTCGTGATGGAAAAATAAAACTTTAATTTTGATTTTGCTGTGTAGATAGGCTTGTTGTTATAGAAATGACTAATATATAATATTGTATAAATATAAAAATTTGAGGTTTTAATGTTATTATTTTCTACTCTACTAAAGACAGTGGGAAGTCAACACCTTTTTTTATTTTACCCTTTCTACCCCATACTTTTTTTTTCATTTTCCCCTCCCCTCGATCCCATTATTTTCATTTTTCTTTGTATTTTATATTCAGATAAACTAATTAAAAAATGGGTGGAAAAAGGAGATCTAAGTGTGCACAATGGGGTTAGCTCCCATTACTTGCCCCAGCTCTTGCCCATCTAACAGTTCAAAAGCATGCAAATGCATGTAGATAAATAAGTACTACTTCTCTGGGAAGGTAACAGCATGCCATGCATCTTGGCATATAACCATGCTGGCCACAGGGCCACGAAAATATCTTCAGACAATGCTGGTTTTCTCAGTTTGATTGGAAAATGGATTTATTGGAGTACTCAGACCAATCTTTCTGGCATTGTGTTGTGTGATTGGTGGTGGCAGTTGCTGATGTTAGCATTTTAGCTAGAGGACATCACAAATGACTGCATTTCAGTTCTGTGCAGGAAAACTGTTTAGACAGCTCTACAACATGCATCATTCTGGTTCTGCAAAAAGGACACATTGTGGGCAGCGTGATTTATGCTAACATGTTTTCCACCTGGTTTCTGGCAGGAAGAAAGTATAGCAGTCCAGTGGTGTTGATGAGCCTTTATGTATTTCATCAGTTGCTCGCATTTGTCCCATCCCAAATCCATTCCTAGATGAATACAGTCCTTTGACTTAACAAGAATCCCCATGTCTAAAGAATACAGAGGAGTTGCAGTAGGCAAGGAGAAAAAAAAAAAGGGCCATGTGGAAATTTCCTTTCTATAATATGGCAAATTTTCTGTCAGCTTCAATATTTGTGTCTCAGGAAAGAAAAAAATCCCCAGCACTTTCATTTTCATATTAGCTTGAGGTCAATAGTTATCAATATCATATTTCTTAAGTCATATTGCCACATCAGACTTTTCTCCCCGAGAAAAGTGTTGTGTATAAGAATTGGAATACTCCAAATACCTTAATCTGATTGGCTGAGCAGGCCGTGATAGGATTGGTGAGTAAAGTACCATTGCAATTGGCCCGCCTGATGGCGGGAAAACTTAAAGAGCTGTCATTGGCCACAGGCCGCAAGCCGCAAGCAGCTGCTATGAAAAGAGCTGACATGGCTCCGGCAAAGTTCTGTTATGAAGTCACTGAATTAGTCAAGAATAAAGAGCTGTTTGATGAACACCGGTCTCGAGTACTTCTATTCTCAGGACAGAACACTGGCGATGAGGATGGGATCGTTTTAGAAGAGCGAGACCGAAGCATGTGGCAACAAGAAGTGAGCAACCAAAATGGCTGGTAACAATGCACTGCCCGCACTGTTCAACCCAGCCGAAGAAGATTGGGTGTCATACACTGACTGCTTCCTGATGTTTCTAGAAAGCAATGAGCTACAAGGAATAATCGACCAGAGGAAGAGTGCTGTATTCTTCACACACTGTGGCCCTACCATCTTCAAGATGGCCAAGGCATTAGCCAAACCGCAGGATATAAAACAAATGGCATGGCCAGAATTAAACCGAATGCTATGAGCCCATTACGCGCCTGTAGTCTCCAATCTTATTAAAAGACACAAATTCTATAAGCAAGAACAAGAAGATGAGAGCATCGGAGATTTTGTAGCAGTCCTAAGAAATATAAGAGGAGCCTGAGAATTTCTCAACATGGACAAAGCCATGAGAGACTGTGTGGTCCTCGGATTGAAGGATGCTACACTCCAAAGCAAGCTACTAAACAGACCGAATATCACAGTGTCTGAGGCCATCACAGAAGCCACCGCTGCTGAAGCGGCCAAGAAATCTGCAGCCATGATGCGCCAAATAAACTCAACAAATCCAGAACCAAATCCAGAACCAAACTCAACAAATCCAGAACCAAGCTCAAGAGAAGAAGGCGTAGGGAACACAAAAACAAACCACCGTGACTGCCCACCATGAAGACCTCGACTCCCCGAGTGACACCGATGACGACAATGAAGACATACATAGGCTTCAGTCAGAAAGGAATCGGCAGGAAAAAAGAGGGAGGAGGCAAGAATTCCAGTGTGCTGGATGCGGAGGGGACCACCCGCACTCTGAATGCAGATTCCTGGATGCCATTTGCATTTGCAGATTTTGTGAGAAACGGGGGCACATTGCAAGACTCTGCCGGAACAAAAAGAGCTATACTCCAAAAAGACACAGCAGCACGTCCCCCAGAAAAAGAGATAGACAAGCCAGAAGCTGATGGAACCAAGACAACAGAAGCCGGTGAATGAAAAAACAAAGAAGAAACATACCAAACAATAATCATAGGAAATGCCAGGGCAGCAAATGCAAAAAAGGTCCAAATAAATGTAAAAATTGAAGGAAAGCCCTGTGAAATGGAAGTAGACTCCAGATCATACCTGTCAATGATATCATGGAGCACCATCAGAAATCTGATACCAGACATTAAGTGAAGAGAACTGGAACAGCAGTCTAATACTCAAAGATTACCAGGGAAACCTAATTCCGGTAGTGGGTCTTGGACATTTCCTAATAGAATTCAAAAACCACGCTGAAGTACTTCCTCTGACAATCGTCAACCATGATCGCACTAGCCTGCTGGAAATCGAATGGTTCATGCCCCTGGGAATTGGAGTGACAGGAATCAACAGCATCACCAAGACTGATTGGGAGGAGAGCCTGCTGAAGGAGTTCCGGGACGTATTCAATGGGACCCTAGGCAAGTACAAGGGGACCCCTATAACATTCAGCCTAGACCTTAAGATAGCTTCCATCAGGCTCAAAGCCAGACACGTTCCCTTTGCCTTAAAACCGAAAATAGATGAGCAGCTTAACAAACTCATCGCACAAGGGGTGTTAGAGCCAATCAACCATGCCAGGTGGGAAACTCCCATTGTGACTCCTATCAAACCAGATGGGTCAGTTCACATCTGTGGTGACTATAAGGCCACCCTCAATCATGCACTCAAGAAAAGTGTGTACCCTGTTCCAGTAGTTCAACATCTGTTGCATTCATAAGGGGGAGGAAAATTTTTCACAAAACTTGATCTCGCGCAAGCATACCAACAGCTGCCAGTTGACCCCGAAACTGCAGAAGCACAGACTATAGTCATGCACAGAGGGGCATTCAAATGCAACAGACTTCAATTTGGTGTTAGCGTTGCCCCAGGCATTTTCCAAAGCCTAATGGAGTGCCTTCTAAATGGACTAAAAGGGGTCGTTCCCTATTTTGACAATGTATTAGTATCCACAAAAAACAAACATCAATTAAAAGACAGACTAAGATAAGTCTTGCAAAGATTCAGGGAAGCAGGGCTTAAAGTCAAAAAAGAAAAATGTCAACTAGCCACCAATCAAGTTGAATTCTTAGGTTCCCTTATAGATGAGAAAGGGATACACCCCACTGAAAAAAAAGTAAAAGCAATTAAAGACACACCCAGACCTCAGAACAAAACAGACTTACAGGCATTCTTAGGTCTCATTAACTTCTACAATGTCTTCCTGCCCCAAAAGGAAACCATAGCAGAGCCATTACATCAGCTATTAGATAAAAAAAAAACTGTCTGGAATTGGGGTCACCGACAACAAGCAGCATTTCAAAACATGAAGGACTTATTAACATCCAACACCGTTTTAATACAATACAGCAATGGTCACCTGTGATGCATCGCCTTTTGGAATCAGCACCATACTGAGCCACAAGCTACCAGATGGCAGAGAGGCACCAATTGTCTTCTATTCTAAAACGCTGTCAAAATCTGAAAGGAACAACAGCCAACTTGACCAAGAAGCCCTCGCCATCATAGCAGGCATCAAGAGATTCCATGAATACCTCTATGGTAGGACATTTTCTATTATCACAGACCAAAAACCCCTGCTAGGAATTCTGGCAGGGAACAAACCAACCCTGAACATCCTATTGCCAAGGATGATGAGATGGTCAGAATTCCTCGCTGCATACAATTACACACTCATACATCTCCCAGGAAAAATCATCACCCATGCAGATGCCTTAAGCTGTTCCCCTCTGCCCAACAAAGAAGATGACCCAGCTCCTACCATCTCTACCCTTCAGATCGAGACATGGCTGAATCTGCCACTAACCACAGCAGACGTCGCTCTAAAGCTACCACAAAAGACCCGCTGACAGCTCGGATTCTGCATTGGGTAGGTAAGGGCTGGCCAGATGAGGATAGAGGCAAGATTTTAAAACCTTTTCACACCCAGCAGAATGAACTGTCCCTTGAAAAGGGTTGTATAATGTGGGGGGACAGCGTGGTAATTCCCAACAAATTGCAGGAGGAAGTATTGTGCATGTTGCACGAGGGACACCCGGGCATAGTAAAAATGAAAGCCCTGGCCAGGAGTTACGTCTGGTGGCCGTGTTTGGACAAAGACATTGAACAATGGGTGGCAGCATGCCATGACTGCCAGAAATCAAGGCCTGCCCCCCCTCTTGCACCAGTCCTAGAATGGGAAACTCCCAGAGGTCCTTGGTTGAGACTCCATATTGATTTTGCAGGGCCAACGAAAGGGAATACATATTTGATAATTGTTGATGCTTATTCAAACTGGCTAGAGGTTATTCTTATGGCATCCACAACTACTGAAGCAGTTATAAAACAATTTAACAAACTCTTTGCAACACATTGACTGCCAGATGTAGTAGTATCTGACAATGGCCCCCAATTTACTGCCTTAGCTTTCGAGCAATACCTAGCTGCACAAGGCATCCAACATGCCCTCACAGCGCCGGCTCATCTGGATTCAAATGGATGAGCTGAACACATCGTTCATTATACAAAAGAAGCCCTAGACAAACTGGACATGGGGACATCCAAGATAGACTAAACAAACTGTTAATAATTCAGCATATCACCCCTAGCACAACCACTAACAAAAGCCCATCTGAACTCCTCATGGGCAGAAAATTGCATTCCTAGATAGATAACCCCCCCTGACTCCTCAAGTAAATACTGTTCCTTTACCACTGGAGACCTAGTCTACACCAAAAATCTCACCGGGGGCCCATTATGGCTTCCAGCCACAATTACACAAATTACAGGGCCCCAGTCATACCGACTTGAACTAGACGACAGCAGAACATGGAAATGACACATCGACCAGCTTCGCTCTGAGACATTGGAATGCAACACCAACCTACCTAGCTCCGAAGCACCGCCGCAAATACCATCCCCAACAAACAATCCAAAAACAACCAAGGAGGGGGGGGGAAACACAAAATAATAAATAAGGGAGAGAAGAACCACCAATAACATGACAAAAGGCACAACACAAACCTGAATTAGAACCCCCGGTAAGACAAAAAGAGCACTTATCCATAGACAACCTCCGGAGAAGAGAACCGATAGCAAAGAAGCGAGGCGAAGCCTTCCAGGAAGAAGGCAACCAGGCCAGCTCGACCAACCTGGAAAGAACAGGAAGGAGCAGCAGAAGCCAACTCAACCAGCCCAAGAGACCCGGGCGGGAGCGGCAAGGCTGACTCCCCCATCCAGGAGGTTCCATGGAGAAGACACGGAGAAAAGGCGATCCTGACTGAACCGATGGAAGACCACACTGAGACTGAGCTGTGCAGGTCAAGTAGGACCCGCAAAAGCCCCACCTACCTGCGTGACTACGTTACGCACATTGGACGAAACCAAGAGGGGAGGGGTATTGTGTATAAAAATTGGAATACTCCAAATACCTTAATCTGATTGGCCGAGCAGGCCACAATAGTAAAGTAACATTGCAATTGGCCTGCCTGACGGCAGGAAAACTTAAAGAGCTGTCATTGGCTGCAAGCCACGAGCAGCCGCTATAAAAAGGGCTGTCGTGGCTCTGGCAATGTTCTGTTATGAAGTCACTGAATTAGTTAAGAATAAAGAGCTGTTTCATGAACACCAGTCTCGAGTACTTCTATTCTCAGGACAGAACATAAAAGCCTCAGTGAAAGATGGAAGCCTGAATCCAATAATGCTGGCATTTATATTATGTGGCCTGTGCAAAAGTTTGAACTACAAGGAATGTATAATATGTAATATACCATTTATGGAAGGTAGCAGGGGATTAAAGTGACTGTCTGACTATTTATAAAGAATGGTGATAGATAAAAAACTATTGCTGATAAAAGATATAAAAAAACCACACTAGCACACAAAAGCATTTTAATCCCAATTAGATAGGATCAGGAGAATCAGACCATAACATATTTTGAGTTCATGTGACATATTTTATTTTATTTTATAATTTTAAGTAGTTGTTGACATCTGTAAATGATTATTATTGCTTAAGCAGAGAAAATGTGTCATGCAAAATATTTATGTTTCATTGCTTGGATCTTTGCTTTTCAACTGATACTCTATTATCTCTACATCATCTAGAAGCATATTTTATATGGGAGCTATTTACAGAGCAGTCTTTCCTGCATATTCATTGAAGGGAATCCCTTCTGGAAATCAAGTCCACCCTTTCCTTGAGCATCAATTAAATTCATAAATTCACAAAAATTACTTTTCTTAGAATTATTCTTCTGTTTGCCTTCCTTTTCTTTTCTATTTGTCATCTTGGTTTTGAATCTAACTTGCATTCCCAGCATTGGATAAAACATTCTTCTCCCAAAATGCCTGTTGCACTTGAAAAGCAGGAAAAGAACAAATGAAGGTTTTAATTCAATTTACTGAAGTACAATTTAACTTTGGATAATAATTAAAGCAGTAAAGTTAATGATCTTGATTGTGTTCAGAATAAACCGCAAAATGAAAAATGAAGCTAACCTTGGTATTAACAAGTCAAACAGCAGTAATTTCTAGATCATGAGGAAGCATAGAGAAAGAAAACTAATTTTTCAATGATTGTAGAGTACCAAATGGTCTATTATTCAATTAGATTATTTCCTAATTTGCAGAAAGGGTACCATTCATATTTTATTTGTAGTGCACCAAGAGCAGTAGCTGCCTTTGAAAGAGTGAAAAAGAAATTTCAGGATATATGCCTTACATACTTTAAAAAAAACACCTAACTTTTGATCCTGGGAACTCATCAGTTGATAGAAGAAGCTCCTCGTACTATAAGTTGATATACCTACATCAGCAGTTGATATGATAATTATTTCCTCACTTGTACCTTATTGATGACACAAATATGCTGTGGTAATATATATATTTGCCTTACCCCCATGATAATTCTCAACCCATGAGGCTAAAGAAGCTGCTCTTAGTTGTACTGGTACATTTCCCTTGTATCCCAAAACTGTTTTAGAGCAGCCTCAGGTTCCATAAAATTCCTCAGGCTTCCTTTTACTCATTATTTTGGAGAGGAATCAACTGATTCTCATGACTTAGAAGAAAATACATGTAGGGCAGAAATTATAATGGGTAATCAAATGTATTTCTATAGATTTCTGCAAAATCAGGAATGGATAGAGAATATTTCAATGAAGTATTGAGGAAAGGAAAGGCCTGAAACTGGAATAATTTGTCAGAGAAAATATAATCATGCCTTGCAATAACATCTTTTAGGAAAAGAAATTTGCAAAAAGTCAAATACTATGTTGCTTTGCTAGTTTTTACTCAGTTGACGATATCCAATATTATTGCATAGTACTTTCAATAAATTGCCTTATTATAGGTTATCAGTTGCCTTGGGCATCTGGAAAAAAATAGCTTTCTATCCCATTAGATTATCTCCATATCTTGTAATGTCAGCCCGGCTAAATTTCTATGCAACAAGCTGTATAACTAGGTACATGTCTCACAAATATCAGACACCTAGCAAAGGAAGGGTAACACTGATGCACATCTTTTCCTATTCTCTTTCCTATTCCCTTATTACACATTTGTTACTCTATCTAGATATTAAAATGCTGAATTTTTCAGGATGTGAGCCATTTTATAAATCTCATTGATTGAAAGGGTTGAATTATGAAGAAATGACATTGGGCCAATATCTTGTCTTGGTGGCTAAATAATGAAAGAAACTGATTGAAACAGCAACATGGATCACAAATTGTTGTTGTGCAGCTTGGATGGGGGCAGAGGGCTGTGTTGGGGTAAAGAATAATAATCTATTTTACATTATTCCTTTTAAAATATATTCTTGGCAGGGTATTTTTTGTGGCATTGCTTATGCTCCTGAAAAAGCAACAATAGCAAAGTTCAAACCCAGCAAGGCACATATTATGAGATGATGAAATTGTATTAGGATTTGAAATACCACTGAACAGAGACTTGCAAGCTTTGAAATGGCCTTGTAATAAACAGTGGGAAATACAATCAAAAAGAGCGACGGTATCATTCATTGTCCAGTTGACTGAGATCTTAGCAAGCATGGACCATGTTTCTCTTTTGTTTTATTTTTCTCTCCAGGAGATGAAAAATCTTTTGGAGTAACTAGACTATTATCAGAGGTTGTATTCAGCAAGTTCTGACCAATTCTGGAGAACCGGTAGTGATAATTTTGAGTAGTTTGGAGAACCAGCAAATACCACCTCCGACTGGAGGTTTTACAGTATCCTTCCCCTGCCACACCCACAAAGCCACACCCACAGAAACAGAAGTAAAAAAAATTTGAATCCCACCACTGACTATCATGTATTGAATGCTAAGCAGACCATTTTCTCTCAGTAAGGGACAGAGACCTGTGAAGAATGGTACAAGGCAATATTTCTTTCTGGAAATAAGAATTAGATACCTGGTGGTTGAAAAATGAATATGGTAGTGCTTAGACCTTCAAGCCTGAGCTAATATAAGATATTATGAATACTACATTTTTTTTGACAAAAATAGTTTTGGAGCAGCAAGATATTGTTTGTATGGTTAATCACACAGTCAGATGATGATTAAATTGGACCTGACATTTTAATCTCCTACCAAGTCCTTCCCATGGATCTGAGATAGGCTGTCATGCTCCTGTCAGAATCTGATTCAGAGGAGGAGGATGAACAGTTGATAGGGAGTGGGAGTGTGGCTCCATTGGCTGAGGAAAAAACTGGGGAAGGGCAAAGTCTGGCTGGGCAGAGCAGGGGAGAGGTACTGCAAGGGAGAGCGAATTCAGAGAAAGACCCAGGCCCATCCCCTCTTCATCCTAGGGCATGCAGGGAGGAACAGAGAAGGGAGCAACATGAGTTGCATAGCTTACAGGGGAGGAAAGGGCCCTGATTTCCTTCATTAGCTGCAGCTGGGAACACAGTGTTTAAAAAGGAAATCTGCTCACAGCAAACTGTTGGAAACAAATCATGAATTTATCTGGTCTCATTGTGGTTTATCTGTGTTCCTGGCAACTGTGTGTGTTTTGCCATGCTTTCAAATCTGAAATTCCCTCTCTTGCCCTGTTAAGTTAATTACTGCAGCTTGGTTTGTTTTGATTTTTAGTTACAGTCTGTATGCATCTTGTTTTGGACTGAATTTTCTCCTGTTAAAGGCTGGCCCTGGCAGAGTTTTTCTCCATCCGAAGGTAACCTGGACAATGGAGGCAAAGTTGGAGATAATAAAGGGAATCTTCTTGCTTATTTGAATGTGTTGTCTTTGTGCTATGCCCCCAGTCATCACATTGGCAGAGATTGTTGTTTAAAGACATTAAAGGTATTATCACAGGATGTGAGCTGTCTCAAACACATCTATCTTTTGCAATTGACTGATGACAATTTTGTCAATACAAATGATACTCCAGATATTTTGGAATTGCATCCAAGGTGGCCTTTCTTTTGTCAGAGTGTTCTACTTCTTCTTTTCTCCAGGTTTTTTTTTTTTTTAATTCTGTTGTCAGCAGCTATTGCAATATGCACTACCCAGAATTTGTTGTCTTTTTTATCAACAATTGTTAAGTCTGGAATATTATGTGGCAGGTGTGTCTACTTAGAACTAGCTACTTCCTTTTCTATTTCTTTGTCTACTTTTGTGGTCCCAACACTTCTTGCTTGGCATTTGCTTGGCATTTCATACAAATATTCCAAAGCATCATTGTTGTGTCATAATTTGTAGTCAGTCTGTGCAATCTTCTTGAAACAGCTAACAAGGTAGTGCAGTGTTTCTACAGCTTTTTTGCACAGATAGAAATAGCTGTTTGTTGCCATCTTCTCAATTTTGGAATACATTTTTTTTTTATTCATTTATTATTCATTTCTCTTTCTGTTTTCCAGCCTACTTTTGTTGTAATATATCACCATAATATATGTTTGGATCAAAGTAGTGTAGCCTTTCACAATTTAACAAATGGAAATTTTGTCAATGCATAGCTTTTCTAAGTGCCTATCAAGTTTTGTTTTTTTTTATGACACCCAGCATACCGGTATTCACTGGTACAATTATAGCCAGTTTTATGCCATAATCTTTCAACTTCAATTCTCAGATTTTAATACTTTGTGATTCTTTCCAATTCCTTGTCTTCCATTCTACTATCCCCGAGAATTGCCACATCAATTATCTACGCTTTCTTCTTTTCAACTACAATTTTACTGTATCTTCTGTGTTATGAGCCAAGAATTTATTATTACTATTATAAACATGTACCAAACTTTGCATTAATATCTAAATATGAAAAAAATATTTTTATAAGCTAAGTATATCTTGTGATTTTAACAGAAAAGATTAAAAAATGTATAAATTTATATTTCATTGATATGCATATCCATATTCAATACTTAGGAATCCAATCCACTATGAATTCCTTCATTTATAAATTTTAAAAATGGAGATTATGAAAAAGCTATAAAAGTAAATATTTTTCTTCAAAATAATTTGCTATATTTGGTCAGGTAACAGCATCCCTCATAAATTTTAAATATTGCTGATACAAATAACATGCATTTTTTTCAACATTCTGTTATAATAAATCTGGCAGCAACTAATATTAATATGTTCCATTTTAGATTTCATAAGATACAATAATTATTTAACTTTATTGTGCAATTTTTCTAATTTGCTAAAAACAGAATTTAAACATATGCTTTGAACAGTCTTTTATTATTCTATTTATTTTAAAAAAAACTTAAAATACAAAATTAAAATTAAAAACTTCAATTTTTTTCTTAAAAAGCAAAGGAAAAAAATATACATAAAAACCTAGACATTTAAAAATGCATTTAAAAAACTTAATACATAGACACATATTATCCCTCCTAGTTGAATACTAATACATTACAACTACTGTATATCAGTTTCCCTCCCCTTGTGAAACAGTCCCCTCAAAAAAAAATAATAATAAAGTACTAAATCTATTTGTAATTTATTAGCCTGACATCAGAAATGTGCTGCTGCCAGTTCACACTGATAGTTAAGGACCGGTCCCACTGGCCGACGGACACAAAACATATGCATAAAGGACACAGCGGATGAGCAAAATTTCAGGGGTGGCTCCATCCGTTGTCATCCGCTCCAAAAAGTGGTGAAAATTTGCATAAACAGAACGGAAAAGAATGGAAAAGAACAGACGTAGGTAGTATGTAGTGGGAATGTTAAACGGATGTTCATAGGAAGCCTAGTGGATGAAAGCGGATGGAAGCGAATGACACCTCCGAAGGGGTTCCGGGGAATAATTGCAAAGTGGACGCATAGCGGATGAAGCGGATGCATCATGTATGCCTAAAGGAAAGAAAAGGGATGTCGTGCAGATGTATATCGGATGCAAACCGTTCACTGCACATCCTTTCTATTTCCATGCTACTAACGATGTATAGACGTTCCATGTACCTTTTCCGTTTTCAGCTGCAGCGGATGTGAGTTGCAAGGATGCCCAGAGGATGCAGAGAGGATACAGTGGACATTTAATGGATGATAAATGGATATAGAACATTTGTTGCTCGTATGTCATGGATTTACATCGTACACAGTGGAAAGTTCATCCGTTCACAAAGTTTTGTACAGCTCAAAACTTCTTGCATGGATGAAATCGCAGTGGATGGATGCTTGACGGATAGAGTGTATGAAACACGTATGCAGTGAGTACACAACGGATGCATAACGTTTTCCAATGGATGGCAAGCTTTTTTTTAATGTTTTACATCCTCTTTGCATCCGTAAGTGCAGTGGGATCAGGCCTTTAAGATCCTGCACAATTCATTGAACTGGCAAATTGCACCACTGGCTGACCCTCCCCCCAATTTATTTTTGGGCTGTTTTCTGGGCCATTTTTTGGACTTGAAAGCTGCTGAAAAATTGCCTGAAAAACTACCTGTTTTTTGGGCATTTTCCAGGCTGGTTTGGGCCACTTTTGGGACCTTTTCAAACCATATTTGGGTTGATTTGAGGGCATTTTGGCCTGAAAAACAGCCCCAAAATGCAAAAAAAAAAATGACTGAAATAGCCCCCAAATGGTCTGAAAACAGCCCCAAAACAACCTGGAAAATGGCTAAAAACAGGCCAAAAAATGGGTGGAGGTGGAGCCAGCTAGTGGTGGGATTAGCCCCAACCATGTGAATCCTACCTCTGCTTTTGAAGTGAGTGGCCAGGAGGAGGCTGGGTGTGATGAGTGATGTTATCCATCCAGTCACATGACCAACTGGCGCACCTACTCATCCAGAGAACTGGTTGTTAAGTTATTCCAATCCTATCACTGCGTACATTAATGAGGAAGTAGTTAGCAGGAAGAACAATAATAATAAGAAAGACAAGACTAAAGTTTCAAAACCCTCTGTTAACAAACTATTATTGTAATCAATTCATAGAAAATTTACTACGGTGTCTTATCTATCCCAAACTGTCCAAAATGATAACAGTGATTTATTCTGGAATCAAATATCCATATTTGTTTCTTAATACCACTTCTTATCAATTGTTTTCTAGTTAAATATAATAAGTCCAATCTCCAAGTCAGTCTATCTTCCCCCAAATCAGCATTCAACCAACTGGTCCACTTTTAAAGATAAAAAGCAAAATAAATCAAAAGTTTTAAAAAATAAAGTTAAAACCCATGCTTAAGAAAATCAACTGCTGAGAGAAAAGATGGATGCCTTGACTTTCCCATCATTCCCAGAGGGAACTGGAATTTTCAAGACTCCCCTTTACAGGTGGATCCACAGTAGTCTGAAAGCCATTGTGGGTCATTCCTAAGTGCTCCCATTCAAATCCAGAGAGCAGCACTGAGAAAGAATCTGCTTTGGCAACAAAACTGGCAGATTATCCCAGGAAAAAGGAAAGTTCAGACCATTCAGCAGTCATCTTGAGTAGCACTGCTTTGAACAGTCTAATGAAATTTAAAGAAGGTATATCATTATCTGCTGATTATTTTATAGCCAAGTCTTTATAACTTGCCAAAATAGATTTATAGGAAATTTTATACTCTTAGGAGATCCAAAGTGACTTATAAAATTCAAATCCCAAGCTCTTCTTCTATACATATAAGTCTTGTTAGAGCACCTATTTTGTTTGTTTACATAATAGAGAAGAGGTTCTTTTGATTTAAAACAATGTGACAATACATCAAACTTTTTTATGCTCTTAATTGTTAAAGATTCCTGAGCTAAAAAAGAAACGAATATAGTGATCATTTGAAATAATAATAAAATCAATTATTTTCAAGACAGGTGATTGATTGATTGATTGATTGATTGTGTTTCTAGTTCAAAGATGGGCTCTTGTATTATTTGGAATTTCCACTAATTTCCCTTTTCCAAGCTTTTTTTTTTTTTTTTTTGGTATCCTGTTTCCCTTTTCTGTTGAACTGTATGCCTTTTTTCATCGTAAAGTCTTTCTTCTCTTTCCCCAAATTATATAAACCAGTGAGCAATGTTTATTAAATATTGTCACAGAACTACATGGGCGAACAGATGTCATAATATGGTAATTCAATACCATAAATTATGTAAGAGTTAGTGCAAAGCTAGCTGTATACAGGCAACTAGTAATCTGCAATCAATCTGTTGAGTGGCAGATTTCAGGAAATCTGTCCCATTTTCCTTCTTCCCCTTGTCTTCCTTCACCTCACACTATTATTTTATGGACTGTCTGGCTGAGGTTCTGGAAGGAAGACCTACCATCATGAAAATATGAGAAGAGAGCCCAATAATCTTCCATCATTCAATCAAACTCAAATATAGAATTGATACAATCCATAATGTATATATTGAACTGCTATTTATTTATTTATTCATCACTGTTAGAAAGAAATGAGAACTATGTTGTACCATCAAAGACACTTTAAATTTGTGGTGAAATCGCAAGTATAACAAAGAGTCTTAACTAAAATAGTCAGCAGACCAATTCTATAGTCTGGGGTGGTTTTGTAATCTTCCTAAAAGGCCCATTTTCTTCAAAATCAACTCATCACAAGCATAGATCACAGAAACTTGTTGGATTTTACTAAAACAGTGCATTTTTCTTAAATACAGAATACTCCAAAATCCCAAGGTTTGGCCCTACTGAACATAGGTCTGGTATTCTTAGTGATATTTATCATATCTTATTTCTATTATAAGCTTATAAACTTATTCTACAACATGTGACACTTTCCCTCTAATAGAATTCTTAGTTGCATTCAGTTTCCTCTGTGTCTATGATGAAACTGAACTAGAACTTCCTATCACCAAGTCTCAATTTTCTTCAGTAAGAACAATTTTGAATTCCACCCAAAAACCAAACAGTAAGGCAGCTGTTTCCAAATTACAATATTACAAGTGGATCCATTATCAACCTAGTACCTACATCATGGAGACAGTAATGTTTCTCAGAAGTCCAAACTAGAAATTTACCAGACTGTAAAAGACTGTGAACTATTTCTCTATACAGTAGTATCTGGAAAGTCTGGGAATAAAAAGATGGACCATATCTAATGTTTTCAAAGATTAAATACTGATGATCCCTCCTCAAAAAAAGATAGAAAAGCCTACCTGCATTTATCTTATTTCTTATGGAAATGGAATCTTTCAGCATATCAAACATATTTGTCACATTGCTTCATAAATATTGTAGAAAGAGAGATAAACACTTTGGAATATCTAAGTGAATAAATTTAAAAGAGGTAAGAACAGAACTAGTAATCAATAACATCTAGATTTTTTTTTAAAAAAAGCCCCTTTCCTTGTTTGCAGTTCTTTGATAAATTAAGTGTGCTGCTGCCATCACAGCTGATGGCATTATTTGTTTATTGGTGCTGGGCATACACTACTCAGACACAAGATTCTTTATTATCAGATGTTAGCCTCATATAAAAGTTAGAGTAAGGCATCTGAGAAAAGTTTGTCAGTAATGTCTCAGCAGCGGATAGACTGCTGATTTATTTGTTCTGAATAAAGCAAAATAACCAAAATCAATGTGTGGGGGATTGAAACATTTTATCCACAGCATGGTACATGCTACGGCTTTACTTTCTCTGCTTGAGATGCCAGAATGTTTTCAAATAGGATGTAAAACTGCTTTATAACTTGTGCACAGATGTTATCCTCCTACCTATGATAAAATAGTTGGGGGTAAATGGGAGGAACTGTAAGCATTTTCTAATGTTCTGCACTTTTTTCATACGCATTGAAAATAAGACTTAATTTTACTTAATCTCAGCTCAGGTAAGGGGGATGAAAAAGTTTCATACTGCGTTTCTTAAAAATTAAGTATTTGCCATTTGGATAGCCTTCAAAAATGGTAGAAACTAATGTTTCTTTCCATAATTGAACTCATGTGTGCCATCTTTCTGAGAATCTGATAATTATAGATGACCTGTGTTCTATATGTAAATTGGTTGACTCCAAATATGCAAACCTGATTGGTCAAATAAACGAAGCATTGGATTGGTTCACTAGGAACCAATCAAATGAGCTGCTGGAAAGCGGCAAATTTAAACAAATGCCATTGGCTACGAGCCGGCAGGCCAGCCTGTATAAAAGGCTGGCCTCAGTTTCAGCCGAGCGTTCCTGTTACTGACTAGTTTGAATAAAGCCTTTTTTTTTTTTTTTTTATTAAAGTTTTTATTAATTTTCTACAAACAAACAAACATACAAAACAT
>BLBF01000031.1:21980187-22001422 GCA_015471245.1 Laticauda colubrina | reverse complement strand
TATAACTGAAAAAGAGATTCTGCAAAGATACATAAGATTGTGTTGTTGTATTTGTATTTGAAATAATGTTAGAAAATTGGAATAATATGTGATTATAAAATGGGACAAAATATTTAATGTAACTTAGCGAAATTTTTTCTTTTTAAATAAAAATAAATGAAATCAAATATGAGAGAATTGAATTAAAGAAAAATGGGAACATTGTTATTGTTTAATATTTTAAAATATAAGTGAAATAGGGGGAAGTAATTAAGTAAAATCTATAAGTGTTCCCATAGAAGCATGATACTTATTTAGAAAGGATTGTGTAAAATGATTAAGACTTAAATGAATATTAATTTGAATGATATAACTTTAATTGCTATGGATTGTTGTTTTAATTATATTATATTTTTTAAATATAGTTTCAAAATATTGAGTTTATCTTTAGAATGTACTACGCAGAATCCAAATGAAAATTATGTGTCATGTTAAGCTTTAAAACTAGGGGAGGGATAAGTATGACAAGGTATTATACTCCAATTAGTCATTACAGAAGAAACTTTGTGTTAATGAGAAAAGATAAATAGCTAGCTGAAATAGAACAGACAAAGGATATAAGTATAATGATTTAAATTGAGATGAAATAAATATAATAGAATTAAGAGAGTGAAAAGAGAGGAGAAGCTATATAGAAAATGCAAAATAATAAATAAGAAATGGAATGTTATTTAAAAGTAAGCATGAACTTGAATTTATCTCTGTACAAAAAGATGTAACTCGGGATCAAACTGCCGTCCAAAAAGATATTTTATGTTTTTTATGTTTTGTGTTTGTTTGTACATGTTTGTTTGTTAAAAATTAATAAAATTCTTTATAAAAAAAAAAAAAAAAGATGCTAAAGGCCCTTGTGAAGCCCCGAGATGTTAAACAACTAACGTGGCCAGAATTGCAAAAAATTCTCAAAGCACACTACGCTCCGGTGGTGTCTAATTTAATAAAGCAACACGAATTTTACCGCAGAGACCAGAGAGAGGGAGAGACCGTCGCCGATTTCGTTGCTGCCCTTAGGCAAATAAGGGGTGAGTGTGATTTCCTGAACATTGACGAAGCGATGAGGGACCGCGTGGTGTTGGGGCTAAGAGACTCTACTGCACAGAGTAAATTACTCAACAAGCCCAACATCACCGTAACCAAAGCCATCACGGAAGCCACAGCTGCCGAAGCCGCGAAAAAATCGGCTGTCACAATGAAGAACATGAACACACACAGCGAAGAAACAACCCCAGCCAAAGACAGAAAACAGCCTACCACCACCACCCACTACGAAGAGTCTGGAGAGGCAATTGAGTCGAGCGAAGAAGACGACGAGGTCCACCGTTTATTCACAAACAAAAAAGAGTGTGAAAGAAGGAATTGGCGGGAGTGTGCTGGCTGCGGAGGAAACCATGCCCGAGCCGAATGCAGATTTCTAGATGCTATCTGCAGGTATTGCAAGAAACGAGGGCATATCGAGAAAGTCTGTAGAAACAAGAAAAGCTATAGCCCAACAAGACGCCGAAACTCCCCAATACAAGCTGAGCCTAAACAAGCTGAAAGAAAGTGGCAACAATACAAGCGAGCCAATACATACCAAACTGTCACTGTAGAGAGTGCTCAGATGGAAAGCGGGAAGAAGGTTAAAGTCACAGTAAAAATCGAAGGGAAGCCCGGCAAGATGGAGGTGGACTTGGGGTCCTTCCTTTCTATGGTATCGTGGGACACAATAAAACAGCTAGTCCCAGATATCCAACCCAAAAAATTACAGAAGCAGCACCTAACCCTCAAAGACTACCAATGTAACCAAATCCCTGTAGTTGGCATGGGACAGTTCTGAGTCGCCTATAGACAACACGTCAAAATACTACCGCTGACCATAGTCAACCGAGACAGACCAAGCCTCCTGGGCATTGAATGGTTCACGCCATTGGGCATCGGGATGACCGGGGTCGATCGAGTGAATACAACCGGCTGGGAAGAAGACCTCATCCACGAGTTCCAGGACGTTTTTGACAGCTCACTTGGCAAGTATCAGGGAAATCCCATTTCTTTCAGTCTAGACCCCCAAATAGCCCCACGAAGAATAAAAGCCAGGCGAGTTCCCTTTGCACTAAAGGCAAAGATAGAGGAACAGCTAGACAAACTAATAGTCCAGGGGATGTTAGAACCTGTGGACCATGCCAAGTGGGAAACGCCTATTGTCACACCCATAAAACCTGACGGGTCCATTAGAATCTGTGGTGACTATAAGGCTACCCTGAACCACGCATTACAACCAAGCGCATACCCGGTGCCAGTAGTCCAGCATTTGCTTCACTCCCTGGGAAAGGGCAAAGTTTTTGCTAAACTCGACTTGGCACAAGCCTATCAACAACTCCTAGTGGACCCAGAAACAGCAGAAGCACAGACTATAGTCACCCATAAGGGCGCATTCAAATGTCACTGACTCCAATTTGGAGTAAGCGTGGCCCCAGGCGTTTTCCAGAGTCTGATGGAATGCCTCCTAAATGGCATACAAGGAGTCGTTCCCTATTTTGACGATGTCCTAATCTTGGCCAGAGATGAAACTCAATTAAGGAAAAGACTCAAAGAAGTATTAACTAAGTTTAGGGAATCTGGCCTCAAGGTAAAAAGAGAAAAGTGCTGCCTAATTAAGAATAGCGTCGAATTCCTGGGCTACTCAATAGACGGAGAGGGTATCCACCCTACAGACAAAAAATTAAAGCAATCAAAGACGCACCTGAACCAAGAAATAAAACCGAACTACAAGCATTTTTAGGACTCATTAATTTCTATAATGTGTTCCTGCCAAACAAGGCCACGAAAGCAGAACCATTGCACCATCTTTTAGACAAGAAGGCAACTTGGACTTGGGGTTACAAAGAAAAGAAATCCTTCCAAAATATTAAAAGCTTGCAAACATCAACAAACGTTCTCATCCAATTTAGCAACACACTGCCATTAAGAGTGACCTGCGACGCCTCACCATACGGAGTAGGTGCCATCCTGAGCCACCAACTACCTGATGGCAGAGAAGCACCCGTTGCATATTACTCTAGGACTCTATCCAAAACCAAGCGGAATTACAGCCAATTGGACAGGGAAGCTCTAGCAATTGTTGCTGGAGTGAAATGCTTCCACGAGTACTTATACGGGCGGACCTTTCAAATCATAACAGACCACAAACCGTTGATGGGGATTTTGGCGGGAAACAAGCCAACACCTAATATACTGTCCCCAAGAATGACTACATGGTCAGAGTTCCTAGCAGCTTATTCCTACACTCTGACACATCGCCCAGGGAAACAAATTTCCCATGCGGACGCTTTGAGCAGAACAGCAGATGAAAAGCCTTGCTAGAAGTTATGTTTGGTGGCCGGGTATTGATAAGGACATAGAGTATTGGGTAAGCTCGTGCAACAAATGCCAGGGAATTAGACCGTCCCCACCAAAAGCACCCGTTAAGGACTGGGAAACCCCTCGGGGACCTTGGTCAAGAATCCACATTGATTTCGTGGGTCCTACCAAGGGGCATACCTTTCTGATTGTCGTTGATGCCTATTCTAATTGGCTTGAAGTAAAAGTTATGCCATCAAGGACAACAGAAACTGTAATTAAAAAACTGGACAACCTTTTTGCCACCCATGGCATACCGGACGTTCTTGTCTCAGATAATGGGCCACAGCTAACCAGCATACAATTTGAGCAATACCTAGCCTCCCTAGGTATAAGACATGCTCTAACCGCGCTGGCTCACCTGGCTGCGAACGGCAGGGCTGAGAGAATGGTCCGGTTTACTAAAGAAGGTTTAGAAAGAATGGACACCGGAGATGTCCAACAGAAAGTAAACCGTTTGCTCACACCCCAGCACATAACGCCCAGTACCACAACCAACAAGTCCCCAGCAGAATTACTTATGGGGCAAAAGTTAAGATCACACCTTGATAGGTTACACCCTAATTTTACTCCAGAAAACTCCCCTGACTCCTCTACACGGCTTAGACAATTCGAAATAGGCGATTTAGTATACGCTAAAAACTTCACCGGGGACCTGGTGTGGCTACCAGGACAGATTACCCAAATCACAGGCCCCAAATCCTACTGGTTAACAGTAGAGGATGGTAGGGAATGGAAGCGGCACATAGACCAGCTTCGATCCCAAATTATAGAAAGAACCACAGACTTACAACCATTCACCGACAAAACCAACAAATTGCAAACCAAGGTGGGGGGGGGAAATGCGAGAAGTAAATAAATAACTTTTTAAAACCAAAACCAATGAAACATATAATCAAAAAGAGCAAATAAAAGACTCACTGTTTGGAGAGACTTGCGTGAAGAGCCCATCGGAAGGGGCCAGCCAGGCCAGCTCGACCTGCCCGGAGGAAACGGGAGGGAGCGGCAAAACCGCCAGCCTAAGAAACTCAGGCGGCGGTAAAATGGCTGACTCACCCTTCCAGACGGTTCCAGGGAGAAGAACGGACGACACGGCAGCCCCATCCGAACCGGTCGAAGACTTCACTAAGAATGAACCGCGCAAGTCAAGTCGACTCCGGAAAAGCCCCGCCTACCTGCGAGACTACGTCACCACGTAGGACTGAACTAAGAGGAGAGGGGTGTTCTATATGTAAATTGGTTGACTCCAAATCTACAAACCTGATTGGTCAAATAAACTAAGCATTGGATTGGTTCACTAGGAACCAATCAAATGAGCTGCTGGAAAGCGGCAAATTTAAACAAATGCCATTGGCTACGAGCCGGCAGGCCAGCCTGTATAAAAGGCTGGCCTCGGTTTCAGCCGTGCGTTCCTGTTACTGACTAGTTTGAATAAAGCCTTTTTGTTGTTGGAACCCGGTCTACCTCGTGTGTTTTCCAAACAAAACAACCTGGTCAAGCCCAAGGGAAGGATAAAATGTGTCATCAGTCTTGAGTCCTTTTGCTCCCACAAGGGATCTAAGACCAGTCCACCTTGAATTCCACTGACTCTTATCTAGCAGCAATTTGCTTAGACTATTACTAATTCAGATTCTTGTAGAGAGCATTAGCATACAATAATCCTATTTTTATTTGAATTGCCTGGACTCCTGATTTCTTGCACTTGACATAAACCTTATGATAATCTAGACAATGAAGACAATGACTTCTAATATATATGGATACAACCAAACATAATGCCAATAAACCACAAAGCATGATAGCATGAGAATATTTCCTAGGCTTCTTGCTCCATCCTATTTTCTTTTATCTTCTTGGACTGGATGTCCCATTTATTTCTAAGTTTGGAACTAGTAGATACCAGGCTATACATGACATGTTCAGTAGTTAATGAAGTTATTTTATATTGATAAATTAATAAAGACAAGATTAACTCCAGACCAAGCCTTACTGGAAAGGAGTGGTTAATATTTATGTAAGCTAAACAAAATTACCATACATGTTTTCATACAAACCTGATACTCATAATGATTGGCAATTAAAATGAATGGGAAATCTCATTCACAAAAGCTTCTGTCCTGATTATTTCTTTGTGATTAGCAAAATGAAGCACTTGGTTGTTCCATATTCCTGAATCCAGCAATGTGGCTTTCTAGAAAACATTGTGAGCCTTGAAAAGCAGGAAATCTAACCAAAATTAATTATTTTGTAGTGCAGTTTACATAGCTATAACATACATATACACAGATATAGATGAAATTTTTATTAGAATAATGAAGGAAGACTGGTAAATTAATTTGATATTTTCTTCAAATTGTAAACTCATCTAATTTTCCTAATAAGTTTTAAATTCATTTAAATGTATATTAAATTTATATATCTAATAATTCTATTTCCACAATCAATTTATGAAGTGAGAAATTACATTTTTGTTGCATAAATTTTCATTTACTCGCTACAAGAATTTAAAGTGTTAAATTTTCAATTTTCTTTTTGGTAAATACTACTTATTGAAAACCTTTCTATAATCTTCTCATGTTCTGTATTAATAGAATGTATAAATATAAATTAAATGCTACTCTTCACAAATATTTATATTACTTTTTAGAGAACATGTAAATCATCGTATGTTAAGTTATACATTAAGAAAACATGCATCCAGTTTTAAGAATGTCTTATGATTACTTAAAAAAATTACTTTTAAGTAAGGGAATATAAGTTTCTTTTTCGTTTATGATGCTGTCACTTACAAATCATGTCGTATAATGTTGGAATTATCCGTACTTGTACCAAGTTTTTGTTTAAAAATTCTCAAATCTAGAGTAATAGGTTTGAAGAGCCAATAACAAATTTGTTAATGTATTTTTATATTTTGATTATTTGTCTTTAAAAACAGATTATTCTGACACAGTTCCCCAAACATGACAAACCCTCTGACATGAACTCAAAAGATTCATTTATTAGGAATGCCGTCAGCACTGGCAAAAAGTTTCTCTCACAGACTAACAACTCCATCCAGCTAGAAGATGAATAGTTGTCTGCCACACCTATTCATCTCTGCCCCCTGCCTTTTTTCTCCAGAGCTATGGTGGGGTCTTGCTAGCAGTGGTGGCTCTTCCTTCCTCAGGATTGGCCCACGGCTTTCCACTACTTTCCTCTGCCTTCTGCATAGCTGCACATCAGGCACTGGACCCAACTGTTCCTCCTCTTTTTCATTAACCACCTCCAGACCTGGGGGCTGTGGACTCTCCATCTGAGGGATGTTGGATGGCCCTGGTGCCCCCCCTCTCTCTCTGTTTCTCCCTCCCCCCTCTCTCTGCCAGCTCCATTCCCTCTTCCCCCTCAAAGCTCCCAGGTTGCCTTGATGCTGACCCTGACTCTCACTTCTCCTCCTCCTCCTCTGATTCAGTTTCTGGAGGGGCCAGTGGCTGATAGGCCACAACACAGCTTGCACCACTTCCCACAGTGAACTCACCCAGACCTTGCCAATTTCTGCTGCAGTGATGGTGAGATGGAGAGCTTGATACACTGGCTGCTCTGCACTTTCTGGGCACCCTCCTGGAAAGATAGGGTGAGCAGGGAGGCTCCTACAGGTCACAAGGGAGAAGAATTTCCCCTGGAGTTCTTGTCTGCTGCCACCTGGTCAATGCAGTCACTGGGTGCCATCTCTGGGCAGTCTATGCTGCCCATGCTTGTTCACCTCTTGTGGTGCTCCAGGCACTAGCAACCAACAATGATTTTTTTTCATTATTTCAATCTTTTTTGTCAAAATAAATTGTGACTTGGCCAATTTCTTCACATCCAACTTACTTTCATTCCAAATAAATGTAAAACTGAAAATTAGTAAATTAATTAAATTTGTGGTAATATCAACTCTGAATTATCTAACAGATTCTTCAGATAGAGCAGTATTCAGGTTTTTTTTTTTTAATGTTTTGAAGTCTTTTCTTTAGGGATAACATTAATGGATAATATGTCTAACTCGTGATTAATGAACCTGTGATGAAAAATTTCCAAATATTTAAAATCTATTTGCATTATTTACTGGCTTGTTTTTCTGACCAAATAAAAAGGATGCATATTTAATTCGTGTTCCTTTTATCACTTATTCCCCAAATCTGCTCACCGTTTTCCATATTAATAAGCAATGTGTTAAACCAAGTCTAGTCCTGCCAAGAATATAACAAGGGTTAACAGAGAGGCAGTTTTTTGTAAGCAACAATACCAGAATGTAAGGAATGCTTTCCTTACAGGATTGGGCCTGTAAAGTGGAAAACACAAAAGGATATTTCTTCTAACAACCAGTTCTTCAAACTGCTTAGAAAGTTAATAACCAGTTCTAACGAATAGGTACAAACTGGTAGAATCCCCCCCCCCTACATATATGTAATGTTCTTTTCAATTACTTTCTCAGTAGTTGTAAAATACTCTAAAGATATATTCCCAACCATTTTCATTAAGCAACAAAATTATCTGAAATTTCTAGTACTACTTAAAAGTTTTGTTTCTGGCTGTAAACAACTGTTCAAGTTCAGGAACATATTTTGTTATTTTGATCCAATTTACAGAACATCTGCTACTACTTAACACTACAGTGTTAAAAAGAAGAATGTGATATATTTACATGAAGCTATTACAGACATCTGACTGTTATGTAACACTCAAATTATTCTATTCTTTTTAAAATACAAATTTATGAAATAAGTATATAATTTATTTTAAAATTTCAGATCTTTTTTGAAAATAAAAAGTGGCTCTTTATATAGTTTGGACTCCTAGGTCAAACTCTACCTATCAGATTATGTTTTCCTTCATAAAGAACTTTAATTTTTAAAGTGTTTTAGTGTAAAATTCCCTTGAATCTTAGCAGCATATTGGTGTTAACAGTCATAGTTTACTACAAAATAGATAATGAGTCTTTCATGAATTTACACAAGAAACCCTCTCTTTATAGTACAGCTATTTTTTTTAGCGTGAGATGACCCATAAACTGCATATTTTTTATCAAACCATTTCTCTTTTAAGATATCAACTTCTTGCTTACTCTAAAGTGGATGAAAGTAATGTCAAATTCCTTTTACTTTTTCAATTAAGAACAAATTCTGTATATTTTATAGAATCACTCAGATCTCTAACATTCAGAAAAATTCTTAATTTCAGTCATATATTATCATTATTCAAGATAAAATATATTGTACCCCCTATTATAATATATAGCTTTTGTTGTTGTTTTGTACCTTCAGATCAGTCTTGATTTCTGGCAACTACATAGTCTCTACAGTTTTCATATTCAGAAGTGGTTTGCTATTGTCTTATTCCTATGGCTGAAAGGGACTGACCCAAAGTTATCCAGTTAGCTTTGAGCCTATGGTAGGACTAGAGCTCATGGTCTCCAGTTCTAAAACAGTGCCTCTAACCATTATACTGAACTAGTTTTAACAGATTGAACAGATAATCACAGTTGGAAAAGACCTTGTAGGTCATTACACCACATTGAGGCAGTAATTGCTGCAAAAGGGGCCCAAATCAAGTACGGAGTATATATGCATGCTTATACTTTTCAGAGGTCCCATATTGTTGTATGTACAATCCTTGTTTTATTGATTGCATGTAATATTCTAATTTTCTGAGATTGTGGATTTGGGGTTTTCATGAGCTGTAAGCTATAATCATCACAATTATGACAAATCACAGCTTGAACTATCTTGCTTTGCATGTAATGAGTCTATCTCATATATTAGTTTCACCTTTTAAGTTGCATTACTGAAATAAAGGAACTTTTGCACGATATTCTAATTTTTCAAGTTTCACCTGTATATATAAACACAAACCCTGCTCACAGTTAAACAAGAAGCAGTGGGGGGAGGGAGTAGGTTGGGATGCAAGGGATGGGGTAGTGGAATACAAGAACACTGACTCAGTGGCAAGACATAGCAACATTCTCAGATCACCTGCTGAAGTCCACTCCATTCACCAAACTGCAACAACCCAGATGACTATTTAGCTCCCATTTTAGCTGCAATTCTTATAAATTTTCCTCTCTTAAATTTGATATAACATATGACATCAACTGCCAGAAATATCCATCTATACTACATGGGATAAATAGGCCAGTCTTTCTACAAAAAAATTAATAGATATAAGTTAGACATTGGGACTTAACAGAAAGATAAAGTAACATCATAGCATTATAACCTACTAGGACATTATATTTTAACTCTCAAAGTAAGATTTTGGGAATAATGAAAATGTACCAGGATAATCAAGGAGAGATTTTGAAACTGCAATATATCAGAAAGTTCTGACTATCTCAGAAGGCTTTAAAAAACACAATGGGTCCAAGCACATTATAATTGCTAACTGATATGATATCTATAATCTGTATCACATATAATCTACTGCTGTATGAATAATTCTTTATTCCTCTAAATGTGTCATCCCACTTTAAATCCTATATCAGTTTAGACATGTTTATGGATATATCACGAATGATCTGCAGCTCACAAAAGCTTGTGAATTTTAATAATATTTGTTGATCTAAACTGTTATCAGACTCTAGATTTTTGTCTATTGTTGATTGACCTAGCTCTTCTACAAGGATTATATTAGGTGTATCAGAAGTTGAAAATGCTGTTTAACCCTTTCCAGGTATTTAAAATAAGCTTTATTTCATTTATTTCAATTGCTTAAATGTGTATTTCACATTTGACAGACTTAACATTCATTTTTTATTTTTTTAAAAAATAAGATTAACACCTAGTCAGTATTAGGAGATTCTATTCCCTTATCATTTTAATCATGTTCTAGTAAGTGTATGAAAAATGTATCTGAAATTACTGTGATATCATTAAGAGTTGACCTCTGATTTACACTTTGAACCAAGGTTTGATCTAGCATTATTCAATGTCTAGTATTTGATAATGCTAGACTTAATCTGTGATTTCTTTTGCTGAAGATAAATGATGATCATCTTCTGATATACCATTAATATCATTAACCATATGAGACATGTATGTATGTACTTTATATAGTTATTAAAATTAAAAGTCTTGTAATCTATCTTTTTTAAAGTGTTCTACCTATTGAACCTTTAATTTTAGCCATATATGCATGGAATTTAAATAAGGTTAAGAATTCATACATTTATACAGTGAAAGAACAGTTATTAGTAGATATGGTTATAACTAACAGATTGCATAAGGACTTGCATTCTTCATAAGGGAGAAAATGGCATTCTGAAATAGATTAAAATTAAACAATTGTTACAAATTTGCTATTTCTTTGTAATGCAAATAAAATATTTCTTTAGATATATTTAGATATATTTATTACATATTTATATATAATAATATATATTGTTATATATTTCGATATATTTATCATGGAATTTTCTGAGGAGCATTTGTAATCTGATTATGGGAATGTATAGCAAATATAAAAAAATGAACAAGGAAGAAGAAATGAAAATTCACAGTTGATACTTTAATAATAATGATACATGATAATGATACGTAAAATCCAGAGTGTGTCTGAGAATTCTGGAGTTTGTAGACATAATATATCTAGAGGCTGCTGGTCTGAGGATGGCTGATTCTAAGAAACACAAGCAATTCAAGCAATATCATACAGTTTAGAAGAATTTCCTTGAACAGTCTCTTCAAAATGAGAAAGAAGAAAAGTAACTAAAATTATATATTGCTGTCACATGCTAATAAGCAACCAAATGTTTTTGGCTAGAACCACACAGAAAAACAATAACCCAGCCATGATGATAAATGTGATGCTACTTTCTTTAGAAATAATATTTGAATTTCTACTTGTTTCCATAATAAATCAGAAGTGGCACCTTCTGTTTTATCTGTTTTATTAATAGATGCTTCCTCTGGCTGTTTCTTTTGTGCTTTTTAGAAGATATAAAATAGTTCTTTTCAACTTCCCCATTTGACACTAGAAATATTCCTTTCCTTTGTTTTTCTCTTAAAACTGTTCCTAGAAAGTTTATTGTCTTTAATCTACACAAGTATGTTTCTTGTGTTTAATCTCCTCAATAATAAAACTAAATAATAATGTAGGGTAATATCTTAGCTCTTTATCACCAGCTGGGGAGGATTACTGGATTCTTTCTTAATTCTGTTTTGTGTGGCTTTGTATATGATAATAAAGCTTTTAATCAGGAACCTCCAGGGACTGCATCCCATTTAAGAGATTTGAATATGTATGTAAGTGTGTGTGTGTGTGTGTGTGTGTGTGTGTGTGTGTGTGTGTATATATATATATATATATATATATATATATATATATATATGTGTGTGTGTGTGTGTGTGTGTGTGTGTGTGTGTGTGTGTGTGTGTGTAGAGAGATAGATAGATAGATAGATAGACAGACAGACAGACAGACATAGACATAGATATAGATTCACATTCTCTGTGTGTGTGTATTCAAAGAAAAAGATAATTTATTCATTATATTTCTATATGCATGTCTTGCTCTTTGTATGTGTATGTGTACGTCCTCCTTAAGCCCATGTCACACTGTACCAACGGATGCAAAGAGGATGTAAAACGGACAAAAAAGCTTGCCATCCGTTGGTTAAGCCCATGTCACACTGCACCAACGGATGCAAAGTGGATGTAAAACAGACAAAAAAGCTTGCCATCCGTTGCAAAACGCGATGTACTCACTGCCTCCGTTTTGCTTCCTCTCTATCCATCCAGCATCCATTTATTGACGTTTCATCCGCTCAGAAAATTTTGAGCTGCACAAAAATTTGTGCGGAAAATGTATCCAATTCGTCCATTCTGCATACGCTACGCATACGCTACGCATCTGCTAGGCATCCGTTATGCATCCGCTATATCCGCTAGGCATCCGTTACGCATCCGCGCAACTCGCATCCACTCAGACACAGGGAGGAAGCGGAACGGATGCAGAAGGGATGCAGCACGGAAACAAAGCGTTTAAAATGGAAAAAACGTCCGCAGAGGGGACCTATCTCAGATATTAAGGATGTCTACAGGTTGCCTAGAGGATGCCTAGAGGATGCCTAGAGGATGCCTAGAGGATGCAAAGGGACACCTATACTGCCTATAAAAAGGGGGAGCAACACATCTGGATCTGACTTTCAGACAGCAAGGCTGGCAGGGAGGCTGGCAGGGAGGCTGGCAGCAAGGCTTGCAGGCAGACATGCAGGCAGGACAGGCAAGGAAGTCGATGTGTCTGGAAGCAGGTCTTTCTTCTGAATGGCGACCTGCTTCCGAGCTGCTTCCGTTATATCCGCGGGGCTAACGCAATGCATCCTCCCCGCATGCGCAATTAATGCTCGGCATCCGCTAGGCTTCCGCTGTGCATCCACTGTGCATCCGCTTCATCCGCTGTGCATCCGCTCTGCATATGCTGTGCATCAGCTCTACATCCGCTGTATCCGTTCTGCATCTGCTTTGCTGTGGCCTCCCGGAAGCCTAGCAGATGTGCCATCCACTCCCATACGCTTCCATCCGCTGGGCTTCCGTTCCGCATCTGCTTTCCATCTGCCCCGCGTCCTCCCCGCGTCTGTGTTATCCGCTCCGGTTATGTAAATTTTTGCCCCTTCTGAGAGTGGATAACAACGGATAGAACATTTTTCTCATCCGTTGTGTCCGTTTTGCATCCGTTGGGCAGTGTGACAGGGCCTTTAACGTGATGTATCCATTCTGTACTCACTGCCTCTGTTTTGCTTCCTCTCTATCCGTCCAGCATCCGTTAATGGACGTTTCATCCACTCAGAAAGTTTTGAGCTGCTCAAAACTTTTGGGTGGAAAACGTATCCAATTTGTCTGTTCTGCATCCACTAGGCATCTGCTAGGCATCCGTTCTGCATCCGTTACGCATCTGCTATATCCACTAGGCATCCGTTCCGCATCTGCGCAACTCGCATCCACTCGGACGCAGGGAGGAAGCGGAACGGACGCAGAACGGATGCAGAACGGATATCTAGCAGATGCCGCACGGAAACAAAGCATTTAAAATGGAAAAAACGTTTCCAGAGGGGACCTATCTCAGATATAAAGGATGTCTAGAGGATGCCTAGAGGATGCCTGGAGGATGCAAAGGGACACCTATACTGCCTATAAAAAGGGGGAGCAACTCACATGCATCTCACTTTCAGACCAGCAGCCCAGCTGTGCAGACCTCTGCAGCCTTCATCTGACTCTTCCTCTTCCACAGCATCCAGTCATGTCAACCGTGGATCATAACACAGTCCTTTTGGCAGCCACCATTCTTCTGCAACAGTGTGAAGCCATCTACAGGCTCTGTGAACTCTACTACGGGAAGAAAAGGAAGCGGCCAAGAAGCATCTGGGTCCGAAGATGGATCGGGAGAAGAGCAGAGTATGGACTGTACAACAAGCTGATGGTGGAGCTGAGGAACGAAGACCCTCGTGCATTCCAGAACTTCATGAGGATGCCTCCAGCCATGTTTGATGAAGTTGTGCAGCGGCTGACACCCAGGTTGACCAAGGCAAACACCAACTTCCAGCCCAGCCTGGAACCTGAGCTCAAGGTGGCACTCACTCTGCGCCACCTGGCCTCAGGGACCACCTACAGGAGCATGCAGTATGGCTGGAGGGTGCCACACAACACCATCAGCATTGTGGTCATAGAAGTGGTACAGGCCATCATCGAAGAATACCTGGAGAGCTCCTCCAGTGCCCCACCACTGAAGAAGGATGGAAGAAAGTTGCAGAGCAGTGGTATCAGAGGTGGAACTTCCCCCACACCTTTGGAGCCATTGATGGCAAGCACGTGGCCTGCAAAGCTCCAGCCAAGTCGGGGTCCACTTATTTCAACTACAAGGGCTTCTTCAGCATTGTCCTCTTTGCCATAGTCGATGCTGACTACAAGTTCATGTACATCAATGCTTCAGGCAACGGCTCATGTTCAGATGCCCAGGTATACAACGCCAATGACCTCAAGGAGGGGCTGGAAGGCAACTTCATCATGGGCTTCCCAGATCCAGACCCCCTGCCCAACGACACGGAAGATGTGCCCTACTTCATCGTGGGGGATGACACCTTCTCCCTCAGAACCAACCTCATGAAGCCCTACACTTCCAGACTCCTCACCCGTGAAGAGAGGATCGTCAACTACAGGCTGTCCAGGGCAAGGTGGGTGGTGGACAACATCTTTGGCATCCTGGTCAACAGTTTCCAGGTACTTCTCACCACCATGCAGCATTGCCCACAGACCGTGAGGAGCACCGTGGAAGCTTGCTGCATCCTGTAGAATCTCATGTGCACCCGCTACCCAGTCTTGCAGAACAGGCTTGTGGACCACCAACAAGGCAATGGGGACATGGAGCCTGGGGAATGGAGGCAAGGGCGAAACCTTATAGACACTAAGGATGTGGAAGGCCCCAACAGAGCCTCATGTGAAGGGAAGAAGCAGCACAACCTCCTGAAAGACTGGTGCAACTCCCCAGCTGGAGCAGTGCAGTGGCAAGACAGGATGATAGATGATTAATGGATGCTTCCTTCAGCCTGTCTCATCACACTGATGAGATTCAACCATGTAAGTTGGGTGGGCCTACAAAGAACAGGGCGTTTAACAAAGAGTTGTGTTTGTGTTGACATGTGTGGATGATTATTAGATTGTTATTGATAATAAAGGGCCATAGGTGTGGCACCTGGGAGGGTGGACCATACAGTCCCACTATGCTTACACTGGAGGTTTATCTATCCCCACAGCTATTACCTATCCCAAAGGTATCCCTGCCCATTCCACAGCTATTACCCATCCCACAGGTATCCCTGCCCACCCCACTGCTATCTTAACCCATCCCACAAGCATGCAAAGGCTTAAACCAATTCTAAAAGTTTCCACCAAGACTTTATTAAAAAAAAGAAATGAAGCAAGTGTGTGAATCAAAGATAAACTTTATTGAACAACAAGCTGTGAAAGAAAAATGACCCAAGTCAAGTGTCCAAATAAAGTCAACAGGTAGCCACCCAGTCTCTGGCACTCTTCTTGGTCACTCAGAGGTATGCCCAGTCTCAGGGGTGAAGGGTCCAGGTGCTGTGGAGGTGGGTGGTGCTGGAGTGCTGGTCTGTATCATCATTGGGGTGCCTGGCCCCGAGAGGACAACAGGTGACAGTGTATTGAGAAAGCTCTCGGACAGCTGGCTCAGACCCGTGATGCTGAGAGGTCCTTCCTCCGTGCCATGGGGTTTCAGCCCCAGTACTGATGACAGATGTACTGAGGCCGGGCTTGGCTGTGGGGTGGAGGTAGGAGTAGTGTCGTGAGATTGTCTGGTTTGCATCTGGGTGAGGACTGGCATGGGTGGCATCGGTGGTCTGGGTGGCATCACTGTCGTCGGTGGCATCATTGGCGTGGGTGGCATTGGCGGCATCAGTGGAACCAGTGGCAACGGTGTCACCCGATGATTCTGTGCCTGGACTGATAAGGGCTGCTGCCTGTGATGCTGGACCTCCTGGTAGCCGTAGCCCTGGTAGGTGAGGGCCTGTGGGAAGCCTTGGAATGGGAGGGACATCACCTGTGATGGAGGAGCAGGCCTGGACTGGGTGGGAGCAGGTTCCTCTGGGTCTGGAGGGTTGTGAAGCAGATCGGTGATCTGGTCCTTCACGACCTGGTACTGGGGTTCCGCCATGTCCCTGATTGTCTGGTTGACATAGGTGAGGAAGGGCTTGCGGTTGGAGGATGAGGAGTCAGTGTGGACCAGCTGAGAGAGGAGATCTTTGCTGGTCCGGATGGTGTCCCCGATCTCCTGGAGGACAGTGTGGCTCTGCCCCTCCTGCTGTTTGGCTCTCTGCCTTTCTGTGGATGTGGAGCTGGGTGGTGGTGGATGTGGGTATGGCTGTGGTGGACGTGCCGTCTCCTTTCTCCCACCACACCAGGGAGTCCTCCATGCGCTCCACCATGGTTAAAACACCTGTCCGCGGGTTCTCCGCCGTGGCATGCTCCACAGAAACCTGCCTGGAGGCAGGGACTGACTCTCGGCCAGAAGAGGACTGGGTCTCAGCAGGCTGCCGGAGAGAGAGGGTAGTGAGAGGGGCTCCTGGTGCTCCTCGGTGGCGGATCTCACCCTCCAGGAAGCTGCACCTGGCCATGACATAGGTCTCTCTGTCCATCAGCTTAACTGTGGCCTGGCCAGATTTCTTCAGGTGCAGCTTCCTGTACCAGGTGTGCATGTGCTTCCACCAGCTGAGGAGCACCTCCGAAGTGTAGCCCATACTCTCCGCCTTCTCTCTCCAAGTAGCCTGCTTCCTTTTGGTGTCCCTGTACAGCCGGTGTCCCTTCCACCACAGATAGTCATTCTCTCTCATCCACTCCAGCACCTCATCCTCGTGTTCCTCCTCAATGGAGTATTGCCTCCTCTCCCGTTGTTGAATACACCTCTTCCTCCCTTTGGCAGGACCAGATGGGCCCTCATCAGAGGGGATCCCAGGTAGTAGGGGCTGCTCCTCCACACCACCAGCATCATCATCATCATCATCATCATCATCATCACCATCATCATCATCATCACCAGCAGGATCATCATCATCATTATCAGCAGCAGCAGCAGCAGCAGCAGCAGGATCATCATCATCATCAGGAGCAGCAGCAGCAGCAGCACCAGCAGGATCAGTTGCAGCAGCAGCACCAGCACCACCAGCAGCAACAGGACCAGGATCAGCAGCAGCAGAGTAAGCACCAGCAGCGCCAGGAAGACCAGGAGCACGAGCAGGACCAGGAGCATGAGTAGGACCAGCAGGATGAGCAAGACCAGGAGCACGAACAGCACGAGCAGCACGAGCAAGTCCAGGAGCATGAGCAGGACGAGCAGGAGCAGCAGGACCTGCCGGATCAGGAGCAGCTTCAGCAGAGTAAGCACCAGCAGAAGCACCACCGCCAGGAGCAGCTTCAGCAGAGTAAGCACCAGCAAAATCACCACCGCCAGGAGCTGCTTCAGCAGAAGCTCCAGCACCAGAAGAGCGAGCCCGAGCAGCAGAAGCCCCAAGAGAAGCAGAGTCAGGGACAGGGGCGTGAGGGTGGCCCTGTCCCTCTTGCCAGGGATGGCAGCAGGTTGCTGAGACTTTCGCTTCTTCTCCATGGTTGTGGGGTTGCTGGCTGGCAGGGAGGCTGGCAGGCAGGCAGGCACGAAGGCTGGCAGGCAGGCAGGCACGAAGGCTGGCAGGCAGACTGGCTGGTAGGGAGGCTGGAAGGCAGGCTGGCAGCAAGGCTGGCAGGCAGGCAGAGAGCAAGGCTGGCAGGGAGTCTGGCCAGGAGGCTTGGAGGCAGGCATGCAGGCAGGGCAGGCAAGGACTCAATGTATCCGGCAGCAGGTCTTTCCTCTGAATGCTGGCCACGTGCGAGCTGCTTCCCTTTATATCCGCGTGGCTTATGCAATGCATCCCCCCCGCATGCACAATTAATGCTCGGCATCCGTTCGGTTTCCGCTGTGCATCCGCTAGGCTTCTGCTCTGCATCCGCTTCATCTGCTGTGCATCCGCTGTGCATCCTCTGTATCTGTTCCGCGTCCGCTTTGCTGAGGTCCCCTGGAAGCCTAGCAGATGTGCCATCCGCTCCCATCTGCTTCCATCCGCTGGGCTTCCGTTCCGCATCCGCTTTCCATCCGCCCTGCATCCTCCCGCGTCCGTTCCTTTCCGTGTTATCCACTCCGGTTATGCAAATTTTTGCCCCTTTTGAGAACGGATAACAATGGATGGAACATTTTGCTCGTCCATTGTGTCCTTTTTACTAACGTTTTGCATCAATTGGGCAGTGTGACAGGTCCTTTAATCATTAAGCATAAACACATTCTTAGAGTATGTTGTCTATTAATGCAACATCATTGTTCCTAATCAGAAACAAGATCCAAAGGAAGTTTACTCTGTAATAACTCAACGAACCAGTTTTTGGACATTCATCACAGTTCCAAATACTCTATCATTTTTGAAAACTATTCAAGCTATCTAAAATGTGATATAAGTGAATATATATAATAATTTCCCCCAAAAAGTTAAATAGATGCAATTAGAATGAGATTTTGCTCTGGTAAAATAAGGATTCCCCCAAGTCAAGCTCAGCTCCAGGTGACTGCATGGTCATATCCCATTTTTAAAGCAACAATATAGAAGGGGATTGACACTGATACATGAATCCTACAAAAGGACAACACTGTATTTAGCAAATATTTACTGGCATATTGCTGAGAGAGCTTCTCCATCTCTTGTGAATATAATTTAGCCAGAGAATTTAAATATGCACTTTTTCCTGCCTTAGAAATATCTCAAGAGTTGTCAGTACAGATGTAATGTCTTGAAAAATGAATTAATATTTATGGTTTAAAAATCCATGTAAAAACTTTGATTCCTGTTTTTAATTTGATAGAAGTCACTGAGGACCACTTAAGATAGTCTGTTTTCAGGTATTCCCTTAACTTCAGCTTTCTGATATTCATTTTTGTTCACTTTTGTCCTAACAATTTATTCCTCCCTGTTGGAAACTGTGCAGTATAGAAATTTATATGGAATGAAAAACTGACTGTGGTGTGGTTGAAGAATTGACTGTTTTGCTCTCCAGCGTTTTCTCTCCAGGATACAGAAAATATATTGGATTTTTCTACCCTATGTTATTAGTGCTGATAAAAATCATGTTTTGGGAGAACTATAAAGAAAAAAAAGAAATGAGCAATTTGCTCAATGTTAACAAGAGAACTTTGAAATACATTTGATTTATTCTCTTTATATTTCATGAGTAAAATCTAAAGAAAAGAACTTCAGAAATCTATTATTTGACTTGCAAATGTATTCTAGGTGTTGAGACAGACATTCATGATTTAAGAGTTTCTTAGAAGAGTGTGACTACTATGTACAAAAACAAGGGTGGATGTGTATAATTTAATGTTGAATAAATTGTAAAAATAAGGCACAAATTCCACAACATCTCAATTCTTACCAGTTTTCCTCACTATATTTAACTATCAGGCAATCTATGGGTTAAGAATGAGTTCTGCTCATAACTTTGTCTTTTACATAAATTTGTATTTAAGCTGGAACTCATACTTACAAATGGAATGCCTTTACTAAAAAGGGCATTCTCCTTTCTTTAGCCAACAAACTACTGAAGCTGTGCAAGCTTTCAGAAACTGCTAAAAATTTTTGAAAACAGGTTATATATTAAAAATGTGTGGCTTCAGCAGTTCATTGGCCCAAGGACAAAAAAAGCTGTTTGCCAGTTTTAGTAATAGGCCCATTCATATCTAGGAGTTCTTCTTACATCATACATTCTTAACAAAATGGCTTGTATTTAAATATCTGACTATGGTTGTGTTACAGTCACTTCCATCTTTCTGTTAACCAACCTACGAATACATTTCACCATGCCTTTGAATTATCTGTTTAACATGTAAAAAAAACCAAAAAACTATCTGAATAACTTCAATGCCAAGCAATTAAAAGATTCTCTAACATTTGCTCAATAGAAACTTACTTGGGAGATATATTTTCCCAGATACACACTTCCCAGAGCACTATTTTTGAAATGATAGTTTCTGTGTACCTCTAGTGATTTTGTAATATTCTGGCAAACTTTCTTGATTTGGAAAGTAGCACTTCTGCAAATCTATATAAACTTTCAATTTTATACTTCCTTTGACATTGAATGATCCTATAAAAATTCACCCACCACTTTACTTTGATTCTGAAAATATATATTATTGCTCCATGTAGAAAAAGGACTGCTTGTATCAGATGTACATCATATTCAGGCCTGAAGAACTTTTTTTTTTTGTAAATTTTATTTGAGTTTTCACAGAAAAATATACAAATAAAACATCTTTTTTGAAAGTGGCGTAATCCCGGGTTACATTTCTTCGTACAGACACAAATTCAATATCATGCTCATTTTTATGTTCTATTCCATATCTTATTACTGTTTTATATTTGCTACATAGCTTCTCCCCTCTTTTAATTTTCTCAACTTTATTTTAATTATCTCGTCTCAATTCAAATCATTATATTTATATTTTTTGTCTGTCCTGTTTCAATTATCTATTATCTTTTCTCATGAAACTAAGTTTCTCCTGTAGTTGCTGATTGGAGTATGACACCTTTATATTTTTTAAGTTTATCCATTTGACTCTTATTTAAGCTTCAATATATACCCTAAAGTTATAACATTCAATAAAATACATAACTTCCATTCGGATTCTGCTTGGTACATTCTTAAAATACATACTATATTCTTTAAAAAAAGAAAAAAATATATAAATATATGTAATTAAAACAACACATTCCATTCCAATTCAATTCTATCATGAATGTTAATATTCATTAAAATCTTAACTTTTTTAACATTACTTTTAAATTAAATATCATACTTCTATGGGAACAGTTATAAGCTTTCCATAATTAATTCCCCCCCTTCACTTATATATTATAAAACATTAACTAATTAAAATGTTCTCGTCCCTTCCTAATACAATTTTCTCATTTATTTTATTTCACTTATTTTATGAACAAACATTTCACTAAATTACACTAACTATTTTATCCCTCATTTTAATCATACATTGTTTCCAATTTTCTAAAATTATTTCTATTACTAATATAACAATACAATCTTATGTACCTTTACAGAATCCCTTTTTCAGTTAAATTTTCACCCATTATCTCTAAATAGGTCCTTTTTCTCTATATCTTGTTCCGATCCTTCATAACTTCTTTTCTTCTTCTCTCTCCCCCCTTTTTTTTTTTTTTAAAGTTTTTATTAATTTTCTACAAACAAACAAACATACAAAACAT
>BLBF01000031.1:21934884-21975187 GCA_015471245.1 Laticauda colubrina | reverse complement strand
CTTCCAGCAAAAGGGCTTCTCCCGGATCAAACCAGAGATTTTGCGATATCTCTGGGATCCTGGGACTGTGCCCTTCACAATCCCCGTCTCTACGGGACGGTTTAGGTCCGTTAGAACCGACCAGAGGCAAAAATATCAGCTGAGATCTCAGAGCCCCGAGATCGCAGCTGTAACACCGAGACGTAGCTCCGCCTTCTCCCTCTCTCCCCTTTTTACCTCCTTGTCTCTCTACCTCTATTTCTCTCATCTGTATTCCCCTCTTCTGTTTGTTTGCAGTATTATACTTATTTTTCAAATTATTTTTCTTTTCTTTGGTTATTTTTTTTAAGTCTTATATTCTCCATTCTCTTCCCCCGCTTTCCTTTTTCTTCCCCACACAGAATTACTTGTTCATTAAAGATGGCTTCTTCTTTGTCCCAGTCTTCTTGTTTTGCAGACGTTTCTTGTTGTTTCTCATAGTTCCAAATCTCCATTTCTAAGAATTGAAGCCAAAAGAACCCCTCCCATCTTGTGCACCTTCTTTATACTTTTTAAGTTCCATTTTCAATTCATCCAGAAGTCGTGCCATTGTGTAAATTTTTAAACAACCACCCGATTAATTTTAGTCATTCAAATACAATAACCATGAATTTAAAAGGCCCTGTCACACTGGCCGACGGATGCAAAACGTTTGTAAAAAGGACACAGCGGACAAGAAAAATGTTCCATCCATTGTTATCCGCTCTCAAAAGGGGCAAAAATTTGCATAACCAGAACGGATAACACGGAAAGGAATGGACGGGGGGAGGACGCAGGGCGGATGGAAAGCGGATGCTCCACGGAAGCCTAGCAGATGAAAGCAGATGGAAGCAGATGGCACATCTGCAAGGCTTCCAGGGGAGCGCAGCAAAGCAGACGCGGAATGTATATAGCGGATGCAGAGCGGACGCCGAGCGGATGAAGCAGATGCACAGCGGATGCCGAGCGGAGGAAGTGGATGCACAGCGGAAGCCTAGCGGATGCCAAGCGGAAGCCTAGCAGATGCCTAGCGGATGCCTAGCGGAAGCCTAGCAGATGTCAAGCGGATGCCTAGCGTTCACTGCGCATGCAGGGAGGATGCATTGCGTCAGCCCCATGGATATAAAGGGAAGCAGCTCCCAAGCAGGTCACCATTCAGAGGAAAGACCTGCTTCCAGGCACATCGCCTGCCAGCCTGCCTGCCTGCCTGCCAGCCAGCCAGCCTGCCAGCCTGCCAGCCTGCCAGCCTGCCAGCCTGCCAGCCTGCCAGCCTGCCAGCCTGCCAGCCTGCCAGCCTTGGTGCCTGCCTGCCTGCCTGCTGCCTGCCAGCCTGCCAGCCTGCCTGCCAGCCAGCAACCCCACAAACATGGGAAAGAAGAAAAAGCCTCAGCCATCTGCTGCCAGCCCTGGCAAGAGGGACAGGGACACCCTTCCACCCCCTGGCACTCAGTCTGCTTCTGCTGGGGCTTCTGCAGCACGGGCTCGCTCTTCTGGGGCTGGGGATTTTGCTGCTTCTGCTTCTGGAGGAGCTTATGATGCTGCTTATGGCGGTGATACTTCTGCTGGTGCTTACTCTGCTGATGCTGTTTATGGTGGTGGGGCTTCTGCTGGTGCTTACTCTGCTGTTGCTGCTTCTGGCGGTGGTGCTAATGCTGCTGCTTACTCTGCTGAAGCTTCTTCTGGCAGTGCTTCTGCTGGTGCTTACCCTGCTGGCGCTGCTCCTGGTGCTGGTGCTTCTGGAGGTGCTTACTCTGCTGGCGCTGCTCCTCGTCCTGCTGGTCCTGCTGGAGCTCCTGATCCTGCTGGTGCTCCTGGTCCTGCTGGTGCTCCTGGTCCTGCTTGTGCTCCTGGTCCTGCTCGTGCTCCTGGTCCTGCTCGTGCTCCTGGTTCTGCTGGTCCTGCTCGTGCTCATGGTCCTGCTCATGCTCCTGGGCCTGCTCATGCACCTGGTCCTACTGGTCCTGCTCGTGCTCCTGGTCCTGCTGGTGCTTACTCTGCTGATGATGATCTTGGTCCTGCTGGTGCTGCTGATCCTGCTGGTGCTGCTGGTGCTGCTGGTCCTGTTTTTGCTGCTGCTGCTGCTGCTGGTGGTGTGGAGGAGCAGCCCCTACAACATGGAAGCCCCTCTGATGAGGGCCTATGTGGTCCTGCCAAAGGTAGGAAGAGGCAGACACGAGAACGGGAGAGGAGGCAATACAACATCGAGGAGGAACATGAGGATGAGGTGCTGGAGTGGCTGAGAGAGAATGAGTATCTATGGCGGAAGGGACACAGGCTCTATAGGGACAGCAAAAGGAAGCAGGCTGCTTGGAGAGAGAAGGCAGAGAGCCTGGGCTACATTTCGGAGATGCTCCTCAGCTGGTGTAAGCACATGCACACCTGGTACTGGAAGCTGCACCTCAAGAAATCTGGCCAGGCCGCGGTCAAGCTGATGGACAGAGAGACCTACGTGATGGCCAAGTGCAGCTTCCTGGAGGGTGAGATCTGCCACTGAGGAGCAGCCCCTCTCACAACCCTCTCTCTCAGGCAGCCTGCTGAGAGCCAGTCCTCTTCTGACAGAGAGTCAGCTCCTGTCTCCAGGCAGGTGTCTGTGGAGCGTGCCAAGACGGAGAACCCCACGACAGCTGTACTAACTGTGACGGAGCGCTTGGAGGACCCCCTGACGCAGTGGGAGAAAGGAGATGGCACTTCCACCACAATCCAACCCGCATCCACCCCCAGCTCCACCTCTACAGAAAGGCAGAGAGGCAAACGGGAGGGACAGAGCCACACTGTCCTGCTGGAGATAAGAGACACCATCAGGAGCAGCGTAGATCTCCTATCTCAGCTGGTACACACCGACTCATCATCCTCCAACCGCAAGCCCTTCCTCACCTATGTCAACCAGACCCTCATGGACATGGCGGAACCCCAGTACCAGGTGGTGAAGGACAAGATCACCAATCTGCTTCACAACCCTCCAGACCCAGAGGAACCTGCTCCCACCCAGTCCAGGTCTGCTCCTCCACCCCAGGTGATGTCCCTCCCATTCTAAGGCTTTCCATAGGCCCTCACCTACCAGGGCTACAGCTTCCAGGAGGTCGAGCAGCACAGGCAGCAGCCCTTCCCAATCCAGGCACAGACTCATCGGATGCCACCGGTTCCACTGATGCCACCGATGCCACCCACGCCACTTCTGCCACCCACACCACTGATGCCACCGATGCCAGTCCTCACCCAGCTGCAGACCAGACAGACCCACTACACTACTCTTCCTCCACCCCACAGCCAAGCCCGGCCTCAGTACATCTGTCATTGGTACTGGGGCTGACACCCCGTGGCATGGAGGAAGGAGCTCTCAACATCACGGGGCTGAGCCAGGTGTCTGAGAGCTTCATCAACACACCGTCCCCTGTTGTCCTCTTGGGGCCATGCACTCCAGTGGGGCTTCAGACCAGCACTCCAGCAGCAGCCACCTCCACAGCATCTGGACCCTTCACCCCTGAGACTGGGCACACCTCTGAGTGACCGAGAAGAGTGCCAGAGACTGGGTGGCTACCTGTTGACTTTATTTGGACACTTGACTTGGGTCATTTTTCTTTTACAGCTTGTTATTAATAAAGATTATCTTTGCTTCACACACTTGCCTCATTTATTTTTTTTCAATAAAGTCTTGGTGGAAACTTTTAGAAATGGTTTAAGCCTTTGCATGCTTGTGGGATGGGTTCAGATAGCAGTGGGATGGGCAGGGATACCTTTGGGATGGGTAATAGCTGTGGGATGGGCAGGGATACCTTTGGAATGGGCAGGGATACCTTTGGGATGGGTAATAGCTGTGGGATGGGTAATAGCTGTGGGATAGATAAACCTCCAGTGCAAACATTGTGGGACTGTATGGTCCACTCTCCCAGGTGCCACACCTATGGCCTTTCCTTATCAATACTAATGAAAGCATTGATCCACACATGTCAACATAAACACAACTCTTTATTAAATGCCCTGTTCATTGTAGGCCCACCCAACATACATGGCCCAATCTCATCACTGTGATGAGACAGGCTGAAGGAAGCATCCATTAATCATCTATCATCCTGTCTTGCCATTCCACTGCTCCAGCTGGGGAGTTGCACCAGTGTTTCAGAGGTTGCACTGCTTCTTCCCTTCAAGTGAGGCTCTGTTGGGGCCTTGCACATCGTGAGTGTCTATCAGGTTTCACCCTTGCCTCCATTCCCCAGGCTGCATGCCCCCGTTGGAGGTCCATGAGCCTGTTCTGCAAGACTGGGTAGCGGGTGCACATGAGATTGTGCAGGATGCAGCAAGCTTTCATGATCCTCCTCACAATCTCTGGGCGATGCTGCATGGTAGTGAGAAGTACCTGGAACCTGTTGGCCAGGATGCCAAAGGCGTTCTCCATCACCCGCCTTGCCCTGGACAGCCTGTGTTGAAGATCTTCTCTTCACGGGTGAGGAGTCTGGAAGTGTATGGCTTCATGAGGTAGGTTCTGAGGGAGAAGGCGTCATCCCCCACAATGAAGTAGGGCACATTTTGCGTTTCGTTGGGCAGGGGGTCTGGATCTGGGAAGCCCATGATGAGGTTTCCTTCCAGCCCCTCCTTGAGGTCACTGGCATTGAATACCTGGGCATCTGAAGCTGATCTGTTGCCTGAAGCATCGATGTACATGAACTTGTAGTCAGCATCGACCATGGCGAAGAGGATGATGCTGAAGAAGCCCTTGTAGTTGAAATAAGTGGACCCCCGACTTGGCTGGAGCTTTGCAGGCCACGGGCTTCACATCTATGGCTCCAACGGTGTGGGGGAAGTTCCACTTCTGATACCACTGCTCTGCAACTTTCTTCCAGCCTTCTTCAGTGGAGGGGCACTGGAGGAGCTCCTCCAGGTATTCTTCGATGATGGCCTGCACCACTTCTCTGACCACAATGCTGATGGTGTTGGGTGTCACCCTCCAGCCATACTATATGCTCCTGTAGGTGGTCCCTGAGGCCAGGGGGCACAGAGTCAGTGCCACCTTGAGCCCAGGGTCCAGGCTGGGCCGGACGTTGGTGCTCTGCTTGGTCAACCTGGGTGTCAGCCGCTGCACAACTTCATCAAACATGGCTGGAGGCATCCTCATGAAGTTCTGGAATGCACGAGTGTCTTCGTTCCTCAGCTCCACCATCAGCTTGTTGTACAGTCCATACTCTGCTCTTCTGGCGATCCATCTTCGGACCCAGACGCTTCTTGGCCGCCTCCTTTTCTTCCTGTAGAACAGTTGAAAGAGCCTGTAGATGGCTTTGCACTGTTGCAGAACGATGGTGGCTAATAAAATGAGTGTTGTACGATCCATGGTGGACATCAATGGATGCTGTGGAAGAGCAAGAGCCAGATGAAGGCTGCAGAGGTCTGCACAGCAGGGCTGCTGGACTGAAAGTGAGATCCAGGTGAGTTGCTCCCCCTTTTTATAGTCAACATAGGTTTTCCAATATTTGTCCTTTTGCATCTTCTAGACTTCCTCGAGACATCCTCTAGACATTCTTAATATCCGGGACAGGTCCCTTCTGCGAACGTTTTTTCCATTTTTTCCAAAGAAAGAAATGCTTTCTTTGTGAGCTGCATCCGCTTTCATCCTTTTTCTGTACGTGCTACTAACGCTGCACGTCCATTCCGCGTCTGTTTCACTTCCTCCCTGTGTCTGCTTTCCGCTGGAGCAGATGCGAGTTGCGCGGATGCGTAGCGGATGCCTAGCGTATGTAGCGGATGCGTAACGGATGACAACGGATGCAGAACGGATGTTCCCTGTATGCGTTGTGGATGCAGAATGGGTGCGTTGGATACATTTTCCGCTCAAAAAGTTTTGAGCAGCTCAAAACTTTCTGAGCGGATGGAACCTCAGTCGACGGATACTGGACAGATAGAGAAGAAGAAAAACGGACACAGCGAGTACAGAACGGAAGCATCGCGTTAACCAATGGATGGCAAGTGTTTCTCTCCATTTTACATCCTCTTTCCATCCGTTGGTGTAGTGTGACATGGGCTTAAGATCACCAAGTAATCCAAATACACACAAGCTGTTTCTTTTTGCTCTTTCTTTTTCACTTTCTCTTCCCGGGGTTCTACTGTTTAGTTGCAAAGTTTCAGTTAAAATGTATCTTTTAGAAGTCTTGTTGAAGTTTTACTGTAGATTCTTTTTAATTCCAGGCAGTCTCCTCCCTCTTTCCACATCCTGCCCTTTTATTATTTTTCTCTCCCTTCCAGCTTATGAAAAAAATTTTAGTGTCCAGAAGTCTTTATTATCTCTTTGACATTTTGTTTTATTTTCAGCTTAATTGCCTGTTGATGTCAAAGTGGATGTTTCCAATTTCTTATTAAAGTCTCTTAGTTGTCAGTAGAGAGAGAGAGAGAGAGAGAGAGAGAGAAGGAAAAAAAAAAAACCTTTCCCTTTTCACTTTCCTTCGCTGCTTCCAACTCTTCTTTGGGAATGATGTTATTTTTCTGTAAGTTTAAATTCCACAGTACTTTAATTGTTGCTTTTGCAATTTAACCTGGTCAGCCAAAACTTTCACTTCTTATCTTCCTCCTGCACATTCTTTTCCTGTTGAGTTCTTCTTTGAGGTGGCCATTTCTGACCACCACTGCAACCGCCTCTGGGAAAGAGTAATAGCAAGCTGAGGAGGAAAGATTCGGCTCTCATCAACCCTGCTGGCAGTCTGCCCCCTCTTCACCACCTCCATGGGGCGGCTTAGTCCCCAAACCAGCCGGCTCAGGGCGCTCCAGCGGCGAGCCCAGACCAAAACCGCGCAAGATCACGGATTTCTGTCTGTCGCCAAAGGAACTCAAACTGGAACCACAGGCCTGAAGTACTTTGAAGTTGACCTCCTCAGAACTTGCTGCTTACCTTTCCTAATGGGGAAGGAGAGAGGGGGATAAAGCCAGTTCAATGGTTTCCCAATTGTCAACTTCATATGGCTATAGTAGGCATTCTTCTACTGAAAGGTCAGGATTGAGTGAAGTGTTTGTTGAAGTGGAAACTCCCCAGTGATACAGATTTGTTCCATCTTATTTTTTTTTCTGAATGAAGAAAAATGTGGAATGCTGCTTTAAAGCAAACCCTGCGTTTTCCAGCAAGGGAAGGGAATGCTTCTTTATTTAAGACTACAGTAGTCTAATGGGGAAACCTAACAAAATTAATCTAGCACATGGGCTGGAGGGAATGCATGACCTGCCTTTGACCCCAAATCTCCTTTTCTCCTGATAGTGATTGACAAGAAAATGTGGAGTCTATTATAGTTAATCTGTAGGGAAGAAGATTAATTTTACTTGCCATGTGGAAAAAAATGTTTTAGAACATGCAAGCAATCTGAACTGTAACAGAAGAGGCAACCATGTTTTCTTTTAAAAAAGAAAAATCATAATGATAGATGCCTCTATAAGAAGCCTGGAGAGATGAGTAGTTTATTGTCCTCATTGTTTATTTATATGTGCAGGACTATTAATGGACATTAAGCACTAAATACTGCCCCTGTGCAAAATCTGCTGAGATTAATTGACGCTGTTGCTTGATAGGCTCTCTTAAAAGTGCTAAAGGATTGTTCCATCAGAAGCCATCAAATGGAGTTTGAAAGCTAAAATGGCAGAGATTTAATTTGGATTTGTGTATAAATTGTGTGCGTAACGTTAATGATGGTGATGTCAAATAAAACACAACCTTTTTGTTTAGTTTTGTTTCTTTATTCCCGCAACAGTCTTTCATGACATTGCTTCTGTGTTATGTACTGGATAGTTCCTGTTAGTGTATGAAAGCACTTAAGCCCATGTCATTCTGCACCAACGGATGCAAAGAGGATGTAAAATGGACAAAAAAGCTTGCCATCCGTTGGTTAACGCGAGGTACTCACTGCCTCCGTTTTGCTTCCTCTCTATCCGTCCAGCATCCGTCTATTGATGTTTCATGCGCTCAAAAAGTTTTGAGCTGCCCAAAAACTTTTGCACGGAAAATGTATCCAATTCATCCATTCTGCATCCGCTACGCATCCGCAAAGCATCCGTTCTGCATCCGTTACGCATCCGCTATATCTGCTAGGCATCCATTCCGCATCCACGCAACTTGCATCTGCTCGGACGCAGGGAGGAAACGGAACGGACGCAGAACGGATGCAGAATGGACGCAGAAAGGATGCAGAACGGATGCAGCACAGAAACTAAGCGTTTAAATTGGAAAAAACGTTCGCAGAGGGGAGCTATCTCGGATATTAAGGATGTCTAGAGGATGCCTAGAGGATGCAAAGGGACACCTCTACTGCCTATAAAAAGAGGGAGCAACTCACCTGCATCTCACTTTCAGACCAGCAGCCTAGCTGTGCAGACTTCTGCAGCCTTCATCTGCCTCTTGCTCTTCGAGAGCATCCAGTCATGTCCACCGTGGATCGTAACACAGTCCTTTTGGCAGCCACCATCCTTCTGCAACAGTGCGAAGCCATCTACACGCTCTCTGAACTCTACTACGGGAAGAAAAGGAGGCGGCCAAGAAGCATCTGGGTCCGAAGATGGATCGGGAGAAGAGCAGAGTATGGACTGTACAACAAGCTGATGGTGGAGCTCAGGAACGAAGACACTCGTGCATTCCAGAACTTCATGAGGATGCCTCCATCCATGTTTGACGAAGTTGTGCAGCGGCTGACACCCAGGTTAACCAAGGCAAACACCAGCTTCCGGCCCAGCCTGGAATCTGGGCTCAAGGTGGCACTCACTCTGTGCCACCTGGCCTCAGGGACCACCTACAGGAGCATGCAGTATGGCTGGAGGGTGCCACCCAACACCATCAGCATTGTGGTCAGAGAAGTGGTGCAGGCCATCATCGAAGAATACAAGGAGGAGCTCCTCCAGTGCCCCTCCACTGAAGAAGGCTGGAAGAAAGTTGCAGAGCAGTGGTATCAGAGGTGGAACTTCCCACACACCGTTGGAGCTCTAGATTGGAAGCACGTGGCCTGCAAAGCACCACCCAAGTCGGGCTCCACTTATTTCAACTAAAAGGGCTTCTTCAACATCGTCCTCTTTGCCAGGGTCGATGCTGACTACAAGTTCATGTACATCGATGCTTCAGGCAGCGGCTCATGTTCAGATACCCAGGGATACAACGCCGGTCACCTCAAGGAGGGGCTGGAAGGCAACCTCATCATGGGCTTTCCAGATCCAGACCCCCTGCCCAATGACATGCAAGATGTGTCCTACTTCATCGTGGGGGATGACGCCTTCTCCCACAGAACCTACCTCATGAAGCCCTACAGTTCAAGACACCTCACCCGTGAAGAGAGGATCTTCAACTACAGGCTGTCCAGGGCAAGGCGGGTGGTGGAGAACGCCTTTGGCATCCCGGCCAACAGGTTCCAGGTACTTCTCACCACCATGCAGCATCACCCAGAGACCGTGAGGAGGATTGTGGAAGCTTGCTGCATCCTGCACAATCTCATGCGCACCCACTAACTGGTCTTGCAGAACAGGCTCGTGGACCTCCAACAAGGCAATGGGGACATGGAGCCTGGGGAATGGAGGCAAGGGCGAAACCCGATAGACACTCAGGATGTGCAAGGCCCCAACTGAGCCTAACGTGAAAGGAAGAAGCAGTGCAACCTCCTGAGACACTGGTGCAACTCCCCAGCTGGAGCAGTGGAGTGGCAAGACAGGATGATAGATAATTAATGAGTGCTTCCTTCAGCCTGTCTCATCATACGAATGAGATTGGGCCATGTATGTTGGGTGGGCCTACAATGAACAGGGTGTTTAATAAAGAGTTGTGTTTGTGTTGACATGTGTGGATGATTATTACATTATTATTGATAATAAAGGGCCATAGGTGTGGCACCTGGGAGGGTGGACCATACAGTCCCACAATGCTTGCACTGGAGGCTTATCTATCCCACTGCTATCCTTACCCATCCCACAGCTATTACCCATCCCAAAGGTATCCCTACCCATCCCACAGCTATTACCCATTCCACAGGTATCCCTGCCCATCCCATTGCTATCTTAACCCATCCCACAAGTATGCAAAGGCTTAAACCATTACTAAAAGATTCCACCAAGACTTTATTAAAAAAAAGAAATGAAGCAAGTGTGTGAATCAAAGATAAACTTTATTGAACAACAAGCTGTAAAACAAAAATGACCCAAGTCAAGTGACCAAATAAAGTCCATAGGTAGCCAGCCAGCCAGTCAGGCACTCTTATTTGTCACTCAGAGGTGTGCCCAGTCTCAGGGGTGAAGGGTCCAGGTGCTGTGGAGGGGGGTGTTGCTGGAGTGCTGGTCTGTATCGTCATTGGGGTGCCTGGCCATGAGAGGACAACAGGGGACGGTGTGTTGAGGAAGCTCTCAGACAGCTGGCTCAGACCCATGATGCTGAGAGGTCCTTCCTCCATGCCATGGGGTGTCAGCCCCAGTACTGATGAGAGATGTACTGAGGCCGGGCTTGACTGTGGGGTGGAGGAAGGAGTAGTGTAGTGGGGCTGTCTACTCTGCAGCTGGGTGAGGACTGGCATGGGTGGCATTGCTGTCATCGGTGGCATCATTGTCGTGGGTGGCATCGGTGGCATCAGTGGAACCAGTGGCAATGGTGTCGCCCGATGACTCTGTGCCTGGGCTGGGAAGGGCTGATGCCTGTGCTGCTGGACTTCCTGGTAGCCATAGCCCTGGTAGGTGAGGGGCTGTGGGAAGCCTTGGTATGGGAGGGACATCACCTGGAGTGTAGGAGCAGACCTGGACTGGGTGGGAGCAGGTTCCTCTGGGTCTGGAGGGTTGTGAAGCAGCTCCGTGATCCGGTCCTTCACCACCTGGTACTGTGGTTCCTCCATGTTCTTGAGGGTCTGGTTGACATAGGTGAGGAAGGGCTTGCGGTTGGAGGATGAGGAGTCGGTGCTGACCAGCTGAGAGAGGAGATCTATACTGGTGCAATGGTGTCCCTGATCTCCAGCAGGACAGTGTGGCTCTGCCCCTCCTGCTGTCTGGCTCTCTGCCTTTCTGTGGAGGCAGAGCTGGGGGTGGTGGATGCGGCTACGACTGTGGTGGACTCGATGTCTCCTCTCTCCTACCGCACCAGAGAGTCCTCCACGTGCTCCACCATGGTGGCAACAGCTGTTCGCGGGTTCTCTGCCGTGGCACGCTCCACAGAAACCTGCCTGGAGACAGGGACTGACTTTCGGCTGGAAGAGGACTGGGTCGCAGCAGGCTGCCGGAGAGAGAGGGTAGACAGAGGGGCTCCTGATGCTCCTCGGTGGCGGATCTCACCCTCCAGGAAGCTGCACCTGGCCATGACGTAGGTCTCTCTGTCCGTCAGCTTTACTGTGGCCTGGCCAGATTTCTTCAGGTACAGCTTCCCGTATCAGGTGTGCATATATTTCCACCATCCGAGGAGCACCTCTGAAGTGTAACCCAGACTCTCCACCTTCTCTCTCCAAGCAGCCTGCTTCCGCTTGGTGTCCCTGTAGAGCCGGTGTCCCTTCCGCCACAGATAGTCATTCTCTCTCAGCCACTCCAGCACCTCATCCTCGTGTTCCTCCTCAATGAAGTATTGCCTCCTCTCCCGTCCCCACATACGCCTCTTCCTCCCTTTGCCAGGACCAGATGGGCCCTCATCAGAGGGGCTCCCAGGTGGTAGGAGTTGCTCCTCCACACCACCAGCAGCAGCAGCACCAGCAGGATCATCATCATCTTCATCATCATCATCATCATCATCATCATCATCATCATCATCACCAGCAGGATCATAATCATCATCATCATCATCAGCAGCAGCAGCAGCAGGATCATCATCATCAGCAGCAGCAGCAGCAGAAGCAGCAGCAGCAGCAGCAGGATCAGCAGGACCAGGATCAGCAGTAGCAGAGTAATCACCAGGAGCCCCAGCAGCCCCAGCAGCCCCAGCAGCCCCAGCAGCCCCAGCAGCACCAGCAGCACCAGCAACACCAGCAGCACCAGCAGCACCAGCAGCACCAGCAGGACCAGGAGCATGAGCAGGACGAGCAAGACCAGGACCACGAGCAGTACGAGCAGTACGAGTAAGTCCAGGAGCACGAGCAGGACAAGCAAGTCCAGGAGCACGAGCAGGACGAGCAGCAGCTTCAGCAGAGTACGCAGCAGAAGCACCAATGCCAGGAGCAGCTTCAGCAGAAGCCCCAGCTGAAGCAGAGTCAGGGACAGGGGGCGGGAGGGTGGCCCTGTCCCTCTTGCCAGGGATGGTGGCAGGTTGCTGAGACTTTTGCTTCTTCCCCATGGTTGTGGGGTTGCTGGCTGACAGGGAGGCTGGCAGGCACCAAGGCTGGCACGAAGCCTGGCCGGAAGTCTGGCACAAAGCCTGGCAGGAAGGCAGGCAGCAAGGCTGGCAGGCAGACTGGCTGGCAGGGAGGCTGGAAGGCAGGCTGGCAGCAAGGCTGGCAGGGAGGCTGGCCAGGAGGCTTGGAGACAGGCTGGCAGGAAGGCTGGCAGCAAGGCTTGCAGGCAGGCATGCAGGCAGGGCAAGCAAGGACTCGATGTATCCTGCAGCAGGTCTTTCCTCCGAATGCTGGCCACGTGCGAGCTGCTTCCCTTTATATCCAGGGGGCTTGCGCAATGCATCCCCCCCACATGCGCAATTAATGCCAGGCATCCGTTAGGCTTCCGTTCTGCATCCGCTTCATCCGCTGTGCATCTGCTCTGCATCTGCTTCATCCATTCCGTGTCCACCCTGCTGAGGCCCCCCGGAAGCCCTGCGGATGTGCCATCCGCTCTCATCCGCTTCCATCCGCTAGGCTTCCATTCCACATCCATTTTCCATCTGCTCTGCATCCTCCCCGCGTCTGTGTTATCCGCTCTGGTTATGCAAATTTTTGCCACTTTTGAGAGCGGATAACAACGGATGGAACATTTTGCTCGTCCGTTGTGTCCGTTTTGCATCTGTTGGGCAGTGTGACAGGGCCTTTAACTTGAGAGGGAAAGAAAGGTATTTTTAGATCACTTTCCATTTAATGTAAAAATCCTGCTTATGGTCCCTTCTGGCAAAGCCTGGATTGTGCCTGTAAGTCTCAAAGTGGGATGGCTATAAAATGCTATTTGCCAAGATGTACAAAAGATTAAATGCATTAAAAGCAAATCTATTATATTATTAACCTGCAAATAAGAAATAAATGTCACTTTTTTTTTAGTAAATAATAAATAACATTCATGTAACCCAGAATATATATGGTAGAAGAACAGGAACATCACTTTTGTTCACAATTAAATTATTATTATAGCAGGAAACAGAATTCAATAATCTTCTCTTCTCTTCTCTTCTCTTCTCTTCTCTTCTCTTCTCTTCTCTTCTCTTCTCTTCTCTTCTCTTCTCTTCTCTTCTCTTCTCTTCTCCTCTCCTCTCCTCTCCTGTATTGTATTGTTTTGTATTGTATTGTATTGTATTGTATTGTATTGTATTGTATTGTATTGTATTGTATTGTATTGTATGATATTATATGATATATGATATATGATATATGATATATGATATATGATATATGATATATGATATATGATATATGATATATGATATATGATATATGATATATGATATTATCATCTATCAGGCTGCTGCTTATATGTTCTCCAAATTCAAGCTCAAACTGTTCCTCACGACTACCGTATTTGGGATGGAAAATTTTGGATTAGCTCAAGATGGCAGCAAAGAGATACCAAAAACTAATACTGCTGCTGCATGAAATTTTACAGCCCAAATATGGGAGTTCAGCTATTCTTTATTCTCCCAATATTCATATTCCAGTTTACTGAAGCATTCTTATATGTTAATTTCTGCTAAAGATAATAAATTTTGGAATTCAGTGAGAATTTTCATTTCCTTCTGGAAAAATAGATTTGTTCCCCATCTAGAAATTGGAAGCACTTCATGTTCCTCATGATAGATGTAATAGTTTTTATGTTCCTCACACAGCTCAAAAGATATTTGCTAGTAACACCAAGAGATAGATTTATACATCCATTAGTTTTTCTCTGATCCAGTTCATACTTATATCAATTGCTCAAATGGACTTTGAAGCAACAGGTTGGCTTCTTGCTTCTTCGGACAATTGCAAAATTTTGCTTAGGTTTTGAATCCAAACCATTTACATCTGTGCTATTTAAGATAAAGAACTATCTGGCCTTTTGGGAAATCCATCCCAGATTCTTTTTTCATTCTAAATATCTCATTTCTAGTTCTAAGTGCACACTTAATGTTTACATTTAAAGCAATAAAACTATTACATTATTTAAGGCCAATTTTTAAGCCTTCTCTTGCCTTATGCCAATGTTGTGTACACAAGAATGTCCTGTCGTTAGAGTCAGTAAAATTCTCATTCTTGAGACCTACACCCTGAGAAACATGCTCAGTTGCCAGATCTGTTCTTCAATTATAATTAGTAAGGCTCTCTGGTAAGGCTTGCTTGAGGCTATGTCAATTAAAATGTTGAATCAAGAACATTTTTGGAGGAAGGTCTACCCCAGCTCATACTCCTAAATAATCACATTTCTCCATAGAGAAATCAAATTTCATCTGTCTTGACTTATTACAGATTTATTCACTGAACTCTATACATCTGGAAAGTGTTTGGAATAAAGAAATCAGGATCTTGAGATAGAAAGGGAACAAGCTCTCATTCCATATAAAAAGGCAAGCTTCTATTTCAATCCCATCTGCTCACTTTTTATTACACACAGAGAAGGGGAGGAGAAAGAGTGAAAAGAGCAAATTTCTATACCATCAGAAAAGTATTCCATTTACAGTAAACACATTTAGATGCCTTTTCCCTCAATAAGAGATATTACCTTTTTTTTCCAAGACTGATAGTGTATTTGTTCTGATACTGAAACAGAGAGTTACATAGTTCTAGATTCAAAATTTGTTATCCTTGGAGAGCCGAACTGATAACCCTCATAATTGTAAAATATTTCAGCTAGTATCAACAGAGAACAGTTTAGTGAAGTTTCCAAGAAAATAGCTGCATTTTGTGCTATATCCATTGCTGTCATTGCATATAATTGGAATTTACATTCTATAAAATGTATAATATATCATTTATTCAATTTCCTTTCTTCCTCCCTCCCTCTTTTAATTTTATTTTTTTTAATTATGTACTATGTTTCTACTTTGACACTTTGTCCTTCCTCTTTTAAACTTCACAGCAAATGTTTGTTTAAATTTGATGCTATAGCACATTAACATACCAGAACTGAAACATTTTATACAGGAAACTTTAGAAATTTTTTTTTATTTATTTTTTTATGGGAAGAAGAATTCTCATAACTCTGTACTTCTATGAACATTGAACATTTATCCAGAATTATAAATGCACCAATTTATTTCCAATTAAATAAATAAAAATATCTAATCACTGTTAAATCACTGTGGTCATAATTAAATACTTTGTTGCAGTGGGAATTGATGGATACCAATGTTTGCTGTACCAACAGAGAAAACAAAATATATTATAAACAGTTGAAAGACTACTGGTTTTATATACATGTATAAATTAATGTATTGAAGTTAACATCACTAAGATCACCCATGTCTTTATGAATGACACTCATAATCATAATTTTTGAGATCAAGACTTTAATAATATTGAATAGTATGACACTGACTTTGTAAAACTTTTTTTTCATAATTTGTGTTCATCAGTTCTCCATCCCTTCATAGAAAGGTTCAAAAATGGTAAATATTACCATATAGCAGTGGATAATCCCTATAAAAGAAGATCCATTTGATAATATGTGTGATTGTTTTGTTTACACATTTTTTGAAAAACACAATTTTTCAAAGATGTTTAGGTTTAAAATATATGTGGTCACAAATGGTACAAATTCCTCTTCACAATGTATGGCGGCTTTCCTGCAAAGTCCAACATCCAGAGATTGCACATCTGCTGGAAAAAGTGTTGTCAGGGTCTATTAAGTGACAAAGCTGCTTTGTAGATGATACCCGGAGCATCCAGGAATATACCAGTAAGATGGCACTCAAAGATTAGTTGCTATCATAATGCCTAAGGCAGCAACAGATGTGAGAGAGAGATCAAGCAGAAAAGATGTCATGGCAAAACAAGATCTTATATAGGTAGACAGCTGAGGTGGCAAACATTGAGCAATCCTATCAATGGCTGGAAAGGGCTGAACTAAAAGGCAGCATTGAAGCACTGATCATAGAAGCTCAAGAATAAGCACTAAGCAATAAGATCCATAGAAGCAGGGATCTACCATATTAGACCAGACCCAGTCTATTCAAAGAGAGCTCAGAAACAGTCCAACACAGAGTGGCAGTGTGTAAGATGCAGATAGGAACAGTATACACTGAATGACATAGCCAAGGAGCCAGCCTTGTGTACAGGAACATTTGTAGAGAATATAGTCTAGACCTGCCTAAATCTAGACCAGGGGTCTTCAAACTTGACAGCTTTAAGACTTATGGACTTCAACTTTCAGAATTCCTTCTCCAGTCATGTTAGCTCAGGAATTCTGGGTGTTGAAGTCCAGAAATCTTAAACCTGCCAAGTTTGAAGACCCTTGGTCTAGACAAAAAAGAATTCCACAGAATGTTGCAGAGAATAAGAAGATCCTATGGCACGTCCAAATCCAGAAAGACAGGCAGGTACTGGCCAATCAGCCACATTGTGGTAGTCGACAAGGACCAGAAGACAGTGGTAATGATAAATATAGCAGTGTCAAGTGACAGCAAGATTAGAAATATTATGAGAAACTGAAGAAGTACCAGGGACTGAAGTTGGAAAGTAAAGGCTAAAGTGGTCCCAGAAGGAGTATTTGGGGCTATAGTTCCTAAGCTAGGAGAATGGCTCCAATAGATCCCAGGAATGACATCAGAGTTTTCTCCCAAAAAAGGGTAGTGTGCCAATATACTCCCATACCACTCCCAATCCAAGAATGAATTTGATCAACTTCTGATTTTTATTTACAGCTACTTCCAAAACTATCTAAAATCAATGAATCAAAAATAGGGAGCCGGAAAATATACCTGAAACCTCTGTGGGACAGAAAGAATCTTTTAGAAAAGACTTCAATATCAGCTTCAGAGAGTGCAGGAAGGCAGTTCTATTTGGTATCCACAACTGGAAAACAACTAAATTATTCTGGTTTGGATGTTTTCAGATGTGTTCCACCTCTGTCTTCAATATTTTCAGACAGCAAGTCAACTTAGTATTATCCTTCATCAGAAATGACAAAGACTGAGTGCCTTTCCTCCTCCTATTCTTTTAAACAGTATATAATTATTGGCACCTCCAAGTTTAAAGTTCTTTATTAAAATAAGCCATGCATTTTTTTAAATGAAATGCAGTATGAAATATTGCATCAAAATTTTGGGCCAGCCACAATTTTTTCAAGTGTCTGTGTGTTCCAGTAGTCAAATAGAGAGCTTTAATAATCCCCTAATGCTTCCTTGATGACAGCTATAACCACAACCATTTCCAAGTCCCCCCAAAATATCTGGAACTATTGTTGAGAAGAACAGCTGGCTAATTCTTCTCCATGTGGCCATGTACCCATATGGAATACAAACATTGCTTTGAATAAAATAGTCTAGAAAGTCTTGGGATTCAGTGAATATATCATATCCTAACTGCATGCATAATTATTAATAAACTTTTTTTCTCAGATATTCCCTACTTTCCTAAAAATGAGATTGTGGATTTGTACTTTTTTTAATGTGTATTACTGAAAAATAGCTAACAAGAAGCAGTATAGCTGTAGTTTCTTGCTTGGTCATTTTGATATACCATCTTTCTTTTTTCTTTCTCTCATTTTTTTAATATTTCCATTGCTTTGAGACTAGTGGTCCAAATATAATTAGTATGCAATTTACCTTTAAAATTGTATTTTATTCCTGTGTTCTCCATTTTTTTACAATTGCTGAACTAAAGACAAAAAGTAGGGCACTGCAAAACATTGCAGAATGATAACATACATCCTTTCAAAGCCACTCCTCTTAAACATCAAGGCCATCTTCCATGAGGCAAAATGAAATCATAGACATTGCAGAAGTTTCTGGTCTGAATGCCCAGAACAGTTTGAGATATAGTTTAGGAGAAGTGTTTCATAAACCACACTCTCAAAAATGCAATGCCCTTTGTTGAGGTAATTCCCTGTTAGGAGAATAAGCACACACAGGGAGACATAGTGAGAGTAGTGAAGAATAACACACACACAGCACGCAGCTACACTGTATAGTAAAATGTAGGTTTTACTTCCAGTAAAACGGTTAAGCAAAGTTCAACAAACAGTCCAAGTCATTCATGGTTAAATCAGTCAGTGTTCAGTCCAGGGATAATCCAATAAGAAAGTCCAGTATCAAAAACAGTTTAGTAACAGACTTACATCAAATCCAAGAATAACGATGATCAGTAACAGTCAATAGGGGAAAATGCATGAATACACTCTCAGTGACAACAGAACAGAACAAGCCATGTTTCTGGCTCCATCTAATGGCCATTTGAGGAACCACACCCAATTACAATTTTAGCATTCCTTTAAAGAGACAGTAATAAAATGTCTATCCTGGTTTATATATTCTCCAACCCAACTGTTAGGTGACTTACATTCCTAACATTCTCCCCTTTGGGTAGGATAATATATATATTCTGACATTCTAAGTCCATAATCCTCACAGCAAGCCTTATGCTTTCCAGAGCCTTGGCTTTTGTAAAATGATCTGTGATATTATTTTCTGACATGCAGTATTCCAGCTTAATCATCTTACTTTGCACACATAGTCTCTAATTTAAAAATCTTAAATCTGTATGTTTTGTTCTTGTCTTTAGAGCAAGATTTGAAGCCATCTGTATTGCTGATTGGTTATCTTCATAAACAACAATAGAATCTGTTACATCAATTCCCATGTCAATCAATAATTGCTTGTAACAAACTAAATCTGTACATAATAAAGATAAACATGAGAATTCAGCCTCCATTGTTGACAAACTTAAATGTTTCTGTCAAATAGACTTCCATCCAATCAACACCTTTCCCAATAATACTACAGTACCTGATATAGATTTACATGTATTTATGTCTGTAGAAAAACTTGCATCAGCATATGCAGTTAAATTCAATTCATCATGTTTAGCAGCTTGCCAGTGCCTTTCATTTGGCTCAGCATTAAATCTTGGTAATTGATTAACACTCTATGCTATATCTGGCCTTGATCAATTACTGAGACAAGATAAACTACCAATCAAGGACTGATAAATGTTATTATCAAAAACAGGACTTTGAACATCACTGTGGCTAAACTCCTGATTCACTGGTGTCTTAGCCAATTTACAAAGTTTCATTTTAAAAATTTTCAGTAATTGGTTAATTTTATCTGCCTGTGAGATTTTGTATCCTCCCTTAGTTCTATCTATCTTTAAACCAAGATTATTGTTTAATTTCTCCTAACTGCTTTATCTTAAATTTCTTCTCTAACAGTGATATTATTTTAGTAGCTTCTTGTTCAGTTTTGGTGATTAGTGCTATGTCATCAGTGAACAATAACAACAATGAAACTACACCATTACTTTCCTTTTTAAACAAACATGGATCAGCCATGCCAGCTACAAAACCTATCTAAGTTAATTCCTGAACTATACACTGGTTCCACTCATATCCTGATTGCTTCAAGCCATAAAGACTCTTTTTCAATTTCCAGCAATCAGTTGTATCATCATTTTTGAGAACTAAAGGTTTCTTTAAATATATAATGTGTTGCAACAGTGCATGCAGATATGCCATCTCTACATCTAAATGATTTATAATGTATTTCTTTTTAGCTGCCCACTAAATGTTGCTCGTAATGTAGTAGCCTTCAGACTAGGCGCAGACACCTCGTCGTAGTTGTTTGCTGTCTGATTGAACCCTTGTGCTACTAACCTGGCTTTATGGGTAACAATCCCATCCACACCTGTCTTAAGTTTATAAATCCATTTACATCCTATGGCATGTTTTCCTGGTGGTAACCTGACATTTTCATATACCTCCAGTTTTTGTAAGGATTTCAGTTCCTTATCCATTGCTGCCTGCCAAGCAGCCTGATCCTTAGCAGGATACAGTTTTAGTTCATTATAGTTATTTGGAACTGTATTCACTTGGCATGCAACACTAGCCTGATATCTGTCAGATGGTCATGTTACTTGGGTTGAACGTCTCAGTAGTACAGGGCTTACTGGTGGACTCACCTGTGCCACCTGCTCCTGTTCTTCTCCTTCCTCCTGTGCTTCCTCTTTAATGGCTATTTGTGGTTTACTTATTTCATCTTTAGAGACTATTTGGGTATCAGTAATAATATCATTGCTGGATTCCTGTTCCAGTTTATTCCACCCACCGTGTTCAAGAAATTTTGCACTAGCACTACAATAAACAAGAGCTGTGCCTGCATCCCAGAATCTAAATGATCTATAGTTGGCCTGGTAACCTACGAAAAATAATTTCCTAGCTCTATGTTGCCCTTTCAGTCTTACTTGTGAGGGAATGTGCACCCATGCTGGAGCTTCAAATGTGTGTAGATAACATAAATTTGGTTTTCTGCCATGCCAATGAGTGAATGGCAGTTGTTATATTCACAACATTTTTTAACACATGATTGCTATACATTATGGCCTCACCCCACAGTGTTTCAGGCAAACCTGAATCAGATAACATAGTGCAAGCCATAACTTGTAATGTTTGCCCTCTTCATTCTACAAGCAAGTTATGTTGTGGCCTGTAAGGTGCAAAACGTTTATGCCTGACACCAGCTAATTTTAACATAGTTTGGAATCTCTTGTTAATAAACTCAGTCCCATTATCAATAACAAAAGTAATTACTTTACTCCTTATTTTTCTCTCTGCAAACCTTGACCAATTAAAGAAATGTGAGAATGTTTTTTTTTTTTCATGAGATAGCAGAAACTATACCATGAGTAATGGTCCATTAACTCTAAAACATAGCAGAGACCTCCAAAACTAGGTTCCTTTGGACCAATTATGTCAGCAAACACAACCTTTAAAGGTTCTTTGGTCTTAAATCCATTAAGTCTGTTTGCTGGAATAACCTTTTCTTTGCTCTTGGCTACAGGCATTACAGTTTAAATACTTTCTACAGGGTTTTAATTTTACTCCCTCTGACAATTCAACAGTTTGTTTCAGTACAAAATAATGCAAATTGACCAAGCTCTTGTGTTTCAGGTTTCATTTTACATGGAATCTACATTGAGGGAAGTAAGTGGGGTGACACAACTTTCCATCTTAGGCCCAGTACTCTTCAATATCTTCATTAACGACTTAGATGAGGGAATACAAGGGGAACTTACCAAATTTGCATATAATACTAAGCTGGCAGAAATAGCTAACACCCAAGAAGATAGGCTCAAGATCTAGATGGATCTTGACAGACTAGAACACTGGGCCATATCTAACAAAATGAAATTCAATGTAGAGAAAAGTAAAGTCCTACACTTAGGCAAGAAAAACCAAAATACCCATATCAACTGGGTGAAACTGGGCTCAATAGCAGTAACTGTGAGAGATCAAGTGAGGTAGTAATACTACTTTATAAAGCCTTAGTAAGACAACATCTAGAGTCCTGCATCCAGTTTTGTTCACCACATTATAAAAAAGATGTTGAGGCTCTAGAAAAAGTTCAGAGAAAAGCAACCAGGATGATTAGGGGACTGGAGACCAAAACCTATGAAGAACAGTTACAGGAAATGGGCATGACTAGTCTAGTGAAGGCAAGGACCAGGGGAGACATGAAATCAGTGTTCCAATATTTGAGCGCTGCCACAGGGAGGAAGGGGTCAATCTATTTTCTAAAGCGCCTGTAGGCCAGACAAGGAATAATGGATGGAAACGGAACAAGGAGAGATTTAACCTGGAAATAAGGAGAAACTTTCTGACAGTGAGAACTATCAACCAATGGAACAGCTTGCCCTGGAAGCTGTGGGAGCGCCATCACTTGAGACTTTCAAAAAGAGATTGGAATGCCATCTGTCAGAAATGTCCCCCACTTGGGCAGGGGGTTGGACTAGATAATCTACATGGTCCCTTCCAACTCTGATTATCTGTTATGAACTGTTATTTTGAAACTTAAATACAGGGCTAAAGTATAACTTTAAAAAGAAGATGGATTGTTGATTGGGAAATTTGCTTTAAAAATATTTGCTATTTAAGTATATCGACCAACTTTGGCCGATCTCTGAAAGCTATGCCAGGTCTGATCTGATTATTACTTTGATAGGAAATTAGCCAGACATTCCAGAGAATTCAAAGAAAAAAATCCATAAAATGCAAATTATTTTAAAATACTCCTAAAAAAAATATAGGTAGGTGTCCATGTTATCACTAATATCCAAGCTCAACTTGAGATAGATTTATTTTATATAGTCTACTTATAATATCTAGGATATTGGCCTTTATATATTTTTTTTACATTTCTTTAAACATGGATTAATTTATTATATATTTTTTAAAACTAATCTCAATAAATACAAATAATCAAAGTTGCAGAAATAGCACTCTGATCTCATTTTATCCTTAAATAAAATTGTGGAGAAAAGCTAGGAAGTGAGTAGCCCAAATGCATGTCAGAAGCTTCTGTGGCTGAGGGTAAATTTAATTGTGAATTTTTTTATTGTGGTCCAGAACCTTTCTAGGACATCACACTGGCTTTCTTTGATATCTTAAAAATATACATATTAATCCTTGGTGACATATTAATTATCAACTTTTTGAATTTGATAGTACAGCTGTTTGTTTTCAGGGTGATGTTCCCATACACCACCTACAAATTCAAAGAGCATAATGTTCAATTTCCATTTATTTATCTGCATGGATGCATAGTGCCAATTTTTTCTTTCACTACAAAGCACTCAAAGGTGTCTCAGTGAGCTTCAGTTAGGGAATGTTGCATAGAGAAGCAGAAAAGCTAATGCATTGTCTTTCATTGTAAACAGGACTTCAACTTTGACATATTGAACATGCTAATCCTCACTCAAAATGGCATTGTCACATTAATGCAGCTGGAAAAAGGCTCAAGAAAGAGAGGTCCATCAAGCAGTAAAGTGGTTATTGACTGAAGGTTAATGTTGTGTGTCTAAGAGATCACTCTGCATCCTTCTGATAATCAAATAAGTGAAGAATTTAATGACTGACTAAACTGCCTGGGTGAATGTTCACTGGAGTTAACAGAGGATATTAGCACTGATTATTTAAAGAAATATCCACAGATCTGAAAGGTTTTGAGTTTTCAACCCTCAAGCTTCCAGTTGTCTGGAAATGATGACATGTATAGCGAATATAAAATCTAATTTGCACAAAAATAAATGTTTTTTTAAAAAAAAAACATGTGCTTCTTTTTTTCAATACTGAAAAACAGATTTCAGTTTTTCATGTAGTTATTAGAAAATATAATATTACTCTATTTCTATCAATCAGTCTGTATTAAAACATAACATGAAACCAAGGGCAGCCTAATTCACCATCATATCTTCCACAGTGACTAGCAAATACCTGGAATAAGTAGCTTTCCTCTCTTGCTGCTATTCTCACTGTGATATCAGAGATATAGCATATTAGTATCATACAAAAATAGATTTCCAGAATTTAGAATACAACACCACCCTGTGCATCTTATTTATGTGACTTGTGATAAACAACAAATGGCTACAGAAACCCTCTGTTTCCTCTCTCATGACGCACTTGTGAAGATGAGATTAGAGTTTGTTTCCAATTTTAATAACTTTAGTTTAGCTCAGCCTAGAGAAACTCCACTTAATCTTCCTTGAAATAAATCAACTTTAAGTCTTGGTTTATAAGTTGTTTAGTTTTCATAAACTATATTTGTCAATGTCAAAGACCACCTGTTGATTATCTAAAAAGAAAATTGAGTTTAAAGCTGAAAATTCATGAAAAGTATTTTAGTATCAATCAATAATGTTCCCTTTTATTCAGTCCCATGAGTTTTTCCCTTATACAGAGTGAAACAGCAATTATTTTTTAAATGAACAAGTCTAATACTTATTATCTCCATGCAAACACTGAAGCAGCAGCACATTATGAATGTATGGAGTTTCTATTCTGCCTTCAGAGATCCTTTCTAGTATTGATTCGTGTTTCAACTAACTTTTCTGTCTTTGTCCAATGCTATCGCCGTTCACATAGCCTAACAACAACACCATCCTGTTCATGATTTCTTACTTTCTTATTTTGAGAGACTTTCATATATCTTATAGCTGATTTATATTCCTGATAAGCTTTCAAAATGTGGGGAAATTCCATGGATCTTCATAATGATTCATGTAAAACCAACCCTTTGACTAGAATCACAGGCAGTGCAGACAACTCTTAAATATGCTGCATGAAATATGGCTGATGATCCAACATAAACAGTAATAATCAAGCATTGCAATAATCTATGCCAGTAGCCCATAATAAATTCTAATACATACCTGATTAACTTTTCACTGCAAACTACTGGCAGATCTATGACAAATGTTTGATCTTCTTGACACAGATTGCTTTAGCTTCATATATTTTGGTGAGCTTAATATTTAGTGTTCTTTTAAATTACCTCAGATAACAATTAGCCTGTCTAAAAGAGTCAATTGCCATTTCCACACAAATGAAATTCTCTCTAAAAAAAAGTTCTGAGACAATCCACAACTTAATAACACAGCATGTATGACCTGAATATATTCATATCCTATAGAGCAAAGATTGTTGCAGATAACACAGAAAATCAGCTTTGATTACATGTAAACAAACCAGCCTATAGCATGAGAAATGGAAAATAATTCAGAGGCTTACATTTTTTTCTTTGATAACAAACTAAAAATAAAAATAATGGATTGATTGATAGTTTCTTTAGTTCACTATCTCTGAGTATTCCTCTCAACAATTCATAATTTCTCTCTCTGAGTTTCAAACAGTAATTGCTTATTTTAGTGCATAATATTCATACCACAATTTTGTTTCGTTCTCTGTGATGAGATTAGTTTTTCATGGTTACCTCATTCACATTTCAAAGCACTTATATCCTACTTAGAGCTCAAAGCAGCATACTAATATGTGAGGAAACACAATGAGAGTTGACATGAAATCATTCGTCTCATTTTAGCTGCTTTTTCCAAGCTTTCTGTGATTTTCAGAAAACAATTTCCTGTAGTGGCTCAGGTTTCATAATGTTCAGAATCTGCAGTAAATGCACTTTTGCTCTTGATTTTTTTATTTTTTTCTCACTTCTCCTTCTTCTAACATTGGATTGGGGCAGAAATATTAACAATTCTAACAGTTTTTTTTTAATGTTACTGAGGAAGTAATTTAACAAGCCTTGATACCATTCATATTGGTAAAACTTTCTCAGTGCTGCATCCCCAAGCAGTTATAAATTTATACAAGCAGAATTTTGCAGAGAATAATAGGAAATAGTAAACTAACAGTATTCTATGATCCTGTCCTTCATCTATGTTTGGCCTCTTACTCCTGACTTTTCAAATTAATAGTTGTGTAGCTGATGGTTTGTTTGTTTGTTTGATTGATTGTTTGTTTGTCTTGAAGGGTCTTGATAGAAGAGAATATTGGTAGCTCAGGGTTGAATTTGTGAGGTACTTAGTGATCTCTGAACTTGGTTGGTTTATTGCAGACATGTTTTACCTAAGTAAGCAACATCATCAATGCTAGAGCATGGCAAGAAATTTAAAGGTTTCTGTCAAATGTCCCTTGCTAATCAAATTATGCCAAAGATTTACCAAATCTCTGGAAATCTGTTATTACCCTGAATCTCAAAAACCACATTCCTGCATCATCAGCTTTCACTTTTAAATACTATGGTTGGATATACCACCCAAAAAAGCTGGATGATAGGAGTGAAAGTTATAGATAAAGCAGAGAAAATTACTGGGAAAGTGAGATGTGTTCCATATGCACAGTTGTGTGGTGGTGGGAAACCAGCATACAGAAATCATTTACACATGTAATTCTTCATTCATGAAGGCAGAAGACAGTTTTGAGTATATTGGATCAGAATGATGAACTATAGAACTTCTAGAATTTTGGGAAATGTAGTCCTGTTACCCCATAGCTAGAGTAATATTTGTGTCTATGTCCTGTATATAATTGCACATGAACTTATTTAAATGTGACTGCATAATGGTATATTCCATGTTGCACAGTGAAGCATAAATAGAAACCCTGGGATCTTAAGATAATTTATACAGAATCTTCATGTTTTTACATATAAATCTTCTTTCCACCTGCATTTTTAACACAGTGGTACAGTGCTCATTTCTCAAGAAACTGTACTGTATATCAAACTAAGGGCCTAGTCATTACTTTGATTAATGGGATTCATTTTACTTGTAGCAAAGAATGTGAGGGTTATGGTGGTATGGATCAAATCTATAGTTCAGAAAGTAACAAAACTTGAAAAGTCCTATTTTTTAAATGTTATTGTTTTACATTTTCACTGTTCTTTTGAACATTGTTTCTACAATGGAAAGAAAAAAGAAAAAGAAATTCTTTTCCAAGAGTAGAATCCATTGATTTAGATATTCATTTATAAGCAAGTTTGGAGTATTTATTTTTAAATGCACCCTGTTGTTCAATATTATGAAGGCACAAGTACATCACAGAGTTCTTATTCACATCAAACATTTTCAAACCAAACCAACATTGTACTAGTAGTTGCAATTTAAACAAAATCTGCAGCATTAGGAAAACTACTGGAAAAAGGACAACATGCAGGCAGTATATCTTTGCAAGGCCTGTCTTCAAAATAATGCATAACACAATGTAAATGAACTCTACAGATACAGATAATCAGAGTTGGAAGAGACCTTGTTGGTCATCTAGTCCAACCCTCTGCCCAAGTGGGAGACCCTACACCATTTCTGACAAATAGCAGTCCAATCTCTTCTTGAAAGTCTAAACTGATGGTGCTCCAACAACTTCCGAGGGCAAGCTGTTCCATTGGTTGATTGTAATCACTATCAGAAAGTTTTCCTTATTTCCAGATTGAATCTCTCCTTGTTCAGTTTCCATCCATCATTCCTTGTCTGGCCTACAGGTGCTTTAGAAAATAGCTTGATCCCTTCCTCCCTGTGGCAGCCCCTCAAATGTTGGAAGACTGCTATCATGTCTCGCCTGGTCCTTCTGTTTACTAGACTAGCCAAGCCCAGTTCTGTTCATTGTATGTTTTAGCCTCCAGTCCCCTAAACATCCTGGTTGGTCTTCTCTGTACTTTTTCTAGAGCCTCAACATCTTTTTTATAATGTGGTGACCAAAACTAGATGTGATACTGTAGGTGTGGTCTTACTAAGGCTTTATAGAGTGGTATTAGTGATCTTGACTGTATCCCTCTGTTAATACAATTTAGGATTGCATTAGCTTTTTTGGCAGTGGCTGCACACTGCTGGCTCATATTTAGCTGGTTGTACACTAAGACTCCAAGATTCCTCACACAGTTACTGCTATTGACCCTGGTTTCACCCAGTCTATATGTGTACTTTTGGTTTTTCTTGCCTAAATGTAGGACTTTACTTTTCTCTATGTTGAATCTCATTTTATTAGATATGGCCCAGTGTTCTAGTCTGTCAATATCCATCTGGATCTTGAGCCTATCTTCTTGAATGTTAGCTATTCTTGCCAGCTTAGTATCATGTGCAGATTTGCTAAGTTCCCCTTCTATTCCCTCATCTAAATCATTAATGGAGATATTGAAGAATATTGGGCCTAAGATGGAACCTTGTGGCTCCCCACTGCTTACTTCCCTCCATGTAGACCTAGATCCATAAAGGACTACTCATTGAGTATGGTTTGCCAGCCAGTTGCGAATCTGTCTAGTGGTGGTGCTATCTACTCCACTTTTTTCTAGCTTACTAAGAAGTAGGTTGTGGTCTACTTTGTCGAATGCCTTGCTGAAATCTAAATATATTATGTCCACAGTATTTTGCTGGTCTACTAATTTAGTCACTGTGTTGAAGAATGAAATAAGATTGATTTGTCATGATCTGTTTTTAACCCGTGCTGACTGCTAGTTATAACTTTACTTGTTTTTAGATGCTGGCAGATCTGTTTTTTATTATTTTTTCCAGTATCTTCCCAAGTATTGATTTTAGACTGATTGGTCTAGAGTTTCTTGGGTCTGTTTTTTTTTTTTTTTCCTTTTTTGAAGATGGGAACCACATCAGCTTTTTTCCAATCCTCTGGTAGTTCCCCCGGTGCTCCAGGATTTTTGAAAGATATGGTGCAGTGGTTCTGAGATGACCTCTGTCAGCTCCTTCAAAACTCTGGGATGTAATCCATCAGGCCCTGGTGATTTGTTTTCATCAAGATCAGACAGGTGTTCTCTTACTATTTTTTTTTTTTTTGGCTTATTTTAACTTTTATTTCTGGTCTGTCTTTTACAGTTATGTTTTTGGTGAGTTGAGCTGTAGTTTCTTTTTCTGTGAAGACAGATGCCAAGAATGAGTTAAGCAGTTCTGCTTTCTCCCTGTTGCCTGTTACTTCCTTGCCATCTTCTCTCTATAGTGGACTGACTGTTTCCTTGATTTTTTTTCTTGTTATTTATATGTTGGAATAAACTTTTATTATCTTTGACTTTTGTTGCAAATCTTTGTTCGTTCTGAGCCTTTGCTATCCGAACTTTGTCTTTACAGATTCTGGCTATCTGCTGATATTCTGTCTTAGTTGTATGTCCTTCTTTCAATTTTTTGTACTTGTCCTTTTTTTCTTTCAATTTGCCATAGAGATTTTTGTGTAGCCATGCTGGTTTCTACTCAGCCACATGGGGGTGCAGGGCAGTACTGCAGGCTACTTCTACTGACTGACTGCTGACTGCAATTTGGTAGTTCAAATCTCACCAGGCTCAAGGTTGATTCAACCTTCCATCCTTCCAAGTTGAGTAAAATGAGGACCCCAATTGTTGGGGGAAATATGCTGACTCCGCAAACCACTTAGAGAGGGCTGTAAAATACTGTAAGGTGGTATATAAAGCTGATGTCACACTGCACCAATGGATGCAAAGAGGATGTAAAATGGACAAAAAAGCTTGCCATCCATTGGAAAACGCGATGCATCTGTTGTGTACTCACTGCATACATTTTTCATACTCTCTATCCGTCCAGCATCCGTCGACTGTGATTTCATCTGCTCAAAAGGTTTTGATCTGCACAAAACTTTTTCAGTGGATGAAGTATCCAACGCGTCCATTCTACGTCCACTATGCATATAGGGAACACCCGTTATACGTCCGTTGTCATCCATTACGCATCTGTTATACCCGCTAGGCATCCGCTGCACCTCTGCACAACTCAAAACCACTCCAGCCGAAAACAAACACAGGGAGGAAGCGAAACGGGCGCGGAACGAACACACAGCATTAGTAGCACGGATGTAGAAAGGATGAAAGTGGATGCAGCTTGGATATAAAGCATTAAAACAGACAAAATGTTCGTATAGGGGATGTATCTCAGATATTTAGGATGTCTGTAGTATGCCTAGAGTATGTGGAAGCACACCTAACGGAAAAAAGATATTTCCTATAAAAAGGTGGAGGAAATCACCTGGATCTCACTTTCAGTCCAGCAGCCCTGGTGTGCAGACCTCATCAGCCTTGCTCTTGCTCTTCAACATCATCCATTGATCTCCACAATGGATCATCGCACACTCCTTTTGGTAGCCGCCATCATTCAACCCCAGAACCAAGCCCTCTTCAGTCTCTTTCACCTTTTCTATGGGAAGAAAAGGAGGCAGCCAAGAAGTGTCTGGGTCCAACGATGAATCGGGAGAAGAGCGGAGTTCGGACTGTATGACAAGCTGATGGTGGAGCTGAGGAACGAAGACCCTCGTGCTTTCCAGAACTTCATGAGGATGCCGCCAGCCATGTTTGACAAAGTTGTGGACCATCTGAGACCAAGGTTGACCAAGCAGAGCACCAACTTAGGTCCCAGCCTGGACCCTGGGCTGAAGGTGGCATTGACTCTGCACCACCTGGCCTCCGGAACCACATACAGAAACATGCAGTATGGCTGGAGGGTGCCACACAACACCATCAGCAAAGTGGTCAGAGAAGTGGTGCAGGCCATCATTGAAGAATACGTGGAGGAGCTCCTCCAGTGCCCCACCACTGAAGAAGGCTGGAGGAAAGTTGCAGAACAGTGGTATCAAAGGTGGAACTTTCCCCACACTGTTGGAGCTATAGATGGGAAGCATGTGGCCTGCAAAGCTCCAGCCAACTCAGAGTCCTCTTATCACAACTACAAGGGCTTCTTCAGTATCATCCTCTTTGCCATGGTAGATGCTGACTACAAGTCCATGTACATCAATGCTTCAGGCAAAGGGTCTGCTTCAGATGCCCAGATATGCAATGCCAGTGACCTCTAGGATGGGCTGGAACACAACCTCATCATGGGTTTTCCAGATCCAGACCCCCCTACCCAATGACACACAAGATGTGCCCTACTTCATCGTGAGTGATGACGCCTTCTCCCTCAGAACCTACCTCATAAAGCCCAACAGTTCCAGATACCTCACCTATAAAGAGAGGATCTTCAACTACAGGCTGTCCAGGGCAAGATGGGTGGTGGAGAATGCCTTTGGCATCCTGGCCAACAGGTTCCAGGTACTTCTCACCACCATGCAGCATCACCCAGGGACTGTGAGGAGCATCGTGGAAGCTTGCTGCATCCTGCACAATCTCATGCACACCCACTACCCAGTGTTGCAGAACAGGCTTGTGGACCATCAACAAGGGAATGGGGACATGGAACCTGGTGAATGGAGGCAAGGACTAAACCTGATAGACACTGTGGATGTACAAGGCCCCAACAGAGCTTCACATGAAGGGAAGAAGCAGCGCAACCTCCTGAAACACTGGTGCAACTCCCCAGCTGGAGTAGTGGAGTGGCAAAACAGGATGGTAGATGCTTAATGGATGCTTCCTTGAGCCTGTATCATAACACTGATGAGATTGTGCCATGTATGTTGAGTGGCCCTACAATGAATAGGGAGGGCATTAATAAAGAGCTTTGTTTATTTTGAAATGTGTTGATGAATGATTAAATTGTTATTGATGAAAAAGGGCCATATGTGTGGCAGCTGGGAGGGTGGACCATACAATCCCACTATGCTTGCACTGGAGGTTTATCAATCCCACAGCTATCCTTACCCATCTCACAGCTATCCTTACCCATCCCACAACTATCCTTACCCATCCCACAACTGGCCAGGAATTGTGGAGGCGGCTGTGGCTGGAGTGCTGGTCTGAGGCGCCATTGGGGTACCTGGCCCCGAGAGTACAACAGGAGATGGTGTGTTCAGGAAGCTCTCAGAGAGCTGACTCGGTCCTGTGAGGTTGAGAGGCCCTTCCTCAAGGACCTGGGAAGTCAGGCACAGTACTGAAGACAGATTTTCTGTTGAGGGGCTTGGCTGTGGGATGGAGGAAGGAGGAGTGTAGTGGGGCTGTCTGGTCTGCAGCTGTGTGAGATTAGTTGTCTGTGGCGTGCGATGTACCTGGACCTGGACTGGGAAGGGCTGCCTCTGCTGTGGGAAGTCCTGGTACTCGTAGCCTTGGTAGGTGATGGGCTGTTGAAATCCGTGGAAGGGCTGTTACATCGCCTGGGGTGGAGGAGCAGTCCTGGAGTGGGTCAGAGCAGGTTCAGCTGGGCCTGGAGGGTGGTGCAGCAGTGCTGTGATTTTCTCCTTCACCACCTGGTACTGGGCCTTAGGCATGTCCATGAGGGTCTGGCTCATGTACGTGATGAAGGGCTTGTGGTTTGAGGATAGTATATCGCTGTGGACCAGCTGAGAGAGAAGATCTGTGCTGGTCTTGATCGTGTCCCTGATCTCCAGCAGGACAGTGTGGCTCTGGCCCTCCAGTCTGCCTCTCTGCCTGCTTTCTGTGGAGGTGGAGCTGGGGGTGTGTGTGGGTTGGTCTCTGGCTGTTGCTTCTTCTTGTTCCATTTGAGACAGGTGATCTTCCATGTCCTCTAGCATGGGGAGTGCAGCTGTCGGGGGAGGTCTCTGCCATGGGGCCCTGCAAAGACACCTGCCTGGACACGGTAGCTGTCTCCTGGCTGGAAGAGGAGTGACTGTCTGTGGGCTGTCTGAGGGAATGGGTTGACAGAGGGGCTGCTCCTCGGTGGCGGACCTCACCCTCCAGGAAGCTGCACTTGGCCATGACGTAGTGAGCTTGACAGCGGCCTGGCCAGATTTCTTGAGGTGTAGCTTGCCATACCAGGTGTGCATGTACTTCCACCATCCCAGGAGGACATCTGAAGTATAGCCCAGGCTCTCTGCCTTGTCTCTCCATGCCACCAGCTTCCTCTTGGTGTCGCGATAGAGCCTGTGGCCCTTTCTCCACAGGTATTCATTCTCCCTCAGCCATTCCAGCACCTCCTCCTCATGGTCCTTGGAAATGGAGTACTGTTTCCTCTCTCCCTTCTCCTTGCCTTGCCTCTCCTTCCCTCTGGCAGGGCCTTCAGGGCCTTCAGCAGCAGGGCTTTGAGGGCCTTGGGGCTGGTAGATCACAGCAGCAGCAGCACCACCACCACCACCAGCAGCAGCAACAAGAGAAGCACCAGCAGCACCAGCAGCACCAGCAGTAGAAGCACCACCAGCACCACCAGCACCACCACCAGCAGCAGCACCAGCAGGAGAAGCACCAGCAGCACCAGCAGCACCACCAGCACCACCAGCACCAGCAGGAGAAGCACCACCAGCACCACCAGCACCAGCAGGAGAAGCACCAGCAGCAGCAACACCAGGAGCACCACCAGTAGCAGCAGCAACAGAAGCACCAGCAGCTTCAGAGTCAGCTCCAGGGGGTGGGATGGTGGTTCTGTGCTTCTTTCCAGGGCTGGCAGGAGTAGGCACAGGCTTCCTCTTCTTCCCTGACTGACGAACCATAGTGTTCTTTCAAGATGTCTCTGGCAGCAGGTCTTTCCTCTGAATGCTGACTGCTTGCGAGCTGCATCCTTTTATATCCACGGAGCTGACGCAATTCATCCTCCCCACATGCGCAGTGAACGCTTTACATCTGCTACGCATCTGCTACGCATCCGCTATGCATCCTGTAGGTGTCCGTGATGCATCCGCATCATCCGTTACGCATGCGCAATGCATCCGCTCCTTCCACTATGTGTCCGCTTCGCTGTTCTCCCCCGAAAGCCATGCGGATGTGTCATCCGCTTCCATCCGCTTCCATCCGCTAGGCTTCCTACGAACATCCGCTTTACATCCCCGCTACATCCTCCCCATGTCCGTTCCTTTCTGTTGTTTTCCATTCTGTTTATGTAAATTTGGGGCACTTTTGAGAGCGGATAACCATGGATGGAGCCACCACCGAAATTTTGCTCCTCCGCTGTGGCCTTTTTGCATACGTTTTGCATCTGTTGGCCAGTGTGACCTAACCTTAAGTTATATTTTCTTAGACCACTAATCTCACTTTACAAGGTTTTTTTTCAGGCATTATATCTTATTGAGAAATAGGGGAGAGGGGATTGTCACGGAGATGCTGGTGTCCCTTGTCACAAGCTGAAATTACCTGTCACTTACTGAAACCAACTTTATACAATAGAATAATTCCTTGTTAGTTGTATGTTGGTAATTTGATTTCTGTTCAAACTTACAAAAAGCTGGGTCAAACCACATGGTCATTTTCATGGTACTTTCTTCCCCATACAAAATCAAGAAGGGTTTTTGTAGCCCTCTTACTGCAGTGGTGGGATTCAATTTTTTTTTTACTCCTTTCTGTGGGTGTGGTTTGGTGGGCTTGGCTTGGTAGGCATGTCAGAGAAAGGATACTATAAAATCTCCAGTCAAAGGTGATATTTGGCAGTTCTCTGAATTACTCAAAATTTCCGTGACCAGTTCTCCAGAACTGGTCAGAACCTGCTGAATATCAACTCTGCCTTGTTATGAATTGCAGGAAAAAACACTTCTACCAGCAGTCATCATACAGACTGTGCTTGGGGTAACATTTGTAAGGTCAGGGCAATTTCTCGTTTTCCAAATATATTTTTCAAAAAGATGTGTCAGTCACAAGATGGCATCATGGATTCATCTCTCTTGATTTCAGAATGGTTCTGCAACCCAGATGCATATGTGTTTGTGGGGTATGGCCTATGCAAGAGACATGTTAAACCAAAGATTTCCAAAGTTGGCAACTTTAAGACTTGTGGAGTGAAGTCCACAAGTCTTAAAGCTGCCAAGTTTGGGGAACCCTGTGTTAAGCTGTAGGGTCTTCTTAGAATGTTCTATATATTTTTTCCAAAAGGATTTTTAATTCATCAATTTCTCAACCAAAAAGTGACAGCAAAGAGGTATGTTTTTTGTCTCTCTCAGTTGCCATCAACTGGTCATCCAAATGGCAGATTTGTACACCTGAGATGCAGCCATCACATGATCATTGAACAGTAGAAATTGGAGGAAAAGATTTGTCTGTATATGAATAGGCACAGAGTTCCACAATTCAAAATACACTAAGGCGGCTGTTATTTCAGTCTTTCTCACAGGCAGAATAATGGTAAATTTAGAGGAAGGTCCTGATACATATTTCCCCACAAATGTGATAGAAAGTCTTCAAAGATAATCTGATTAACAAAATAGCATGAATTCGACTGTTATTCAGTAACACAAGTTATATCACCAGCTTCCACACACCCCGACCCCCAAGCAAGCAAACTGACACACACCATGAACACATAGCTAGGCCCCAAACTCAGAGCCAAACCAAAACCCAGAACATTACATCACAGCCATCCGTTCAGGATATCACATCACAGAACTCAGGAGGTTACACCACCAAACCTCAGGATGTTGCAACACAGCCAACAACTCAGGAGATTACAGCACAAAATTACACACCAGGATGTCACAACAATAGAACTCAGAAGGTCATCACACAGCTCATTACCCAGGTCATTACAACACAAGAGGCTGATAGACACACAACCAATACCTCAGCCACACAGGTTCTTACAAAAAAGCCAATCAAATCTGCAAACATCAGCTCCATCAACCAATCAAGAAATAACAACACAGCCAACCAGCCCACTTACAACAGAGCCAGCACACCACACCTCCCCACCAGTATAGAAAGACAGCAGCTCTGAACATGCTTTGCTCACACAAGCATGAAGCTGAAAGCACCAGCCTGAAGATGGCAAGTGGACCTTGTAGAAACATCATCAAGATACTCTCAATCTTACACGGGAAAAGACCCAAACACCCCAAAACCTGCATATATACATATAAGATTAATTTTGGTGCCTTAGGCACAGGATGTCTTGATCAAGACAAGGACCACTTTTAGGTCATGTAGTGCATGACCTATCTGCAAAGAGGATGAACGAGTGACTTACCAAACAATTTTTGGTCCAAACAACACTGCAGAATAGATAAAAAGTCTAGTGTCTTGTTACAAGAAGCAGAGCCTTTGCAAAACTTTCAGAACAAAGAGAGTCATGAAGATAGCTGACTCAAATTATAGAATGTTGCCTTCCATGTATCCAAGTTTTATAGGAATATCTTGTTCTGTCATAACATGAAAAACATTTCCAATAATGAGAAAGGGGTAGAATCATGAGGACATGTGAATAGAAATAGCAATAGCACTTAGACTTATATACCACTTCACTGTGCTTTATAGCCTTCTCTAAATGTTTTACAGAGTCAGTATATTGCCCCCAACAATCTGAGTCCTCATTTTACTCAATTCAGAATGATGAGCAGAGTATTTTAAAATACTGTTACATTCTAATATTAATGTCATTTCATTTGTGAAGATCTTCATAGGCAATCTAAAATATTTTGAACAAGAAATCTTTGTTTATGCTATACTTCCATTGTTTTCTGAGATAATTAGTAAACATAGTCTTACAAGAATGGGAAATGTGAAGCCCGTTTTATCCTATCCCAGCAGACTAAATGATAGGAAGAGCTTCTATTACATTTGGCTCTTCCTTATTTTTATGTTGCAAATCTCACTGCTTTCCAATATTTTGCAAATATCTCTCCTCATCTGCATTAAAATGTCTGCCTATTAGAATTTATGGAAAGGGAAAGGGTGTTAATAAGATATAAGCACCTTCTCATACAGTGCAACACACACAAAAAAAATAGGGATTGAGACCCAGATATAAATAGCACACTAGTGCTAAATGAACGGGATACCAGAGGTAGTGATGGATGAAAAAGTAGCAATGTGAATAAATGAAATAATTTACACTAGCAATAAAACAGATGGAGTTAAGCTCATGCCACACTGCACCAACGGATGGAAAGAGGATGTAAAACAGAGAGAAACACTTGCCATCCATTGGTTAACGCGATGCATCCGTTGTGTACTCACTGCATACGTTTTTCATACTCTCTATCCGTCCAGCATCCGTCTACTGAGATTTCATCCGCTCAAAAAGTTTTGAGCTGCACAAAACTTTTTGAGCGGATAAAGTATCCAACGCGTCTGTTCTACATCCGCTATGCATACGGGGAACATCCGTTATATGTCTGTAGTCATCCGTTAAGCATCTGCTATATCCACTAGGCATCCGCTGCGCATCCACGCAATTCACATCCACTCCAGCGGAAAATGGACACAGGGAGGAAGTGAAACAGACACGGAATGGACACACAGCATGAGTAGCACGGACGTAGAAAGGATGAAAGCGGATGCAGCTCACATATAAAGCATTAAAATAGAAAAATGTTCATATAGGGGACGTATCTCGGATATTTAGGATATCTGCAGGATGTCTAGAGGATGCAGAAGGACACCTAGCGGAAAAATTATATTTCCTATAAAAAGGGGGAGAAATCACCAGGATCTCACTTTCAGTCCAGCAGCCCTGCTGTGCAGACCTCTTCAGCTTTCATCTTGCTCTTGCTCTTCCACAGCATCCAGTCATCTCTACCATGGATCGTTGCACACTCCTTTTGGTAGCCGCCATCATTCTACAACAGTGCGAAGCCCTCTACAGGCTCTTTCACCTGTTCTACACAAGGAAAAGGAGACGTCCAAGAAGTGTCTGGGTCTGAAGATGGATCGCGAGAAGAGCTGAGTACAGACTGTATAACAAGCTGATGGTGGAGCTGAGGAACGAAGACCCTCGTGCATTCCAGAACTTCATGAGGATGCCACCAGCCATGTTTGATGAAGTTGTGAAGTGGCTGAGACCCATGTTGACCAAGGCAAACACCAACTTCCTGCCCAGCCTGGACCCTGGGCTGAAGGTGGCACTGACTCTGTGCCACCTGGCCTCCGGGACCACGTACAGGAGCATTCAGTACACCTGGAGGGTGCCACACAACACCATCAGCATTGTGGTCAGAGAGGTGGTGCAGGCCATCATCGAAGAATACCTGGAGGAGCTTCTCCAATGCCCCTCCACTGAAGAAGGCTGGAAGAAACTTGCAGAGCAGTGGTATCAGAAGTGGAACTTCCCCCACACTGTTGGAGCCATAGATGGGAAGCATGTGGCCTGCAAAGCTCTAGCCAACTCAGGGTCCACTTATCACAACTACAAAGGCTTCTTCAGCATCATCCTCTTTGCCATAGTTGATGCTTTCCACAAGTTCATCTACATCGATGCTTCAAGCAACGGGTTAGCTTCAGATGGCCAGGTATACAACGCCAGTCACCTCAAGGAGGGGCTGGAACGCAACCTCATCATGGGCTTCCCAGATCCAGACCCCCTGCCCAACGACACACAAGATGTGCCCTACTTCATCGTGGGGGATGACGCCTTCTCCCTCAGAACCTACCTCATGAAGCCCTACACTTCCAGATGCCTCACCCGTGAATAAAGGATCTTCAACTACAGGCTGTCCAGGGCACGGCGGGTGGTGGAGAACGCCTTTGGCATCCTGGCCAACAGATTCCAGGGACTTCACACCATCATGCAGCATCGCCCAGAGACCGTGAGGAACATCGTGAAAGCTTGCTGCATCCTGCACCATCTCGTGCGCGCCCACTACCCAGTGTTGCAGAACAGGCTCATGGACTGCCAACAAGGCAATGGGGACATGGAGCCTGGCGAATGGAGGCAAGGGCGAAACCTGATAAATACTGTGGATGTACAAGGCCCCAACAGAGCTTCATATGAAGGGAAGAAGCAGCGCAAACTCCTGAGACACTCCCCAGCTGAAGCAGTGGAGTGGCAAGACAGTATGGTAGATGATTAATGGATGCTTCCTTCAGCCTGTCTCATCACACTGATGAGATTGGGCCATGTATGTTGAGTGGCCCTACAATGAACAGGGCATTTAATAAAGAGTTGTGTTTATGTTGAAATGTGTTGATAAATGATTAAATTGTTATTGATAATAAAGGGCCGTAGGTGTGGCATCTGGGAGGGTGGACCGTACAGTCCCACTATGCTTGTACTGGAGGCTTATCTATCCCACAGCTATTACCCATCCCACAGGTATCCCTGCCCATTCCAGAGGTATCCCTGCCCATCCCACTGCTATCCTTACCCATCCCACAAGCATGCAAAGGCTTAAACCATTTCTAAAAGTTTCCACCAAGACTTTATTTACTAAAAGAACTGAACCACGTCTGTGAAGCAAAGATAACCTTTATTAACAACAAACTGTAAAAGCAAAATGACCCAAGTCAAGTGTCCAAAGCAAAGATAAAGTCAACAGGTAGCAACCCAGTCTCTGGCACTCTTTTCAGTCACTCTGAGGCATTCCCATAGTCTCAGGGGTGAAGGGTCCAGGTGCTGTGGAGGTGGAAGTGGCTGGAGTGCTGGTCTGAGGCACCATTGGGGTGCCTGGCCCTGAGAGGACAACAGGGGATGGTGTGTGGAGGAAGCTCTCAGAGAGCTGGCTCAGTCCTGTGATGTTGAGAGCCCCTTCCTCCATGACATGGGGTGTCAGTCCCAAGACCAATGACAGATGTTCTGAGTCCGGACTTGGCTGTGGGGTAGAGGAAGGAGGACTGTAGTGGGGCTGTCTTGTCTTCAGCTGAGAGAGGTGAGGCGTGGGTGCATCTGTGGTGTTGTTGGCATCTGTGGCGTTGTTGGCATCTGTGGCGTCATTGGCATCGGTGGCATCAGTGGCATCTGTGGTGTCTGTGGCATTGGTGGCATCGGTGGCACCTGTGGCATGCGATGAACCTGTGGCTGGACTGGGATGGGCTGCCTGTGCTGCTGGAACTCCTGGTAGCCATAGCCTTGGTAGGTGAGGGGCTGTGGAAAGCCTTGGAAGGGCTGTGACATCACCTGGGGTGGAGGAGAAGACCTGGACTGGGTCGGAGCAGGTTCATCTGGGCCTGGAGGGTGGTGCAGAAGACCTGTGATTCTCACCTTGATCACCTGGTACTGGGATTTGGACATGTCCATGAGGGTCTGGTTGACGAAGGTGAGGAAGGGCTTTCTGTTAGAGGATGGTATGTCGGACTGTACCAGCTGAGAGAGGAGATCTACACTGCTTTTGATGGTGTCCCTGATCTCCAGCAGGACAGTGTCGCTCTGCCCCTCCGATCTGCCTCTCTGCCTGCTTTCTGTGGAGGTGGAGCTGGGTGTGTGTGTGGGTTGGTCTCTGGTGGAAGTGGCCTCTTCTTGCTCCAACTGCATGAGGGGGTCCTCTACACGCTCTGCCATGGGGAGTGCAGCTGTCGGGGGCTCTCCGTCATGGGGCACTGCACAGATACCTGCCTGGACACAGGAGCTGACTCTTGGCCAGAAGAGGACTGGCTCTCTGTGGGCTGCCTGAGAGTGAGGGTAGACAGAGGGGCTGCTCCTCACTGGTGGATCTCACCCTCCAAGAAGCTGCACTTGGCCATCACGTAGATCACTCAGTCGGTGAGCTTGACCTGGCCTGGCCAGACTTCTTGAGGTGCAGCTTCCCATACCAGGTGTGCATGTGCTTGCACCACCCGAGGAGGACCTCCAAAGTGTAGCCCAGGCTCTCCGCCTTCTCTCTCCAAGCCGCCTGCTTCTGCTTGGTGTCTCGATAGAGCCTGTGTCCCTTCCACCAGAGGTACTCGTTCTCCCTCAGCCATTCGAGCACCTCATCCTCATGTTCCTCTTCAATGGAGTACTGCCTCCTCTCCCTATCGTGCGATTGCCTCTTCCTCTCTCTGGCAGGATCTTTTGGGCTCTCATAAGTAGGGCTTTGAGGTTCTAGGGTCTGGTCCACCACACCACCACCACCACCAGCAGCACCAGCACCAGCAGCACCAGCAGGACCAGAAGCACCAGCAGCACCAGCAGCACCAGCAGGACCAGGAGCAGCACCAGCAGAATAACACCAGCAGAAGCACCAGCACCAGGAGCAGCACCAGCAGAGTAAGCACCAGCAGAAGCACCAGCAC
>BLBF01000031.1:21895935-21934874 GCA_015471245.1 Laticauda colubrina | reverse complement strand
AGGAGCAGCACCAGCAGAGTAAGCACCAGCAGAAGCACCAGCACCAGGAGCAGCACCAGCAGAGTAAGCACCAGCAGAAGCACCAGCACCAGGAGCAGCACCAGCAAAGTAAGCACCAGCAGCAGAATCCCCAGCAGAAGCAGAGTCAGCGCCAGGGGGTGGGATGGTGGCCCTGTCCTTCTTGCCAGGGCTGGCAAGAGTAGGCATAGGCTTCCTCTTCTTCCCCATAGTTGTTGGCTGGAGATGTGTCTGGCAGCAGGTCTTTCCTTTGAGTGGTGACCTGCTTGGGAGCTGCATTCTTTTATATCCGTGGGGCTGATGCAATGTATCCTCCCTGCATGCACAGTGAACGCTTTGCATCTGCTAGGCATCCGCTAGGCGTCCATGATGCATCCGCGTCATCTGCTAGGCATCCGCTCTGCATCCGCTCCTTCCGCTGCGTGTCCACTTCGCTGTGCTCCCCCGGAAGCCCTGCGGATGTGTCATCCATTTCCATCCGCTAGGCTTCTGTGGAGCATCCACTTAACATCCTCACTATGTCCTCTCCCTGTCCGTTCCTTTCCATTGTTGTCCGCTCTGTTTATCCAAATTTGGGGCACTTTTGAGAGCGGATAACAACGGATGGAACATTTTCTTGTCCGCTGTGTCCTTTTTACATACGTTTTGCATCCGTTGGCTGATGTGACCTAGCCTTAAATTCAGCTAGGGGAAAACCTCATCTAGGAGAAGAGTTTGGAGAGGCACTTGGAGAAGATAATGAAGTATTTATTCATTCTGAAATAAGCTGAGTCTGAGGTGGCAAAGAATTATCTCATCACTATCCCCAATTTCAGGACACTCTATTTAATGTTTGACATCCAATGTACCTCTTTCTTCTCTACTGTCTTTCCTCCATGGTGTTATTCATGAAAGAAATGCTACTTAAGAGAAGTTGTTTCCTAAAGCTTAGGCTTGGAAATGATCAATTATCTCTTCTCAAAAATAGTTGACACAGCCTAACATATAAGCTTAGGTACGTGGTGATGAGATTTACTTTTCATTCCCCTCAGAGCTGAAAAAGAAATGGAAATGCCTGCATTTACCCAAAGCAGGTATCTTGGGAAGAGGTATCAATAATTTGTAGCCTTTAAACACCACATTATAATTATTCAGTCTAACAATATGTATTTAACAATTTGGGGATATATTGCTGGTTATTTTATTCAGGATGTGTTATTTAACTATATAGCTTGTTTCCATTTATCAAATCTATCTTGAACAGTACATTTTCTATTGTAGAACCATGCTTATCAAAATATATTTTTATCAAAGCAATTATGTCTTACCAAGAAAAACTGGAATAAAATAATTTTCTAAATAACACTTGAGAATTAGCTACTTAACTCATGTTCTTACCAAGAAAATGGTAAATTAACTAATTATTTTTTTTTTAATTCCTGTTCTCACAAATCAGAGTTGCCTTTTTTCCCAAATACTTCTAAAACCAATGCTTATAAAATTTAATAGATACCCATTTTGTATGCCCAGGCACATAATACTATTTTCAGTCATTAATAGCTTCCACTTTGTCATGTTAATATGTTTCAGATGAAACTAAAGTGTATTGAAAACACTGGTCTCAAATGCCCCAATGCAGCATTAAAGGAGAGGAATTAGCCAGAAGCTTTAAAAAGTTCCTTAGGGAATCTGCAACTTGTTTCTAAATTGCCATCATTTTGTATCTTCAAGATTGTGAAGAGGAGGATTGGGAGGGGAAAAAAAACCATGTCAGCTGTTTAAATTTAAGGTGTGCTTCTATGCCTTATGTATGTCTTTATATATCTTAAAATTTTTACAATTAAGAGGGTATTGATTAAAACAGACAAGAATTAAATCGGGGTTGAAGTGATTTTTGGAAGACAAGAAGAAGGGGAGACAATGTCCCCTTAATATCTGAAAAGAAGATCATTGTTTTTCAATAAGCTAGTTTTCTTGCTTGCTTTTTTCTTTTCTTTCACTTTTTTATTTTCAATCCTTTTCTCTAGATTTGGTTCTCACAATTTTTTTAACTCCATGTGTTTAAATTTTGCACCCCATCATGGACACTGTTTCTTAATGATCTGCAAACTAATAAAACTAATTTTAAAGATTCCTAAAATAAAACATGCTAAGAATTAGATGCATTCTTGCTTCATTCATGTTTAAATCCAAAAGTTGGAAGTCTTTGCACTGACTTATTCTGTTGTGAGTGGTAAATTAAAAACAAAAGAGCAAAAGCAAATTCCAGCCTACTTTAATTTTGAGAAGAAACTGATACTGGACGTTCAATACTGAAGATCAAAAGCAGACCAAAAATAAGTATTCAGTATATGTTTTATTATACATAGATCAATTATTTTTATCTTCTTATCTTTTATCTTCTTCTTCTGATGTAAAATCCAGTAAAATTCTCCAAATATGCTTCTCTGTTATGTTTATTATCCAAAATATGGATTGGGGAAGTAGGATGGAGAATGATTTGAACAAGCAGAGAATGGCCTAAGCTCTGGTTTTATATTCTAGAATCCATAATGTAGTGTATTGAATTTTATTTGCATCATTTATTTATATTTTATACCTTATTGCCCAGATTTCCTGTCTTTTTGGGCACTTAGAAGTTTGCAAGTATATTACATCTGACAGTCAATAGAATATTAATTATTCTGTATATTTTAACAATGAGCTTTATGACATGTACTTTTTTGGTGTACATATTTCAGCAAATGGTGTAATTACTTTGCAATTTTGAAACATGCAAACATTGTCCATAATTCAATTTAGCAAGATGCCAGTAGCTTCCCCAACATATTGTAAACTTTGTCTTGTTAGACAGTTTACATTAATAAGCTGCTGTATCTTCTAACAAGACGTGATGCCTACCACATGATAACTTCTTTCTATCATAGAGCAATAAGCATTGTCACTTTTCCACATGTAATTGTATGTGTGACGGGGGGGGGGGAGAGGGAAAGAGGAAAAAAAAGAGAGAGAACAAGAGACTGAAGTGCTACTTAGAATCAATTAAAATATACAGTACATTTGAAGTCTTGACACATATTTCCTTCTCACCTCCCATCTCTAATATTTTACATTTGAACTTCAAAACACTGTAACAACTTTTTCCAGCCTTCCTTCTTTGCTAGCTGTTCATCACATCTGACAAGTAGTGACTGCATAATCACTTTCCTGTAATTCTGCTCCAATTTCCTGAAGATAGAAATGTGAAAGCCACTTAAAACATTAGAACTTACAAATGCCATCATTGATTTGAGGTTTGCTGACCTCTAAGTAACAACCAATGTGAGTTCTGTTTAACAGTACATGTACTATATATTTCATATATACAATTTCAGAATGCTGGAACAACAGCATTTGAACTGAACAGATTTGGAGCATCAGCTGCTACTGCAAAGCCCCATTATTGTCAACTTTTTCACTACCTTAGAAACTGGAGAGTAAATGAGAATACAGCATTTGCAAGTGGAAACATATAAGTATTTTATTTTTATATTGTACCTTACTATTTGACTTCCTTCAGATCAATTTGATATGACTGAATTCTGTGCTTTATGGCTTGGCTAGAAGTCCATCGTCAAAAATAATAATAACAATAATATGAACTATGAAAGTAAACAGAAACCTATTTAATATAAATCTGGGACTGCTTAGTCTTTTATGTAGAGTGTATGAACCTGGTTTCATAATGCTATCATAATTGTTTAAACTATTCTATACACACAAATACAGAGAAGCATTTCTAGACCAACTATATGCTATACATACAGTAGAACCCAAGTAATTTTTCAGCCACCAATTTCAATCTCCCTCTGTAAAGTAGAGGATATCAATTTTAGAGGAAATAATATCTTAACTTTATATTTCCCCCAGTTCTTTAATGCCGTTTCATCCAGAATTGTAGTAACTTTCTTCCATAGTATTGTGTTCAACATTTCATTTTGTTTTTTTCAAATTGTTTTCATTTTTTGAAATTGTTGAAAATTGCACAGCACATTGCCATATTTCTGGGAACTGCATGGTTAAATACCAATTTTCTTGGTAAAAAGTAATTCAAAATTAAAGCATGTTTCAGGTATGACCAGCTTTGAGCAATCAAACTGCAAGTTGCATTACTCTTAAATGTCAACTCTGTTCAACTTTAAGAAAAAGTGACTACCTAAAGGGGGGGGGGAATGAGCAGAGGGCAAGAAAAAAAAAATCAGCACTGTGAAGCTGTCGCACAACTGGAAATACTAGCAATGAATTAATAATCTCCTGTTGCCTGTTATCGAACTGGTTTTTTTTATTAGTTTTCAATGCTTACTCTTTGATGTGTGTAAAACAAAGGAAGAGAATACAAAGTTAATGAAGAATGCCATTTAGGATAGGTGGGTTTTTATTATGCCTCTCTTTTCAATATTTGAGCAACTTAAAGCAGCCTACAAATGTTTGTATATATATTTAATATGGTTTAACTGTTCATTATTGGCAATTGGCTATGTTTTAAGGCCAGACTTTTAATGTGCTTTTATGATTGGTTAGTTACGACTTTGATACTAATCTCACCAGTGCAGTATCATAAATCCAAGGTCTACAAGCCAAACACACTTCCCATTTTGTTTAATTTGTAACAGTTACTAATACAATGTTGCCATAGTTTGGCTTATTAATGTTTTCGTTGAATGTTAATTATATGCATGTACTTTCCCCTGGTAATACAGAACTTCAGAGTGCATTTAACAGTGCAACAACTCTATGCGAGTTTTGGCTGATTTGTTGAGTTTTTCATGTGGGCATACTCTATTGTATGCATGTTTTTGTTTTTATTATTGTCATGAAGAACTAAGCTCATTCTCAGAACCTAGTTAGCAAATGCAAGCATCCTTTGGAGGACAGAATAATATTTTTCCCCAGTTTCTAAACTGACTTACAGTGCTGGCACACTTTGTCACAGTGCACTAAATTTTCATTTCTATTTAGTTCAAGACATGGATAGTAATAGTGCTGGGTCAGAGTTCTGGTCTTTGAAATTCAGTGATGAAAGTTCAGTGTAAAATACTGATCCTTCAACAGTTCAAAGAAGTGGAAAATACAATCAATAATTGCTTTGTTAGTGCTCTTTGTCTGAGTTTGCCCAGTTTGCTTTTTGGCTTACTGAAACCAGGATTATCCTGGAGCTGGGCATACAGATCAGACCAGTTGGGCATGGCCAATTCAGTCAAGTTTTAAGGATCCAGTAAATGCCCTTGGGCAGCTAAAAAAATGTGCATTGGAAAGATTTGGATCAGCATCTCTAAAGTTCACCTTCTGTAAATCCAACTCTTTGAAAGACTGCAACAGATCTGGCAAAGATGGGCATGTTCCATGTGCCAATGATAAAACAGTGTCACTTGATGGCTCCCCATAGTGTGCCTGTTCTATGAAACAGCCATATCCCCCAAAATGGACAGTGTTTACCTTGTTGGCCCTTTGCAAGCCATACAACGAATAGTGGAATTCATCCAGTTTGCAGCACCTTGGGAGAACTGGTTGTTAACTTTCTGGGCTGTTTGGCAAATTGGGTTTGGAAGAATTCATTAGGGCAGAGAACCAGTTGTTAAATTATTTGAATCACTCTCACTAGATAAAACCATTTCCCCCCAGAAAGGGGGAAGGATATAGTATAGCTGCACTAATAGAGAGGTATGCCAATTGTGATTTTACCAAGTCTCATTATAGTTTTATTTGTTATTTTGGTTTACTGGATAACTAACTATTCATTAATATAAGAGCACAAACAAAAAAGGAGCTTGAGAACTATTATCTTATATTTTTATGTGTTCAATTCTAAATGGATACATGATACATGAATAACATCTTGGTAACATGGGATATTTCCAGGTAATGGCTAATGTTTACTTGGTTTTATTGCTGCTAATGTTCACTGGGCCATCATCTTGTTGAGAAAGAAACATTCAAATTCATTTCCAGTAGGAACTATCATGAAATTATTGTCGATCTCTATTGTCATATAGCCTACCCATCTTCATTATTGAATATATCCATGGACTTATAATATTCTGAACTTTAGATCATGTTGAAGCAATTCTTCTGAATTTCTTTAGAAAATGTTTAAAGTCTGCATTGCTGCATGTGTTTCAGTAATGTTTTGAATGTTCATGTGTGAGAAGGCTTTCTGGAGAAGGTTAAAACTATTTTAATGTAAATTTTAAAAATGCTTGTATTGTTTAAATTTAATAGATTGTTGTTAATAGATTTTTTGCTGTTTCCATTGGGCTTTCCTAGCATCCTAGAGTCTTGATTAACTATGCAAAATTATTCTAAATGGCTCCAGAAATTACCAGTGATTAGTGTTTAGTGACTTCACTGTTCTTGTATACCTGCAGTTTGGATATTGGCATTGTTTGTTTTTGGATGAGTCATACGGTGAAATTTAAATTCTTTATAAAGTGAAATTATTTAATATGATTATGCTCTTTATTTACTATGATAAAAGAAAGTTTTTAAATATATTACTCTGAATGCCACACATACTTATCTAAGAAATGTTTCATGCACTGCATACTGTATCAGTGAGCACAAAGATTATATTCTTGGCATTCTACATTTCCCTAACATAGCTGATCTGATTTTTAAGGACTGTTTTAATTAAAAATGAATTATATGGAAAGCTTACATGTTGAGAAACAAAGGACAAGTTTTATTTACATGAAAGTTGCTAAAGTAATAGCAGGCCGGTGTTTAATTTGAAAGGAGAAAAATAATTGATATATGGGCAGAAAACATTTGATGCGGTGAGGGGGTCAAAGAGAAACTTAACTATCTTGTTTTTTGAATGTTTTGTAACAATGAATAGGTACTATCTTTTCCCAACCCAATAGTTATTTTATGATAGTGCTCACAATCTGCTTTCAGAAATCCAAATGTATCAATTTGTTCAAAGATATTTGCTTTTAGCATTATAAAAATATAGAATTTCTCAATATTTCTGACTGATATGCTTGGTGAAAGGAAGTCAGTTTTTGAAAACATGATATTGGTACAGGAGTATTGGTTTATCCTAACCTCCAGACAATTTTCCTCTCTAGTCAAATAACCCTTGCATGTACTCAAATTGTCAATGAAGGAGATGCTTTGGGACATTTTTCTTGAAACAAAGAAGAATGTCCATCACAACTGTAGGTTAAGGCGCATAATGTGCTCATATCAAAATCCAGAAGAATTTCTTTTTTAAAGATAATACCAATGCATTTCTACTCAAACTAATGCATCCTTAAAAAAAGGTGTAAACATCTTTCTTGAAGCAAAAACACTACTAGGATTAAAACAAAAAAAGGTAGCAAAATATTGTTTTCTTGTTTGCTATTTTCCAAATTTTTATTGCTGGTGATTTTTGATGCATGTGCTTAAAGGTAGATGGTAATCTGTAGCTATAGGAGAAGAAAGGAAAACTAGTAAGGATTAATGAAGGAAAATACAGTTTATCCTACTTATATGTCCTATGGCAATTTACAGAAAGTGAATCCCCTACATTGCTTGTTCAGAATCAGACCACTGAACAATAACAGCTTATTTCTATATCTGTAGTTGTACAAAAATTCAATAAAAATCATATTTTATAAGAAAATCAATTCTCTGTCTGGAAAAATTGCTTCACTTTCCCTAATATGAATATTTGTTTTACTCTATGATAATAGAATTAAGGAACAAAGAGTTGCATTAGAAGCATAAAATGTGTCTCATATTATATACTTTGGCATTTGAACTTACATTTAAGAATATGCCATAGCTGTCATATTTCTTCCACTAGAAAGAAGAATATTTTCTCTATAAATTTCAAAAGTCTGGTTTATTGTATTGGTTTTCCCAGGATTATACCACAACATTTCCAGATTGCAGAATCTAGCTGTCTCTTACTGGTACACTAGCAGATAGAGATAGATAGATAGGTAGATAGGTAGATGATTGATAGATAGATAGATAGATAGACAGATAGACAGATAGACAGATAGACAGATAGATTTCACAACCAAATTAAAATGGGAAATGGTGGGATTGTAATTTAGTAAAGTTATAAATACATGAAGCCATATGCATATGTACAACTGTTTTAAAATCAGTTCAGTAGTGCACATGGCACCTACTAGTTTTTCTTGGATAAAACCAATTGTTTTGATACATTTTAGTTCTAAGTAACCTTAATCTTATCTTTTTACATGACCTACATTGGGAATAACATGCCTGCTTTGCTTCAAGGGGCACAATTCACCCTTGTCTCACAATGGAATCTCCATCTCAACGCATAGAGGGCAGTATCACTGCCCTCTGGATCTGAAAGCTACATTTCAGAGTAATTTAGTAACTTGAAAGATTGTGAGCTCATCCAGACTACTCCAGGTTTGCCCCAGTACAAATGTTGATTGACCAACTTTTTTTCAAGGACAGGAATATATCATGTCTTCATTATTCCATCTCAGCCCACAAGAAGGCAAGTCTTGTTTTCTGCATGAGAAATTGTGCTTTTTAAAAGGGTGCTGTGTGATCTGTCAGACATGCTCCATTTTACTCTGGGCAATGTCTTTATTACATTTGGTTTTGGTGTCTCTGAGATAAGGCCCTCTCCATCGAATCACTGATCATTGCTCTCTATAGACATTTCATCCTGAGATTGTATGCTGCCTGCCATACTCTTTAGGGACCTTTTGACCATAGGCTACTAAGACACAAGACCATTTTTAATAGGGTCACCAATAAACCAGGGTCCTTTCAAACCAGTAAAATTCTGTCAATTTTTCTCTATAGCTTAAATGAGTAAAAAATGCCCTTCCTCCCTTCCCACCTTCATAGGGATGTTAAAGGAGCAGGGGGAATCTACCTGTTGGAGCCTGTAGTAACTGCTATTGGAGCATAACAGTTAGCCAGTATAATTGCCAAAGCTGAAGAAGACATTAAAGAGTAATTTCTGAAAACAGCCTCATTTTTAACCAGTACTTCATAGGAGGCAAGCAGCTTTAGGCTACCATATGAGAGAACTCTCTGAGAACCCTTTGTAACAGCAGTCCCAATATTCCAATTTGTCTATGCAATCTTATGGAATAAGATATTAGTGTCATGTCAAAACATTTTTACAAATGTTTTTCTAACAGTTCTTATTTAAATGAACAAAGAGAATCTTATTTTAAACTTTCTTTTAAAGTGGAAAATAAATTTTCTTGAATAAAATATTATATTATTTTTATACCTAGAAATTGACCAAGGCCCGGGCCTTTCTGTAACTGTAGACTAATTTCTCAAGCTTTTTGTAGACTCCATAGCTTTTCACACTATCAGTTAAGTTCCATGGCAAAACTTAAAAGAGAGAATCCCAAAGGTGCCTTTTTAAAGGAAACTGGATTTTCTTGTTTTTCTTGGAAGATGTTTTGCTTCTCATCCAAGAAGCTTCTTCAGCTCTGACTGGATGGTGTGGACTGGAAGGATTTATATTCTTTGCAAACAACTGGTATTTGTATTTTTTTAAAGTCTTTGGGGCCACTTGGAAGTTTTTCCTGTGTCCTCAGGGTCACTTGAGCAGTGCAAATGGGTGTGGATCCTTCTTGGAACTCCTAAAAGGACGGTGTTGTGGAGCTGTTATTTCTGCAAGATGTTTCTGCCCTGTGTCCCTTCACTATTGAACATAAGTGTTGGCTATTGGAAATGAGTCCGTGTTGTCTTCATCTCAAACTGTAGTGTAAATGGTTCCTGTAGCCTGCAATTTTTCTGGAAATCTGTTCATACTCCATTCAAAGGGTGTTCCTCCCAAAATGCAAAGCTAAATGTCTGTGGAGATTATCAGTGATTCAGGTTATGATTGTTCAAAATGTACTTTCTGGTTTTTATCCAAGAAGCTTCCTCTTGCCTCCTGAAAAAGCACCTCTGGAACAACCATGACCTGGATGACTGAGAATATCCATAGACATTTAAAGGGAGAACTTATCTCATTCAGTTTTATTGATTTGGGAAGTGTGAACAACTTCAGAACAATGGGAAAACAAACATACAAATAAAATCTTATGAATACCAAAATTAGCATCATCCATCTTCAACACTAAAGTAACAAGTTGTGTTTGTTGATGATCTTTGATGAGAGAGGGATGGTGGTCATGCAACCATCCTTGCTCTCCTTGATCTTTCAGTGGTTTTCAATACAATCAACTATCCTTTTGGGTCAGCTAAGAGGACTGGGAAGCATAATTTTTCACTGGTTCGGATAATTTCTCTAAGGCTGGTCCTAATCAGTGTTGATAAGGAGTGAGAGGTAGCCTTGACCCACTATTTGTAGTGTGACACAGGGCTAGGTATTCTCCCCACTCCTTCTCAACATTTACATAAAAGTGCTTGGTGAGATCCAGTTGTCACCATATCTGCAGTATACTGACAATACCCAACCCTACATTTCCATTCCTGGTGACCTAAGTTATGCCATAGCTGCCCTCTCACAGTGCCTGGAAGTTGTGAAGGCCTGGATGGAGACAACAGGTTTCCATTGAAACCTGGCAAGACTGAATGGCTTTGGGTACATGGGACCCCAAGACCCAGAATTTAGTCATCTTTGACTTTGGATGGGATGGCACTACCCCAGGTAAATCTGGAGCACAAGTTGGGGTTCTCCTGGGCTTGCAACTCCTACTCAAAGATCAGGTGGCAGTCACAGCTAGGACAGCCTTTGTACAGGTTGCAGGCCACTTTTCTGGATCAGAAATCCCTGTCAGGGATCCCATTTTCCTGGATCAGTCATTCATGCCTAGTCATCTCATGGTTGGACTATTGTAATGCACTCTATGTGGGGTTACTCTTGAAGAGCATTCAGAAACTACAGCTGGTGCAGAGTATGGCAGTGCAGGCAATACTTGGAGCCTAAAGAATGGCTCATATGCTCTGTGAGCTGCACTGCCTGCTGGTCTGCTTCCAGATGCAATTCAAGGTGTTGGTAATCACCTTTAAAGCCCCTCATGTCATAATTTTAGTCTGCTTGAGGGACTGTCTCATCTCACTGGGATTAGCCCTTCCCACCCATGCAGACAGAGAAGGCATGCTGCAATTATTGCAGCTGGATGGGTTGAGAAGGCCTTCTCTTCCATAGCCCTGTCCTCAGAAACATCTTGTACTCCAATGGGAGGTCAGCCCCCAACCTCATAAGGGCCAAAGACCAGACTTTGCCAGTTACTTTGGGACCCTAATGGGGAATCATTACAATGGAGTTGATTGATAAGTAACAACAGATCTCTCCTCCCTGATCTGCCCCCCACTCCATCTGTAATTGGATTTTAGTTATTGGTATTAATTTATTTGTAGATGTGGGTGTGCATGCATGTGTACCCAAATATAGATGATATAGATATACAGGTATATCTATATGTACTTACCTAGCAACCCATAACTTTATTGTCATTGCACTTTGTACAATGAAATTAAATGACATCTTCAATATACATTATAAAAATAAAACACAAACACACACATTTACATTTTATATAATTCAATTGAAAATCCCTGATATTGCATTAATATTGCACTATATAGTAGAATTCAATATAGTTATTTCTTTGGGATAGAGGATGCTTTTCAGCCTATTTGTCCTTGTTTTTATTATCCTGTACTGTCTTCCAGATGGTAAAAAGTTTTTTTTTTTTTTAAAAAAAAGGATGCCCAGGATGAGATGGATCTTTAAGAATGTTTTGAACTTTCTTAAGGCAGCAGGAGCTACAAAGCCAGTGGTGGGATGCTGCCAGTTCGGAACAATTCAAGCAAACTGGTAGTTCCGATGATCAACTGGCCTGGCCCACCTTCACCCACCCTATCCTATAGTTTATTTCCTGCTTTATAACTCATCTCGATTTTGCGGCACAACTGATTCCCCCCCTCCCCCCTTGTTGTTCTACTTACAGTTGCTGACTTAGAAGGTAAAGCCCATGTCACACTGCACCAAGAGATGGAAAGAGGATGTAAAACGGAGAAAAACATTTGCCATCCGTTGGTTAACGCGATGCTTCCATTTTGTACTCAATGCATCCGCTTTTCTTCCTCTCTATACGTCCAGCATCCGTCGACTGATATTTCATCCGCTCAAAAAGTTTTGAGCTGCTCAAAACTTTTTGAGTGGAAAATATATCCAACGCATCCGTTCTGCATCCACTAGGCATAGGGGGAACATCTGTTCTGCATCCGTCGTCATCCGTTACGTGTCCGCTACATCCGGTAGGCATCCGCTGCGCATCCGCGCAACTCAAATCTGCTCCAGCGGTAAACGGAGACAGGGAGGAAGCAGAACGGATGCGGAATGGACGCGCAGCATTAGTAGCACGGACGGAGAAAGGATGAAAGCAGATGCAGCTCGCAAAGAAAGCATTTAAAATGGAAAAAACTTTCGCAGAGGGGACCTACCTAAGATATTAAGGATGTCTAGAGGATGCCTAGAGGATGCAAAAGGACACATAGTGGAAAACCTATATTGCCTATAAAAAGGGGGAGCAACTCACCTGGATCTCACTTTCAGTCCAGCAGCCCTGCTGTGCAGACCTCTGCAGTCTTCATCTGGCTCTTGCTCTTCCACAGCATCCATTGAGGTCCACCATGGATCGTAACACACTCCTTTTGGTAGCCACTATCGTTCTGCAACAGTGCAAAGCCATTTACAGGCTCTTTCAATTGTTCTACGGGAAGAAAAGGAGGCAGCCAAGAAGTGTCTGGGTCCGAAGATGGATTGGGAGAAGAGCAGAGGACGGACTGTACAACAAGCTGATGGTGGAGCTGAGGAACGAAGACCCTCGTGCATTCCAGAACTTCATGAGGATGCCTCCAGCCATGTTTGACGAAGTTGTGGAGCCGCTGAGACCCAGGTTGACCAAGCAGAGCACCAACTTCCGGCCCAGCCTGGACCCTGGGTTCAAGGTGGCACTAACTCTGTGCCACCTGGCCTCAGGGACTACCTACAGGAGCATGCAGTACGGCTGGAGGGTGCCACACAACACCATCAGCATTGTGGTCAGAGAAGTGGTGCAGGCCATCATCGAAGAATACAAGGAGGAGGTCCTCCAGTGCCCCTCCACTGAAGAAGGATGGAAGAAAGTTGCAGAGCAGTGGTATCAGAGGTGGAACTTCCCACACACCGTTGGAGCCATCGATGGCAAGCACGTGGCCTGCAAAGCTCCAGCCAAGTCGGGGTCCACTTATTTCAACTACAAAGGCTTCTTCAGCATCGTCCTCTTCGCCATGGTTGATGCTGACTACAAGTTCATGTACATCAATGCTTCAAGCAACGGCTCATCTTCAGATGCCCAGGTATACAACGCCAGTGACCTCAAGGAGGGGCTGGAATGCAACCTCATCATGGGCTTCCCAGATCCAGACCCCCTGCCCAACGACACACAAGATGTGCCCTACTTCATCGTGGGGGATGATGCCTTCTCCCTCAGAACCTACATCATGAAGCCCTACACTTCCAGATGCCTCACCCATGAAGAGAGGATCTTCAACTACAGACTGTCCAGGGCAAGGTGGGTGATGGACAACGCTTTTGGCATCCTGGCCAACAGGTTCCAGGTACTTCTCACCACCATGCAGCATTGCCCAGAGACTGTGAGGAGGATCGTGGAAGCTTGCTGCATCCTGCACAATCTCATGTGCACCCGCTACTCAGTCTTGCAGAACAGGCTCGTGGACCTCCAACAAGGCAATGGGGAAATGGAGCCTGGGGAATGGAGGCGAGGGCGAAACCTGATAGACACTCAGGATGTGCAAGGCCCCAACAGAGCCTCATGTGAAGGGAAGAAGCAGCGCAACCTCCTGAAACACTGGTGCAATTCCCCAGCTGGAGCAGGGGAGTGGCAAGACAGGATGATAGATGATTAATGGATGCTTCCTTCAGCCTGTCTCACCACACTGGTGAGATTGGGTCATGTATGTTGGGTGGGCCTACAATGAACAGGGCATTTAATAAAGAGTTGTGTTTATGTTCAAATGTGTGGATCAATGCTGACATTGTTATTGATAATGAAGGGCCAAAGGTGTGGCACCTTGGAGGGTGGACCATACAGTCCCACTATGCTTGCACTGGAGGTTTATCTATCCCCACAGCTATCTCAACCCATCCCACAGCTATCTTAACCCATCCCACAGATATCCTAACCCATCCAACAGGTATCCCTGCCCATCCTACAGCTATCTTAACTCATCCCAAAAGTATTCCTGCCCATCCCACAGCTATCTCAACTCATCCCACAGCTATCTTAACCCATCCAACAGATATCCTAACCCATCCCACAGCTATCTTAACCCATCCCAAAGGTATCCCTGCCCATCCCACTGCTATCCTTACCCATCCCACAAGCATGCAAAGGCTTAAACCATTTCCAAAAGTTTCCATCAAGACTTTATTGACAAAAATAAATGAAGCAAGTGTGTGAAGCAAAGATAATCTTTATTAATAACAAACTGTAAAAGCAAAATGACCCAAGTCAAGTGTCCAAATAAAGTCTACAGGTAGCCATCCAGTCTCTGGCACTCTTCTCTGTGTGTGCCCACATCTGGCACTCAGATATGTGCCCAGTCTCAGGGGTGAAGGGTCCAGGTGCTGTGGAGGTGGCTGCTGCTTGAGTGCTGGTCTGTGGCATCATTGGGGTGCCTGGCCCCGAGAGGACAACAGGTGACGGTGTGTTGAGGAAGCTCTCAGACAGCTGACTCAGCCCCATGATTTTGAGAGCTCCTTCCTCCATGCCTTGTGGTGTCAGCCCCAGTACCGACGACAGATATACTGAGGCAGGGCTTGGCTGTGGGGTGGAGGAGGGAGCAGTGTAGTGGGGCTGTCTGGTCTGTAGCTGGGTGAGGACTGGTGTGGGTGGCATCTGTGGCATGGGTGGCATTGGTGGCGTGGGTGGCATTAGTGGCATGGGTGGCATCGGTGGCATCAGTGGAACCGGTGGCAATGGTGGCATCTGATGAGTCTGTGCCTGGACTGGGAAGGGCTGCTGCCTGTGCTGCTGGACCTCCTGGAAGCTGTAGCCCTGGTAGGTGAGGGCCTATGGAAAGCCTTGGAATGGGAGGGACATCACCTGGGGTGGAGGAGCAGACCGGGACTGGGTGGGAGCAGGTTCATTTGGATATGGAGGGTTGTGAAGCAGCTCGGTGATCCTGTCCTTCACCACCTGGTACTGGGGTTCTGCCATGTCCACAAGGGTCTGGTTCACATAGGTGAGGAAGGGCTTGCGATTGAAGGATGGGGCGTTAGTGTGTACCAGCTGAGAGAGGATATCTATGCTGCTCCTGATGGTGTCTCTTATCTCCAGCAGGACAGTGTGGCTCTGTCCCTCCTGTCTGGCTCTCTGCCTTTTTGTGGAGGTGGAGCTGGGGGTGGATGCGGGTTGGACTGTGGTGGAAGTGCCGTCTCCTTTCTCCCACTGCGTCAGGGTGTCCTCCACACGCTCCGCCACGGTTAGAACAGCTGTGGGGGGTGGGTTCTCCACCATGGGACGCTCCATAGAAACCTTCCTGGAGACAGGAGCTGACTCTCGGCCGGAAGAGGACTGGCTCTCAGCAGGCTGCCGGAAAGATAGGGTTGTGAGAGGGGCTGCTCCTCAGTGGCGGATCTCACCCTCCAGGAAGCTGCACTTGGCCATGATGTAGGTCTCTCTGTCCGTCAGCTTGACCGTGGCCTGGCCAGATTTCTTGAGGTGCAGCTTCCCGTACCAGGTGTGCATATGTTTCCACCAGCCAAGGAGCACCTCCGAAGTGTAGCCCAGGCTCTCCGCCTTCTCTCTCCAAGCAGCCTGCTTCCTTTTTGTGTCCCTGTAGAGCCTGTTTCCCTTCCGCCATAGATACTCATTCTCTCTCAGCCACTCCAGCACCTCATCCTTATGTTCCTCCTCAATGGAGTATTGCCTCCTCTCCCGTTCTCGCATATGCCTCTTCCTCCCTTTGGCAGGACCACATAGGCCCTCATCAAAGGGGCTTCCAGGTTGTAGGGGCTGGTCCTCCACACCATCAGCAGCAGCAGCACCAGCAGGATCAGCAGCAGCACCAGCACCAGCAGGACCAGCACCAGCAGCAGCACCAGCAGCACCAGCAGGACCAGGATCATCAGCAGCAGAGTAAGCACCAGCAGCACCAGCAGCACCAGCAGGACCACGAGCAGGACCAGCAGGATGAGCAAGACCAGGAGCACAAGCAGGACCAGCAGGACCAGCAGGACCAGCAGGACCAGCAGGACCAGCAGGACCAGCAGGACGAGGAGCAGCTTCAGCAGAGTAAGCACCAGCAGAAGCACCACCACCAGAAGCAGCTTCAGCAGAGTAAGCACCAGCGGAAGCACCACCGCCATAAGCATGATCATCAGCTCCTCCAGAAGCAGAAGCAGCAGAAGCCCCAGCCCCAGAAGAGCGAGCCCGTGCTACAGAAGCCCCAGCAGAAGCACAGTGAGGGCCAGGGGGTGGGAGGGTGGCCCTGTCCCTCTTGCCAGGGCTGGCAGCAGATGGTTGAGGCTTTCTCTTCTTCCCCATGGTTGTGGGGTTGCTGGCTGGCAGCAAGGCTGGCAGAAAGGCAGGCAGCAAGGCTGGATGGCATGCAGGCATGCAGGCAGCAAGGCTGGCAGGCAGACAGGCTGGCAGGCAGGCAGGCAGCAAGGCACACACACACACACACACACACACACGCTAATGTCAAAGTAGCAAAGCTAGAAGAAAATACTTGAGAACTTGCAAGGTAATTTTTAACACTGAAACTATTTTAAAAAAGAAAGAAAGGATGAGCTTTTGAAAGCTTATTGAAGGACTTGGGGGAATTAAGGACTTTCAAGGTCAGATTCTAAATCTCTAGTAATTGCTATAAGTAAATGCTGGGATTAGCATTTTTCTTTGTGGTCTTGAACTGGACAGTCCCAGATTTGCTTCCATCATGCATTCACTCGGACTCTTTATACTTGAAAAGCCAGAAAATTTGCTGATCAAGGGCTGCCTATAAAAGTATGACAGTGATGTTTGTTCTTTTGATACTATGACTTTTGGTTCTGATATATTTGTTTGAAATAACACTTGAACATAATGTGATATAATGGCTTCAATGGTTCAAAAATCCACCAAATCTAGAAATTAATATGAGAGAGTGTTTTGAGAGCTAACCTGTTTGTTCCTAATAGAGTGTTATCTTACCTTTCATGCTATTGACATCCACAGATAATTACATGAAGAAACCATCTGGAAATTTAAGATTTTAATCGGTAGTAAATATAACTCTTGTTTTTCCAACTGATTCTGGGAAGACAGTTAAAATTTTCTGAGTTAAGATTTTCTGAATTTGGACTGATGTGAGTTGGAAAATAAGGACTAAAGAACTGGGCTGAACAAAAAAAATATTAAGACAAAATGGACATGTTCTACAGGAAAACAAATCTCTTTTTATTTTATAATAATTTTATTACACATTATAATTTACAATGTTAAAAATAATACAACCTAAAAATAAAAGAATAAAACATTGTTAAGCACAGAAAAGGAAGAAAAAATAAGAACATAGTAAGGAAAAAGAAGTACATGAAGAAATTACTTCCCTCTTATCACATTCTTTTAAAATAAAATCAATTAACTGTTCTTTTTCTCATCTCATCCCTTAGCTATTAAAAAAAAAAAAAAACACCATTAGTTCATTATTTCTTTCCTGGAAGTCAGAAAATAAATCTCCAAACAAGATATGAGGCAACAGGAAAACTCAACAAAGGCACCACATCCAGGTCTAGTTGCCTAAAAAAGAAAAAGAAAAATCTTTTTAGACAACTAGACCTGGATGTAATGCATCTGCTTAAGCCCATGTCACACTGCACCAACGGATGCAAAGAGGATGTAAAACGTTAAAAAAGCTTGTCATCGGTTGGAAAATGCTATGCATCCGTTGTGTACTCACTGCATATGTGTTTCATATGCTCTATCCTTTGAGCATCCGTCCACTGAGATTTCATCCGCTCAAGAAGTTTTGAGCTGCACAAAACTTTTTGAGCGGATGAACTTTCCGCTGTGTATGATGTAAATCCGTGACATACGAGCAACAAATGTTCTATGTCCGTTTATCATCCGTTAAGCCTCCGCTGTATCCTCTCTGCATCCTCTGGGCATCCCCTCAACTCACATCCGCTGTAGCTGAAAATGGAAAGAGAGAGGAAACAAAAGGTACACGGAACGTCTACACAGCATTAGTAGCACGGAAATAGAAAGGATGAGCAGTGAACGGTTTGCATCCTATATACATCATCTATCTTCCTATGAACATCCCTTTAACATCCCTGCTACATACTACCCACGTCCCAAAAATTTTCCCTGAAAATTTGCTCGTCCGCTGTGTCCTTTTTGCATACGTTTTGCATCCATCGGCCGCTGTGACCTAGCCTTTCGCTTGACTGGTGGCTAATATCCTGTTTGCACTATTACAGCAGAGTTTGCAAAGAAATGTCTGAAGACGTGGCTGACGATGGATTGCATATTGCAATATGAAATGACAAAATTCAGCAAATTAACTCAAATCGGTATAAAAATTTTGTCAGCAAAATAAAAATATATAAGGAGAGGGTAAAATATAATTTTGGTGGGAACAATCATTTGTGAATCAAAATTAAATACTATTCAACATATACCAAAACATATTTTTCACAGTTTCAGTCACAAATTGATTTCCGTGGACCTTACATCATACTTAAGTGGTAAGTAAAGGGGGCGTGCTTAAGTGCACTAATGTGCCTATTATCTCGGTCATTGTATTTTTATTCTTTTATTCTTTTCTCATTTTTGTTTGACAAATTCTAATAAATAAAATAAATAAATGAAATATTGTGTGCACTGGTAATAAGGATATAAAAGAACATGTTTATGTAAAGTTTTCAATATAAATGTGATGTGTGTGTAGTTTGTGGTGTATGTGTGTATGTGTAATAAAAATTAAATGGGTACAGATTGGATGGGAAAATGCAGATAAATAGGAATCCAATAACACATGTAAATAAGATAAGAAAAATATTTTTTTCTATCTGCCAAAAAACGTCTGAGATAAATTGGTTGTATAGGGAACGCCTTTACTGATGTTAACTATGCATTGATTGGTGGCATATTTCCAGGCAAAGTCTGGTTTTCCTTTATACAGCTTTGAGACTATAATATTAAATGAACAATTTACTTGTTAATTTGCATATTTACTGAGATTTTCTTTAACAAAAGCTCTGGAGCAAATTCAGCAATGTTGGTAGAAGAAAAAAGGTGCAAATATTGAACTGATTGGAGAACAGGAAAAAAGAGCTGACATCAACCATTTTCAAATTGGGGAGATATTAATAGGGTCCCAATGGATTAGTCTTTAATTTGTTTATTCATGATCTTGTGTTAGAAATGAATGTAAAATTGATATTTTGAGACTATAGCAAAAAATTCAGGTGAATATAGTTAAAAGAAAGTCTAAAGAGATTTAAACAGCTCTTTCTAAATAGAGCGGCTAAAGCTCATGTCACACTGAACCAACGGATGCAAAGAGGATGTAAAATGGACAAAAAACCTTGCCATCCATTCGAAAACGCGATGTACTCACTGCCTCCATTTTGCTTTCTCTCTATCCGTCCAGCATCCGTTTATTGACATTTCATCCACTCCAAAAGTTTTGGGCTGCCTAAAACTTTTGCGCGGAAAATGTATCCAGTTCATCTGTTCTACATCTGCTACGCATCCGCTACACATCCATTATGCATCCGTTATGCATCCGCTATATCCGCTTGGCGTCCGCTGCGCATCCGCGCAACTCACATCCACCCGGACGCAGGGAGAAAGCGGAACGGACACGGAACGGATGCAGAACAGATGCAGAACAGATGCAGCATGGAATCAAAGCATTTAAAGCGGAAAAAATGTTTGCAGAGGGGACCTATCTCAGATATTAAGAATGTCTAGGGGATGCCTAGACGATGCAAAGGGACACCTATACTGCCCATAAAAAGGGGGAGCAACTCATCTGCATCTCACTTTCAGACCAGCAGCCCACCTGTGCAGACCTCTGCAGCCTTCATCTGACTCTTCCTCTTCCACAGCATCCAGTCATGTCCACCGTGGATCATACCACAGTCCTTTTGGCAGCCACCATCCTTCTGCAACAGTACGAAGCCATCTACAGGCTCTGTGAACTCTACTATGGGAAGAAAAAGAGGCGGCCAAGAAGCGTCTGGGTCCGGAAATGTATTGGGAGAAGAGCAGAGTACGGACTGTACAACAAGCTGATGATGGAGCTCAGGAACGAAGACACTCGGGCGTTCCAGAACTTCATGAGGATGCCTCCAGCCATGTTTGACGAAGTTGTGCAGCGCCTGACACCCAGGTTGACCAAGGCAAACACCAACTTCCGGCCCAGCCTGGAACTTGGGCTCAAAGTGGCACTCACTCTGCGCCACCTGGCCTCAGGGACCACCTACAAAAGCATGCAGTATGGCTGGAGGGTGCCACACAACACCATCAGCATTGTGGTCAGAGAAGTGGTGCAGGCCATCATCGAAGAATACAAGGAGGAGGTCCTCCAGTGCCCCTCCACTGAAGAAGGATGGAAGAAAGTTGCAGAGCAGTGGTATCAGAGGTGGAACTTCCCACACACCGTTGGAGCCATCGATGGCAAGCACGTGGCCTGCAAAGCTCCAGCCAAGTCGGGGTCCACTTATTTCAACTACAAAGGCTTCTTCAGCATCGTCCTCTTTGCCATGGTCGATGCTGACTACAAATTCATGTACATCGATGCTTCAGGCTACGGCTCATCTTCAGATGCCCAGGTATACAATGCCAGTCACCTCAAGGAGGGGCTGGAAGGCAACCTCATCGTGGGCTTCCCAGATCCAGACCCCCTTCCCAATGACACTCAAGATGTGCCCTACTTCATCGTGAGTGATGACGCCTTCTCCCTCAGAACCTACTTCATGAAGCCATACACTTCCAGACTCCTGACCCGTGAAGAGAGGATCTTCAACTACAGGCTGTCCAGGGCAAGGCGGGTGGTGGAGAACGCCTTTGGCATCCTGGCCAACAGGTTCCAGGTACTTCTCACCAACATGCAGCATCGCCCAGAGACCGTGAGGAGGATCGTGGAAGCTTGCTGCATCCTGCACAATCTCATGTGCACCCGCTACTCAGTCTTGCAGAACAGGCTCATGGACCATCAACAAGGCAATGGGGACATGGAGTCTGGGGAATGGAGGCAAGGGCGAAACCTGATCGACACTCAGGATGTGCAAGGCCACAACGGAGCCTCACAGGAAGGGAAGAAGCAGCGCAACCTCCTGAAACACTGGTGCAACTCCCCAGCTGGAGCGGTGGAGTGGCAAGACAGGATGGTAGATGCTTAATGGATGCTTCCTTCAGCCTGTCTCATCACACGGATGAGATTGGGCCATGTATGTTGGGTGGGCCTACAATGAACAGGGCGTTTAATAAAGAGTTGTGTTTATGTTGACATGTGTGGATGATTGATTACATTATTATTGATAATAAAGGGCCATAGGTGTGGCCTTCACCCTCCAGGAAGCTGCACCTGGCCATGACGTAGGTCTCTCTGTCTGTCAGCTTCACAGTGGCCTGGCCAGATTTCTTCAGGTGCAGCTTCCCGTACCAGGTGTGCATTTGCTCCCACCAGCCGAGGAGCACCTCCGAAGTGTAACCCATACTCTCCGCCCTCTCTCTCCAAGCAGCCTGCTTCCACTTGGTGTCCCTGTACAGCTGGTGTCCCTTCCACCACAGATAGTTGTTCTCTCTCAGCCACTCCAGCACCTCATCCTTGTGCGCCTCCTCAATGGAGTATTGCCTCCTCTCACGTTGTTGCATACGCCTCTTCTTCCCTTTGACTGGACCAGATGGGCCCTCATCAGAGGGGCTCTCAGGTAGTAGGGGCTGCTCCTCCACACCACCAGCAACAGCAGCAGCACCAGCAGAATCATCATCATCATCATCATCATCATCATCATCATCATCATCATCCTCACCAGCAGGATCATAATCATCATCATCATCCTCACCAGCAGGATCATAATCAGCATCATCATCCTCACCAGCAGGATCATAATCAGCAGCAGCAGCAGCTGCTGCTGCTGCAGCAGGACCAGCAGGACCAGGATCAGCAGCAGTAGAGTAAGCACCAGCAGGGCCAGCAAGTCCAGGAGCATGAGCAGGACTAGGAGCATGAGCAGGATGAGCAAGACCAGGAGCACGAGCAAGCCGAGCAAGTCCAGGAGCACGAGCAGGTCGAGCAGGACCAGGAGCAGCTTCAACAGAGTAAGCCCCAGCAGAAGCCCCAGCACCAGCAGAAGCACCACCGCCAGGAGCAGCTTCAGCAGAAGCCCCAGCAGAAGCAGAATCAGAGGCAGGGGGCAGGAGGTTGGCCCTGTCCCTCTTGCCAGGGATGGCGGCAGGTTGCTGAGGCTTTCGCTTCCTCCCCATGGTTGTGGGGTTGCTGGCTGGCAGGGAGGCTGGCAGGCACCAAGGCTGGCAGGAAGCCTGGCAGAAAGCCAGGCATGAAGGCTGGCAGGCAGACACCAAGGCTGGCAGGTAGGCTGGGAGGAAGCCTGGCAGGAAGCCTGGCAGGTAGGCTGGGAGGAAGCCTGGCAGGTAGGCTGGCAGGAAGCCTGGCAGGAAGCCTGGCAGAAAACCTGGCAGGAAGCCTGGCAGAAAACCTGGCAGGAAGGCAGGCTGGCAGGCAGGCATGCAGGCAGGGCAGGCAAGGAACTCGAAGTGTCCAGCAGCATGTCTTTCCTCAGAATGCTGGCCACGTGCGAGCTGCTTCCCTTTATATCCGGGGGGTTTACGTAATACTTTCCCCCTGCATGCGCAATTAATGCTCGGCATCCGTTCCGCTTCCGCTGTGCATCCGCTAGGCTTCCGCTGTGCATCCGCTTTATCCATTGTGCATGTGCTGTGCATCCGCTTCATCCATTCGGCGTCTGTTCTGCATCCGCTGTATCCGTTCTGCGTCCGCTTTGCTGAGGCCCCCCGGAAGCCCTGCGGTTGCGCAATCTGCTCCCATCTGCTTCCATCCGCTGGGCTTCCATTCCGCATCCGGTTTGCATCCGCTCTGCATCCTCCCCGCGTCCGTGTTATCCGCTCCGGTTATGCAAATTTTTGCCCCTTTTAAGAGCGGATAACAACGGATGGAACATTTTGCTCATCCACTGTGGCCTTTTTGCATCCGTTGGCCAGTGTGACATGGGCTTAAGCTTCCAAAATACAAGTGCTTCAGATTTTTATTTTTTATTTTGGCATTCTGTTTGTTTACTTGCTTTTAGAACAAAAACTGCAAGCATATATTAGTGGTAGTGAGTTAACAGTGACTGATCAGGAATGCAACTGTTGAAAATGTCAACCTAATGTGCAGCTGTTGTGAAAAAAAAAGTAAAACATGCTTGGAATATTTAAGATAAATATTAAGAATAAAATAGCTAATTAGGTTATATATATTTGTGTTGAGACAGAATTTGGAACATAATGTACTATTCCGATGACCATGATAAGGACCATATGGGACAAACAGATAAAAATAATTTTTGCTTCTTTTCCACAGATATTCATTAAAACTACAGTAAATGCTTGAAAATCCAAGAGAGGTAGCAGAAAGTACTTCTTTACATATCAAGTGGGAAATTAGCTACTATCAGATGGGTGATTGCCTCCAAAAATGGGAGTTAAAAGGACAATTTCATGCACCATGTTGTAGAAATCTATGTAGGATTCAGGTTTCAATGGCTACGGCTTGATGGCTTTAGTGGCTGCAGCTTGATTTTACCAATTGAATTACAAAGAGTATACATTAAATACCAGAAACAATGGAATAGATCTGTTATCCAATTCATATTTGTAAATTTCTGAAAGCATCTTTTTGGTCTTCATGGGCCATTGGCCAAATTCAGCAGCAGTTTCTTGTATTCTTACAAATTGTTCTTTCTCCTGCTATCAACCCAATTTGGGATTTCACTCAAGAAGTCAAACTTGCCTTGCCTTGCCTCCATTGTTTTTCAGAGATCAACAAAAACATCTTACTTAATCAACCTTTATGAAGTGTCTCCCTTGTCTTAGAAACCAAGCTTCTCATTTTTAAAAATTAGATTGGGGAAAAAAGTATTTATCTGGCAGGGTCAAAGTTCAGAGATTTGGGCTTGTTCTTTTACATGAGTATCATATTCTGTCCTTACATACACTGTGTCTTCTTTTATTGGCTGATAGTGTTATCTATCAACTGTCAGATGAGAACTACCATTTTCAGAATGTGGGTCTTGGAAGGGGGAGAAAGTGTCTTATATAGTTCTCATTAAATTAATTCTAACAAAATAGGAGTTGAAAAGGTTGATTGGGATGTTTCTTTCCTGAAATAAACTTCATCTCTTAATGTCTTCATCTTGAAAATGTCTAACAGGATGCTAAATCAGGCAAAATTATAAACGAAGAAAATAAGCAGAACTGAAGAGAAATGGAGAATGAGAGAGATTGTGAAATAAATGATAAACCTCTATCAGTACTTACAGTGAACAAAAGCAAGTGTAGTGAAATTATTATTTTTTGTTTTGGCAAAATAGTTCATACTTATTAATTTCAGGAATGAAAATGAAAATGGCCTGCTAATCTCAGAAATGAACAAACACCAGACTGGTAGGACTTTTTTTTTAACTCTAAGATCTTCCAGGACAGCCACATTCAAACTGCATATTTATTCAACTAAATAACTTTGAAGCAAAGATTTATGTTTAAAAGCACTACATTTGAAGAACGGAGTCCTCTTATCCCTCAAACGCATTCCAAATTACCCTATTTTTCCTCTTTTCAGTTTCATTAATATCATGTAGTAAGATATGATCCTTTTGTTAGTGTTACTGTTAGACAACTGGACATTTGAAATCTTTGCTAAGTAATCATTCTGTATTCTATATTCTGTAGGTATTATTTTACCAGTAGATTGGATCTATTTTCTTTCTAGTTTGAACTAACATCATTCTTTAAAGTCAAGATTTTAGGAAATTATATATCCACCAAAATATGGTTCCTGGATCATAATTCTACCATGAATTGTGATCTTCTTCTACCACTGGAATATGAAGCCAAATTTTCCTAGACAGAAAAAAAATTGCTAGACCCAAGAAAAATTCCAGATAAATTTGCCCTACAAGAAATACATCACAATTATATAAAATATGTACTTGCCTGGGATAAGGCTCCTTCACAAAAATTGGGTCATATTTTCTACAATATGGCAAAGAATCTGAAAAAATAACCACAGAATCTAAATATGTGGACATTTAAAAAGTGAATATTTGAGAAGTCATTCAGACAGACAATAATCAAGCATTATTCAATCTGGAAATATGCTATTCAGATTGACAGTTTGCACTTGGTTGAGCCTAGATAAGGTTCAACAGCATTGAAGAGAGGTGGAACTTCATTGTCTTGTGCCCATGAAGGGATTCTAGACTAAGTTTCCATTTGACTCCTCACCCTGGCTTGGCCAGTCTGTCTTTTACAGGGTTCACAATGCTAAATACTAAAATGGCATTATAAGGCAATTGCATATATATGTTTTCTTACTGTTCTTTTCCTTTTCATCCCACTTTACATCTTTGGCTTCCTGTTTTTTTATGGTAAAGCTTCTTCTCCCTCATAAGTAATTCATATCATGGATTATGGGAGGGAGCCATGGAACGTCCCTCCTGCAAATACCTTTCATTTCCTCATAGCTCTGGAATCAATCAATTAGTTATACAGTTAGTGTATGTAGGTTATAAGGAACAAAATGGGAGTGGGGGATGTTTTGTTCGGAAAACAGACGAGGTAGACCGGGTTCCAACAACTAATACTTTATTCTTCAACTAGTTAGTAAATAGGAACACTTGGCTGAAGCCGAGGCCAGCCTTTTATACAGGCTGGTTTGCCTGCTTGCAGCCAATGGCAGTTGTTTAAATTTGCCGCCTTTTAGCAGCTCTTTGGATTGGTTCCTAGTGAACCAATCCAATGCTTATTTTATTTGACCAATCAGGTTTGCAGATTTGGAGTCACCCACTTTACATATAGAACACCCCTCCCCCCTTAGTTCAGTCCTACGTGGTGACGTAGTCTCGCAGGTAGGCAGGGCTTTTCCGGACTCGACTTGACTTGCGCAGTTCATTCTTAGTGAAGACTTTGACCGGTTCGGATGGGGCTGCTGTGTCGTCCATTCTTCTCCCTGGAACCGTCTGGAGGGTGAGTCAGCCATTTTACCGCCGCCTGAGTTTCTTAGGCTGGCGGTTTTGCCGCTCCCTCCCGTTTCCTCCGGGCAGGTCGAGCTGGCCTGGCTGGCCCCTTTCAATGGGCTCTTCATGCAAGTCTCTCCAAACAGTGAGTCTTTTATTTGCTCTTTTTGTTCATATGTTTCATTGGGTTTGGTTTTAAACAGTTCTTTATTTATTTCTTGCCTTTCCCCCCCCACCTTGGTTTGCAATTCACCGGTTTTTTCGGTGAATGTTTGTAAGTCTGTGGTTCTCTCTATAATTCGGGATTGAAGCTGGTCTATGTGCCGTTTCCATTCCCTGCCATCCTCTATTTTTAATCGGTAGGATTTGGGGCCTGTGATTTGGGTAATCTGTCCTGGTAGCCATACCGGGTCCCCGGTGAAGTTTTTAGCATATACCAAATTGCCTATTTCGAATTGTCTAAACCATGTAGAGGAGTCAGGGGGGTTTTCTGGGGTAAAATTTGGGTGTAACCTATCAAGGTGAGATCTTAACTTTTGCCCCATAAGTAATTCTGCTGGGGACTTGTTGGTTATGGTACTGGGTGTTATGTGCTGGAGTGTGAGCAAACGGTTTACTTTCTGTTGGACATCTCCAGTGTCCATTCTTTCTAAACCTTCTTTAGTAAACCGGACCATTCTCTCAGCCCTGCCGTTCGCAGCCGGGTGAGCCGGCGCGGTTAGGCCATGTCTTATACCTAGGGAGGCTAGGTATTGCTCAAATTGTATGCTGGTTAGCTGTGGCCCATTATCTGAGACAAGAACGTCCGGTATGCCATGGGTGGCAAAAAGGTTGTCCAGCTTTTTAATTACAGTTTCTGTTGTCGTTGATGGCATAACTTTTACTTCAAGCCAATTCGAATAGGCATCAACGACAATCAGAAAGGTATGCCCCTTGGTAGGACCCGCAAAATCAATCTGTATTCTTGACCAAGGTCCCCGAGGGGTTTCCCAGTCCTTAACGGGTGCTTTTGGTGGGGACGGTCTAATTGCCTGGCATTTGTTGCATGAGCTTACCCAATACTCTATGTCCTTATCAATACCTGGCCACCAAACATAACTTCTAGCAAGGCTTTTCATCTTAACCATTCCCGGGTGCCCTTCATGTAACAACGTAAGTACCCTGGGTTGTAATTTGGCAGGGATTACCACCCGATCACCCCACAACAAACACCCCTTTTGGATTGAAAGTTCAGTCTGTCTGGACCGGAAAGATTTAAAGTTTTCAGTTTTTTGTTTCTCCGGCCAGCCTTTACCTACCCAGCTAAGAACGCGGGCAGTCAATGAGTCTTTCGCGGTGGCTCTGGCGACATCATACGCTGATATGGGTAGATCGGGGCAAGTCTCGATTTATAGCGTTGTCATCGCTGGTGCCGGGTCTTCGTCGGTTGCTGGTAAGGGTGCTCTGCTCAAAGCGTCCGCATGGTAAATTTGTTTCCCTGGCCGATGTGTCAGAGTGTAGGAATAAGCTGCTAGGAACTCTGACCATCTAGTCATTCTTGGGGACAGTATGTTAGGTGTTGGCTTGTTCCCCGCCAAAATCCCCATTAGCGGTTTGTGGTCTGTTATGATTTGAAAAGTCCGCCCATATAAATATTCGTGGAAGCGTTTTACTCCAGCGACAATTGCTAGAGCTTCCCTGTCCAATTGGCTGTAATTCCGCTCAGTTTTGGATAGAGTCCTAGAGTAATATGCGACGGGTGCTTCTCTGCCATCAGGTAGTTGGTGGCTCAGGATGGCACCTACTCCGTATGGTGAGGCATCACAGGTCACTCTTAATGGCAGTGTGTTGCTAAATTGGATGAGAATGCTTGTTGATGTTAGCAAGCTTTTAATATTTTGGAAGGCTTTTTTTTCTTTGTAACCCCAAGTCCAAGTTGCCTTCTTGTCTAGCAGACGGTGTAATGGTTCTGCTATAGTGGCCTTGTTTGGCAGGAACACATTATAAAAATTAATTAGTCCTAAAAATGCTTGTAGTTCGGTTTTATTTCTTGGTTCAGGTGCGTCTTTGATTGCTTTAACTTTTTTGTCTGTAGGGTGGATACCCTCTCCGTCTATTGAGTAGCCCAGGAATTCGACGCTATTCTTAATTAAACAGCACTTTTCTCTTTTTACCTTGAGGCCAGATTCCCTAAACTTAGTTAATACTTCTTTGAGTCTTTTCCTTAATTGAGTTTCATCTCTGGCCAAGATTAGGACGTTGTCAAAATAGGGAACGACTCCTTGTATGCCATTTAGGAGGCATTCCATCAAACTCTGGAAAACGCCTGGGGCCACGCTTACTCCAAATTGGAGCCGGTGACATTTGAATGCGCCCTTATGGGTGACTATAGTCTGTGCTTCTGCTGTTTCTGGGTCCACTGGGAGTTGTTGATAGGCTTGTGCCAAGTCGAGTTTGGCGAAAACTTTGCGTTTTCCCAGGGAATGAAGCAAATGCTGGACGACTGGCACCGGGTATGCGCTTGGTTGTAATGCGTGGTTCAGGGTAGCCTTATAGTCACCACAGATTCTAATGGACCCGTCAGGTTTTATTGGTGTGACAATAGGCGTTTCCCACTTGGCATGGTCCACAGGTTCTAACACCCCTTGGGCTATTAATTTGTCCAGCTGTTCCTCTATTTTTGCCTTTAGTGCAAAAGGAACTCGCCTGGCTTTTATTCTTTGTGGGGCTATTTGGGGGTTTAGATTGAAAGAAATGGGATTTCCCCGATACTTGCCAAGTGAGCCGTCAAAAATGTCCTGGAATTCTCGGATGAGGTTGTCTTCCCAGCCGGTTGTAGTCACTCGATCGACCCCGGTCATCCCGATGCCCAATGGCGCGAACCATTCAATGCCCAGGAGGCTTGGTCTGTCTTGGTCGACTATGGTCAGCGGAAGCACCTTGACGTGATGTTTTTTTTTTTATATAAAGAATTTTATTAATTTTTAACAAACAAACATGTACAAACAAACACAAAACATAAAAAACATAAAATATCTTTTTGGACGGCAGTTTGATCCCGAGTTACATCTTTTTGTACAGAGATAAATTCAAGTTCATGCTTACTTTTAAATAACATTCCATTTCTTATTTATTATTTTGCATTTTCTATATAGCTTCTCCTCTCTTTTCACTCTCTTCATTCTATATTTATTTCATCTCAATTTAAATCATTATACTTATATCCTTTGTCTGTTCTATTTCAGCTAGCTATTTATCTTTTCTCATTAACACAAAGTTTCTTCTGTAATGACTAATTGGAGTATAATACCTTGTCATACTTATCCCTCCCCTAGTTTTAAAGCTTAACATGACACATAATTTTCATTCGGATTCTGCGTAATACATTCTAAAGATAAACTCAATATTTTGAAACTATATTTAAAAAATATAATATAATTAAAACAACAATCCATAGCAATTAAAGTTATATCATTCAAATTAATATTCATTTAAGTCTTAAACATTTTACACAATCCTTTCTAAATGAGTATCATGCTTCTATGGGAACACTTATAGATTTTACTTAATTACTTCCCCCTATTTCACTTATATTTTAAAATATTAAACAATAACAATGTTCCCATTTTTCTTTAATTCAATTCTCTCATATTTGATTTCATTTATTTTTATTTAAAAAGAAAAAATTTCGCTAAGTTACATTAAATATTTTGTCCCATTTTATAATCATATATTATTCCAATTTTCTAACATTATTTCAAATACAAATACAACAACACAATCTTATGTATCTTTGCAGAATCTCTTTTTCAGTTATATGTTTACCCATTATCTCTAAATAAATTCTGTTTCTCTACATCTTGTTTCAAACCTTTGTAACTTCTCTTCCCTTCTTTCCTCCCTTGCTTCTCCACTCTACCCTTTTTACCCCCTTGTCTCTTAATCTCCACCTTCTTGTGTATTCCTCTTTTCTGTTGCTTTCTGATGTTGTGTCCACTTTTCACCTTGTTTTTCCCTTTTTTGGTTGTTTTTTTAAATCTTAAATTCTCCATTCTCTTTCTCCCCTTTCCCCTTTCTTCCCCAAATAAAGTTGCTTGTTCATTAAGGATGGTTTCTTCTTCATCCCAATCTTCTTGTTCTTGTAATTTCTCATATGTAGAAATTGCCATTTCTAAAAAATTAAAAATAGAGCCAAAAGAATCCTTCCCTTCTTGTTTCTCTTGTTTATATTTTATAAATTCCATTTTCAGTTCATCCATAAGTAATGCCATTGTAAAAGAAAAAAAGAAAAAAAAAATTCAAGCGATCCAAATGATTTTAATCATTCAAATAAGAGTTTCCAGAAGTCCCAAAGTCAGCAAACAATCCAAATACACACAGTCTATTTCATTTCACACTTTCTTCTTTTTTTTTTCCCCTTTTTTCCACTTTAATGCTTCAAAAAACTTCAAATTCTTTTAAACCTTCAGTCCATCTGATAGAGTAGCCAATTGACGTGATGTTTGTAGGTGACTCGGAACTGTCCCATGCCTACCACAGGGATTTGGTTTCCCTGATAGTCCTTGAGGTTTAGGTGCTGCTTCTTCAATTCTTTGGGTTTGATACCTGGTACTAGCTGTTTTATTGTGTCCCACGATACCATGGAGAGGAAGGACCCCGAGTCCACTTCCATCTTGCAGTGTTTTCCTTCGATTTTCACGATGACTTTAATTTTCTTCCCACTTTCCGTCTGAGCGCTCTGTATAATGACAGTTTGGTGTGTATTGGCTCGCTTCTCTTGTTGCCACTTTCTCTCAGCTCGTTTAGGCTCAGCTCATGTTGAGGAATTTCTGCGTCTCGTCGGGCTGTAGTATTTTTTGTTCCTGCAGACCTTCTCGATGTGCCCTCGTTTCTTGCAATGCTGGCAGATGGCATCGAGAAATCTGCATTCGGCTCGGGGATGGTTTCCTCCGCAGCCAGCGCATTCCTGCCAATTTCTTCTTTCGCGCTCTTTTCTGTTTGTGAGCAAATGGTGGACCTCGTCATCTTCTTCGCTCGATTCAACTGTTTCGCCCGACTCTTCGTAGTGGGTTGTGGTGGCAGGCTGCTTTCTGTCTTTGGTTGGTGTTTCTTCGCTGTGTGTGTTCATCTTTTTCATGGCTACGGCAGATTTTTTTGCGGCTTCAGTGGCTGTGGCTTCCGCGATGGCTTCGGTAACGGTGATGTTGGGCTTGTTGAGTAATTTACTCTGTGTGGTCGAGTCTCTCAGGCCCAACACCACGCGATCCCTCATTGCTTCGTCAATGTTCAAAAATTCACACTCACCCCCTAATTGTCTAAGGGCAGCGATGAAATCTGCGACGGTCTCTCCCTCTCTCTGGTCTCTGCGGTAAAATTCATGTCGCTTTATTAAGTTTGACACCATTGGAGCGTAGTGTGCTTTGAGGACTCTTTGCAATTCTGTCCACGTTAGCTGTTTAACGTCCTGGGGCTTCACAAGGGCCTTTGCCATCTTGAAAACTGTTGGCCCGCAGTGCGTCAGGAATACCACTCTCTTGCGTTGCTCTGAAATGTCTTCCATTTCATTGCTCTCCAAGTACATTTGGAAGCGATCAGCATAGGAATCCCAATCCTCTTCGTTGGGATTGAAGGGTGCGGGTGGTGCGTTGTTTCCAGACATCTTGGTTGTAATCTGGACTTCTTATCACCGCGTGCAGATTTTTTCGTTCAGGATGATCCCATCCTCGTCGCCAGTGTTTTGTTCAGAAAACAGACGAGGTAGACCGGGTTCCAACAACAAATACTTTATTCTTCAACTAGTTAGTAAATAGGAACACTTGGCTGAAGCCGAGGCCAGCCTTTTATACAGGCTGGCTTGCCTGCTTGCAGCCAATGGCAGTTGTTTAAATTTGCCGCCTTTTAGCAGCTCTTTGGATTGGTTCCTAGTGAACCAATCCAATGCTTATTTTATTTGACCAATCAGGTTTGCAGATTTGGAGTCACCCACTTTACATATAGAACAGGGGAGTTCAACTTAAATTCCAGCAAGATGCAAGTACTATTTCTTGGTGACTTATCTGGCTTAATTCTGATTCCAGACCAATTCTGGATCCAGATACATTTCCCTTGAAAATGGGAAAATGGGAATCTTTTCCTGAACAGCAGATCGAAAACATGGCCAGAAAAACATTCACTGAATTTCAAGCTTTTTTGCCAGCTTTCATGACTGGGAGGCTGTTAAGACAATGACTGAGTCTCAAATTACTGCATATACCGATAACTAAAGTCAACCCTTTCCACCCTTAAGATAATTCAGAAGGTACAATTTGTGCAAAATGAAGTGGGAAGGCTGCTAATTGGAACAAATTCTTAACAGTAGCATCTAACTTCTCTGTACCTTTAGACTTGTTTCCCATACAGATTTTGTCTGCTCTGTACACTTATTCTAAGAAGAATAAGTTGTGACTCTCTAATCTATCCATGGAGAAAGATGTGACTGCTCCCATATTATGAAAGTGCTTGTTCCAGGGGACGGATGGGGTACTTTCAGAAAGTAGCTAAGACCAGGATTTTAGCACTGATGGTAGCCATGTGCTGCCTTTGTGATTGCATTTTTTGAAGAGAGATGTGGTGGCTGTTTTATAAGAGTTATTCTGTTACAAAGGGCTTTGTTGTTGTTTTTTCTGGTATATTTGATATAAACATGTATAGTCTCTGGGATGGAAAGAATATACCTTTTTGTATATGGGTAAATGGTTAAGCTGGAAAGTAAGATAAGGCAATAAGTTATATCCTCATTTTTCCCCATCTGAAATTTTCTTGGAACAAAGAAAATTAGTTGGCCTATTAATTTAGGCTCTATAGGGAGCTATGTTTGGAAAGTATTTGGAAGCTGCAACTGGTTTAGAATACAGCAATAAAAGTGGGGATCTTTTTTGATTGTTTTTATCCCATCTTTATTATTTTATTAAATATTCAAGGTGGGGGAACATAACTAATACTCTTTCCTCCTACTATGTAGTCTATAACAACAATCATGTGAAGACAGTTGACTTGAAACAAAAATACTGGTCCAAAATCACCCTGCCAACTTTTCATACATAACATGGGACAAGAACTCAGTCTCCTATTTTCTAACATTAACCACTAGACTAAACTGGCTAAATATTTTGGACATTTAACAATAGTCTCATGTCCTGTAACACCTCTGCTCCTTGAGCTGACTCTCAGTGAGCATCTAGGTACAACGTAAAGTTCTAGTTTTCATCTATGAAACCCTAGAGTCAAATTATTTGTGTCAGCACCTGTCTCTGATTGTTAATGCATGCCTCACCAGAACTGTCAAATATGTCATGTTTCAGGTCCCATCAATCTGAGGATGCCATCTTGTGGAAAAGGAATTACATTTTCTCTACTGTAGCATCTGCCCTAGGTTCCCATTTTGCTAGTCTTTCACAAGGCATAAATGACTTGACTGTTATCTTAGGCTGTAGAACTGGTACTGGAAGGTCAGTAAGTTATGTACAGTACAGTACATCAATTGATTGATTTCTTCTGTTCCAGTCTTAATCTCAAATGTTTATTCTGGGTGCTAAGTTTATATTATGTTGGTTTGTTTGGTTTCCTGCCTAAAGTCACTCAAATAAGATAACTGGTCATATAAATTGTATAAATCAATACAGAAATAAAGAAAGTGTGATTTTTTTATATATGCTCATGATCAAGTATACACATGTAATTCCTAATGAGGCACTGGAAGCAGTGTTTGCTAAACCAAAGCCATAAAGCATATTTTTTCCAATTTTATCATTAGGCTAGTAGAATATAATGCTAAATTTACTATTGAAATAGTAACATACTATAGTATGGATGTGAGTATACCTCTGTCTCCTATTTCCTTCTTTCCTTGCACCCCTTTTTATTTAATCATAATGGGAAGAATATCCATACCACCATAGGAAAAATTCAAAGTTCTCGCAAGACTGAAAATTCAAGCCTTCTTGCATGAGCTATATATAATGATAACATTGGCATTGCCTGGGTTACAATAAAAAACAGACATTTCCTATTCATTAGTTTTATATTTCCAAAATGCTAGTCTCCCTAGCTAGTGACTTCAAACATACAAACTTTAAATAGAACAATATATTTGGAAACTGCATTACAAGGCATTTATTTTGGGGGAGGGAACACAAACTTTCATTATATGGGGACCAAAGTAGACTAATTAATCCAGCCATATGTTCACATTCAGTTTGGGAATAATTGGGATCATGTCTAATTAGACAACCCTCACCTTCTATAATTCAAGCCACTGAGAACCAAGACAACCATATTTGTATAGATTTGTTCTGGTTGTTTCTTCTGATTACAGAAGTCCCATTCAGGCATTTATCTGAATGTATGCAGGCTCCAGAGTGAAGAGAGAATGGAACCCATCCTTGTCTCTCTCTAGCCTTGATATTTTGAACAATAATTCCAAAGAGGATCTTTGGTAGTGTTCACTTGAATGCAAGTGTAATTGTCACCATTATCAGAGATCCAGCTTTCTTCAGCCCTGGGATCACATGATCACTTTTAAATGACCCCCAAGGTGCAGCAAATCAGGGAAAAGCTTCAGGAAATGCACCATTTTCAGTTCTATTTACTTATTTTGGGAAATGCCTGAAAAAGACTTCTAAGAATGACAGATGTGTTAGCAATTTAATTTTACAGAGCCATTAAACTAAGCAGTGAGCCAAATAGTTTTAATATCATAAAGATACAGTATAGTACTGTCCAGTTTATTCTTCTTTTCTGGTATTTTTCTTCCTATGCATCCATTATCATTTTGATTAATACATCAATTTTCATTCATTTATTGTTCTGTCTTCTATTTCCTCTTTCAGATGTGGGAAGATGAATGGAAAAACCATTAAGGAACTGTTGTGAGAAATTATTATATGACCTTTAATTGCCAAAATATAATCTCCTTTTGTTATACGAATACACTCTGTTGTTTCATAATCTTTTCAGTACAGACAGGAGAAAAAATGATTCAAAGAAGATTGAACAGAATCAGTAATGAAGTATTAGGTAAAATTTAGTAGCCAAAGCACACTTTGTTAAAATTTAACCAATATGGAATAATGCAGTAATAGGATACATTACAAAACGTGAACAGGAAGTTGAAAATTATGCAAAATAATTGTGTTGTGATGCTCTGAGAGATATTCAACAAATTATTTGACCTTTCTCTGTACATATTTGCCACTTGGTAGAGCAACTATGTTTCACTCATAATTTACAAGAATGGTGTGGTACCTTTAAATCATATTGACATTATTAGACAAAATTGGTGAGGAGATAATATGGCAATCTTGTGACAGGAATTATAAGGTTTCCCAATTGCTCTTGCAATACATATTATATATCCAAATAGGATGCAAATTGTCATGAAAGAGCATAGACTGTCTTTGGCCTTACAGGTCTTTGCTCAACTGTGTTTTGATGTTACATGCAAAAAATGAATTCATGATTCATGGCAAGCTAAAGGTGACAGTTGTTGACTTAAACAAGTTGGTCATAAGTTCCATAATATGTACAAATAAAAGGGATCATTCCTGTTCATGCAGGAATCCAAATTAACTTTTTCCAGACAAATGATATATTATTTATGAGAGAAAAATTCAATGAGGAAGAGACCACCATTTATCTACATAATTGGTTCCAGTGTTTTGAACAATTTCGCATAGTATGAGGTAAAAATATGATAATTAAAAGTGCTGAGACTGTGGTCCTTCAAAACATATTAAAGTTACAGTTAGTACCTGCCCCACCCCCACAGGGTATTTTACCAGTAGGGAAAATCTTACTCACAATTACTCAATCCCCCCCCCCCCCCCCCCAAAAAAAAAAAAACTTTCTCAAATCCTATTCAAAATAAGCTGGCAGAGCAATTAGCCCAATTTTCCTAAACATGTCCTGTCCTTCTTATGTTGTCTTAGAAATCACCTATCCTTCATTTAGGATATTGTTGTTTTGCATTTCTATAAGAATTTGAGTTCCCAGAAATCTCCTGATTCCTTCCTCTTATATTTTGAAGGGTGATGTTGTTACATACTGAAAAAATACATTCAGTATTAATATTTACAATAGTTTTCAGAAAAAAAACCCTGTTCTTTCTCTAGATGCTTTGAAAAATTGTATATGCCTTCCATCCAGGGAGTTTATGTAGCAAGATTTATTTAGCTTCAGCAGTAGAATTGTTACCTGGGAAAATAACAAGTTTTCTGGGGAGAATGAGACAATCCTTTCTGCCAAGTAATTCCTATAAAGATTGAAATAGCTGCAGTTATACTAGAGATGATGGACTGGAATGGTAGATGTGATCTAGAAAATATGGAAAGCTATTTTTGAGTCTGTGAAATCAGCAAGATTGAAGATTGCATGATTTTCAAGTGAAACACCAAAACTCAATCTCTCTTTTTGTTAAACTCACAACTTGTACAAATGTATGTTGTGCTTTGTTTTCTTCTATTTGGTATGCCACTTCAAATATGTTCAAATATCATTCATTGAGTGCACAATAACTGAAGAAAAGCAACCCCTGCCAAATGTTCCATTAAATCAAGATTATATTATAAAGGACCAATTTTTAATTTCATGATGGCTGTTTGGGTGGGCAGGAATGAGGGAGAAAAATAGGCAAAATAGCAAAACAAGTACCTCCTATTGGCAGCTTATCAAAGGCCTCCACAAGGCGGCAAGAACATTTGTATTACAATGTCATCCCCCAAATGACAAAAAATTGAGTAATGATATAATTCACATAACATTGTACAATTATATCATGACACGTGACATCATCTTGGCTAGTACCAGAAACTTATGCTCTTTCTTTTAACTTTGGGTATCTCTAGAGAGAGACAGAAGTGGGTGATGATCAAATAGTAACATTAGATTTATACAAATAAATCTCAGGCAGCAGAAATTACTTAAGGAAGACTTTTCATTCCAAGTTTGCTCATACTTATAAAAAATATTTGTACGCAGATATGCTTAGCATTGATAAAATGCCTCCATGGAGAACAACCCAAAGAGTGAACTGTTTCTGTGCTGCCTGTGGAGAATACTCTCTCCTCTTTTTTTTTTGTCTCCTTCTGGTTCTTGAAATATGGAATTTAAAGAGGTTCATATAGAAAGGTTTCATAATGAAGACTTCGTGCTTCTCAAAATGCAAACCAAGATGAAAATGTTCTAAAGAGACAAACTAAAACTGTAGGACATTTCAATGAGTTATTCATATTTATAGAAATACTTCCCAACTTTGTTAAAAGCAAAGGTGGTGTTTAGCAGGTTCTGACAAGTTCTGGAGAACAGGTAGCAGAAATTTTGAGTAGTTTGGAGAACTGGCAAATACCACCTCTGACAGGCACTCCCCCCCCCCATCTATTATCTGCCTCCCAAGTCCCAGCTGATTGGCTGGATCTTCTTTTGTTGCCCTGCACAGGAGCTAGAAAGCAGGCTAGTGGGGTGGAGAGGGAATGGGATTTTTAGTAACCTTCCCCCAGGAGTGGGGAGGAAATGGAGATTTTAGAGTATCCTTCCCCTGCCATGCCCACCAACCCATGCCCACAAAGCTATGCTATGCCCACCAAGCCATGCCCACAGAAGTATTAAAAAAAATTGAATCCCACCACTGGTTCAAAGATATAATAATTGGGGATGTTCATGATCTAATTTTTTGCCGTCATTAACACTATGGCTTTCATGATCTCAAGGCAGTCATTATTTTATCTGTACATTGAAACTACATGGTATTTTCATGTAATGATATTCTGTGTACTACTTTAAACAGATATTTTGATGTGATATTTACCTGACTATAGAATGTTCCCTGTTCAGCTATTAAATGAAATGTATATTTGCCTAAGCTGTTTGGCCACACCATCCAAATGCACTTATAATCCTTGTTTAGTGACCATAATTAGGAACAGTGAGTTGGTTGCTAAGAGAAGTGGTCAGTAAATGAAAAATCACATGACTGCAGCTTATGATCTTACTTCAGCCTTTTTTTCTTTGTTTGTTTTGCTTTACAGTATCAAAAGGATATAGACATTAGTCCAAACAGCAAGGAAAGTTTCCAGAATTCAACTCATGAGGAAACCAGGTAAAAGGGCAAATCTTATAACTCTTTTTCCCATTTCCTTTCCTTTGTAATACTAACTCCGGTCCCGGGATAATTAGTAAGAAGATAATTTTTGTTTTTATTTACATTCATTGGAGAGGAAGGCATTACAAGAGAGTAAAAGGGCACATAATTGGGACTATGCATTGAAAGGAAATGCGCTAGTACCAGCTCTTTACTAGCACTCTTGGTGCTGTGAGCAGCAGCTTTTTAAAGAGGGAAGCAAAAACTTTTAGTGTGAAACTGATTATATCAGCAATTTCAGGCAGCAGTTGTAAGCAGGTGGGAGGGTTCTAGTCAAGTAATTAAGATCACAAAAAGTGAATTGTCACAAAAGTGCAGTTAGCACATTTTTGGAGGATGCCCTCCTGAAGAAAAAGCAGTTCAGGAAAGGAGAGAAAAAGAAAAAAGTGTCAGGCTTAGGAAAATACCAGTTAACTGTAATGGTAACACGTGTTTGAAAGAGGGAGAAGATGAGAGAGAGAGAGAGAGAGAGAGAGAGAGAGAGAGAGAGAGAGAGAGAGAGAGAGAGAGAGAGAGAGAGAGAGAGAGAGAGAGAGA
>BLBF01000031.1:21847211-21888387 GCA_015471245.1 Laticauda colubrina | reverse complement strand
TATTATTATTATTATTATTATTATTATTATTATTATTATTATTATTATTATTATTATTATTATTATTATGTCTTAGTTCATTTACCTTTTAAGATGTTAATGAATAGCAGGAAATACTGGAAGAGATATATCATGATATAATTGCCAGACTGGTCAGAGCCAGTCTTCTGAATTCTTTCCAGAATGAATTGTCAACCAGCTGAGTTCTTCAAAACCCCTGTTATGTCTTCCTTGAAACTTATGCTGCTAACAAGCAGCAATCTGGACCAGAATGAGTTGATATAGCCAGCCCATAGAATGTTATGGTTGATATAAGCTCATTATCTTTCACGTCACTCCTGTGTCTGCAATTTGTCTGTCCCTTGCCAATATATCCTCCAGGGTTTTTTAAAGGTTTGTTTTCCCCCATACTTGGAGTTCCACAGAACCATGAATGAATTCCCTGCCTATAATTATCAACCCAATTAGCATTATTTGTGGCATATCACTGCAAGAACCATTTTGCTGGGAGGTAGCAATATGAAACAATATGCTTGTAAAATGTAATTCATAAGTGCTGTAATGTAAGGGATGTAATAGATGAAGATAATGGCTTACCTAGGCTGTTGTTCCTTATGCTGGATATAGCATAAAAACAAGATGGTTTGAGTATCAGTTAGTAAAAGAGGGCAAGTAGGAAATAGAGATGTGTTCTGCCCTTCTTCCCTTTAGTGACTCTTATATTTAGTTTTCCTTGAGAATTCTTGATTATTACATTTTACTGAATACGATAATTCAGATTGTTCCAAATTTCAGGCAAAAAGTGATTATTTAGACTCCCCTTCTTAATTTTCCTGTAACAATCCTTCAGGATGTTCACCTTAAAAGGGGCATAACATTTGAATTTTGATGATAGTGAATATTTCCCTTATTTTTCATTATTCAACACTCAATTTTGTCTTTTTTAGTATAGGGAAACATCTTAAAACTGAGGCATATGTCTGGCTACCCAATCTTCTCAGTAATGCCATTTTATTTTTTTAATTTTTGTGAATTATGAACCTGGGAAGGAAGAATAGAGAAGGGATGAAAGATATGTAAAAGCTGAACAAGAGAGGAATAAGATATTCAGAAATCAGACAGAAGTAAATCAAGCTGAGAATTAAACAAATTCTGGATTAATGCAAACAGCAGGAAACTACATCGAGTATCTGAGAATAATAATCAGCAGAGTGACTACATCAGAAAAAGGAAGTGTATTTAGTCGCAGGCATGTTAGTATAAGTTGTCTAGTATAAATACAGCATTGTGACTTCATAATCCCCATGCTGAGTTGAACCACCTCCTCTTATATCCAGCCTCAATGTGAAAAAAAATAGTATTCAAAGTGATACAGGGAAGTGCATTAGGAATTAAACTGAATGGTGAAGCAGAACATTTGAATGGCATGTTTACTCACAGAATAGGAGAGGAAATACCTATGTGGAGCCTCTGGAACACTTCTCATATTACAAGGCTGAAAGATAATGGAGAAATGAAAAAAAAAAAGAGTAAAAAAGTAAAGGAATAACGTTTGGATTAATACTCTCAGACATACTGAAAGGCTTGTAGGAGTAAGATAATGTGTAAATTAGATAAATATGTATACATACATACATACATACATACATGTTATATTCTTCCTACATGTTAAAGATATATGCAATTCCTGGGAACCTGGACCTTCCAGATGATGTTGGATTTCAACTCTAAGTATTCATTGTCACTGGTTATACCAGCTAGGAGTTCTGGGTGTTACAATTCAGTGTGAGCTCTAGAATTCCAGACTGATCCTCATTTGCTTAATCCCATTTAAAGTGAGGGAAGAATCAGGGAAGTAGGGCCTGAAAAGCAGTTGTTTTAATGCAACAGGACCTTACCAGACTGAGTATGCACCTTTAAGTCCTTGAAAAAAGTAAAATGTGGAAAATGAGCAGCAAATGTTAAATGTTAAATGGATGTTCATAGGAAGCCTAGCGGATGTATATCGGATGCAAACTGTTCACTGCACATCCTTTCTATTTCCATGCTACTAACGCTGTGTAGACATTCCGTGTACCTTTTGTTTCCTCCTTCTTTCCATTTTCAGTTGCAACTGATGTGAGTTGCGAGGATGCTCAGAGGATGCAGAAAGGATATAGCGGATGTTTAACGGATGATAAACAGACATCGAACATTTGTTGCTCGGATGTCACGGATTTACATCGTACACAGTGGAAAGTTCATCCGTTCAAAAAGTTTTGTGCAGCTCAAAACTTCTTGGGTGGATGAAATCTCAGTGGACGGATGCTGGAGGGATAGAGCGTATGAAACACGTATGCAGTGAGTACACAATGGATGCATCGCGTTTTCCAACGGATGGCAAGCTTTTTTTAAACATTTTATATCCTCTTTGCTTCCATTGGTGCAGTGGGACATGGGCTTTACCTAAGGCAAAACAGAGAAGATAAAACTGTTCCTTTCCAGTCTCAGCCCCCCATCACCTTGCACACTGAGTACTGAGATGGCTCATATCCTACAAGAAGAAAAGTGTTCCAGCACCCTGTAGAATGTTTTGATTTAGAAACTTTTGATGTGAAAACCTATTCCCTATTTCAAACTTTGATTGTTTATTTCGAATAGCAACCTAGGTTACATTCAGGTTCACCAGAATGTGATGGAAACATTGTATAAAGTTTTTTAAAAATGTAGTTCTTGTTATTTTTCGAGCAAATAAATGAAATTGTACACTTTTTAAAAAAAATGCTCGAATGTCTGTGTGCTGTGCAACACAAGCTTTGCACACTTACCATTAACTGCCAAGCATTATAACAAAGCTTTTATTTTGATAGCATAACTAAAGTCTGCTATGAATTAGAGAAAGGCCTTAAGGCCCTGTCACACTGGCCGACGGATGCGAAACGTTAGTAAAAAGGACACAGCGGATGAGAAAAATGTTCCATCCGTTGTTATCCACTCTCAAAAGGGGCAAAAATTTGCATAACCAGAGCGGATAACACGGAAAGGAATGGACGGGGGGAGGATGCAGGGCGGATGGAAAGCGAATGTGGAACGGAAGCCTAGCAGATGGAAGCGGATGGGAGTGGATGGCACATCCTCAAGGCTTCTGGGGGAGCGCAGCAAAGTGGACGCGGAATGGATACAGCAGATGCAGAATGGATGCCAAGCGGATGAAGCGGATGCAAAGCGGATGCCTAGCAGATGAAGTGGATGCACAGCGGAAGCCTTGGTGCCTGCCTTCCTGCCAGCCTGCCTGCCAGCCTGCCTGCTTCTTCTGCGGTGGTGCTTCTGCTGGTGCTTACTCTGCTGGCACTGCTCCTGGTGCTGGGGCTTTTGCTGATGCTGCTTCTGGAGGAGCTGATGCTGCTGCTTCTGGTGGTGGTACTTCTGGTGGTGCTTACTCTGCTGTAGCTGCTTCTCGTACTGCTGGTCCTGCTCATGCTGCTGGTCCTGCTGGTCCTGCCCATGCTCCTGGTCTTGCTCATCATGCTGGTCCTGCTCGTGCTCCTGGTCTTGCTCGTCCTGCTTGTCCTGCTCGTCCTGCTCGTGCTCCTGGTCCTGTTGGTGCTCCTGGTGCTGCTGGCGCTGCTGGTGCTTATCCTGGTCCTGCTGGTGCTGGTGCTGCTACTGCTGCTGCTGCTGATGATGATCCTGCTGGTGCTGGTGGTGGTGTAGAGGAGCAGCCCCTACAACCTGGAAGCCCCTCTGATGAGGGCCCATCTGGTCCTGCCAAAGGGAGGAAGAGGCATATGTGAGAACGGGAGAGGAGGCAATACTCCATTGAGGAGGAACACAAGGATGAGGTGCTGGAGTGGCTGAGAGAGAATGACTGTCTATGGCGGAAAGGACACAGGCTCTACAGGGACACCAAAAGGAAGCAGGCTGCTTGGAGAGAGAGGGCGGAGAGTCTGGGCTACACTTCGGAGGTGCTCCTTGGCTGGTGGAAGCACATGCACACCTGGTATGGGAAGCTGCACCTCAAGAAATCTGGCCAGGCCACGGTCAAGCTGACAGACAGAGAGACCTACGTCATAGCCAGGCACAGCTTCCTGGAGGGTGAGATCCACCACTGAGGAGCAGCCCCCCTCACAACCCTCTCTCTCCGGCAGCCTGCTGAGAGCCAGTCCTCTTCTGGCCGTGAGTCAGTCCCTGTCTCCAGGCAGGTTTCTGTGGAGCATGCCACAGCGGAGAACCCGCGGACAGGTGTTTTAAACATGGTGGAGCGCGTGGAGGACTCCCTGGCCCAGTGGGAGAAAGGAGACAGCACTTCCACTACAGTCCTACCTGCATCCACCCCCAGCTCCACCTCCACAGAAAGGCAGAGAGCCAGACAGGAGGGGCAGAGCCACATTGTCCTGCTGGAGATCAGGGAGACCATACGGAGCAGCATAGATCTCCTCTCTCAGCTGGTCCACACCGACTCCTCATCCTCCAACCGCAAGCCCTTCCTCACCTATGTCGACCAGACCCTCACGGACACAGCGGAATCCCAGTACCAGGTGGTTCAGGAATGGATCACCGAGCTGCTTCACAATCCTCCAGATCCAGAGGAACCTGCTCCCACCCAGTCCAGGTCTGCTTCTCCACCCCAGGTGATGTCACTCCCATTCCAAGGCTTTCCACAGGCCCTCAGCTACCAGGGCTACAGCTACCAATAGGTCCAGCAGCACAGGCAGCAGCCCTTCCCAGTCCAGGCACAGGCTCATCGGACGCCACCGTTGCCACCGGTTCCACTGATGCCACTAATGCCACCCACGCCACTGATGCCACCAATGCAACCGATGCCACCCACGACATTGATGCCACCCATGCCAGTCCTCACACAGCTGCACACCAGACAGTCCCACTACACTTCTCCTTCCTCCACCCCACAGCCAAGCCCAGCCTCAGTACTTCTGTCATCGGTATTGGGACTGACACCTCATGGCATGGAGGAAGGAGCTCTCAACATCACAGGGTCTGAGCCAGCTGTCTGAGAGCTTCCTCAACACACCGTCACCTGTTGTCCTCTCAGGGCCAGGCACCCCAGTGGAGCTTCAGACCAGCACTCCAGCAGCAGCCACCTCCACAGCACCTGGACCCTTCACCCCTGAGACTGGGCACACCTCCGAGTGACCGATAAGATATCTGTTGGATGGGTTAAGATAGCTGTGGGATGGGTTGAGATATCTGTTGGATGGGTTAAGATAGCTGTGGGATGGGTTGAGATAGCTGTGGGATGGGTTGAGATAGCTGTGGAGATAGATAAACCTCCAGTGCAAGCATAGTGGGACTGTATGGTCCACCGTCCCAGGTGCCACACCTATGGCCCTTCATTATCAATACTAATGTAATCATTGATCCACACATGTCAACATAAACACAACTCTTCATTAAATGCCCTGTTCATTGTAGGCCCACCCAACATACATGGCCCGATATCATCCATGTGATGAGACAGGCTGAAGGAAGCATCCATTAATCATCTACCATCCTTTTCTTGCCACTCCACTGCTTCAGCTGGGGAGTTGCACCAGTGTTTCAGGAGGTTGCGCTGCTTCTTCCCTTCATGTGAGGCTCTGTTGGGTCCTTGCACATCCTCAGTGTCTATAAGGTTTTGCCCTTGCCTCCATTCCCCAGGCTCCATGTCCCCATTGCCTTGGTGGAGGTCCATGAGCCTGTTCTGCAAGACTGGGTAGCGGGTGCGCATGAGATTGTGCAGGATGCAGCAAGCTTCCATGATCCTCCTCACGGTCTCTGGGCGATGCTGCATGGTGTTGAGAAGTACCTGGAACCTGTTGGCCAGGATGCCAAAGGCGTTCTCCACCACCCACCTTGCCCTGGACAGCCTGTAGTTGAAGATCCTCTCTTCACGGGTGAGGCATCTGGAGGTATAGGGCTTCATGAGGTAGGTTCTGAGGGAGAAAGCGTCATCCCCCACAATGAAGTAGGGCAAATCTTGCATGTCGTTGGGCAAGGGGTCTGGATTTGGGAAGCCCATGATGAGGTTGCGTTCCAGCCCCTCCTTGAGATGACTGCCATTGTATACCTGGGCATCTGAAGATGAGCCGTTGCTTGAAGCATCGATGTACATGAACTTGTAGTCAGCATCGACCATGGCGAAGAGGACGATGCTGAAGAAGCCCTTGTAGTTGAGATAAGTGGACCCTGACTTGGCTGGAGCTTTGCAGGCCATGTGCTTGCCATCTATGGCTCCAACGGTTTGGGGGAAGTTCCACCTCTGATACCACTGCTCTGCAACTTTCTTCCATCCTTCTTCAGTGGAGGGGCACTGGAGGAGCTCCTCCAGGTATTCTTTGATGATGGCCTGCACCACTTCTCTGACCACAATGCTGATGGTGTTGTGTGGCACCCTCCAGCCAAACTGCATGCTCCTGTAGGTGGTCCCTGAGGCCAGGTGGCATAGAGTCAGTGCAACCTTGAGCCCAGGGTCCAGGCTGGGCCGGAAGTTGATGCTCTGCTTGGTCAACCTGGGTGTCAGCCGCTCCACAACTTCATCAAACATGGCTGGAGGCATCCTCATGAAGTTCTGGAATGCATGAGGGTCTTCGTTCCTCAGCTCCACCATCAGCTTGTTGTACAGTCCATACTCTGCTCTTCTCCCGATCCATCTTCGGACCCAGACGCTTCTTGGCCGCCTTCTTTTCTTCCCGTAGTAGAGTTCACAGAGCCTGTAGATGGCTTCGCACTGTTGCAGAATGATGGTGGCTACCAAAAGGAGTTTTTTACGATCCAAGGTGGACATGACTGGATGCTGTGGAAGAGCAAGAGGCAGATGAAGGCTGCAGAGGTCTGCACAGCTGGTCTGCTGGTCTGAAAGTGGGATGCAGATGAGTTGCTCCCCCTTTTTATAGGCAGTATAGGTGTCCCTTTGCATCCTCTAGGCATCCTCTAGGCATCCTCTATACATTCTTAATATCCGAGATAGGTCCCCTCTGCGAACGTTTTTTCCATTTTAAATGCTTTCTTTGCATGCTGCATCTGCTTTCATCCTTTCTCCGTCCATGCTACTAACGCTGCCCGTCCGTTCCGTGTCCATTCCGCTTCCTCCCTGTGTCTGTTTACCACTGGAGCGGATGTCAGTTGCACAGATGCGCAGCGGATGCCTAGCGGATGTCGCGGACGTATAACGGATGCCAATGGATGCAGAACGGATGTCCCCCGTATGCCTAGCGTATGCAGAACAGACGCATTGGATACGTTTTCCGCTCAAAAGTTTTGAGCAGCTCAAAACCTTTTGAGCAGATGAAATGTCAATAGACGGATGCTGGATGGATAGAGAGGAAGCACAACGGAGGCAGTGAGTACAGAACTGAAGCATCGTGTTAACCAACGGATGGCAAGTGTTTTTTTCTGTTTTACATCCTCTTTCCATCCGTTGGTGCAGTGTGACAGGACTTTAGCTGCTGCAGGACATAGAATCATATCAACTGAAACTGTAAGAATTAAAGAAACTTTGAACAGATAAGTAAATGCTTCTTGGTGAAAGGCCCATAAAATAAAATCTAATTAATGGAGATGAAAATATTGAAGTGTGCTGTACTATTTTACAATTTGTATTTCTTTTTGTAATTGAATATTACAAAATATTGAATAACTTAATTTGTATGGCTAATGAATAATGGAACAGAAAGGGTTTCTTATCTTTTATTAATATTAAGGAGATAATAAAATCATCAACCAAACTGTATTATGGCCCATTGTTGTAATCCATTCTGATGGTTCAGTAAATAATAGCAAAACTCCCTCTTCCTGTCCTATTAATTCAAAATTGAAAGGAAACAATTATGTGGCAAAAATATGCATGAAATTCATTCCATAAATGAAACTGGATAGAAAATCAGAATGTCCTTCAGAAATAATGAATTTATATTTTCTTGAATAAGTCTAAATAAGGTGAAGCTTTTTTCTAGCACTAGATAAACAATTCATTATCTTTAAACATTTGTGGCAGATTTAAGAAACTTTCATGTTATTTTTGACATTGTGTAAATCTTTTTTTTAAATACAGGAATACATATTTATCAAATATAAGCATCTGTTTCTTTTTGTCAGGTAAAAAAAGTTCCAAAAATATGAAAGGAAAAAAAATGGTCTAAAATAGTGGAATTAAAAGAAGATGTATGAACTGAATTTTGTAATGGAAAACATATTTCTGGCAAAATGATTTCCTTGTTGTTGAATTTATTATAGATTTTGGATTTGCTGGCTGAAATAAATCCAAATATCTAGTGTTGGAGCCTTACAAGTTTATCAGTGCCAGCCTACATATTAATCTCAATTTCACTGGAGAATATACAGGTGAAATTCAAAAAATTAGAATATCATGCAAAAGTTCATTTTTTTCAGTAATGCAATTTAAAAGGTGAACCTAATGTACGAGATAGACTCATTATATGCAAAGCAAGACAGTTCAAGCCATGATGTGTTATAATTGAGATGATTATGGCTTACAGCTCATGAAAACCTCAAATCCACAGTATCAGAAAATTAGAATATTGTGAAAAGGTTCAATATTCTAGGCTCAAAGTATCCCACTCTAATCAGCTCATTAAGCCATAACACCTGCAAAGGGTTCCTGAGCCTTTAAATGGTCTCTCAGTCTTGTTCAGTAGGAATCACAATCATGGGAAAGACTGCTGACCTGATAGTTGTGCAGAAAACCATCATCGAAACCCTCCATAAGGAGGGAAAGCCTCAAAAAGTTGCAAAAGAAGTTGGATGTTACCGAAGTGCTGTATTGAAGCACTTTAATAGAAAATTATGTGGAAGGGAAAAGTGTGGAAGAAAAAAGTGCACAAGCAGCAGGGATCACTGCAACCTGGAGAGGATTGTCAGGAAAAGGTTGGGAACTTTCACAAGGAGTGGGCTGAGGCTGGAGTCAGTACATCAAGAGCCACCACATGCTGACGGATCCTAGACATGGAGTTCATGTGTCGTATTCCTCTTGTCAAGCTGCTCCTGAATAACAAACAACATCAGAAGCATCTTACCTGGGCTCAAGAAAAACAGAACTGGTCTGTTGCTCAGTGGTCCAAAGTCCTCTTTTCTGATGAGAGCAACTTTTGCATCTCATTTGGAAACCGAGGATCCAGAATCTGGAGGAAGAATGGAGAGGCACACATTGCAAGATGCTTGAAGTCCAGTGTGAAGTACCACAGTCTGTGATGATTGGGGAGCCATGTCATCTGCTGGTGTTGATCCACTGTGCTTCATTAAGTCCAGGGTCAACACAGCCATCTACCAGGGATTTTTGGAGCACTTCATGCTTCCTTCCACAGACAAGCTTTATGGGGATGCTGACTTGATTTTCCATCAGGACTTGGCACCTGCCCACACTGCCAAAAGCACCAAAACCTGGTTCAATGACCATGGGATTACTGTGCTTGATTGGCCAGAAAACTCACCTGACTTGAACCCCACACAGAATCTAAGGGGCATTGCCAAGAGAAAGATGAGAGACATGAGACTGAACAATGCAGAAGAGCTGAAGGCCACTATTGAAGCATCCTAGTCTTCCATAACACCTCAGCAGTGCCACAGGCTGATAGCTTCCATGCCACGCCACATTGAGGAAGTAATTGCTGCAAAAGGGGCCCAAACCAAGTACTGAGTACATATGCATGCTTATAATTTTCAGAGATCCAATGTTGTTCTATTTACAATTCTTGTTTTATTGATTGCATGTAATATTCTAATTTTCTGAGATTGTGGATTTGGGGTTTTCATGAGCTATAAGCCATAATCATCTCAATTATAACACATCATGGCTTGAACTATCTTGATTTGCATGTAATGAGTCTACCTCATATATTAGTTTCACCTTTTACATTGCATTCCTGAAATAAATGAACTTTTGCACGATATTCTAATTTTTTGAGTTTCACCTGATAAACATAACTTTTTGCATCAATATGTTAGGGTTATGTTTCACAACTGGCTTGTCAAAAAGAATGTTTATTTATCAATCAACTTTAACTCATAGATCCTCTGGGATATGCATGAGTTCCAGAAGCAAAGGAAGAAAAAATACACGATCAATACTTTTATGCTTCCTCTTTGATTGCTTCCGAGGATCTCTTTTGAGACTTGTTGGTTTCCTATAACTTCATCTTCATGTGCATGCAACTTTTTGGCCATTTGTCATTGTGTAAGGATATGTGAAAATGACCTTATGATATGGAAATGAGACAGGAAGAAGCCTAGTTAAAATCATGTAAAGATATCTTAGTCTGTAGATGAAAAAGGGGCATGGGAACTGTCTCAGAAAGGACTCTTCCTAGTTTCCTATAAAGTCCAAGTAAAAAAGGGGAGAAGGACATTCAGATTTACACTAAATGATGTTAACCCTTGAAGGCAGTACAGACAAGAAGGACAAACCATGAGTTGTGAAGCTTTCTTTACTACAAGGTTACAGTAAATATTTAGATCAAGCTCTAATGATAGAAAATGGGTTGCATTTAAATGAACTTCTTTTGCCTCTAGTTGCTCACAGAACCTAGGATTCCATGTAGCTAAATTTGAAAAACCCTCTTCTAATTTTAGATATATCTTCTAAATTCTGTGCTAAAATTTCATGTCTAATTTCCAAAACAGTTTTCTCTTTTTCATTGAAGAGGTTTAATTTTCCCCTCATTTTATCATATCCTATATAATATAAACCCTGTTTCACCAGAAACAAACCTTATCCCAAAAATAAGCCCTATCATGTTTTTATGTGTGTGCCTAATATAAACCCCACCAACCACCCAAAAAACCCAGCTCTACTTAAAATCCTGTGCAGCCAGCCAGCTACATTCCAACACCACCACCAGCAGTCATGTGCAGCAAGAGCCAACACAGCTGCTAGCCCACTTCTTATGTTTGCTTGCAGCCACAATGGAACAGAAGGCTGAGTGGTGTTCTGATGCCACAGCTGTGGGACAAAATAGGTGTCGAGATATGGATGGCCTGACTGTGCAGGCTGTTAAGTAGAGCTTGTTTTTGAAGTAAGTTGGTGCTGGGTGCATGGAGCAGCTCCACCCCCCATCTCACTTTGTGGCCATGGCACCAGCTCAACCTCTTGCTCCATTGCAGCTGTGAACAAATAGATGAAATGGGCTGGTGATTACAGGGGGGCCTGCTGGATCAAGCTGTTGAAGCCACTGCCACAGGGTGAGGCAGGTGTTGGGGAATGTGTAACCTGGCTGTGGGAGGCTCTTATATATATACATATACAGGCTGCAGCTCCAATCTCCCACTTACTTACTTGCTTACTTACTGACTTACTTATTTAAAAACACACAAAAGAAACATGAAAACAAAAAGATAGAAAAGGGATTTCCAAGCTATATAAAACTGAGTAAAAAGTTCAAAGTAACAGTAAATTAGTATTGCATATTAAAATGATCAAACCCATTGTTAAAATGAAGCCAAGATTAAATAATTAACAAAAGTAGCCAAGATAAGATTCCTTTCAGAATAAACAATAAACAAGAGTTTCTAATTTTAAAAAAAAACCTCTTCTCCTTATTAATAAGTTAGGCAAAACCTAATGTATTAAACACCCTTATGTTAAGATAAATCCAAACTTCAAATGTGGTGTGAGATTACAGTATATAGAATTATATACAGTAGAATTATAGTCAGTTGCTGTCATTATTTGGCCTCCCTCTCTTTCAGTGGCAAATGCAATTGAATTCAGTAGTAATTAAAATGCGAAGAGGAAGATGTTTGCCTGAAAAAGAATAAAGTATTTGTTAACTGTCATTGCATAATAGAAACTAAATGGGAGGAAAAAATCTCTTTGTTTTCTGCTGTTCCTCTTAATTGAGATGCCTAATTTTTGGAATATATAGATGCATGCACATGAACACACAAACATAATTTCTCTGAATCAGAACTGCTGTGATTTGTTGGCCAGGGAAGATTGTCTTTTTAATTAAAAATATTAGCTTTTACGACATGGTGCCATTCTAGTATAATACCAAGCTTTCAAAATCAGCCCTTAGTATGACTACATGATATTAAGTGGTTAACTCTAGTCCATGGATTCTTGATGCATATCATTTTAGTGACATGTGTACCTCATAAAAAGGAAAGATGCTGGATGCATGGTTTTTTTTTTTTTTTTTATGGGAGCTAATTGGTGTATTTAAAAAAAATGCTTTGGAAGAGATGCTTCAGACCTCCTTTGCCATTCCATCTGCAGTTGAAAAAAATGCTCTGACTATGAAAGCTTTGTTCTTGAGATCTGTAAAAATTCAGAGACAGTGTGTCCCTCAAAATACAGAAGGCAGCTCTCTAAAAAAGAAAATGGCCAGGATGAAGGATAAGCTTTGTGGGTGTGTTCTTATACAAAATTGGCTCTGTTTATTCTAGCATTTAGAATATGTGGTTTTTTTTAATTCAACAGGATTCAATTCTAAGTCAACATGTATAAAATAGCATGGTAGGTTTCAATTAATCAAAGAACCAAATCTACATGTCTTAATCTACAGTGGTGGAACTGTTCTCAAGTACTGATGAATTTAAATATTTTCTTAAACATAGCCATCACTTATCAAGGTTTACTCAGTCTGCAACTGATTATAATGGGATTTGTTTATCAATTACAAAAAAGAGAGACAAAAATGATGAATTATGCAAAGGTACCTGTAAAGCAATATCCTCTCTCCCACCCTCCCTCCCTCCTCCCTTCCTTCTATTACACTTCATCTAATTATTGGAAATAAAGGTGGAGGTGAATCTATCCAGGCACATAAAAATGCTGAACTATTTAAATGTCAAATCTATTTAGAGGGAGGCTTAATGCACTACTGTGTATCTGCTGTATCTGGTGTAATACAAATATCATGACTGTAATAAATCATTATGTTGTTGCTGATGGGTTATAAATGTTCACTATGCCATGGCAAACAATTGTTTTTTGCATGGAACTGATGGCTGCTATTACCTGACAGATTACCTCAGACTTTGTTAAATGAGAGTCAAAGGATCGAATAATATCATGAAGAAGTGTCTGTGCTGAACCGATTGATATGTTTTTAATTTTAAATCAAATTTTAATTCGGTTGCTTGGTGTACTCAAGCAGAACTTATGAAATTTAATATATAAAATATTCATATGCATAATAATTGAGTTTGTAATGTTGGTTAGTCCCATTGCTCAGGAATGCAAAGAGTTTCTTCATTCATAATTTAAAGTTTTGTAATCTTCACCAATGCAGTTAGGAACTTTCAACCTTTCCCAACTTAAAATTTCTCAAATATATTGAGAAATTAACTTCCAGAATTCTCAGAAAGCATGTTCAAAGCCCCTCCCCCCAAAAAATTCATAACATCTTTATATCCCACAGGGAATTGGATATCTTCTTACTATCAGTCAAATCCTACCATTCATCATTGTATATTACATAACTGCTTTTTGCATGTATATCTGTATAGAGATCGATACCATGGGGCAGGGGTGTCAAACTTGCATCATCACGGTGGCATCATGTTAGGTATTGGAACTTTTTTCCCCTTTGCTAAACTGGGTGGGGACGGGGCCAGCACATGTCACATCTGGCCTGAAGGCAATGAGTTTGACACCCCTACTCTTGGGGATCTTATTTCTGGATGGTAACCACCCATTATTTAGCAAGTGACACTGTTAAATCTGATATCATTATTGATGTCAACTATCCTTGTGTTCTGAAAGCAAATCAAGAGCATGAAGTTTGGGAAATGCCAAATAAATGGAAATTCAAACTATCTTTCTCTAATAAATGGTCTTTTCCAGATTTGTATATCTGCATTTTCCAGAATTGACTTTGAAGCCTGGGATTTTTGGGAATTGTATTCCCTACATATCTGGTGGGGACTATATTGGAAAATATTATTATGTTGTGTTATTGTAGGCCATACAGGTAAAAAAAAAAATATCATTTTTTTCTTTTCATTAGTCTCTTGAAAAAAAATAATAATACATGATCTACTTACTGTACTTGATATGGTCAAAGTTAAAGCCCATGTCACACTGCCCAACGGATGCAAAAAGGACACAACGGACGAGCAAAATGTTCCTTCCGTTGTTATCCGCTCTCAAAAGGGGCAAAAATTTGCATAACTGGAGCGGATAACACGGACGCGGGGAGGATGCAGGGCGGATGCAAAGCAGATGCGGAAAGGAAGCCCAGCGGATGGAAGTGGATGGGAGCGGATGGCACATCCGCTGGGCTTCCGGGGGGCCTCAGCAAAGTGGACGCGGAATGGATAAAGCGGATGCACAGCAGACGCGGAACGGATGAAGCGGATGCACAGCGGATGCACAGCGGAAGCCTAATGGATGCCTGGCATTAATTGCGCATGCGGGGAGGATGCATTGTGTCAGCCCCGTGGATATAACGGAAGCAGCTCAGAAGCAGGTCGCCATTTAGAGGAAAGACCTGCTGCCAGACCGATTGGCTGCCTTGCCTGCCCTGCCTGCATGTCTGCCTGCAAGCCTTGGTACCAGCCTTGGTGCCAGCCTTGGTGCCAGCCTGCCTGCAAGCCTTACTGCCAGCCTGCCTGCTAGCCTTGCTGCCTGCCTTCCTGCCAGCCTTGGTTCATGTCTGCCTGCCAGCCTTGGTGCCTGCCTGCCTGCCTGCCAGCCTTCCTGCCAGCCTTGGTGCCTACCTGCCTGCCAGCCTTCCTGCCAGCCTTGGTGCCTGCCTCCCTGCCAGCCTTCCTGCCAGCCTTGGTTCATGTCTGCCTGCCAGCCTTGGTGCCTGCCTGCCTGCCTGCCAGCCTGCCTGCCAGCCTGCCTGCCAGCCTGCCAGCCTGCCTGCCTGCCAGCCTTCCTGCCTGCCTTGGTGCCAGCCTCCCTGCCAGCCTTCCTGCCAGCCTTGGTTCCTGCCAGCCTCCCTGCCAGCCAGCAACCCCACAACCATGCGGAAGCACAGCAAGCCTCAGCCATCTGCTGCCAGCCCTGGCAAGAGGGACAGGGCTACCATCCCGCCCCCTGGCCCTCACTCTGGTTCTGCTGGGGCTTCTGCAGCACGGGCTCGCTCTTCTGGGGCTGGCGCTTCTGCTGCTTCTGCTTCTGGAGGAGCTGATGACAAGCACTCCAGCACCAGCCACCTCCACAGCACCTGAACCCTTCACCCCTGAGACTGAGCGACCAAGAGGAGTGCGAGAGACTCATTTTTATTTTATAGCTTGTTGTTAATAAAGTCTATTTATGATTCACACACTTGCTTCATTTCTTTTTTTTAATAAAGTCTTGATGGAAACTTTTAGAAATGGTTTAAGCCTTTGCATGCTTGTGGGATGGGTAAGGATAGCTTTGGTATGGGTTAGGATACCTGTGGGATGGGTAATAGCTGTGGGATGGGTTAGGATAGCTGTGGGATAGATAAACCTCCAGTGCAAGCATAGTGGGACTGTATGGTCCACCTTCCCAGGTGCCACACCTATGGCCCTTTATTATCAATAATAATGTAATAATTATCCACACATGTCAACATAAACACAACTCTTTATTAAATGCCCTGTTCATTGTAGGCCAACCAAACATACATGGCCCAATCTCATCCGTGTGATGAGAAAGGCTCAAGGAAGCATCCATTAAGCATCTATCATCCTGTCTTGCCACTCCACTGCTCCAGCTGGGGCAGTGATGGTGTTGGGTGGCACCCTCCAGCCGTACTGCATGCTCCTGTAGGTGGTCCCTGAGGCCAGGTGGCGCAGAGTGAACGCCACCTTGAGCCCAGGTTCCAGGCTGGGCCGGAAGTTGGTGTTTGCCTTGGTCAACCTGGGTGTCAGCCGCTGCACAACTTCATCAAACATGGCTGGAGGCATCCTCATGAAGTTTTGGAATGCACGACTGTCTTTGTTCCTGAGCTCTAACATCAGCTTGTTGTACAGTCCATCCTCTGCTCTTCTGGCGAACCATCTTCGTACCCAGATGCTTCTTGGCCGCCCCTTTTTCTTCCCATAGTAGAGTTCACAAAGCTTGTAGATGGCTTCGCACTGTTGCAGAAGGATGGTGGCTGTCAAAAGGACTGTGTTATGATCCACGGTGTACATAACTGGATGCTGTGGAAGAGGAAGAGGCAGATGAAGGCTGCAGAGGTCTGCAGCAGGGCTGCTGTTCTGAAAGTGAGATCCAGATGTGTTGCTCCCCCTTTTTATAGGCAGTATAGGTGTCCCTTTGCATCCTCTAGGCATCCTCTAGGCATCCTCTAGATATCCTTAATATCTGAGATAGGTTCCCTCTGCAGACGTTTTTTCTGTTTTAAACACTTTGTTTCCGCTATCCGTTCTGCATCCGTTCCGCTTCCTCCCTGCGTCCGAGAGGATGGAGTTGCGTGGATGCACAGCGGATGCCTAGCGGATATAGCGGATGCGTAGTGGATGCAGAACAGACGAATTGGATACATTTTCCGCACAAAAGTTTTGAGCAGCTTCAAACTTTCTGAGCGGATGAAACGTCAATAAACGGATGCTGGACAGATAGAGAGTAAGCAAAACGGAGGCAGTGAGTACATCGCGTTAACCAATGGTTGGCAAGCTTTTTTGTCCGTTTTACATCCTTTTTGCATCTGTTGATGCAGTGTGACAGGGGCTTTAAAGAAGAGTCTCGCAACATAACTGTCAGACATGTCCACGCTGCAGTGGGCAATTAAATATTTTGTTTGGGACTTTATTCTTGTCTGCAATGAAGATTCTATCGATTTGAACTGTGTCAGGAAATCTTCTGCCAAATCCAGCGAAGAGGTAAATTAATGTCACAATGTTGTGGTTGGAAGTTGGGAAATAATAATCAAGGAAGAATAAGAGAAAGGGGGATGAAAAGCCAGTCTGCATACAAAGGTAAATAATAGATCAGGGAAAGAAGAAATAAGAAGGATGGATGCATTGTCAACTCTCCGTCACATGATCTTCTTAAGGAATGGGTTTATAGCTTCCAAAATTTAACAGAACAAAGATAGGTAATTCCTATTCATAGTTTCTCATCACTGCTTCATGACCATATCAACTCAATGCATTATGAGACCTTAGTAAGTGGGGATGAAATGTGTTTGTCTTTGAAAGAACATCATTCCCTTTAGAGCAACCAATGTGGTTAATAAGATGTTCTGGCTTTTGTTAGTCTGCATGCACACTTCACAGCTGGAAACAGTCTGCCTACTAGTTCACTGAAACTGTTATTCTCAGCAAATCAAATGCCTACAGCAGATTTACTTTTGTTTTATACTAGATACACTTTCTATCTCAGCACAAGATGTTTTTGAACATAGTTTATGTCCTTTTGAAGGCAAAAAGTGCTTGAAGCATCTGTTACAGATAAAGTACTGTTCTTATTAATAAGCAAGATCCTTGACTATATCAGTTTTGAGAAATAAATAGACACCAAAAGCCACTCAAACATTCAAACCCAGACTGCCTCATTTCTGTTCTCCAGCAAGGTCCAATATTTATAACACTCACTTCCATCCCAAGAATTCCACGCAGAATTCTGTGATGTGGGAGTTCCATATCAACAAATGTATTGAACAAGTCCTTTGATCTCAACAAGTGCATTGCAATGATCTAATGCAAAAGTGCTGTCTTGGCTGCATTCCCAGTACAATCTCTTTCTGTACTGCCATGCCCCCAGATATAATTTGTGTAGATATTGTTGTTATTCTGGCTCCATCGAGTGGCCAGGGCCAAATACTCATCTGCATTCTTTGGAAGCTGACCTGGCCCAAAAAGCAAGTTCATCCTGGGAAACTAGACTCCATTTCCTTTAGCATTCTGAGGAAATAAGGAATAATGGATGGAAACTGAACAAGGAGAAATTTAACCTGGAAAGAAGGAGAAACTTTCAGACAATGAGAACAATCAACCAATGGAACAACTTGCCATCGGAAGTTGTGAGAGCGCCATCAGTTGAGACTTTCAAGAAGAGATTGGACTGCCATTTGTCAGAAATGGTGTAGGGTCTCCTTCTTGGGCAGGGGGGTTGGACTAGATGACCTACAAGTTCCCTTCCAATTCTGATTATCTGTTATCTGAAACAGAATTATAAACAATTATAGAAACAATTATACCTGTTTTTATTCATTTGGCTAGAAGGAAACCCTGCATAAACTATGAGGCTGTCAATTCCATGAAGCATTTTTTCCCTTAGTATGTCAAGTATAATTCTAGGTCATCATTCTAAGTCAGGGGTGTCAAACTCATGGTGTCATGTTGTTGTCATGTGATGTATCATGACTTTTCCCCCTTCACTAAGCCGGGGGTGGGCATGGCCAGCATGTGATGCATCTGGCTGTAGCCTGTGAGATTGACACCCCTGTTCTAGGTAGTCCAGAAAAGAAGCACCATCCACAAGTACTAATGCTACATTTATTATATGGTTACAATAATTTTACAAATCTGAAAGTACATTTTCCCCCCTGTATTTAGTCTTAAAAAAACTAGGAATAGTCCCTTCTGGAAGGTTTGCCATGCTCCCAATCATTTTACCTTTAACCAGTTCTGAATCAGTAAGCTGTATAAATCCCTTTTCTTCCTCAGTTTTCTAGCTCAATGGGCAATAAAAATAAGATGTTTCCTATGCACTCTTTGTTTCTGATTGACATTTTTTTCTTTGCTTCTGCTAAAACACTTTGGGTAGAGCATTTATAGTATTAAGCTAAATGCATAACAATATTATGGATCAGTTTATAGTATTGTGTAATGGCCATTAATGTTTGCAGTCACTAACATGGCATGAAATTCAACTCCACTACAATCAATAGCACCTTGACAAATCATGTTGATAGCATGCAAATTGCTCCTTTGTTCAATGCTATATTCTACATGGTTGGCATCAGATGGCTCTATAGATTTTTCAGAGCTTCTGAAATTATTGCCCGTACAAAAGTATGTAGGTAGATCAATTCAAAATTTATTGGTGGAAATCTTCCATATAATTAATGTAGGACTCTTTTTAGGTCCCAGCACTTTTATCAGTCCCTGCACCAATAAATACATCAGCAATGCCTTCTTTGTTTATATTATTTATATCCTTTCTGACAGTATACGTAATAATATGTAATGTGTGAACTGTGTGAATTTCCACATAGGCAAACTTAGTGGAGTTCCGTAAGATGAAGTGTCAGTAAAGGGATTCAGGAAGAATTACCTGGAAACTTAAATGAAACTTGTAGCAGTTCTAAGGCAGAAAAAGGTTAGTCCATTCTCATTACCACCATTCAGACTTTATCATTTGCAACTAAAAATAATTCCAATTTCACCATTGTCCTTAAGGTTGTCAATAGCTTCTAAAATAATTCCAGATTTGTTTGACAAATTTGTGGCAAATAAATATTCAATAGGAGAAAGATTTCCCAAAAGATTGTAAGCCCATGTCACACTGTACCAACGGATGCAAAGAGGATGTAAAATGGACAAAAAACCTTGCCATCCATTGGAAAACGCAATGCATCCGTTGTGTACTCACTGCGTACGTCTTTCACACGCTGTATCCATCGAGCACTCATCTACTGCTATTTCATGAACTTTCTGCCGCGTATGAGCTACATCCACGACACATACGGGCAACAAATGTTCTATGTCCGTTGTCACCCGTTACATGTCCGATGTATCCTCTTGGCATCCTCTGGGCATCCCCTCAACTCACATCCACTGCAGCTGAAAACGGAAAGAGGGAGGAAGTGAAAGGTACTCGGAACGTCCACACAGCGTTAGTAGTATGGACATAGAAAGGATGTAAGTGGATGCATCTCATATATAAAGCATTAAAATGGACAAAACGTTCATATATGGGACGTATCTCAGATATATAGGATGTCTTGAGGATGTCTAGAGGATGTGGAAGGACACCTAGCAGAAAACCAACATTTCCTATAAAAAGGGGGAGGAAATCACCTGAATCTCACTATCAGTCCAGCAGCCCTGGTGTGCAGACCTCTTCAGCCTTGCTCTTGCTCTTCCACATCATCCATTGATGTCCACCATGGATCATCGCACACTCCTTTTGGTAACCGCCATCATTCAATACCAGAACCAAGCCCTCTTCAGACTGTTTCACCTTTTCTAAGCAAGGAGAAGGAGACGTCCAAGAGCTGTCTGGGTCTGAAGATGGATCGGGAGAAGAGTGGAGTTTGGACTCTATGATATCTGTGGTGTCCGAGGAACCTGGGTGTGGACTGGGAAGGGCTGCCCCTGCTGTGGGAAGTCCTGGTAGTGGTAGGCTTGGTAGGCGAGGGGCTGCTGAAATCCATGGAAGGGCTGTGACATCACCTGGGGTGAAGGAGCAGACCTGGAGTGGGTAGGAGCAGGTTCAGCTAGGCCTGGAGGGTGGTGCAGAAAAGCTGTGATCCTCTCCTTCATCGCCTGGTACTGGGCCTTGGGCATGTCCATGAGGGTCTAGCTCACGTACGTGATGAAGGGCTTGCGGTTAGAGGATGGTATGTCGAAGTGGACCAGCTGGGAGAGGAGATCTGTGCTGGCTTTGATTGTATCCCTGATCTCCAAGAGGACAGTGTGGCTCTATCCATCCGGTCTGCCTCTCTGCCTGCTTTCTGTGGAGGTGGAGCTGGGGGTGGGTGTGGGTTGGTCTCTGGTGGCTGCTTCTTCTTGCTCCATCTGAGACAGGGGATCCTCCACGTCCTCTGGCATGGGGATTGCAGCTATTGGGGGGGTCTCTGCCGTGGGGCCCTCCAAAGACACCTGCCTGGACACAGTAGCTGTCTCCTGACTGGAAGAGGAGTGGCTCTCTGTGGGCTGTCTGAGGGAGAGGGTTGACAGAGGGGCTGCTCCTCAGTGGCGGATCTCACCCTCCAGGAAGCTGCACCTGGCCATGACATAGGTCTCCCGGTCAGTGAGCTTGACAGCAGCCTGTCCAGATTTCTTCAGGTGCAGCTTGCTATACCAGCTGTGCAAGTGCTTCCACCATCCAAGGAGTACATCTGAAGTGTAGCCCAGGCTCTCCACCTTCTCTCTCCAAACTGCCTGCTTCAGCTTGGTGTCGCGATAGAGCCTGTGGCCCTTCCTCCACAGGTACTCATTCTCCCTCAGCCATTCCAGCACCTCCTCCTCATGGTCTTCGGAAATGGAGTACTGTTTCCTCTCCCCCTTCTCCTTGCCTTGCCTCTTCCTCCCACTGGCATGGGCTTCAGGGCCTTCAGCAGCAGGGCTTTGAGGGCCTTGTGGCTGGTCCATCAGCAGCAGCAGCAGGAGAAGCACCAGCAGCAGCAGGAGAAGCACCAGCAGAAGCAGGAGAAGCACCAGCAGCACCAGCAGGAGAAGCACCAGTAGCACCAGCAGCACAAGCAGCACCAACAGCAGCAGCAGGAGAAGCACCAGCAGCACCAGGAGCACCAGCAGCAGCAGCAGCAGCTTCAGAGTCAGCGCCAGGGGGTGGGATGGTGGTTCTGTCTTTCTTGTCAGGGATGGCAGGAGTAGGCACAGGCTTCCTCTTCTTCTCCATGGTGTTCTCTCAAGATGTCTCTGGCAGCAGGTCTTTCCTCTGAATGCTGATTGCTTGCAAGCTGCATCCTTTTATATCCGCGGAGCTTTCACAATTCATCCTCCCTGCATGCGCTGTGAACACTTTGCATCCTGTACGCATTTGCTATGCATCCTATAGGCGTCCGTGATGCATCCGCGACATCCGCTACACATCCGCTACGCATCCGCTCCTTCCGCTACGCATCCGCTTCGCTATTCTCCCCCGGAAGCCCTGTGGATGTGTCATCCACTTCCATCTGCTTCCATCCACTAGGCTTCCTATGAACATCCGCTTTACATCCCCGCTACATCCTCCCAATGTCCGTTCCTTTCCGTTGTTGTCCGCTCTGTTTATGCAAATTTGGGGCACTTTTGAGAGCGGATAACAACGGATGGAAAATTTGCTCGTCCGCTGTGTACTTTTTACATATGTTTTGCATATGTCGGCCAGTGTGACCTAGCCTTTAATGAAGGATACTTTCAGAATTGGGCTGCAAACCTCTAAAAAGCCACTAGATGTCAACAAAAACATACTTCCATATCTTTTTGCTGCAAACTACTGATTCCCTGGATTTTTGCAACCCAAATTTGATGACACTAATTATTCAGATATATACTATTTGTATATGTATGTGATGTAAGACTGGAAGGTGCCTAACCCGTTTGACAGTTGGAGTATTTACAAAATAATCTCATGGACTTTTTTTTTACCTTTGATATGGTTAAGGTTTCTATAGATGTGATTTTAAGATCTATATCATCTATTTATAAAGTGTTGTTCTAATTTTTTTTCATGAACAGTTTCATTATATAATATAATATATAAATATGATCACAGACCCAAACTCTGGCTCAGATATGTAGATGACACCTCCATAATCTGGCCACATGGGAAAGAAAAACTGAACAACTTCCTCATACACTTCAACAGCCTATACCCCAAAATTCAATTCACCATGGAAAGAGAAGCCAACAATCAACTTCCCTTCCTAGATGTCTTAGTATACAAAAAAACCCAATGGCTCCCTAGAACACACCATCTACCAGAAGAAAAAACATACAAACTGCTATCTACATGCACTCTCACACCACCACCCAGCACAGATCAATTCCGTAGCCGAGACACTCATCTCCAGAACAAAATGCTTAGCCGATGAACAACACTTAAAAACCGAACTACACACTCTCACGAATGTACTTACAGCCAATGGATTCCAAACAAAAGAAGATTACCCACCTAATCCAAAAAGAAACCCCAACACAAAAGCCAAGACAGAGAACAAAAGAATGGCAAAGCCCTCCTCCCATATATAAAAGGCACTACAGACAAAATCAGCAAGATCCTCCAAAAACACAACATTAAAACAGCATTCTGCACAAACAGAAAAATATCCACCATCCTAAGAAACCCTAAAGACAAAATTGAGTTAAAAAACCAAGGAATATATGAAATCTTTTGCACTGCCTGCCCCACCACATACATCAGACAAACGAATAGAAGAATAAGTGCATGCATTGAAGAACACAAGAACTCAATCAAAAAAGAAGAACTGACCTCTTCCCTGGTCTAACACCTCAAAGCCACAGGACATGAAATTGACTTTAAAAATACCAGAACTATCACCAAAACCGAACACTTCAACAACACAATAATCAGAGAAGCCATAGAGATAGAAAAACACCCACACAGCATGAATAAATGAGATGATTCCTCCCTCCTACCAACCATTTGTAAACCTGCCCTCATTAATAAACGAGTACCTAACATGAAGAATGACACCAGACCCACACCCACGAGTGCCACACAAGATGCTACGACCACACTTCCATGTAGAAAAAAGACTCACACCCACACAGAAGATGAGACATGACCACGTACCAGAAGCCATACCGCAGCTGCACCACTACCCACTTCAAACCTCTCTGACCCATACAAGAAGCGAACTGACACCCACCATGAAGATGTGGCACGCCAACAAACGTGAAGCCAAACAACAGGATCACAGCTCACTAGCTCAAATCCCCCAGCAACTAAGACTAACCTGAGCACAACCAAGCCCCCCCGAACAGAACACCCCCCCAGCCAATCAGAACACAGCTGAGCCCCCACCCAATCAAGTCACACCCCCACTAGCAGTTAAAAGGAAGAAGCAGCTGCAAGCTCATATTACTCTGAGAAGCACAGAGCTGAAGAAACAAGCCTGAAGATGATGAATGAGACTTCATCGAAACATTGCCTAGATACTTCCAATTTTACGCAGCAGAAAACCCAAATAACCAAAGATACACACACACACACACACACACGTGTGTGTGTGTATGTGTGTGTGTGTGTGTCTGGTGTTCTAATGAATTCTGCATAGCTGTTTTTGAAGATTGTGTCATTTTTTTAATATACAGGCTTTACTAATGCTTTAGATATTGTTCTACGTGCATCATCAGACATTCTACCCAATTTTTAAAAGACTTATGGCTGTACTGTATTTATACCAATAAAACATTTTCCACACAAAAATAATTGTTCCTATCGCACATATTGTCTCTTTTCTTGTACATGACCAGAATGTCAAACATGGATCTATAAAGAATATGCTATTGCAGTCATTTTTTTTACTCGCCTGTATCATATAATTCTTAATCTCAGCAACAGAAATGATGGGATGGGAGGGAGGGTGGGAGGGAGGGTTGAAAAAAATCCATCTGTTCAGGTCCAAACTAAGTGAAAAGCACTGGAAACAACATGGAGGCTGATTGGAAAGTAAGGTTTATTGATGATGCAGGGTTAGTGGTTCTGGTGCATCTGATAAAATGGACCTGAGAGTGGCTTTTATACCTTCTTTGGCCTTTGTATTTGAGCTTCCTGTTCCTGTGCAAGAACATGTCCTCTAATATTCTATTAGCTGTTATCAGATGCCTATGGGAGTCATGTAGGGGTCATAGCTGGCTCTATAGGAAAAAGAGGAAATGGAAATCCTAGGTGCTTGCTGAGCTAATCTGGTCAACCTCTGGTTTATTGTTTATCTAAGCTCCCAGATGAAGGTTGGACTGCTCTGGGGGGTCACACAATGAAGGGGATTGTGTTCTGAAAGGGTATTGGGCAATTCCTATTATGGCTAATAATTTTTGTCCTGTGTTGGATCTTGGTTGAGGGGCTGCTTCTAATCTTACCATTCTGCCTTTGTTTCAAAATATCCTGTCTTGACTATATTATCAAATCTGCATTTCTAAAAGCTGCTTCCTCAGTTTCTGCTTTGGGACAGGGACACTGAGTCTGCTTTCTGTCTTTGAAGAGCATGTTTCTCCAGTTCTCATTTAGGAAAATATAATATTCTACCTTTTTAAATATCCCTCAAAATATTTCATTCTTCTAGGAGGGAGGGTTGGTTCCCACGGAAGGAAGGATGGAAGGAAGGAAGGAAGGAAGGAAGGAAGGAAGGAAGGAAGGAAGGAAGGAAGGAAGGAAGGAAGGAAGGAAGGAAGGATCACCATTCTTAGTCAAACAACCTCCTATTCATTTCCACTTAACTTATTTGACTTTATCTCCCTAAATGTAACTGAACACTGTTTTACTTTTTCTAATATTTGTCTACACATAAGTACCTTCTCGATATTGTTTTGCCCAAACAAGCTGAATGATTATTTTTAGTTTTGTTCTGTTTTGTTTTTAATTAGTGAACTATATATAGGCTTCACAGTTCTGTACACTGTTGTTCATTTTCTCTATCACTACTGGGAATTGTAAGTTTTAATTTTGTATTTACTTTGATATGACAGAAATGGAAGGAAGGAAAGACAGACAATCAGCATTAAAATATTTAAATGTAATTTCAGGCTTTTGCCTGAAAATATAAAATAATGGGGGTGGGGGCTAAACTAATGGGGTTGGGGGCATATCTAGGAAAAAAAGGCAGAAAATGGCCAGGTCTAAAGAAAAGTTAGATTTTATTCAACTTTATTATAATGAGGCTACATTCATCTAATGTGGTTGTTGGCTCTTTAGCAAGGCTTCTTTCCTCCTTTCATTCCTCTCTGGTTTGTTTTCTTAGCTGTCTTTGTTCTATTTTCTTGCTGTTGTTGTGGTGGTGGTGGTGGTGGTGGTGGGTTTTTTTCTTAAACATTTTTAACAACTGCAAACTGCCCAGAGTCACTGAGAGTCAAATGGCATATTATTATTACTGTAGCTGGTTTTCACGGTCATTATTAATATTACCTATTTATTGTTTTCAACATGAAAAAGTACATTAGAAATTATTCTAGGCTTTAAATATAAATTCCTCCCAAGATACAAAGGAATGAGGAGATTTGGAACTGTCAGGTTTGAAGCTGCATTTTGCAGCCTGCTATCTGGCTTGGATAAAAAAAAATAGGTGCTGCTAAGAATAAGAGTAAAATAAGAGTAAAATAAGAATAAGAATAAAACTTAGAAGAGCACAACCTGAGGTTTGGATGGCATGGTTTCTCTCATATAATAAAGTAAAAATTAATGTAGATTTAAAACAAAAACACAATATTAGGAATGTCCTTTTCATAATTTGGAACAGATATAAATCCAACCCAAAAATGTCTTTGTAGATATCAACACAAAAACCATTTTGTAGAAAAGAAACAGCAGACAAAGCCAAGATAGTTAACATACAATGTCAAGAGCTCTTAGAACAAGAATGTGAGAATATAAGATGAAATCAAGAGCTCAATTTACTAGCGAAGGAATTATATTTTTCTATGCACAGTTAAGAGAAAAATGTGAAGTAGATAACAGAACATTTGGAATTGAATAGCACAAGAACAAGATAGAATTTGAAAATGAGCTATGTACAAATGATGAACATGTAATTATTAAAATGAATGAACTTTTGTTGAACATAGAAACAGAAGAAGAACAAGGAAAAGAATGTCTGAACTTAAAACTTTGGAGATAATAGTGTGAATGAAAAAATGGGAAAATGTATGGTTGAAAGGATTGAAATTCACATTATATTAGAACTTAAAAGAGAAATATTGATATATGTTGATATATGTTGATATATGACTTCAGAAAAATTATTTATTTGCAAAAGTACTTCAAATTTATGAAATAAATTTGGAAAACATTAAGGAGCATTTTATTATGCCTGGTGCTCTTGCAAAAAAAAAAAAAACAGAAAACTTTGGGTTCAAATCCACACAGCTAAATAATTTTTTCAAGATTAATATTCAATAGAAAAATATTTTTTTCATTGATACTAATGGATATCAACTAGGAAGGAGTTTTAGAATACTGTTTTTATATATGATAACTGCTGCAAGATTATTATATGAAGAAAAATGGAAAGAGTCTGAAATAACCACAATGGAGGAATGGCTGGTGAAGATGACAGAATTAGCAGAGATGGAAAAAAAAAGTCTTGTTTGATTAAATAAAGGATAATAACTAAATTTATTAGTGACTGGAAACTTTTATGAACTTTTTGATGAAGCAAGAAAAAAAAGAACAGGTGATATAAGGGTTTGCCTGAAACAAAGGATAGACTATGGAAAATCAATAAACTTAAAGAATTGGAAAGATACAGAGAGGAAGTAATGTATAAATGTTGTTAAGAAGACTGGAAGCCTTTTTATTTCTTTCTCTACACTTTTTTCATCTACCTACAACTGCTTTTACTGTTTTTACTTCTTTATTTCACAATTTGTTGTGCTTTTATACTTTTAAAAATTGTTTAGTAAAAATTATGTATAGAAATTGTGGGTTTTGAAGGAGTGTTTGGTTTGATCATTTATCTGTTAGAATGTTCTCTTGAAAGAAAACTGCCAAACAGGAGCAACTCTTGCACCCACTGAGTTGTGGTGAATCATGGGTCAGTGTGATCCAACCATAGTATTTGGCATCACCTGACCATCCTACATTTTGTATGTACCCTGTGAATATGCAGAAGTCACTTTCCTCAGGATGAGGCCAGTAGCTGAGCAAGATCAACTACTGGCCTCATCTTTCATTCTTTCCCAAGATGAGGAACAATCAACTTTCCTCAACATAAGGAGGATCATCTCTATCTTGATGTTTTTAAGTTGAGTAGATTGATTCTCTGAATGACAAGAAGCACTAAAATATGCTGGCTTTGGCCCACCCATTATTCCATATCCAGTGTAGTAGAATACTGTTAAAAACATAGGAAGAACTCTATTAATAAAGGAAGCAAGTTTAGTCATGAAAATTCAGCAGTACTAACCATGGTGTCATTTTATCTACTTGGGGGGGGGGGGGAGAAGCTTGTTTCATCTCTGTATTTCAGGCAACTTAAAGTGATAGGTTTAATAGAGAGAGATGCAGGGGGATGAAAGGAACTAAAATATGGATACTAGATTCTTTTGAGCTTTATCTTTTCCTCTAGAGTATTCATCCATTAAAGTATGATGCAAGTAATTAAAAACAAAAACAAAAGGCAACTCTCCTGAGAATTAAACACTTTCAGAATAAGAAAAGGATTTTACACATAAGACTTCCATATTATGTTGACTGCTTCTACCCCAACTGTTTGATTGGAGCACTGTTTATGTCTATGGTCAATCTTACAGATTTTATAGTCACAGATGAACTATTTGTATGTTCCTTATAATTTATTTCTTAGATTTCTATTCCAAGCACAAGGTAGTCTAATGAGAAACACATCCTCTAATTATCTTGGAATTCCAAGGTAAACCAATGAATTTTCCAAGATGCAAACTTGAACCTGGATTTTCCCAGTTCTAACACAACACAACCATAACCATAACCCCTACAAAAACTACATTCATAAAATATCCTTTTATTTCAAGATAACTCTAGTTCAGTAATTGAGGAACAAGGCTGGCACAGAGAAAAATCAGCAACATAGCCATTGGATGTTTTCTCACCCCAGACATGAGCACATCTACATGCAGGCAAACTTTTGAAAACAATTGTCTTGGAAACTGAGAATGCATGCTGAAATGGCTGTTCAATCATATTGAACATTGCCCTTTTATTTTATTAGCACTGTTATAAGCTTATTATTCAGAAACAATTTCAACTGAAATCAAAGTGACTGCTTAATAAATACGGTGACATTCACTACTGGGGAAAAATATGATGCTGAGGTAGATAGTGTAGATACTGTAGATACTGACCTCTCATGCTATTTTTTGTTTGGTAACAACTTCATGTAAAGTGCAACCTGTAAGCAAATAAACATAACATGCAATTCAATGCCATCACTAAATTAGCTTTCATTGGTGAACTGATTATCATTTTGCCAAGAATATTTACTTTTTTAAAAAGAATTTAGTATAATGATATCCAAATTATATGTTTGGAGATTATTCCATTCTCACTTCCAGAAATTTAGCTAGAATAATCACATTGCATTTAACTTTTAACAAAGTTCTTGTTACTCAGTCTAAGTTCCTCCATGCAGAATCATTTATAATAGTTTCTCATTAATGCAAAACCATTGCTCCATGAAAAAATGGGCAAGGTCTCATAACATCAAAAATTGAAAAGTAACCTTAGTGAAAAAAAAAAAATTCAGCATCCCTTATCTAAAATGATTTTTTGCCTGCAGTGTGTTATTATATCAATTATTCATCTGCATATGATATTTATAATAAATGGGTTTCCCATGTTAAAACTAGAACTACACTTGTATCAAATGCTTATAGTAAAAAATCAAGTGCAAGATTGTACTGGCACAGGTTTTGAAGATGCTTCAAAGATTCTCAGAGATTTTTGCATTGTAAACATATTCTTTTTTAAAAAAAAATGATATACATAGTACTGTTATTCATGGAGCTTTAACAGGAAAATGAATATTCCTCCATATAAAGCTTTGCTTGTTCTCGGTGTATCTTTTCATGTGAATATACATTTAATTTACAAACATGGTGCCTTCATATTTGTGAAGGCTAGAGATGCTTTGAAAATAATTTGGAGTTGTGGTTCAGCCTTGCATGAACATAACACCTCTCTACTCTTCATTAAAGCAGCCTGTCTTTTTCTAGAGTTCTAAAGCAGTGGCACTTTTTAAAAAAACATACTTTCACAAAGTTTGAACAAGTGTAGGTTATTTTAATACAAAGGTCTTCTTCTAAGGCATTTTTGAAGCTTATATAGCTCTTGTGTTTGTCTTAGCTCTTTGACAGTTCACATACGAAAGCCCCTGTCACACTGCACCAACGGATGCAAAGAGGATGCAAAACGGACAAAAAAGCTTGCCATCCGTTGCAAAATGCGATGTACTCACTGCCTCCGTTTTGCTTCCTCTTTATCCGTCCAGCATCCGTTTATTGACTTTTCATCCGCTCAGAAAGTTTTGAGCTGCTCAAAAATTTTGTGCAGAAAATGTATCCAATGCGTCCGTTCTGCATCCGCTAGGCATCCGTTCTGCATCCGTTCTGCATCCGTTACGCATCTGCTATATCCGCAAGGCATCTGCTGCACATCTGCGCAACTTGCATCCGCTCGGACGTAGGGAGGAAGTGAAGCAGACGCGGAACGGATGCAGAACGGATGCAGAACGGATGCCTAGTGGAAACAAAGCGTTTAAAATGGAAAAAACGTTCGCAGAGGGGACCTATCTCAGATATTAAGGATGTCTAGAGGATGCCTAGAGGATGCAAAGGGACACCTATACTGCCTATAAAAAGGGGGAGCAATTCGTCTACATCTCACTTTCAGACCAGCAGCCCAGCTGTGCAGATCTCTACAGCCTTCATCTGCCTCTTCCTCTTCCACAGCATCCAGTCATGTCCACCGTGGATTGTAACACAGTCCTTTTGGCAGCCACCATCCTTCTGCAACAGTGCGAAGCCATCTACAGGCTCTGTGAACTCTACTACGGGAAGAAAAGGAGGTGGCCAAGAAGCATCTGTGTCCGAAAATGGATCGGGAAAAGAGCAGAGTACGGACTGTACAACAAGCTGATGGTGGAGCTCAGGAACGAAGACACTGGTGCATTCCAGAACTTCATGAGGATGCCTCCAGCCATGTTTGACGAAGTTGTGCAGCGGCTGACACCCAGGTTGACCAAGGCAAACACCAACTTCCGGCCCAGCCTGGAACCTGGGCTCAAGGTGGCACTCACTCTGCACCACCTGGCCTCAGGGACCACCTACAGGAGCATGCAGTACGGCTGGAGGGTGCCACACAACACCATCAGCACTGTGATCAGAGAAGTGGTGCAGGCCATCATCGAAGAATACAAGGTGGAGCTCCTCCAGTGCCCCTCCACTGATGAAGGATGGAAGAAAGTTGCAGAGCAGTGGTATCAGAGGTAGAACATCCCACACACCGTTGGAGCCATAGATGGCAAGCATGTGGCCTGAAAAGCACCACCCAAGTCGGGCTCCACTTATTTCAACTACAAGGGCTTCTTCAGCATCATCCTCTTTGCAATGGTCGATGCTGACTACAAGTTCATGTACATCAATGCTTCAGGCAATGGCTCATCTTCAGATGCCCAGGTATACAACGCCAGTCACCTCAAGGAGGGGCTGGAAGGCAACCTCATCATGGGCTTCCCAGATCCAGACCCCCTGCCCAACGACACACAAGATGCGCCCTACTTCATCGTGGGGGATGACGCCTTCTCCGTCAGAACCTACCGCATGAAGCCCTACACTTCCAGACTCCTCACCCGTAAAGAGAGGATCTTCAACTACACACTGTCCAGGGCAAGACGGGTGGTGGAGAACGTCTTTGGCATCCTGGCCAACAGGTTCCAGGTACTTCTCACCACCATGCAGCATCACCCAGAGACCGTGAGGAGGATCGTGGAAGCTTGCTGCATCCTGCACAATCTCATGCACACCCTCGACCCAGTCTTGCAGAACAGGCTCGTGGACCTCCAGCAAGGCAATGGGGACATGGAGCCTGGGGAATGGAGGCAAGGGCAAAACCTGATAGACACTCAGGATGTGCAAGGCGCCAACAGAGCCTCACATGAAAGAGAAGAAGCAGCGCAACCTCCTGAGACACTGGTGCAACTCCCCAGCTGGAGCAGTGGAGTGGCAAGACAGGATGATAGATCATTAATGGGTGCTTCCTTCAGCATGTCTCATCACACAGATGAGATTGTGCCATGTATGTTGGGTGGGCCTACAATGAACAGGGCATTTAATAAAGAGTTGTGTTCATGTTGAAATGTGTGGATCAATGATTACATTGTTATTGATAATAAAGGGCCAAAGGTGTGGCACCTGGGAGGGCTGACCGTACAGTCCCACTATGCTGGCACTGGAGGCTTATCTATACCACTGCTATCCTTACCCATCCCACAGCTATTACCCATCCCACAGGTATCCCTGCCCATCCCATTGCTATCTTAACCCATCCCACAAGCTTGCAAGCATGCAAAGGCTTAAACCAATTCTAAAAGTTTCCACCAAGACTTTATTACACAAAAAAAGAAATGAAGCAAGTGTGTGAATCAAAGATACACTTTATTGAACAACAAGATGTAAAAAAAAATGACCCAAGTCAGGTGTCCAAATAAATTCCACAGGTAGCCAGCTACCCAGTCTCTGGCACTCTTATTGGTCACTCGGAGGTGTGGCCAGTCTCAGGGGTGAAGGGTCCAGGTGCTGTGGAGGTGGGTGGTGCTGGAGTGCTGGTCTGTATCGTCATTGGGGTGCCTGGCCCTGAGAGGACAACAGGGGACGGTGTGTTGAGGAAGCTCTCAGACAGCTGGCTCAGACCTGTGATGCTGAGAGGTCCTTCCTCCATGCCATGGGTTGTCAGCCTCAGTACTGATGAGAGATGTACTGAGGCTGGGTTTGGTGTGGGGTGGAGGAAGGAGTAGTGTAGTGGGGCTGTCTGGTCTGCAGCTGGGGGAGGACTGGTGTAGGTGTCGTCGGTGGCATCAGTGGAACCGGTGGCAACGGTGTCATCTGATGACTCTGTGCCTGGACTGGGAAGGGCTGCTGCCTGGTAGCCGTAGCCCTGGTAGGTGAGGGGCTGTGGGAAGCCTTGGAATGGGAGGGACATCACCTGGGGTGGAGGAGCAGACCTGGACTGGGTGGGAGCAGGTTCCTCTGGATCTGGAGGGTTGTGAAGCAGCTCGGTGATCCGGTCCTTCACCACCTGGTACTGGGGTTCCGCCATGTCCATGAGGGTCTGGTTCACATAGGTGAGGAAGGGCTTGCAGTTGGAGGATGAGGAGTCGGTGTGTACCAGCTGAGACAGGAGATCTATGCTGATGCGGATGGTGTCCCTGATCTCCAGCAGGACAGTGTGGCTCTGCCCCTCCTGCTGTCTGGCTCTCTGCCTTTCTGTGGAGGCGTTATCTGGGGGCGGTGGATGCAGCTACGACTGTGGTGGACTCGATGTCTCCTCTCTCCCACCGCACCAGGGAGTCCTCCACGCGCTCCACCACAGTGACAACAGCTGTCCGTGGGTTCTCCGCCTTGGCACGCTCCACAGAAACCTGCCTGGAGACAGGGACTGATTCTCGGCTGGAAGAGGACTGGCTCTCAGCAGGCTGCTGGAGAGAGAGGGTTGTGAGAGGGGCTCCTGGTGCTCCTCGGTGGCAGATCTCACCCTCCAGGAACCTGCACCTGGCCATGACATAGGTCTCTCTGTCCGTCAGCTTAACCATGGCCTGGCCAGATTTCTTGAGGTGCAGCTTCCTTTACCAGATGTGCATGTGCTTCCACCAGCCGAGGAGCACCTCCAAAGTGTAACCCATACTCTCCGCCCTCTCTGTCCAAGCAGCCTGCTTCCACTTGGTGTCCCTGTACAGCCGGTGTCCCTTCCGCCACAGATAGTCATTCTCTCTCAGCCACTCCAGCACCTCATCCTCGTGTTCCTCCTCAATGAAGTATTGCCTCCTCTCCCGTCCCCGCATACGCCTCTTCTTCCCTTTACCAGGACCAGATGGGCCCTCATCAGATGGGCTCCCAGGTGGTAGGGGCTGCTCCTCCACACCAGCACCAGCAGCAGCACCAGCAGGATCATCATCATCATCATCACCAGCAGGATCATAATCATCATCATCGTCATCAGCAGCAGCAGCAGCAGGATCAGCAGGACCAGGATCAGCAGCAGCAGAGTAAGCACCAGGAGCCCCAGCAGCACCAGCAGCACCAGCACCAGCATCACCAGCAGGACAAGGAGCACAAGCAGGACGAGCAGGATGAGCAAGACCAGGAGCACGAGCAGTACAAGCAAGTCCAGGAGCACGAGCAGGACCAGCAGGACCAGCAGGACCAGCAGGACCAGGAGCAACTTCAGCAGAGTACGCAGCAGCAGAAGCACCACCGCCAGGAGCAGCTTCAGCAGAAGCTCCAGCACCAGAAGAGCGAGCCCGAGCAGCAGAAGCCCCAGCAGAATCAGAGTCAGGGACAGGGGGCGGGAGGGTCGCCCTGTCCCTCTTGCCAGGGATGATGGCAGGTTGCTGAGACTTTCGCTTCTTCCCCATGGTTGTGGGGTTGCTGGCTGGCAGGGAGGCTGGCAGGGAGTCTGGCAGGCACCAAGGCTTGCAGGAAGGCTGGCACCAAGGCTGGCAGGAAGCCTGGCACCAAGGCTGGCAGGAAGCCTGGCACCAAGGCTGGCAGGGAGCCTGGCAGGAGGGCTGGCAGGAAGTCTGGCAGGAAGGCAGGCAGGCAGGCAGGCACTAAGGCTGGAAGGCAGACTGGCTGGGAGGGAGGCTCGAAGGCAGGCTGGCAGCAAAGCTGGCAGGGAGGCTGGCCAGAAGGCTTGGAGGCAGGCTGGCAGGAAGGCTGGCAGCAAGGCTTGCAGGCAGGCATGCAGGCAGGGCAGGCAAGGACTCGATGTATCCTGCAGCAGGTCTTTCCTCCGAATGCTGGCCACGTGCGAGCTGCTTCCCTTTATATCCGCGTGGCTTATGCAATGCATCCCCCCCGCATGCGCAATTAATGCCAGGCATCCGTTAGGCTTCCGCTGTGCATCCGCTAGTCTTCCGCTCTGCGTCCGCTTCATCCGCTGTGCATCCACTGTGCATCCGCTGTATCCGTTCCGCGTCTGCTTTGCTGAGGTCCTCAGGAAGCCTAGCGGATGTGCCATCTGCTTCCATCCGCTTCCATCCACTGGGCTTCTGTTCCGCATCCGCTTTCCATCTGCTCTGCGTCCTCCCTGCGTCCGTGTTATCCGCTCTGGTTATGCAAATGTTTGCCCCTTTTTAGAGTGGATTACAACGGATGGAACATTTTGCTCATCCGTTGTGTCCGTTTTGCATCCGTTGGGCAGTGTGACAGGGCCTTAAGATGTTTTTCATTTATGTAGGATGGTCATGTTGATATAGAGTAGAAATGCATCCATGCAAGTGATTTTGGACTACTTTCAGAATTGGGAATCTGGTCACAAAATATGTTGGGTTGTTCTTGCACAATCCCAAATTTGATGCTGGTACTGTTGGGAAGGTAGTCCCAAAGGTGTATTTTCTGGAGGAAACTGGACTTCCTTGTTTTCTTCTTTCTGAAAACTTCTGTCTGCAAGGAATATAAACACTTTCATTCCTCACTATCCTGTCAGAGCTGGAGAAGCTTTTTGAATGAGAAGCAAATTGTCTTCAAAAAAGAAACAAAAACAAGTTGCCTCCAGAAAAAGTACCTTTGGGACAACCATGACTTGGATGACTGAGAATCTCTACAGACTGTTGGGAGGTTAGAATGTCTGAAATACAATAACATGGGTTGGTACTAACAATTTAAAATTAGTTGTAGGAACCACCTTTGCATTCATTTTCCTGCATAAGGATTAAAAACTTTGTCTTTGAATTGATCATCTTTGAAATCCTTTTTTGCACATCTGAGATAAGAAAATAGGAATCAAGGAAATGCAAAAAGGCTGCTAGAATGCTGTACATAACCAATACCTTGCAATTTTTGTAACCCAGATCCAGGATTCTTTAAACTGAAAGCTGGGAAAAACAAAAAAAAACATTTACACTTGAAGCAAAATCAGCCAGATTTCAAAAGTATTTCATCGCTTCTAATGAGATTGTGGGAAGGCAGATTCAACTTCAGTCATGCTCCTGGGCAATAATTCCTCTTTTCACTTATTCTTAATTAATGAATTGCTTAGTTGTACAGACCTCCAGAGGTAATACCACTTGTTTTAATGCATGTTGCAGAGTGGATGTCACCTTATACAAGCCAATAGAGAAAGATGTTTTTTCCATTCTGAGGTTAAGAAAGGAAAAGAAAGAAATTCATGTAAAGCCAACATCATGTCTATATTCAGAAAGATGTCTCCCTTGTCACACATTGTAGGGAATAGTAGTCTGATTCACAAGCTTAGTTGGTTCCCCCCTTAGGAACACTCTAATGTTCAGCCACAAGGAATGCAGGTATACAATTTATTTCTTGCCTCTGCAAGTTCTCATTTCTATATACTGGTGCTACATGAGGTACAAGCTGTCATGAGGTACAAGCTGAACATAGCTGAGCAGTCCTGAACTCTTTGCTCTTTTGTAAAAGCAAACAGGATATTTATCAAGTTCATAACAGAGCACAGTACACTACTAGCAGATTGTATTTGGCTTCTTAGCTCCAGCATTGTGTAAGCCTGAATTAGAACAATCTTAAATAAAACTGAATGGCAGTTATGTTCATTTTTCCTTCACTATTTTTTCTAGAATTCTGTATGTGTGTGTGTGTATACATGTATATACATATTGGTATATACACAGGTACATGTACAGTATTTGTATACATTTATGCACACACATACATACATGAACATGTGTTGGTGCATGAGCATATGCAGAAGTGCCTGAGGGCCTGACTGGGAAATCCCTGAAGTTTTCTTGGCAGGTTTTTCATAAATGGTTTCCTAGGCTTACACAAAGTTACCAGCCCAAGGTTATACAGCTGGCTTTGTGCCGAAAGCAAGACCACAACTTAGAGTTTCCTGATTTCAGGTGTACTGCTTTTATGACTGCACCAAATTAGCTCTCATATATATGGAGTGTCAAAATTATATTTCATTTCTAAATCACAACAACTACCTCAGGATGGCTATATGGGAAGCAATATTAAAATATACTAATCAAATAATGAATTACATGAATATGATTAAACAGAGATGACAATGACTAGGGAAGTGAAAGATAGATTTGTCCATTGCGAAAATCTATAGGGTCCTGAATATTGTCACAGTGAATATAAAGATAATTTTATTCTGAATTTAGATATGTTTCTAGACAAGATTGATCCTGTCAAGTATAACTTTAACCCTCTACACTCTTTATCAACATTATTCTGATAGAGCTATTGCAAACACTGAACAGATAAAGCTCAGTTGCCCAGAATGACTCTGGTCTTGGCCTATGAAATTGATGCTAGTATTTTTTAAATGACAGGCTTGAATGTAAAGAAAATGTAGTTTAAGCTTGCAGATGCAAACTTAAATTTGATCTGTGCTACATACTACATTTCTGCTGCTTTGTATCCTTTCTGAAATACATGGTGGTTCAGTTTTTGTTCATCTTCACTTTAAAATAATTTATTTTAAACCAGGATTTAAAAGGGGGTGAATATTTGAGGAAAGAACAAGGATGATGTCAGCCCTGAGAATGTAGACCAGACCAAGACACAAATTCTATGGAAATTTAAAACTACTTTTATTCAGATGGATTATAACAGAACTTGCCATCCTTGCTATTCTTTACTTTCTTTCCTTCTTATATTCATGTACATGAGGGAGGTGTTTCTCTGAGATGTTTCATTGAGGCTCAAGCCATATTCTTATATTTGATAATGGATTTCTCCTCTTTCTTTTAAGGTCATCCTCTATATATCCTAATACAAATAAAAAATCTATCAAGAAATAACTTAGATGTTCATGTCATACTGCTCGCTCCTATTACACTGAGGGAATAGAACCTACCATGGTGATTTTTACTCACTTAAGTGTTGAAGTTCTAGAAACTGAATGTGTTTGAATTTTGATCACAAGACCATGGGGATGCTGCAACAATCTTAATTGTCAAAAATGTTCGTTAGTCACTTTTTCCAGTTGTACCTTTTTACAGTTGTAACTTTGAATGGCCACTAAAGAAATTATTGCAAGGCAAGAATTACCTGTATCTTATAAGACCTCCAATTTCTAGTTGTAGAGAATATTATGAACACATTTATCCTGATCTAAGCTGAGCAAATGAGGATATAGGACTGATTTATGTGCCCATTATATTTTCCCACAGTTTTTTGAATTCTCATTGTGCTGGATTAAATCTACTGCTTAGGAAAATGTTTGTTATCATATGTTCTAGAGTTACTTGTGCTATACTAAAAGTATGAAAGGAGAAGCTCTAGAACCTCTTCCATATTACTATAATAACAGAGATTTATGAGCAAAAAATATTGATAAGAATGGAAAACTAGAATATAACATAACACAAATCACTATGCTGAGAAATAGTTTGGATTCGAAGGAAAAAAGTATGCTTTAGGGTGCAAAAGTATATGAAGATAACACCTGTTTGCAACTCTTTAAACTGAACATTTTTTCCTCTGAGATCACATAACAATCATATGATCGAGGAAAAGCTTCTTTCTGAATTGCTTTGATTGATCATGATGAATGATTGAGGCTATTAGTAAAGAATTCAAGGTGAATGAGTTCTTAATGTGGAACTATTATTTATCACTTCTAAAGTGGTTCTTTGGGAGAAAATGGACATGACAGAAATGGGAAGAAAAACAACTAAAAAGAAGGCAAAAATAGTTTTAGGAAAATTGTGTACATGTCTTTCATGGAGAGAAATTTATTATTAAGATAATAAATTCATCCTCAATCAGAATCAGTTAAAACATACCTAAAATGAAAGCTGTAGAGTTAAAAGGATTGTCTAACCAAATGGTATAGAAACTGGTGAAGTTGTGCTCATGAGAAGTATAAAGAATTATAGTTGGTGAAATTATGAAGTGAAAGAGCCTATGAATGAGAAAAAAGGTGGATATAAGAGGATGAGTGATTCTAACATGATGAGGGAAATATAATGTATCTGCAGAGAAACCAATAAGCAATGTCTGTGTACCTCGTTTTAACTTGTGTGTGAAGAATGCATATCTGTCTGACAACTGGAAAAATGCTGTTGGAATTTCAAAACTGGAAAACACAAAGCATGGATTACACTTGTGAAGAGCTGGGAGAGCAAGGAAGAAGTGCTCAGTGGTCTGCGCTAGTATTGGGCCAAACAGTGGATCTGCCTTTATTTTCAAACTGGTATTTGTGTAGTGATGGGAAAAAAAGAACAGTACAAGGACCAGACAGAATTTGAAAATGAGCTATGTACAAATGATGAATGTGTAATTATTAAAATATATGAACTTTTGTTGAACTTAGAAGCAGAAGACATTGACTTCTGACTCTCTTTTTCCTCTTATGATCCTGGGTATAACATAAATATGAAACTCACAAATGAGTATTTACTTTCCACTTACAGCTGTGTGCCTGCTATTTGGGTAGCCTATGGAATAAGGCTGTATTATTTTGGCAGGCTTTTTTTCTCATTTTGTTTTTGTAACTATCCATTTGCTCCTATCATTTCTCTTCGTAACCTGAAATTGTTTCACTCAATTGTTTTCCAAAATAGTTTGATTTAACCCCAACCGAAACCTGAAACTAATTACATAAAAGGTTACAATACTATCCCTGTCAAATACATCCTCCTTAACTATTGTTTTTCATATTTAACTCCCAAAGTTCTAAAACAGGCAAATTCCAGGTCTGTAAAAAGCTTAAAAGTTTTGCAAATTCTATTCAGGTGAATGAACTGCCATAACAGCTTTAATTTAACCAAAAATTATGAACAATGTCAGCAATGTTATCCTTGAGTTCCATAGTTTTTGGATATTACCGTGGATTTTCTTTATTTTTAAAGTTAGCCAATTAAGAGATTTGATAATATGAATTAGTGACTGAATGCATGCAAAACTAGGGTTTGATACAGAAGGATATGAAGATTCTTAGATCAGGCAGACTAATAGCATGAAATTTAGCATATTGTTACAAAGGAAGGGGTTAGACTTGTTTAAGGAAGAAAATGAATTCAATAGAACATAAATGTTTTATCCTAGTGAGTTCTTATGTGATACACTGGCCATAATGTAATGTCCTTTGCAATGGCTGTTGCCTGTGTAACACGGATTAAATTCTCACTACATTTCAGACTATTTTATAACACCTAAGTTGTGCTACAATTTGATTTAAAGGCAGAACATTGTGCTCTATTTTTAAATTAACCTTTAAATGTTTAGCTTGCATATAACTTAAAATAAATTAAGTAAGGATTCAGTATATGCTGTGCTCACTCTAACTTCTATAGAGGCAGGGCAGGATTTTAAACCCATTTATTTATTTATGACATCCAACTCCATGCCATTCTGGGTGGCATACAACAATAAAAATAATCAAAAACCATAGGAATGTAGAATAATTCTAGTATATGTCAATATACCTAGAGATACTTGAAACATTTTTAATCTCATATTAATCTCATATTAAAGAAGTATCCAAAGTACACTTCCTGAATTTTGGCACTATCCACAAACCTTGGGAATTATTTTTTATATATTTGCAATTCTGGGTAGCCCTTCATTTTTTTCCTACTACTTCCAGTTGACCAATCATGGCAATTAGAAAAAAATGACTGCTCTGAAGACCTTATTAAGAGCTGTGGGACAGCAGTATTCCTTTGGATTGCTGGTTGGTGTGTCAACCTTCTTGTAATGAGGCTGAGACCAAGACAGTGTGATCTCAGTTGGGATCACTGAACATAAGAGACTTTTAACATTTTGCTGCTTCTTCTCCCAACAATTTTCTCATTGTAATTGTCATCATAGTTGCCTCACCTTACCAGGCAACTCTTCATTTAACAGGAAGATTAACTTTACTCAGCTGCAACAAATAACTTGATTTTCCACAGTTCACAACAATGAGAGAGCAAGAGTGTTTCCCAAATCTTGTTTTACATGAACTAGTGAGAGGTCAACCTTAAAAATGCATATTGTATAAATTTCTCACAATTTTCAATATAATATAAAGTACACATGTGCAAATCTGTTTGCGAAAATGTATCTCTTGAATTATGAGCAATTAAATTTACAAAATTATATGAATGAATAGACAAAGAGTCTGAACAAAATGATATATATGGAAAAATGCACATATCCAGAAGATGGACCAATCGATATTTTATTGGACTTCCAGTGATGTCGTGGCATGGTGAGGTAGGAGAACCTTGATCTGCTCTCCTACATCAGGGTTTTTGCTCATGGGCAGCCATTTGAGGCGAAGTTAGATCCTAGTGGGATCACTCAAGTGAGGAAGAACTCTTGGAGTTGAATGGGAAGTGCAATCCTGGAGGTAAAGAAAGGAGCCCGAAGCAAAGGGCAAAAGAAGCCAGCCAGCTAGGCTGGCCCAAAAGCATGACAAAACAACTTTGAGAAGGAAGCAGAGAGACAAGATCGAATTTGAAGTCTGGGAAAGAGGTCGAAAGGAATCGGTGTTGGATTATAACTAACAGATAAATTGGAAAGGTAATTGATACATCTGTGAAGTGCTGGACCAGAAGGGGAAAAGTGGAAAGTGGCAGCAAGACTGAGCTGTTTACCCATATTTCCAGATAAGTGGAAAATTGTTTTAAAAAAGGAAGTGGAATGGAAAGGAAAGGAAAGGGAAGGGAAGGGAAGGGAAGGGAAGAAAAGGGAAGGAAAGGAAAGGAAAGGAAAGGAAAGGAAAGGAAAGGAAAGGAAA
>BLBF01000031.1:21823212-21837146 GCA_015471245.1 Laticauda colubrina | reverse complement strand
GTAAGTACCCGCGAAAGCTTAAAAAAACAAATATATATATATATGTGTGTGTGTGTGTGTTTGTGTGTGTGTGTGTGTGTGTGTGTGTGTAAAAATATTAATTAGAAATTTAAATTCCTATTATATATTTAAGGTAATATTAATTGAAGTATTGCAGTTAATTTAAAGAAGTAATTGGGGTTGTTATATATGTTATATATTTAAACATAGTTGAATGATTTTTTTGACCTGCTAGATGATTTAAGAATTGATGATTTATTGAATTTATAAATATTAGATCCAATATTAACAGAACATGAAGTCAAAATCAGGGTAATAACAAAGTGGACTGGAAAGTTTGAAAACTTAACTAATTAACTGAAAAGATTCTCCTCAAATTAAACTAAGCAGATAAATAATAATACAAAAGTTTAAGGGAATTGAGAAAATTGAATTGTAAAACATAGACAACATTGGTGGTAGTAGCCAATATGATTTGAGAGAATATAGCTAGGATAGTGGAGAAACAAAAAGAATTATTAAAGATATGACCTGCACATTTACCACCATTACTAAAGTAGGAAGAAAACCAACACCAGCAGTAATACAATCTACCCCCATAGCAACATTGACCCAAAAAATGATTGAAGGGATGTTGGCACCAGAAAATGTACAGCTCAAACCAGTACACAATTGGACCAAGCATGATTCAAAGCATTGCAGGAATAGATGTCCAAAAACCGTACGGAAAGCAAAGCAGAAAGAGAAATAGTAAAAGAAGAACTAACAAATGAGCTCGGGGAAATGAGAAGTGAAATCCAAAATTTAGATGGAAAGATAGGCCAGATTCAAGAATAGATTAAAATAAACAAAGAGAAGGTTAAAGTGATTGAAGAACAAGCCAATCAAATGGAAAAGAAATTAGAAAGCATGGAACAAAAAATTAAGGAGCAGAATAAAGAGACCAATGAGACCCTGACTCAGCTTGAGATGGACAAGGCCTCTTATTATCTTAGATTCCAGAATGTAGAGGAAGAGAGGGGAGAGAATTTATCATTGGTGATGGCGGAGATGTTGGTGGAGCTTCTGAACAGAGATAAGGATGAGATGGTGAATGAGCTGGATGACATATACAGAGGATACATGAGCTATGCAAGATGACATAGACTCCCCAGAGAAGTGCATATTAGATTTGGAAGGAGGCGAGTGAAGGATATAATTTACAGAGTTACGAAAGATGAAGGAATAAAATACAAAGGTAGAGAAGTGATTGTTCTAAAAGAGGTGCTGAGGAGAATTCAAGAACAAAGGAAAGACTATCAATTTCTCACCAATTATTTAAACAAAAAAAAAAAAAACTTTCAGATGGATTACCCCAGAGGGTATACGAACAATATGTAAGGAAAAAAGGGTGAGAATAAACTAACCAAAGCTCAAGAATTCTTCGACCAAACAGGAGGAACAGAGGAAGATCTGAGCAGCACAGATGATCATGAAATTCTGAGCCAAGAAGACCTACAACCCAGAAGCAGGGGGAGGGAGAAGGAGAAGGAGAGAGAAGGAAATGAAGAGACATTGGGAAAAGAAGAAATAGGAGTAAGGACGAGAAGTCAAATGACGGGTAAAAATATTGAGGGATAGAAGTAAGAAAGGAATGGACAAAGAAGTTAATTTGCTGTCTATAAATATTAATGGGTTAAATGACCCAGTTAAGAGAAAAAGAATCTTCTTTAAGTTAGAAAAACAAAAAGCAGATATAATATATATTCAAGAGGTTCATATAAACAATAGAGATAAAGGGTACCTATTAAACAAAAACTTGGGGAAAATGTATGCAACATTGGTGGAAGAAAAAAAAAGAGGGGTAGTATTATATATAAAAGAAGATATAGCTTCAGAATTGATATACAAAGATGAATTGGGAAGAATAGCAATGGTAGAAGTGGTAATACAAAATAAAAAGACATTATTGGTGGGGATATATTCCCCTAACAAAAACCAGAGTTAATTTTATAAAAACCTATATAAAAAATTAATAGAATTTGGAAACCAAAAAATTTGCATAATAGGAGACTATAATGCAATAACAGATAATAGACAAGATTATGCTTGTGAACAGAGACAATTTAAGAAATGGAATACATTGCCTAAAAAATTTATAGAGATGGTCGAAGAATTAGAATTAGTGGATGCATGGAGAAAAAGGAACCTGGGAATATCACAGTTCACTTTCTACTCCAGTCGACGCAAATCATAGTCCAGGATAGATATGGCCTGGGTAAATAGTGAGCTATATAAAGAGATTCAGGACATAAAAAAAATTGGTTTACACATGGGCAGACATAAAAAATTTGGTTAACACATGGGCAGACCACAACCCAATACAGATTGTTTGGAAAAATAGTCATTATAAAAAAGGCAGATGGACACTTAATCCCCAAATACTTAAAGAGAAAGAATGTATTCAAAAAGTTAAGGAAGAATTGATCGGTTTTTTCAAATTTAATAAAAAACAGGATACCTCATTGCAGAACCTATGGAATACAATGAAGGCATATTTAAGGGGAATATTGATAGCTTATATACCGTGTTTCTCCACCAATAAAGCCTCCCCCAATAGGAAGTCCCATCATGTTTTATAGGCATAAAATGAAATTAAGCCCCTCCCCCCAAATTTAGGCCTATTTTAAAACATGCAAAATGGGGGAAGGGTGGGTGGGGCTTGCCATTAGCAGCACCCCACAGACAGCCACCATATCTTGCCACCAAATTCCCTACTCTCACCAAGTACTTTTGCTTCAGACCCAGGTATATTGCTGTCTGCAGGCCAGGTCAGCAGGTGGGAGGCGTCGGCATGGATGGTCACTTGGTATTGGTAGGTCACTTCATATCGGGAGACCTTCCACTGTCGTTGCTTCAACTTTTGCCCATGCCACCCCGGCATTTGGAACGTCACAACGGCATTTGACATAGCCATGTGGGGCAGCCAGGACACCTCCCTGCATCAAAGCCCCACTGGAGATAATCAGTTTTAGGTGTTCCTGTCACCACCTTCCCAGGCATTGTTCAAAAGCAAAGCCCATTCTTTTAAAAATGATGCCCTACTACAGCAAAGCCTCCCCCCGTCCGAGAGGGCAGCCCAACCCCATGTGGGAAGGCAAATCTCCCAGGGCTGCAGCACAGTACTGGACCACTCTTGGAGAAGTGACCAGCTGTTGTCCCTGCCTGGCGCCAGGCAGAGCGTGAAGACTCTCACCTGAGGCACCTGGGGCACCCGGTGCAACTGACAGGTGGGCCCTCCTGCCTGGCGGCAGAGCTCTGGTCAAGGCAGCGGGCGCCTTCCCGCTGGACCCTCCACTCATCCCCCCAGAGCCACGCCAGAGATGGATGGGCTGGGCAGAGCCAGGGAAGTGAGCCGCGTGTGCGCACCCATCTATCAAGTGAAAGAGCTGGGCTGACCTGAGATTGGCATCCTGAGTCCCTCCTGCCTGACCCCAAAGGGAGAGGCCACCTCAGGCAGTCTTAGCGCCCACCCGTCCACAGACAGTGAAGCGAGGTGATGACCTGCATCCTTCTCTGAGCCAAGCCCTGCCGAGCAAGCACCTCTGACCGATGCCTGTGCCATAGCAGCATTTTCAGCTGTCGATGCATTTGGAGATGTGTGGGGATAGGGACGAGGTGGGCAAGGGGAGGAAAGGACAGGCAGCCTCGGGGTCCCTCCACTGGACCCACTGGCCAGGGAAACAGCACTGCCATTGCCTTGCCTCCCTGTCTGCGGATGGGTAAGTGCTATCACTGCCTCGGGCAGCCTCTCATGGTGGCCCCGGGGTCAGGCTGGAGTGACTCGGGAAGCCCAGCTCAGGCCAGCCTGGTTCTTTCACTTGGTAGGCGGGCGCACACCTACGGCTCACTTTCCCAGCTCTGCATAGGCAGGATGAACGTAGGGCCTGGCGGGGAGGCACTCTCTCCATTGTCCAGAACTCCTCTGCCAGGCAGGAGGGTCCACCTGTCAGCTGTGTGGGGTGCCCTAGGCGAGGCTCTTCACTCTCTACCTGGTGCCACCCAGACAAGACTGGGTGCTTCTCCCAGGATGGGACAGTCCTGTGCTGCGGCCCCAGGAGATTCACCTTCCCACATGGGGTTGGGTTGCCCTCTCGGGTGGGGAAGGCTTTGTCATAGTAGGACCTCATTTTTAAAAGAATGGGCTTTGCCTTTGAATGATGCCTAGGAAGGCAGCTACAGGAGCACCTAAAGTCAAGTGTCTCCAGTGGGGCTCCGGTTGCAGGAAGGAGCCCTGACTGGCCCTGTGTGGCTGCACCAAATGCTGCAGCGACATTCCAAATGCTGCGGCCACACGGGCGGAAAGGAAAGCAATGGCAGCAGAAGTTCTCCCTGTATGAAGTGCCCCACCAACACCGGGGCGGGAATCCAAGCTGACAACACCCAGCCACCCTCCCACCCAAGGATGCAAGGGGGAGGAATAAAGTCACCCTCAAAAAGATGGCCTAGCTATTTTGGGGGGGGCTCAAAAAAAAAAGATGACGCCTTATTGGATAATATTGGAACAAGAATCCATTCTACTTGTAGCAGCTTTTTTGCCCTAAATGAAGGAACACCTGGGAGATTAGGAGGAGAAAACAAAACTCCCTGGAACCATGGTTTCTGAGAGCAGAAAAATCCAGAAATGAATCTGTCACAGGTTTATTTAGACCATATCTTTTTAAAAGAGGGTTCAAGTGGTTTAGAAAAGGTAAAAATAAAATTATTTTTTAAGTGAAAGTAAAATTGACTTGAGCCATGACTTCTGTAAGGTGTTAAAAATCTGAACAAATTTCTAAAAAGTTGAGTTATAAACCTCTTAAGAGGAGATCTTATTGCAAAAATGCTGATGCAATCTTAACCATAATTCACACAGCTATAATTTTATTAAACTTAAAATATGTTTGTCTCTGCCTATGAATAACTAATATATCTTTAATGATAAGTGCCAAACATATCCTGAATGGAAAATGCTGAACAGGAAAGATGGATGAGCAAATAAAGAATGGGGATTGTATGAAGCATTATTTATATGGGCAGAAAAGCCATAGCTGAATGTTGAAGAAGTGGGTGTGGCATACAACATCATTTGCCAGGTTTTTTTAGTTAAAAAATAAATATAACACACAATTATAGATTTTATTACAATTTACCTTTAATTTATAATGAAATGTTGATACTATTTTAACAAGGGTGTCATGAGGAGAGATTTGGTTTATTTCTATAGAGGTATAGTTAGAACATTTTTTCTTTGTTATTTGGTTCTTTGTGACAAAAAGGCTGGAGGGAAAAAAAGGCTTGCTTGCAATGTTTTCCTCATGTACCTTCTGGATTAAAGTATTTAAGGCCCTGTCACACTGCCCAACGGATGCAAAATGTTTGTAAAAAGGACACAGCGGACGAGAAAAAGGTTCCATCCGTTGTTATCCGCTCTCAAAAGGGGCAAAAATTTGCATAAACAGAGCGGATAACATGGAAAGGAACGGATGGGGAGAGGACGCAGAGCGGATGGAAAACGGATGCAGAGAGGAAGCCTAGCAGATGGGAGCAGATGAGAGTGGATGGCACATCCGCTAGGCTTCCGGGGGACCTCAGCAAAGCGGACACGGAATGGAAGAAGCGGATGCACAGTGGATGCACAGCAGATGAAGCGGATGCACAGTGGATGCACAGCGGAAGCCTAATGGATGCCTAGCGTTAATTGCGCATGCGGGGAGGATGCATTGCGTAAGCCCCGTGGATATAAGGGAAGCAGCTCAGAGCAGGTCACCATTCAGAGGAAAGACCTGCTGCCGGACGGATTGACAGCCTTGCCTGCCCTGCCTGCAAGTCTTGCTGCCAGCCTCCCTGCCAGCCTTGCTGTCTGCCTGCCTGCCAGCCTCCCTGCCAGCCTCCCTGCCAGCATTGCTGTCTGCCTGCCTGCCAGCCTCCCTGCCAGCCTCCCTGCCAGCATTGCTGTCTGCCTGCCTGCCAGCCTCCTGCCAGCCAGTCTGCCTGCCAGCCTTGGTTCCTGCCTTCCTGCAAGCCTTGGTTCCTGCCTTCCTGCCAGGCTTGGTTCATGCCTGCCTGCCAACCTTGGTGCCTGCCTGCCTGCCAGCCATCCTGCCAGCCTTGGTGCCAGCCTTCCTGCAAGCCTTGGTGCCTGCCTGCCAGCCTGCCTGCCAGCCTTCCTGCCAGCCTTGGTGCATGCCTGCCTGCCAGCCTTGGTGCTTGCCTGCCAGCCTTCCTGCCAGCCTTGCTTCCTGCCAGCCTCCCTGCCATCCAGCAACCCCACAACCATGCGGAAGCACAGCAAGCCTCAGCCATCTGCTGCCAGCCCTGGCAAGGGGGACAGGGCCACCATCCCACCCCCTGGCCCTCACTCTGGTTCTGCTGGGGCTTCTGTAGCACGGGCTCGCTCTTCTGGGGCTGGAGCTTCTGCTGCTTATGCTTCTGGAGGAGCTGATGATGCGGGGGATTAGACAAGCACTCCAGCACCATCCACCTCCACAGCACCTGGACCCTTCACCCCTGAGACTGAACAACCAAGAGGAGTGCCAGAGACTCATTTTTGTTTCACAGCTTCTTGTTAATCAAGTCTATCTTTGCTTCACACACTTGATTCATTTCTTTTTTTTAATAAAGTCTTGGTGGAAACTTTTAGAAATGGTTTAAGCCTTTGCAGGCTTGAGGGATGGGTTAAGATAGCAGTGGGATGGGCAGGGATACCTGTGGGATGTATAATAGCAGTGGGATGGGTAATAGCTGTGGGATAGATAAACCTCCAGTGCAAGCATAGTGGGACTGTGTGGTCCACCCTCCCAGGTGCCACACATATGGCCCTTTATTATCAGTAATAATGTAATCAATCATCCACACATGTCAACATAAACACAACTCTTTATTAATGCCCTCTTCATTGTAGGGCCACTCAACATACATGGCACAACCTCATCAGTGTTATGCCACAGGCTCAAGGAAGCATCCATTAACCATCTATCATCCTGTCTTGCCACTTGACTGCTCCAGCTGGGGAGTTGCACCAGTGTCTCAGGAGGTTGTGCTGCTTCTTCCCTTCACGTGAGGCTCTGTTGTGGCCTTGCACATCCTCAGTGTCTATCAGGTCTATCATGAGATTGTGCAGGATGCAGCAAGCTTCCATGATCCTCCTCACGGTCTCTGGGTGATGCTGCATGGTGGTGAGAAATACCTGGAACCTGTTGGTCAGGATGCCAAAGGCATTCTCCACCACCCACCATGCCCTGGACAGCCTGTAGTTGAAGATCCTCTCTTCATGGGTGAGGCATTAGGAGGTGTAGGGCTTCATGAGGTAGGTTGTGAGGGAGAAGGCGTCATCCCCCATGATGAAATAGGGCACATCTTGCATGTCGTTGGGTAGGGGTTCTGGATCTGGGAAGCCCACGATGAGGTTGCATTCCAGCCCCTCCTTGAGGTGACTGGCATTGTATACCTGGGCATCTGAAGATGAGCCGTTGCCTGAAGCATCGATGTACATGAACTTGTAGTCAGCATCGACCATGGCGAAGAGGATGATGCTGAAGAAGCCCTTGTAGTTGAAATAAGTGGACCCTGACTTGGCTGGAGCTTTGCAGGCCACGTGCTTGCCACCTATGGCTCCAATGGTGTGGGGGAAGTTCCACCTCTGATACCACTGCTCTGCAACTTTCTTCCATCCTTCTTCAGTGGAGGGGCACTGGAGGAGCTCCTCCAGGTATTCTTCGATGATGGCCTGCACCACTTCTCTGACCACAATGCTGATGGTGTCGTGTGGCACCCTCCAGCCGTACTGCACGCTCCTGTACGTGGTCCCTGAGGCCAGGTGGCGCAGAGTGAGTGCCACCTTGAGCCCAGGTTCCAGGCTGGGCCAGAAATTGGTGTTTGCCTTGGTCAACCTGGGTGTCAGGCGCTGCACAACTTCGTCAAACATGGCTGGAGGCATCCTCATGAAGTTCTGGAATGCACGAGTGTCTTCGTTCCTGAGCTCCACCATCAGCTTGTTGTACAGTCCGTAAACTGCTCTTCTCCTGATCCATTTTCGGACCCAGATGCTTCTTGGTCGCCTCCTTTTCTTCCCATAGTAGAGTTCACAGAGCATGTAGATGGCTTCGCACTGTTGCAGAAGGATGGTGGCTGCCAAAAGGACTTTGTTACGATCCACGGTGGACATGACTGGATGCTGTGGAAGAGGAAGAGTCAGATGAAGGCTGCAGAGGTCTGCACCACAGGTCTGCTGGTCTGAAAGTGAGATCCAGGTGAGTTGCTCCCCCTTTTTATGGGCAGTATAGGTTTTCCCCTAGGTGTCCCTTTGTATCCTCTAGGCATCCTCTAGATATCCTTAATGTCTGAGATAGGTCCCCCCTGCGAATGTTTTTTCCATTTTAAATGCTTTGTTTCCATTCTGCATCCGTTAGGCATCCGTTCTGCATCTGTTCCGTGTCCGTTCCGCTTTCTCCCTGTGTCCATTTACCGCTGGAGCAGATGGAGTTGCGTGGATGCGCAGCGGATGCCTAGCGGATATAGCGGATGCCTAGCGGATGCAGAACAGACGCATTGGATACATTTTCTGCTCAAAAGTTTTGAGCAGTTCAAAACTTTCTGAGTGGATGAAACATCAATAAACGGATGCTGGACGGATAGAGAGGATGAAAAACGGAGGCAGTGAGTAGAGAACGGATGCATCACGTTAATCAACGGATGACAAGTGTTTTTCTCTGTTTTACATCCTCTTTCCATCTGTTGGTGCAGTGTGACAGGGGCTTTAATTATTTCCTAACTGGTTCCACTATTAGTTCAATACCAGGGATAAAGCAGTTCAGAAAAGGCTGCTTTTATCAAAAGGATGAGATGTGAATCACAGTCAACTATACTTTGATTTAATGAATGGGGAAATGGAGAGAAAAAAGAAAATCGATCTCAGGTGATGTGAGTATTGGAAAGTATTACAGGTTCTTCTACATTTCTCAGTGTCGTACTGCATTTACCTGCATAGTGATGATTCATATTTCTAGTTGGTTAAATAGTTGCTGCTTGGAGATCCCAGAAACATAATTTTGTTGCATACAGATATATTATCATTTATTGTATTTGGAGTAATGAACTCAGGCATTCAAGCACTATTCCCCAGTGACTGCAAACTGAAATCTCATGGAGGAGTAGAAACACAAAAAAATGATACCCCTAATGTACACCCCTTGCAAGTGATGTTCTAATTTAGGGATGTCAAACTCATGTCATCAGGGTGGTATCCCGTGACATATTGGGACTTTTCCCCCCTTCACTAAGTCAGGTGTGGGCATGGCCAGAGCATGACATATCCGACCTCTGGCCAAGAGTTTGACAGCCCTGTACTGGTTGATTTTATCAAATGCCATGATATGTATAACATGATCAAGAAAGGTACTTTCACCCCATGCAGGTCTCCAAAAAATGAATTCACCAGAAACGTCAGTGCAGTTTTGTCCTATTTTCAGATCTGAATCCAGATGAACTGTATCTTCTATAAAAATCTGTATTACTTTCACAACATGTTTCCCCTAAAAGGGAATGTTTGAAATTGGATGATACTTGTCAGTCATGGATAAATCAATGGCCAATTTGTTTGTAATTCTTTACTGGATAACACATTATCACTATTTCAACTCTCAGCTGCAAATATTCTCCTTTACTGGTACATTATCACCACTTTGGAGTCCAATCCATTCTCTCATGTCCTGCTTGGCAATGTGCAGAAGCCAAGATAAACATGGATATCAATATAGAGATAAGAGCTGTTCCGTTTGGAAATAAGGTGCGCGAGACTGGGTTCCAACAAAGAGCTCTTTATTAAAACAGTATAGTGACTTGTAACAGAACATTTACCCAAGCCACGGCAGCCCTTCTTATAGCGGCTTGCTTGTGGCTTGTGGCCAATGACAGTTGTTCAAGTGTTCCTGCCATCAGGTGGGCCAATCGGAATGGCGCTTAACTGACCAATCTGAGAACGGCCTATTCAGCCAATCAGTTTAAGATATTTGGAGTCTACCAAGTTCTAGACACAATACCCCTCCCCCTTTGGTTTCATCCAACGTGCGTAACATAGTCATGCAGGTAGGTAGGGCTTTTGTGGGTCCTAGTTGACCTGGGCAGCTCAGTCTCAGCGTGGTCCTTAAACGGTTCAGACAGGATCACTTTCTCTCCATGTCTCCTCCATGGAACCCCCTGGAAGGGTGAGTCAGCCTTGCCGCTCCCACCTGAGTTTCTCAGGCTGGTTGAGGTGGCTCCACTGCTCCCTCCTGGTTTGTCCGGGCTGGTCGAGATGGCCTGGTTGTCTCCTTCCAGGAAGGCCTCGCTTCACTCTCCTGCTCCCGGACCTCTTCTCTGGAGGTTGTCTCTAGTAAAGCGTTCTTTTTGTTTAATTTGGGATTCCAGTTCGGGTTTGTGTAGTTATTGTTGTCATGTTATTGGAGGTTCGTCTCTCCCTTTTTTATTATTTCGTGTTTCCCCGCCCTCCTTGGTTGTTTTTGGCACGTTTATTGGTGTCTGCGGCGGTGGTGTAGTGTTGCATTCCAATGTTCGAGAGCGAAGCTGGTCGATGTGCCACTTCCATGTTCTGCCATCGTCTAGTGCAAGTCGGTATGACCAGGGCCCTGTGATTTGGGTAACTGTGGCTGAAAGCCATAATGGGTCCCCAGTAAGGTCCTTAGCATAGACTAAATCGCCAATATCAAAGGAGAGATATTTGCTGGAGGAGTCAGGGGGTTTGTCACATGTATAGGTGGGGTGCAGTCTATCAAGGTAGGAAGACAATTTTCTACCCATGAGGAGTTCTTTTGTTAGTGGTTGTACTAGGGATGATATGTTGAATAGTTAATAGTTTGTTAAGTTTATCTTGGATGTCCCCCATGTCCATTTTTTCTAGGGCCTCCTTCGTATAATGAACCATGTGTTCAGCCCGTCCATTAGAAGCCAGATGAGCCGGCACTATCAGAACATGTCAGATGCCCTGTGCAGCCAGGTATTGCTCAAAAGCGAAAGCGGTAAATTGGGGCCCATTGTCCAAGACTACTACATCTGGCAGTCCATGTGTGGCAAAAAGTTTGTTTAACTGTTTATGATTGCTTCCATAGTAGTGGATGCCATAAGGATAACCTCTAACCAGTTCGAGTAGGCATCGCTAACACCAAATTGAAGTCGGTTGCACGTGAATGCCCCTCTGTGCGTGACAATAGTCTGTGCCTCTGCAGTCTTGGGGTCAACTGGTAGCTGTTGATACACTTATGCAAGATCAAGTTTAGCAAAAAAATTTCCTCCCCTTATAGTTGCCTTATAGTCTCCACAGATGCGCACTGACCCATCTGGTTTGACAGGAGTCACGATGGGTGTTTCCCACCTGGCATGGTCGATTGGCTCTCACACCCCTTGTACGATGAGTTTGTTAAGCTGCTCATCTATTTTTGGCTTTAAGGCAAGGGGAACACATTTGGCTTTGAGCCTGATGGGAGATACCTTTGAGTCTAGGCTGAATGATATTGGGGTCCCCTTGTACTTGCCTAGGGTCCCATCGAATACATCCTACAACTCTTCCAGCAGGCTCTCTTCCCAGTTGGCCGCAACAATGCTGTTGATCCCGGTCACTCCGATTCCCAGAGGCACAAACCATTCAATTCCCAGCAGGCTAGGGCAATCATGGTCAATGATTGTCAGAGGCAGCACTTCAGCTTGGTTTTTAAATTCTACTAGGAAATGTCCAAGGCCCACTACCAGGATTCGGTTTCCATGGTAGTCTTTTAATATCAATTTTTGCTGTTCCAGTTCTCTTTGCTTGATGTCTGGTATCAGGTTTCTGATTGTGTTTCCAGATACCATTGACAGGTATGATCCGGAGTCTACTTCCATCTCACAGGGCTTTCCTTCAATTTTCACATTTATCCGGATCTTTTTTGCATTTGCTGCCCTGTCATTTCCGATGGTTATTGTTTGGTGTGTTTCTTCTCTGTCGTTCGTTTGCCTGTTTCTGCTGTCTCGGCTCCATCTGCTTCCAGCTTGTCTCTCTTCGTTTCTGGGGGTGATGGTGCCGTGTCTTTTTGGACTATAGCTCTTTTTGTTCCGGCAGACCCTTGTGATGTGCCCCCATTTTTTACAACATCTGCAAAAGGCATCTAAGAACCTGCATTCTGAACACGGGTGATTTCCTCCGCATCCAGCACACTGGAATTCTCGCCTGCTTCTTCCTTTTTCCCACCATTTTCTTTCCGACTGAAGCCTATGTGTGTCTTCATTGTCATCATAAGTGTCGCTCGGGGAATCAAGATCTTCATAGTGGGCGGTCGCTGTGGGCTGTTTCTTGCTTCCTTCTGCCCTCTTTTCTCTGGGTTGATTCAGCGGATATGGAATGGAGTTCATCCGGTGCATAGTGGCTGCGGATTTCTTGGCTGCTTCAGCAGTGGTGGCTTCTACGATGGACTCGGCCACTGTGATATTTGGTCTGTTTAGCAGCTTGCTTTGGAGTGTAGCGTCCTTCAATCCGAGGACCACACGGTCTCTCATGGCCTTGTCCATCTTTTAGAACTTGCAGGCTCCTCTGATGTGTATTAGGGATGCTACGAAATCCCTGATGCTCTCGTCGTCCCATTGGTCTCGTTTATAAAATTCATGCCTTTTGATCAGGTTGGAGACCACAGGTGCATAATGGGCTCATAGCATTCTGTTCAGTTCAGTTCAGACCATGCCATCTGCTTAATGTCTCTTGGTTTAGCTAGCGCCTTGGCCATTTTGAAAATGATTAGCCCACAGTGCATGAGGAATACAGCTCTCTTCCTCTGATCAGTTATCTCCTGTAGCTCATTGCTTTCTAAGAACATCAGAAAGCAGTCAATGTACGACTCCCAATCTTTGGCTGGGTTGAACGGTGCAGGCGGCACATTGTTACCGGCCATCTCGGTCGCTCGGTTCTGTTTGTTGCATGCTTCGCTCTCGCTCTTCTAGGACGATCCCATCCTCGTCACCAGTGTTCAATTTGGAAATAAAATGTGCGAGACCAGGTTCCAACAAATAGCTCTTTATTAAAACAGTATAGTGACTTGTAACAGAACATTTACCCAAGCCGCAGCAGCCCTTCTTATAACGGCTTGCTCACGGCTTGTGGCCAATGACAGTTGTTCAAGTGTTCCTGCCATTAGGCAGGCCAATCGGAATGGCACTTAACTGACCAATCCGAGAACGGCCTGTTCGGCCAATCAGTTTTAGATATTTGGAGTCTACCAAGTTCTATACACAACAAGAGCATTTAAAATAAAGGAAGCTTTACACCAGAGGTGGTATTCAGCAGGTTCTGACTAGTTCTGGAGAACGAGTAGTGGAAATTTTGATTAGTTCAAAAAGCCAGCAAATACCACCTCTGACAGGAGATTTTAGAGTACCCTTCCCCTGTTACACCCACCAAGCCACGCCCACAGAACCGGTAGTAAAAAATTTTGAATCCCACCACTGCTATACACTTATCCAGGTTCCAGAAGGTTAAAAGAATGCTAGTTAACATCACAGACATCACTTTGCTGATTACAATAAACTGGCCAACTGATATCCCATCCTGAGCAAACACAAGACTGTTCTAAGAAACTCACAAAATCATCCAGTGTAACTGTGGACATTTTATCCTACTTTTTGCATTTTAAAATGATTATTCTGACCTCCATAATGCTCATAGGGATGTTCTGAGCTGCATAGTACCTTTGCATTTCTTTCAGAAGGAAGTGCAGAGGACAGCCAAACTCTACTTTTTCAACTCTGAATCCCTATGTCAATACAACAGGTATAGAAAGACACTTACATAATTAAGGTTTATCTATCTGTCTGTCTGTCTGTCTGTCTGTCTGTCTGTCTGTCTGTCTGTCTATCTATCTATCTATCTATCTATCTATCTATCTATCTATCTATCT
>BLBF01000031.1:21787526-21823202 GCA_015471245.1 Laticauda colubrina | reverse complement strand
TCTATCTATCTATCTATCTATCTATCTATCTATCTATCTATCTATCTATCTACACACACACATGAGTACAAAAGGTTTTTCTTATCCCACTTGACTTTACTGAAAATCTGAACACCAGGAGCCACATAGCTAGACTTTTATCTTTAACCTATTGGAATAATTGTTTTAAAATGTACAACTATAAATGGTGCTGTAATACAAATGCTTTATAATATACAATATAATATAATACACACACACACACACACACACATATGTAAAAAAGTAAAAAGTTAAAGCTTCATTTGATTTTGGACATCTTCTAGCATATGGCTGCCAAGAAAGGCAATTTTAAGTTAAGAACAGGAGGAACAAGAAATACATAGCTGAAAGGTTGAAGTGTTTTGAATTTTCTAATTCTTTTGAGTAAATTGCATTGCATGGAAATATATCTAACAAAATTATTTTTAAAATGAAAAGCTGCCTCAGATGCTTGTTATTGCGAACGGCAGAAAGGTAACAAAGGACAGGGAACAGTGTTTGAAGAGATGAGAGGAAGAAATAGTGTGTAATCCACCTTTTAAGTTTCTTGACCTCATTTATATTTCCTGGGGTAATAAATAGATTGGAACATAGCCATCTTTTGGTTTATGTACCTTTCCAAATTTGACAACATGGTTTTCAGATCAACCCTTACATAAAGTGCACATACATATGAAAGTTTCTTTAAAAAAAGCATATGCTAGAAAATACTTTACACAAAAATAAATGCTAATTGATGTGGAAATTAAGTGGAATGGATTTTCAAGTAAATCCATGAAGAATTGGCATGGATTTGAAACAATTACTTATTCGTTGGTTCTGGGTTCATTCATGTAAACATGGCACCCTTCTGGAAGAAAGGTGGCTGATCTTGAGGTATGTAATTTTTTAAATGGAAAACAAAAGTTGGATGACAAGTGTTAAGCATTTCCATGTCATTAACTGACTCACAGTCTCTTATAGCCTCTGCTTCTCTTTCTTGAAAAGTACTAAAGACTTTGTCCTTTCTTTGGGATTTGGGGCGAATTAGAATTTCCCCCTAGAGGGGTAAATTTCATTTCCTGGTTATTATTTTGTATTGTTTTTAACCTTGTTTGTTGTCCATTTATTTTGTTAATTATATGTTGCCCAAAATCTGAAATGGATGGCCATATATATTGATTAAATAAGTGGAGAATATATCTGATAGAGTCTGCTATACATATTTGTTCATGGTGTGTGGGGTTTTTTTTTTTTCAAGAAATAAACAGTATATTATGCCTAACAAGAGCACTCAACTCAGATTGAATGATTCATATATAGTTCAAGGATGCTTCAAAGCAAATAAAGCTCCTTGATCTAACCTATTTATACAGATTAATTGCTTCTGTTATAATCTTAATCTCTTTATTCTCTTTAGATCCTAAAAATCTTTGAACCAAGGTTTTTTTTTGTTTGTTTATTTAAAAGATATACCTATATTAGGTACTGAGTGAAGGGTTTGTATGATATGAGGATTTAGCCAATTTAGGTCAAATTTACACTAACAGGAAATATCATATTTTAAAGACTGGTGATTTTTCATGAGCAGTTTTATATTGAAATGATTTTGTTGGATAAAATGGTCCAAACTGAAAAGGCATTGCTGTATGGATTTTTACTCCTTCAATTTAAACAGACATGAAAGGATAATGATTCCATGTTCTTCATATAATCCAGATTAAAAATCAGAATAGCAAGAACTAATTATATTTTTATTTGCTTCTAGGATGTGTGAGGTCAAAGAGTGTTACAGCAACACAGCCTAAGTCTTTTACTTTTCCCTTATTGCATCCAAACTATCATGGGAGCCAATCATTTTGGCACAAAGATTAAGGGATTGGAGTAGGATTCTAAACAGCAAGTTTAAATCTACTCCTAGTAATGGACACTCACTGAGTGCTTTAATCCAATGACATTAGCAGCCCAACCTACCTCACATGTTTGGTGGGGAAGTGAAATATAAATGTAAAAAAAAAAAGGGATTTTCCCATTTAGTCACTTTAAAAGAAGATAAATATAAATATGCTACTTTGTATAATGATATCAATTTTATGGTCATGTGTTGTTTTATACTCATGTAGTTCATGCTGAACACATAGTGGTTTGTTTGTTTCTTTGCTCTGGAACTGTAGAAGGTAGCAGAAGACAGTTTTAGGAGACACCATGTCCATCTAAATTTATAGCTTTATAGCTTAATCAGTCTTAGAATTCATTCTGGAGGCAGTTTCAAATGTTCTGCAGCCTCAGCAGGACATGATTCGGCTGGCCCATTAGCCAAACTTTAATGGAACACCAGGGGCCACATAGTAACACAATAGCTAGACTTTAGGCTAGGTCACACTGGCCGATGGATGCAAAATGTATGCAAAAAGGACACAGCGGATGAGCAAATTTTCGGGGGGTGGCTCCATCCGTTGTCATCTGCTCAAAAAAGTGGCAAAAATTGGCATAAACAGAACGGAAAAGAATGGACGTGGGTAGTATGTAGCAGGGATGTTAAAGGGATGTTCATAGGAAGTCTAGAGGATGTATATAGGATGCAAACTGTTCACTGCTCATCCTTTCTATTTCCGTGCTACTAACGCTGTGTAGACGTTCGTTGTACCTTTTGTTTCCTCCCTCTTTCCGTTTTCAGCTGCAGCGGATGTGAGTTGAGGGGATGCCCAGAGGATGCAGAGAGGATACAGCGGACATTTCACGGATGATAAACGGACATAAAACGTTTGTTGCTCGTATGTCATGGATTTACATCGTACACAGCGGAAAGTTCATCCGCTCAAAAAGTTTTGTGTAGCTCAAAACTTCTTGAGCGGATGAAATCTCAGTGGACATATGCTCAAAGGATAGAGCGTATGAAACACATGTGCAGTGAGTACACAACAGATGCATAGCGTTTTCCAATGGATGGCAAGCTTTTTTTAATGTTTTACATCCTCTTTGCATCCGTTGGTGCAGTGTGACATGGGCTTTTGTTGCTGTGATACAAATGCTTTATAATATACAAGCTCACAACAAAAAAGATTGTGGAGTCATTTATTGAGTTTACTTCCATCTTTACACACACACACACACACACATACACACACACTCTTAAAGGGGAGGAGAGAAAAAAAAGATAAAATGATAACATGAAAATGGACTTCTAAAAACAGGGACATCCTTGAAAAAGTTTTTCTTGAAAACATTAAGTGCTCCCTAGATTCATGAAAGATAGGCTCAGAGTTTAAGACAGACTTTTAAAAATTCTGGGGTATCCAGGGATTCTGCAAGAACTTGGTGAGGATCTGTGAATAACCAGGGCAAAACCAATAAGCAAATCACTGAAATGAAACCAATGTTCTCCCACAAGAGCTTGCCTCTTGATTAGATGTTCTACCTCAGTCATTTTAAAAAACAAATTTCATAGCCTGAAAAATAAATGGAAAACCCCTGCTCCAAGCTCCTTAAGACCAAAGTTTTGAACTGAGTTGAAGAATCGACTGGCTATCCAACACAGATCTTTACATATAGATTATACAATTACATCAAGTATGAGTTACTTTGTGAGCAGCTGATGCTTTGGGCACAGTTTAAGGATAGCCCTATCCAGTTATGAGATTCTGTTATGAGAAGTTATGAGAACTAGTGAGTTATGAGTTTAGTTATGAGAACTGGTGAGATTCAAATTTTTTTTACTAAAAAAAGTTATGTGAACTTGGTGGGTGTGGCGTGCTTCATGGGTGTGGCCTGGTGGGCATGACAGGGGAAGGATACTCCAAAATCCCATTCCCTCCCCACCCCATTAACCTGCTTTTCAGCTCCGTTCTCCTGTGCAGGTCAACAAAAGAAGACCCAGCCAATCAGCTGGGACTTGGGAGGCAGAGTATTCTGGGGATGGGGCCAGTCAGAGGTGGTATTTGCCAGTTCTCTGAACTACTCAAAATTTCGGCAACTAGTTCTTCAGAACTGGTCAGAATTTGCTGAATACCACCTCTGGTTATGATGTAATTGAAGCATGAGTAAGTGCAAATAAGTTCAGGAATAGCTACAGCTGACACACAAAGTTTAGCAATACAAATTCACTATTACCATATGAGCCCAGAAAGAGAAAGCAGTGCTCCTGAGATATGAATCAGATCATTTACAATGAATTAAATTCATTTTAGAACATCCCAATTCCTGAGCCTGATTTTGCATGTTTAATTTTAGCTTCATCATGCTTATCTAATCTATTTCTAAACACAGATGTGAGACATCATTAGCAGATCATTTTCAAGACTATTTTGCTTCCTTCATTTTAGGAGAAAGTAATAAACCTGAGAGAATTATTGATATAAATTAAATTGACATTATGTGAATAAAAAAACCTTGATTCACAAATAGTATGATGGACAGATGAGTGGAGTTATATAGTAGTCTCCAGGTAATAAGAGATGTCATTAGCACAAATGAGGAGGGAGGGGAGAAATTGTCATTTTCATGGGCTACAGAGGAATTTAGAATCTTTATCCTTTCTAACAAACTTGGGCCTACACTTCAGAGCAGTTATTTTAGGAGTGAAACACCACAAACAATGAAACATGATTATGTGGTGAATAAATTCATCAATTAATATTATAGCCAGTTCTTCCTTTTTCAAAAGGATTTGCCCAGGAAATTTTCATGACCTACAGGTGAAAGTTGAAAAATTGGAATATTGTGCAAAATATTCATTTATTTTGCATATTTATAAATATTTATAAATGAATGTTTATAAATATTCATTTCAATATTCATTTATTTCAGTAATGCAATTTAAAAGGTGAAACTAATATATGAGATAGACTCATTACATGCAAAGCAAGATAGTTCAAGCTGTGATGTGTCACAATTGAGAGGATTATGGTTTACAGTTCATGAAAACCCAAATCCACAATCTCAGAAAATTAGAATATTGTGAAAAGGTTCAATATTCTAGGCTCAAAGTATCCCACTCTAATTAGCTAATTAAGCCATAACACCTGCAAAGGGTTCCAGAGCCTTTAAAAGGTCTCTCAGTCTGGTTCAGTAGGAATCACAATCATGGGAAAGACTGCTGACCTGACAATTGTGCAGAAAATAATCATTGACACCTTCCATAAGGAGGGAAAGCCTCAAAAGGTAATTGCAAAAGAAGTTGAATGTTACCAAAGTGCTGTATGAAAGCACATTAATAGAAAGTTATGTGGAAGGGAAAAGCATGGAAGAAAAAGGTGCACGAGCAGCAGGGATGACCGCAGCCTGGAGAGGATTGTCAGGAAAAGGCCATTCAAAAGTGTTGGGGACTTTCACAAGGAGTGGACTGAGGCTGGAGTCAGTACATGGAGCTACAACACACAGATGGATCCTGGACATGGACTTCAAATGTCGTATTCCTCTTGTTAAGCTGCTCCTGAACAACAAACAACGACAGAAGCGTCTTACCTGGGCTAAAGAAAAACAGATCTGGTCTGTTGCTCAGTGGTCCAAAGTCCTCTTTTCTGATGAGAACAACTTTTGCATCTCATTTGGAAACCAAGGACTCATAGTCTGGAGGAAGAATGGAGAGGCACACACTGCAAGATGCTGGAAATCCAATGTGAAGTTTCCACAGTCTGTGTTGATTTGGGGAGCCATGTTGGTCCATTGTGCTTCATTAAGTCGAGGGTGTTGAGGTAATTCCCCATGAGGATAATGAGCGCATACAGGGAGACGTATTTGAGAGAAGTGTTTGAATAATAAACACAAAGTACACAGATACACTGTACAGGTAAATGTAGGTTTTTACTTCCAGAAAGGTTGAAGCAAAATCCAAAATAAGCAGTCCAAGGTCATTCACAAGTTAAAACAGACAGTTTTCAATCCAGGGATCATCCAAATATCAAAGTCCAGTGTCAAAAACAGTTCAGTATCAGACTTACATTAATCCAGTAATATCAGTCAATCAGAAGAAATGGAGCAATGGCTATACTTTCCAACAGAAGGAAATAAAGACACACTCACACTTTCTTCTGAGACTCAGACAAAAACAAACCAGGTTTCTGGCTCCATCTTATGGCCGTTTGAGAAACCACACGCAATTGCATGCTCTTCCATTCCCTTAAAGATACAGTTTTAAAATGTTTATCCTGGTTTATATATTTCTAACCCAAATACCTGTTAGGAGACTTATATTCCTAACACAGGGCCAATGCAGCCATCTACCAGGAGATTTTGGAGCACTTCAAGCTTCCTTCCACAGACAAGCTTTATGGGGATGCTAACTTCATTTTCCAGCAGGACTCGGCACTTGCCCACACTGCCAAAAGCACCAAAACCTGGTTCAGTGACCGTGGGATTACTGTGCTTGATTTGCCAGCAAATTCGCCTGACCTGAACCCCATAGAGAATCTATGGGGCATTTCCAATAGAAAGAGGAGAGACATGAGACCAAACAATGCAGAAAAGCTGAAGGCTGCTATTGAAGCATCCTGGTCTTCCATAACACCTCAGCAGTGCCATAAGCTGATAGCTTCCATGACACGCCACATTGAGGCAGGAATTGCTGCAAAGGGGTCCCAAACCAAGTACTGAGTACATATGCATGCTTATACTTTTCAGAGGTCCGATATTGTTCTATGTCCAATCCTTGTTTTATTGATTGCATGTAGTATTCTAATTGAGATTGTGGATTTGGGGTTTTCATGAGCTGTAAGCCATAATCATCTCAATTATGACAAATCACGGTTTGAACTAACTTGCTTTGCATGTAATGAGTCCATATCATATATTAGTTTCACCTTTTAAATTGCATAACTGAAATAAATGAGCTTTTGCACGATATTCTAATTTTTGAGTTTCACCTGTATCTAAAGCCCATGTCACACTGGCCAACGGATGCAAAAAGGACACAGCGGACGAGCAAAATGTTCCATCCGTTGTTATACGCTCTCAAAAGGGGCAAAAATTTGCATAACTGAAGTGGATAACACGGACACAGGGAGGACGCAGGGCAGATGCAAAGCGGATGCGGAACGGAAGCCCAGCGGATGGAAGTGGATAGGAGCGGATGGGAGTGGATGGCACATCCGCAAGACTTCCGGGGGGCCTCAGCGAAGCAGACGCGGAACAGAAAGAGTGGATGCAGAGCGGACGCCAAACGGATGAAGCAGATGCACAGTGGATGCACAGCAGATGCACAGCGGAAGGCTAATGGATGCCTGGTGTTAATTGCGCATGCGGGGAGGATGCATTGCATCAGCCCCGCGGATATAACGGAAGCAGCTCGGAAGCAGGTCGCCATTCAGAGGAAAGACCTGCTGCCGGACACATCGACTGCCTTGCTGCCAGCCTTGCTGCCAGCCTTGCTGCCAGCCTTGCTGCCAGCCTTGCTGCCAGCCTTGCTGCCAGCCTCCCTGCCAGCCAGCAACCCCACAACCATGCGGAAGCACAGCAAGCCTCAGCCATCTGCTGCCAGCCCTGGCAAGAGGGACAGGGCTACCATCCCACCCCCTGGCCCTCACTCTGGTTCTGCTGGGGCTTCTGCAGCATGGGCTCGCTCTTCTGGGGATGGCGCTTCTGCTGCTTCTGCTTCTGGAGGAGCTGACGACAAGCACTCCAGCACCAGCCACCTCCACAGCACCTGCACCCTTCACCCCTGGGACTGAGCAACCAAGGGGAGTACCAGAGACTCATTTTTGTCTTATAGCTTGTTGTTAATAAAGTCTATTTATGATTCACACACTTGCTTCATTTCTTTTTTTTAATAAAGTCTTGGTGGAAACTTTTAGAAATGGCTTAAGCCTTTGCATGCTTGTGGGATGGGTAAGGATAGCTTTGGGATGGGTTAGGATACCTGTGGAATGGGTAATAGCTGTGGGATGGGTTAGGATAGCAGTGGGATAGATAAACCTCCAGTGCAAGCATAGTGGGACTGTATGGTCCAGCCTCCCAGGTGCCACAGCTACGGCCCTTTATTATCAATAATAATGTAATAATTATCCACACATGTCAACATAAACACAACTCTTTATTAAACGCCCTGTTCATTGTAGGCCAACCAAACATACATGGCCCAATCTCATCCATGTGATGAGACAGGCTGAAGGAAGCATCCATTAAGCATCTACCATCCTGTCTTGCCACTCCACTGCTCCAGCTGGGGAGTTGCACCAGTCTTTCAGGAGGTTGTGCTGCTTCTTCCCTTCACATGAGGCTCTGTTGGGGCCTTCCACATCCTCAGTGTCTATCAGGTTTCGCCCTTGCCTCCATTCCCCAGGCTCCATGTCCCCATTGCTTTGTTGGAGGTCCACGAGCCTGTTCTGCAAGACTGGGTAGCGGGTGCACATGAGATTGTGCAGGATGCAGCAAGCTTCCATGATCCTCCTCACGGTCTCTGGGCAATGCTGCATGGTGGTGAGAAGTACCTGGAACCTGTTGGCCAGGATGCCAAAGGCATTCTCCACCACCCGCCTTACCCTGGACAGTCTGTAGTTGAAGATCCTCTCTTCACGGGTGAGGAGTCTGGAGATGTAGGGCTTCATGAGATAGGTTGTGAGGGAGAAGGCGTCATCCCCCACAATGAAGTAGGGCACATCTTGTGTGTCGTTGGGCAGGGGTTCTGGATCTGGGAAGCCCACGATGAGGTTGCGTTCCAGCTCCTCCTTGAGGTGACTGGCGTTGTATACCTGGGCATCTGAAGATGAGCCGTTGCCTGAAGCATCGATGTACATGAACTTGTAGTCAGCATCGACCACGGCAAAGAGGATGATGCTGAAGAAGCCCTTGGAGTTGAAATAAGTGGACCCCGAGTTGGCTGGAGATTTGCAGGCCACGTGCTTGCCATCTATGGCTCCAACGGTGTGTGGTAACTTCCACTTCTGACACCACTGTTCTGTAACTTTCTTCCATCCTTCTTCAGTGGAGGGGTATTGGAGGAGCTCTTCCTTGTATTCTTCGATGATGGCCTGCACCACTTCTCTGACCAGAATGCTGATGGTGTTGGATGGCACCCTCCAGCCGTACTGCATGCTCCTGTAGGAGGTCCCTGAGGCCAGGTGGCGCAGAGTGAGTGCCATCTTGAGCCCAGGTTCCAGGCTGGGCCGGAAGCTGGTATTTGCCTTGGTCAACCTGGGTGTCAGGCGCTGCACAACTTCATCAAACATGGCTGGAGGCATCCTCATGAAGTTCTGGAATGCCCGAGTGTCTTCGTTCCTGAGCTCCACCATCAGCTTGTTGTACAGTCCATCCTCTGCTCTTCTGGTGACCCATCTTTGGACCAAGACTCTTTTTGGGTGGCTCCTTTTCTTCTCGCAGTAGCGTTCACAGAGCCTGCAGTTGGTTTCACACTGTTGCAGAACGATGGTGGCTGCCGAAAGGACTTTGTTACAATCCACGGTGGACATGACTGGATGCTGTGGAAGAGGAAGAGGCAGATGAAGGCTGCAGAGGTCTGCACCGCTGGGCTGCTATTCTGAAAGTGAGATGCCGTCGAGTTGCTCCCCCTTTTTATTGGAAATATAGGTTTTCTGCTAGGCATCCTCTAGGCATCCTTAATATCCGAGATAGGTCCCCTCTGCGAATGTTTTTTCCATTTTAAATGCTTTGTTTCCATTATGCATCCGTTCTGCATCCGTTCTGCATTCGTTCTGCATCCGTTCCTCTTCCTCCCCACGTCCGGGCGGATGGAGTTGCGCGGATGTGTAGAGGATGCCTAGCGGATAAAGCGGATGTGTAACTGATGTGTAACGGATGCCTAGTGGATGCGTAGCGGATGCAGAACTGATGAGCTGGATACATTTTCCGTGCAAAAGTTTTAGGCAGCCCAAAACTTTTGGAGCGGATGAAACATCCATAAACGGATGCTGGATGGATAGAGAGAAAGCCAAACAGAGGCAGTGAGTACATCGCGTTTTCGAACGGATCGCAAGGTTTTTTGTCCATTTTACATCCTCTTTGCATCCGTTGGTTCTGTGTGACATCGGCTTAAGCAGTTGTCCTTTTGCTAATTCTTATCCTTTTTGTCAATGATAATAAATAATGTAATCTTTTGAGAAGTGTTGTTTTAATCACTTACCTTTGCATCTTTTTATGTCCTAATGTAGGTGTGTCAAACTCATGGGATCACTTTGTCGTCACATGATATATCATGACTTTTTCCCCCTTTGCTAAACTGGGGATGGGGGTGGCCAGCATGTGATGCATCTGGCCCATGGACCACAAGTTCAACACTTCTGTCCTAATGTATCAAATAAATGGAAGTTCATGGAATGAGTACTCTGGAGGCACCTTTCTTCTTTGCCTGGCTAAGGTATCATTAGAAACTATCTGCAACCTGTTTGTCAGTTCCTCTTAGAAAATGAGAGTACTGACTCGATGCAAGCCACATATATGTCAGGTTTGGCTTGACTGGAATGATAATGCTATGCAGACATTGTGAAATTGATGCTTGTGTGTATGCATGTGCAATGTACAAAGGGAGGTAGCAAATCAAATATCATGTTGGATGATGATGATGATGAATATGATGATGATGAATATGAAGATGATGATTAGTCACACACTCAGCCAGATGTTGAGACCAGATTTAGAATTTTTGTCCATCTACCACATCCTTTGCAAGGATCTAGGTTAGGGAGAAGTTTTTACTAAAAGTAAAGATATTGTTGCAGGATGTAAACAATTCCAGATAAAGCTGCCTTTTGCAATTGACTGGTGGTGATTTTGTCAATGCCAATGGCATTCAAGTGGTGCTGCAGTTGTTTGGAGTTTATACCCAAGAAGTCTATTACAATTGACAAAAGCTTTGCTTTATTTTGTTGCAGCCATTCTATTTCTATTTGCAGATCTTTGTATTTTATTATCTTCCCCTCAGCTTGCTCTTTTATTCTGCTGTCTCCAGGTACTGCCACATCCCCTATCCAGACTGTTAAGCCTGGGTTCCCCAACCAGGGTTAGGTAGACAAGCTAAACAGAATGTGCAGCGTTAGTCAGATAGGCACACAGATAAATGAGTGAGCTAAGCTTGTATGTTTATTAACATACAGTAAAAATAACAGATACGCTTGTGCTATCAAGAATATAGTTTATTCCATTATAAGTTCATGGCATAGTCAAATAACAGTCCAATAGTCATATATCAAATAGTCAGTCCATTCAGGGATATTCAGTTAGCAAAGTCCATGTAGAATATCCTATGTCAGTTCACTTACAAATCAGTCCTTTGTTGTCTCTCCCATGCGAACAATGCAGTCTTGATTCCAAGCAGTAATCAGGGATCATCAAAGCCAGAGAGAGCAAGCTGTAGTCTTGCTACTTTTATAGTGTTTTCATAACCACTCCCTTAATTACTATCCCACAGTTAAAGCTGCAGACACTTTAACATACACAACTATGAATCATAGTTATTATTTCACCTAAACCAGTTAGGGTAAACAATGTTATCCCTAACATTCTCCCCTTTTAGGTTAAATAATAACTATGAATCATTTACATCTTTAAATTATATTTGTTACAACTCTCTTTCAACTTAATTGCTCCTTGAGCTTTTGTAAATTGGTCTGCAATGTTTTCTTCTGAAATGCAGTATTCCAATTTTATTATTCCATTCTTCACTGATTCTCTAACATTTAAATATCTTAAATCAGTATGTTTTGATCTAGTTTTTACATCAATACTAGTAGCTAACTTTATAGCTGCTTGGTTATCCTCGTACACAATAATGGAATCTTTTACAGTTATACTAATGTCTAATAATAACTGTTTGTAGAAAATCAAGTCAGTGCATAATAATGACAGACATGAAAATTCAGCTTCCATCGTGGATAAGCTAATATGCTGTTGTCTGATTGACCTCCACCCTATTAGTGTCTTACCAAATAATATAGCCATCCCAGATGTTGATTTTCCAGTGTTTATATCAGTTGCAAAACTTGCATCTGCATAAGCACTAAGACTCAAATCACCCTTTGGTTCTATATACAATGCATGGTTCATTGTTCCTTTAAGATATCTTAAAATTCTTTTTAATGATTGCCAATGACATTGTTTTGGATCTGAATTAAAACGTGCCAGCTGATTTACACTATAAGCTATATCTGGCCTTGACCAATTGCTTATATATGATAAGCTACCAATCAAAGATCAAATTTGGGACTTTGATCATTAGTTTGGCAAACTTCTTGACTCATTGGAGTCTTTGCTAGTTTACAAAGTTCCATCTTATAAGTTTTAATTAATTGGCAAATTTTATCTTCTTGAGATATCTTAAAACCATTATTTGTTTTATTTATTGTCAATCCTAGATACCTTTTAATTTCACCTAAATGCTTTATTTTTATCTTTTTGGCTAATAATGATATAATTTCATTAGCTTCATTATTAGTCTTAGTTATTAAAGCAATATCATCTGTAAATAATAACAATAATGACACCGTTCCATTATGTTCTCTTTTAAACACACACGGATCTGCTAAACCAGATTTAAAACCTATATTGTTTAACTCTTTCACAATATATTGGTTCCACTCAAACCCAGATTGTTTCAACCCATAAAGACTCTTTTTGAGTTTCCAACAATCATTACTATTTATTTTATTTTATTTTATGCCAATTGGTTTCCTTAAATATATAGTGTGCTGCAATGGTGCATGTAGATAAGCAGTTTCTACATCTAAATGGTTAATAACATAGTTTTTCTTTGCTGCCCACACTAAAGCTGCTCTTAAAGATGTAGCTTTAAGGCTTGGTGCAAAAACTTCATCGTAATCAGATGCAGTTTGATTAAATCCTTGAGCTACTAACCTAGCTTTATGTGTAACAGTCCCATCATTTCCAGTTTTTACTTTAAATATCCATTTGCACCCAATGGATTTTTCTCCTGGAGGTAATTTGGCATCTTCATACACTTTCATTACCTTTAATGAATTTAGTTCTTTTTCTATTGCCTTTTGCCAATTCTCCTGATCCTTAGCAGGATACATCCTAAGTTCATCTACACTAGTTGGAACTTTAGTTACTTGGCAAACTATACTTGCTTGATACCTATCAGGTGGTCTAGTTACACGTGTAGTACGTCTAGGTATTATAGGACTTACAGGTGGACTTTCCTCTATTAAATGTTCTTGATCATGTAACTCTTCGTGATCAACTATTTCCTCTTGTTCTGGTCCTATTTGCTCTTCGTGGACTTCTTCTTTAATTGGACTCTTCTTATAGCTAATCTGATCTTTCTGCCTTTTGTAGGGTTCAATAAATACTTCATTATTTAAATTTTGCTCTAATCTATTCCATCCTACATGTTCTAGGAATTTTGCACTAGCACTGGTGTAAACTCTAGATGTACCTGGTTCCCAGAATCTATAAGATCTATGATTAGATGTGTAACCTACAAAAATCAATCTTTTAGCTCTATGCTGTCCTTTGTATCTAAGTTGTGTAGGGATATGCACCCATGCTGGTGCTCCAAATGTGTGCATGTAACTTAAATCAGGTTTTGTACCATGCCACAGTGTGAATGATAATTCACCTGTTGTTGAATTAACAACATTATTTAATATATGATTACCACACATTATTGCTTCTCCCCATAAATTGTCAGGTAATCCTGAATCAGAAATCATAGTTCGTGCCATTGATTGTAATGTTTGGCCTCTTCTCTCTATAAAGGCATTATGTTGTGGCCTATATCGTGCAGACATTTTATGTTGAATACCTAACATTCTTAGTCTGTTCTGGAATTTATTATTTGTAAATTCTGTACCATTATCTGTTATGAGAGTTACTAATTTCCTTTTAGTTTTTCTTTCTGCAAATTTAATCCAATTAAAGAGATTTTGATATGTTTCAGTTTTGCTCTTCATTGAATAGCAAAACCCATATCTAGAATAGTGGTCCATTATACTTAGTATGTGGCGAGCTCCTCCTACAATTGGTTTTTTCGGACATATTAAATCAGCAAATACTACTTCTAAAGGCTCTTTAGTAGTAAATCCATCAACTCTATTAGCCGGTATAACCCTGCTCTTACTTTGATTACAGGCATTACATTGCAAATACTTATTACAAGATTTCAAACTTATTCCCTTAGATAATTCAACAGTTTTCTTAAGCATTTTAAAATTTAAATGCCCTAGCCTTCGATGTAACAAGTGAATACATTCGTCATGAGGTTTCTTATTTTCATAAATTGTGTTAGCCACCTTTAAACCATCATCATTTAACACATATAATTCACCTCTCAAAGATGCAGTAATTCTCTTATCTTCTTTTTCGATTATGCAGTTATCTCTCCTAAATGTAACTACATATCCTAGTTTAACCAAAATTCTAACTGAAATTAAATTAAACTTAAGTTGTGGTACATATAACATTTTTACATTCTCTTTCATAAAAGAACAATATGCTATACCTTCACCTTTAGCTTTCAGTTTCCAGCCATTGGCTAACGATATCTGCTGTTTACTCTGGGACATTTTAATAAAATTTTTGTTATCATTTGTTATACAATGGGATGTTCCAATGTCAAGCACCCATAAATTATTTTTCACAGCTCCGTTAGTATACATGGCTAACTCTAAATTTTTATTTATTTTTTGATGATTTTTAGTATTCTGGCCAGCGTTCTGGCGCTTTGCCTTTTTACAAAATCTTGCCAAATGTCCTCTTCCTCCACAATTAAAACACTTTTTAATTGTGTATGCAGTAGGAGATTCATTATCTTCTTTTTGAGGTTGCTCCCTCCTTAATTCATCTCTTTCATGCCTTCTTCTGGCCTCTTCGATCGATCTGCCAGTTATATCAGTTAAAGTTAAACTTTCCTTTGGCAAAATTTCAAGTGAAGTTACGTAGTTATCATAACTTTCATCAAGGGAAGATAGAATTATGTAGACTTGGTGTAGTTCAGAGAAAATAAGTTCTTTCTCGTGCAGTTCTTTAAAAATGCTTTGCATAGTTTTTAAATGACTCAGCATATCACCATTTGTTTGGAGATGCGTTCTGAAAAGCTTCCGGGTTAGATTTATGTGAGCACCAACATTATCTCGAACATAAATCCTCTTCAGCTTCTGCCAACACCCAACAGCTGTTTTCTCTCCGTGGATATAAACAAGCTGTTGATCAGTTAAGGTTAACCCAATTATGCAAATGGCTTGTTGATTTTTATGCATAAATTCTTCTATCTTTAGTCTGTCTTCCTCATCCTCTGGATCCTATTCTTCTACGTTTGGTGGATTTTCAATTATGTTCCACAGACCTTCTCTTCGTAGAAGTAGACTACATTTTGTAGACCATGATACATAGTTTGTTCCATCCAGCTTGGATATAAGGGACAAAATTTGTAGATTGACTTGTGCCATGTTTTCTTACATGGATATAAAAATATAATTAATAAAACACAGCTGTCTGTTTACTGTAATGTATAACACCACAAGCTCTCACTTTTTTACATAAATCTGTTTTATCCTATTTAAACTGACTTTGCAGCTTCTGGGCCCATAACCAGTGTTAAGCCTGGGTTCCCCAACCAGGGTTAGGTAGACGAGCTAAACAGAATGTGCAGCGTTAGTCAGATAGGCACACAGATAAATGAGTGAGCTAAGCTTGTATGTTTATTAACATACAGTAAAAATAACAGATACGCTTGTGCTATCAAGAATATAGTTTATTCCATTATAAGTTCATGGCATAGTCAAATAACAGTCCAATAGTCATGTATCAAGTAGTCAGTCCATTCAGGGATATTCAGTAAGCAAAGTCCATGTAGAATATCCTATGTCAGTTCACTTACAAATCAGTCCTTTGTTGTCTCTCCCGTTCGAGCAATGCAGTCTTGATTCCAAGCAGTAATCAGGGATCATCAAAGCCAGAGAGAGCAAGCTGTAGTCTTGCTACTTTTAAAGTGTTTTCATAACCACTCCCTTAATTACTATCCCACAGTTAAAGCTGCAGACACTTTAACATACACAACTATGAATCATAGTTATTATTTCACCTAAACCAATTAGGGTAAACAATGTTATCCCTAACACAGACTTTTTTTGTCTTTCTTATTGACAGCTGTTAATCTGGAGTGCTATGTGACAGATTGTTAGGGATAACATTGTTTACCCTAACTGGTTTAGGTGAAATAATAACTATGAATCATAGTTAGTGTATGCAGCTTTAACTGTGAAATAGCAATTGTGGGAGTGGTTATGAAAACCATTTAAAAGTAGCAAGTCTACAGCTTGCTCGCACTCTCTCTGGCTTTGATGATCCCTGATTACTGCTTGGAATCAAGACTGCATTGCTCGAACGGGAGAGACAACAAAGGACTGATTTTTATGTGAACTGACATAGGATATTCTACATGGACTTTGCTAACTGAATACCCCTGAATGGACTGACTACATGGTAAATGAATATTGGACTGTTATTTGACTATGCTATAAACTTATACTGGAATAAACTATATTCTTGATAGCACAAGCGTATCTGTTATTTTTACTGTATGTTAATAAATATACAAACTTAATTCACTCATTTATCTGTGTGCCTATCTGACTAACGCTGCACATTCTGTTTAGCTTGTCTACCTAACCCTGGTTGGGGAACCCAGGCTTAACACAGATGTTGGTCTATTTGAATTCTAAAATTTCAGAGAACTTTATCCTCTTCATTTTTTATTACTTTGACTACTTTGTGGCCCCATCTGTTCTTGCTTGCAGGAAAATTGTATGTCTTCCACCTATTACAATGGACCACTGTGCCACTTTGTCCTGCCATTGTTTCTAGTCTATGTCATTTTCTTGCAGTAGCTAACTAGATGTCCACTATTTCTTTAACTTATTTGCAGAAGCTACTTTTGCTGTCTGTTCTGTTTTCTTAAGTCTGGCTTTGTATACATTTGTTTTTAAGGCTTAGTCTTGTGCAGCCAGAATTAGTCCTTATGTTTCTTTCTTCCGGTTTTCTGTACTGCGCCATTGCCAGGTCTTGTTGTTACCCTATCTGCTTTGCCTATCATGTTTTTTTACATATTGATCAAACAATATTTTGCCTTGTTATGTCTCTTTTTTATTTGGCCTTTCTTGCATCTTCTTCACTGTCCTTCAGAAATTAATATTCTATCCTTTTTTCTTCTTCAACTCTTTGTACAACATTCCACATCCACATATTTTCCTTGGTAAGTAGAATCTGTCAATGTTGCTGAGTGCAAGAATTCATAGTCATTATTTTTCTGGTTTTCCTACCTTTGGGTAGACTTTTTCTCAGTTCTACTTCTGTGAATATTTTATTTTGTATTATAAATCAATGTTGATCTACTAACCTCTGTTCTATTATTTATGATTCTGGATGTTATTCTTTCCAGAACTGGTGCATATCTTTTTTCTCATTCATTTGATTAGATTTGATTTGTATTAGCAGGTCATTATTACTTTCTTTTCAGTCTTTGTATATCTGTAATGGTAAGCAATTTTCTTCCAGCAGTCCAGCAGCTGTTTTCCATTTAGGAAAGCTTTTCATAAAGTCAAGTAAATATATATTAAAAATATTCAATAGTTTAGGACAAAAACTTTAGTTCATTTGAAAAGTTTGGCAGCTGAACCAGGGAAATGATGCTGTAACTTCAAATCCACCAAATGGATGTGTCCTGCATTTAATTTGAAGACATATATCTTATCTTTCTCATGAAGAAAAGCCCCTTTTCACAAAATAAATCCAATCAAAATGCATGAATTTGTATATTCTCCAGTATGAGAAAAATCTTTTCCATCAAACTTTCTATGAGTTCTTACTGTAGTGCCCCATAGCTTCATTCAGGGAATCCAATAGCTTTAGGATACCATTAAATATATTGGAAGAGATATAAGGAAGCATTTGTAGTCTCAAGAAGCTTAGGATGTTAAACCAATTTCGGCTGCAATATTCATGCCACTAAACATTTGTCATCAAGAGGTTATCCTTGAGGTTATCAGCATACAAACCTGGTATAATTCCCATAGCATATATTTTCCTTTCCCTTTTGCCATATGCTTAACAAATAAATAGATAAATAAATACATACATATATAAATAAACAAATAAACATGCTAAATAAATAAATTGAGGGACACAGTGGCTCAGTGGCTAAGACACTGAGCTTGTTAATGTGAAAGGTGGTTCTAATCCCTGGTGCTGCGTAACGGAGTGAGCTCCCATTACTTGTCCCAGCTTCTGCCATCCTAGCAGTTTGAAAGCATGTAAAAATTCAAGTAGAAAAATAGGAACCACTTTGGCGGGAAGGTAACAGCATTCCGTGCACCTTTGGCATTTAGTCATGCCAGCCATATGACCATGGAGACGTCTTCGGACAGTGCTGGCTCTTCAGCTTTGTAACAGAGATGAGCACCACTCCCAAGAGCCAGAAATGACTAGCATGTATGTGCGAGGGGAATCTTTATCTTTACTTTTAAATAAATAAATAATTCTTTCCCTTTAATTTATAAAACGTGCTGTGAACAACTAAGGCTTTCAATGTTTAATTTCAAAACATTGAAATTAATCAATGTTTGCAACAGTTCCTGTTGTACAGCAGGGTAAAGTGCGTGGAAACCAAAACCATAGCTAAGTAATGTGGTAACAACATTGGGATAAGTTTTGAATCCATGAAACCATCATTTCTATTGCAGCTGGTCAGTTACATTTCTGGATTTGAAAATGTTGCAGATGAATTATTTAGATATTGGGATTAACCATATCAATTTTAGCTATAGGCTATTTATAGGGGCTGTGGCAGTGCAAACTCATTTTTTCTTAGTATAAAAGGAAGAAAACAGAGAAAAGGTGTGATTTCTCTATCTTCTAAATGGCTACAAATTCAAGCTCTGTATCCAAATCATCCCATATTATATAACTGAAATGCATAGGGTTTTTATTTTTTGGGGGGGGGAAGACATATTTTAGAAACAGAAATTAAGGACTTCATAAAATCTGTCTTCTAACATTTGCTGGTACATATTACATGTACAATGCCCCCCCCCCCCCCAAATAGTTCAGTTTTCATTGATCTCTTGTTTTAACATTGTCCTTTCCTAATGATCAATTCAGTTAAATCAATATTCGAGTCCTACTTAATGATATAGCTGTGAAATAAATAACTGAACATTAATTAATGTTGGGTTACATCAACGCCTAGTGACCTTCTAATTCCACTTCATTTATTTATTTAAAGCTACTTGTTTTTTTGCTTTATAATTTTAATCCCTTCCCCCAATTCCCATTGTTTCTTTCCCATTTTGAAATCACAGCACTGAAAGCTACTAGGGAAGCAGGGCCTTGTAGATTTATTCCTTCTAGCATGAATACCTAGCCATTTAAAATTATCATTGTATGTTAACAACCCTATTATTACTTTCTTTTTCAAAAAAGCATTACTTTATCATGTGAAATAAATTTTCAGGAGAAAACATGGTTCATCTGCACACACTATCTGCCAATCAGCATACTCTTCTGCTGATGGTCTTTGATCTTCCTCAGAAAGGCAGATTAGACACTATACAATTAGATTATATTTTAATAATAGTGCCAATATATAGAAGTTACATTCAAAACTCCAGATATCCATGATCAAATTGTATGTTTTAGTAAATCTTTAGGTGAACTGAAGCTGATGAAAGTTTACATTGCAAAAAAATTAAACACCTTTCTGACAATGTGAATGTACAATTACTACATGGGCTATCCACAAAATAGATTACGTTTTCATCTGTAGCAAGAAGGGACGGAGCTAGCGTGGCCATCTTTGGTCTGTGCGTCTGCCGCTTAGTCTGCATCAAGTTGTGCTAGTGGGAGGTTCGTATCATTGCCCATTATTTCACAGCAAACATTTGAAATGTGTGCTGCAATTGAAAATCCCGTGAGTTGTGAGGTGCGATCAGTGATAAGATTTTTGTTTGTAAAAAACCATAAACCGATTGAAATTTTTTGGCAACTGTGTGAAGTGTATGAGGACAACATCATCACTGAAGGTGGAGTGCGCCAATGGTGCATTAAGTTTAAAAATGGATGAACTAACGTTCATGATGAACAGCGGAGTGGACATCTGAGCATTGTGACTGATGAACTGGTCACAAAAGTCAATGACAAAATTCGTGAAAACTGCCATTTCACAGTAACGGAACTTTTGCTTAGTTTTCCACAAATTTCACGCAGTTTGTTGCATGAAATTGTTGCACAAAAGCTAGACTACCACAAATTTTGTGCAAGATGGGTGCCAAAAATCCTGACAGAAAACCACAAGAGTCAGCATATGGCCGCATCATTGACATTTCTGTACTCTTATGACAAAGATGGAGATTCATTTCTTGATCAAATCATAACTGGAGATGAGACTTGGGTCAAACATGTGAACAGCAAGACCAAATTGCAGTCTATTGAGTGGGCACACAAATTCCCCCAAAAAACCAAGAAAATGTTTGCAAACATTCTCTGCAAGGAAGATTATGGCGATTGTTTTTTGGGACCGGCAAAGTGTGCTTCTTATCGATTTTCTGGAACATGGTGCAACAATAAACTCTGTGAGGTATTGTGAAACATTGCAAAAACTAAGAAAAGCAATTCAAAACAAGTATAGAGGAAAGTTAAGCTCAAAAATTTTGTTTTTGCATGACAATGCCTGACCACACACAGCAAATCACACTCGAGAAGTCCTGAATGTTTCAAGTGGGAGATTTTTCCTCATCTACCCTACAGCCCCGATCTTGCACCAAGCAACTACCACTTGTTTCCGAGGATGAAGACCTGGCTTGGAACACAGCACTTTGACGACGACGCGGAACTGACTGGATCAAATCTCAGGCAGCTGAATTTTATGACAACGGAATTACAAAGCTTGTTCACCACTATGATAAGTGCCTCAATTTGTTTGGTGAATATGTTGAAAAGTAGTATTTAAGTGTCACTTTCAAGTGTATATAATAAAAAAAAAATTCCGACACTTTGTTTTTTTTCTATCTCAAAATGTAATCTATTTTGTGGATAGCCCTTGTATATATTTCACATTATCTACAAATTCAAAATAAGAAAACAGTGAATAGAAAAGATATGGATGCGTAGGACACCTTTCAATCTGTACTTCATGACATTCCTTTGGACAAAATAACACCTTGTATTTCCTATAACCAATTAAGAGTTTTCCTCCTGCTTTTGATATTCCCCCTTCTACCTTGCAGATTTCTTCCACCTCAGAAATATTCTTAGATCTCCATGCACCCATTTCATATCAAAGATCACCCCTAGATTTCAATAATATGCAAATCTGAGATCTTTGAAGTCCATTCCAAAATCTTTTATTTATTTTTACTTTTGTGCAAGTTCCTCATGATTCATTTGGAACGATGTTTGAATCTTTGTCTTGCTGAATTAACCAATCTCTTTTCAGCTTCCATTTCTTCACCAGCTGTGAGACATTCACTTTTTCAATATGTTATTTGTGATTTCTATTTTGAAAGTTTTATCGGTCGCCAGACAATTCTACCTAATATTAGTCATGGACTTTCCTTTCTTGCTTTCGCTTCAATAGTTCCATTTCTTAATGTTTCTCATAGCGGAAATTGGTAACTGCATGCATCTGAATTTTTAAAATTATCTTCCTCTGGTTTGCAAAATTGAAGATCTTCTTTTATAAATGTTCATAGATCTGTTTAGAAGAACTCTTAGTTTCTGGAAACATACAGAACAGCAAGTACAACTTGAAATGTTACAAGAACCAAAGTATTTGTTCATCTGTGAAATTGTGTTCATCTAGCTAAATTTATGTCTAATGAATCTATTGTCTTTTTATTTTTAGTTTAAAAAATTCCCACTGGCTCAATGTTAAATCAGCCTTCATCCCTCCAAGGTCAGTAAAATGAGGATCCTGATTGTTGGGGGCAATATGCTGATTCTGTAAACCATTTAGAAAAGGCTGTAAAGCACTATGAAACAGTATATAAATCTAAGTGCTATTCATTGCTATTGCTCATGAATAAATTAGATGCCCAAAGTTCTGCACCTACCTATACACCATTCTCTTATTTTGAATCTTTAAGCAATTGCATATAAATAATTAACTAAGATTTAAGTAAGTTAAATTCATACACTGAATCTATAATAATGCTGGCCAACTGATCGGAATGAAACAATCAAATAAACTCATGTTAAGAAATATATCATATAATACTGTCATGTTACAGTGTGTGTGTGTTTGTGTGTGTGTATACACAAACATACACACACACATATTGTAAAATGACAATCTTATGTGATATATTGCTTAACATAAGTTTCTTTATTTGATTGTTTTATATGTATATATGTATATTCTCCCTAATAGTTTAATTTTTGCCATTGTGCTGCACTTTTCCAAAATTCCATGCATTATTTAAATAGGCCAATACAGGTAGTCCTCAACTTACAATCAGTTCACACCACTTTGGGTGATCTGGTTGTTAACTTTCTGAGCAGTTTAGTGAACTGGTTGCTGGAAGAAATCAATAGGACAGAGAACTGGTTTTTAAATTATTTGAATCCCACCGCTGCTTACAATCATCAACTGAGTCCAAAATTTTACTTACTAAAGCCCATGTCACACTGAACCAACGGATGCAAAGAGGATGTAAAACGGACAAAAAAGCTTGCCATCCGTTGGAAAATGCGATGTACTCACTGCCTCCGTTTTGCTTCCTCTCTATCCGTCCAGCATCCGATTATTGACGTTTCATCTGCTCCGAAAGTTTTGAGCTGCCCAAAACTTTTGTGCAGAAAATGTATCCAGTTCGTCCATTCTGCATCCGCTTCGCATCCGCTACGCATCCGTTACACATCCGCTATATCCGCTAGGCATCTGCTGCACATCCGCGCAACTCCATCCACTCCAGTGGTAAACGGACGCAGAGAGGAAGCGGAACGGATGCTGAATGGATGCAGAACGGATGCCGAGCAGATGCAGCACGGAAACAAAGCGTTTAAAATGGAAAAAACATTCGCAAAGGGGACCTATCTCAGATATTAAGGATGTCTAGAGGATGCCTAGAGGATGCCTAGAGGATGCCTAGCGGAAAACCTATATTTCCTATAAAAAGGGGGAGCAACTCATCTGCATCTCACTTTCAGAACAGCAGCCCAGCGGTGCAGACCTCTGCAGCCTTCATCTGGCTCTTCCTCTCCCACAGCATCCAGTCATGTCCACCGTGGATTGTAACAAAGTCCTTTCGGCAGCCAACATCATTCTGCAACAGTGCGAAGCCATCTTCAGGCTCTGTGAACTCTACTGCAAGAAGAAAAAGAGGCAGCGAAAAAGAGTCTGGGTCTGAAGATGGTTCACCAGAAGAGCAGAGGACGGACTGTACAACAAGCTGATGGTGGAGCTCAGGAACGAAGACACTCGGGCATTCCAGAACTTCATGAGGATGCCTCCAGCCATGTTTGATGAAGTTGTGCAGCAGCTGACACCCAGGTTGACCAAGGCAAACACCAGCTTCTGGCCCAGCCTGGAACCTGGGCTCAAGATGGCACTCACTCTGCGCCACCTGGCCTCAGGGACCAACTACAGGAGCATGCAGTACAGCTGGAGGGTGCCACACAACACCATCAGCATTGTGGTCAGAGAAGTGGTGCAGGCCATCATCGAAGAATACAAGGAGGAGCTCCTCCAGTACCCCTGAAGAAGGATGGAAGAAAGTTGCAGAGCAGTGGTATCAGAAGTGGAACTTCCCACACACCGTTGGAGCTATAGATGGAAAGCACGTGGCCTACAAAGCTCCACCCAACTCAGGGTCCACTTATTTCAACTCCAAGGGCTTCTTCAGCATCATCCTCTTTACCATGGTTGATGCTGACTACAAGTTCATGTACATCGATGCTTCAGGCAACGGCTCATCTTCAGATGCCCAGGTATACAATGCCAGTCACCTCAAGGAGGAGCTGGATGGCAACCTCATCGTAGGCTTCCCAGATCCAGAACCCCTGCCCAATGACACACAAGATGTGCCCTACTTCATCGTGGGGGATGACGCCTTCTCCTTCACAACCTACCTCATGAAGCCCTACACCTCCAGACTCCTCACCTGTGAAGAGAGGATCTTCAACTACAGGCTGTCCAGGACAAGGCAGGTGGTGGAGAATGCCTTTGGCATCCTGGCCAACAGGTTCCAGGTACTTCTCACCACCATGCAGCATCGCTCAGAGACCGTGAGGAGGATCATGGAAGCTTGCTGCATTCTGCACAATCTCATGCGCACCCGCTACCCAGTCTTCCAGAACAGGCTCGTGGACCTCCAGCAAGGCAATGGGGACATGGAGCCTGGGGAATGGAGGCAAGGGCGAAACCTGATAGACACTGAGGATGTGGAAGGCCCCAACAGAGCCTCATGTGAAGGGAAGAAGCAGCACAACCTCCTGAAAGACTGGTGCAACTCCCCAGCTGGAGCAGTGCAGTGGCAAGACAGGATGGTAGATGATTAATGGATGCTTCCTTCAGCCTGTCTCATCACACGGATGAGATTGGGCCATGTATGTTGGGTGGCCCTACAATGAACAGGGCGTTTAATAAAGAGTTGTGTTTATGTTGACATGTGTGGATGATTGATTACATTGTTATTGATAATAAAGGGCCATAGGTGTGGCACCTAGGAGGGTGGACCATCCAGTCCCACTATGCTTGCACTGGAGGTTTATCTATCCCACTGCTATCCTAACCCATCCCACAGCTATTACCCATACCACAGGTATCCTAACCCATCCCAAAGCTATCCTTACCCATCCCACAATCATCCAAAGGCTTAAGCCATTTCTAAAAGTTTCCACCAAGACTTTATTAAAAAAAAGAAATGAAGCAAGTGTGTGAATCATAAATAGACTTTATTAACAACAAGCTATAAAACAAAAATGAGTCTCTGGCACTCCTCTTGGTTGCTCAGTCTCAGGGGTGAAGGGTCCAGGTGCTGTTTAGGTGGCTGGTCCTGGAGGGCTTTTCATCAGTTCCTCCAGAAGCAGAAGCAGAAGCAGCAGAAGCCCCAGCCCCAGAAGAGCGAGCCCGTGCTGCAGAATCCCCAGCAGAAGCAGAGTGAGGGCTAGGGGGCGGGATGGTAGCCCTGTCCTTCTTGCAAGGGCTGGCAGCAGATGGCTGAGGCTTGCTGTGCTTCCACATGGTTGTGGGGTTGCTGGCTGGCAGGGAGGCTGGCAGGCACCAAGGCTGGCAGGAAGGCTGGCAGGGAGGCAGGCACCAAGGCTGGCAGCAAGGCTGGCAGGAAGGCTGGCAGGAAGCAGGAAGGCTGGCAGGCAGGCTGGCAGGCAGGCACCAAGGCTGGCAGGCAGACATGAACCAAGGCTGGCAAGGAGGCAGGCAGCAAGGCTGGCAGGCAGACCGGCTGGCAGCAAGGTTTGCAGGCAGGCTGGCAGCAAGGCTGGCAGGCAGGCTGACACCAAGGTTGGCACCAAGGCTGGCACCAAGGCTGGCAGGGAGGCTTGCAGGCAGACATGCAGGCAGGGCAGGCGAGGCAGCCAATCCGTCTGGCAGCACGTCTTTCCTCTGAATGGCGACCTGCTTCTGAGCTGCTTCCATTATATCCGCGGGGCTGACGGAATGCATCCACCCCGCATGCGCAATTAATGCTTGGCATCCGCTAGGCTTCCGCTGTACATCCGCTGTGCATCTGCTTCATCCGTTCCGCGTCCGCTGTGCATCTGCTGTATCCATTCCACGTCCACTTTGCTGAGGTCCCCCAGAAACCTAGCGGATGTGCCATTCGCTCCCATCCGCTTTCATCCGCTGGGCTTCCATTCCGCATTCGCTATGCATCCGCCCTGCGTCCTCCCCGCGTCCGTGTTATCCGCTCCGATTATGCAAATTTTTGCACCTTTTGAGAGCGGATAACAATGGAAGGAACATTTTGCTCGTCCGCTGTGTCCTTTTTGCATCCGTTGGGCAGTGTGACATGGGCTTAAGCAAGAGAGTTAAGTAAGTTTTGCCCCATTTGCCACAGTTGTTAAGCAAATCACTTTAGTTTTGTTATATTAGTAACATAATTGTAAGATAAAACTGGCTTCCCCATTGACTTTGCTTGTCAGAAGGTTTCAAAAGATGATCACATTACTCAGAGACACTGCAATGGTAATAAATACAAATCTGTTTGCCAAGCACCTGAATTTTGATCACAAGAACATGGGAATGCTGCAATGGTTATAAAGTGTAAAAAATGGTTATACATCACTTTTTTTCTTTTTAAAAATATTTTATTGATATTCCAAAGTTTAAAAACAAAATAAAAATATATGCATTGTTATCAACATCAATAGATCTTTTACATTTCCTTACACTTTTCAATATATGATTACTTATTCCATTACTATTACATCTTACTCTTGAAACAAATCAATATATTTCATCTTACACTTCAATCTTTTTTATAACATATACCCATATTTACATACTTCCTCATTCTTTTCCTAATTGCCATTTTGTTTTCTTTTTATTTCTAAACCACTCATACCAGACATCCCAAGCTCTATAATATATTGAATCTTCTTTGTCTTTTAATTTCAACGTTAGCCTGTCCATCTCTATAAAATCTCTATATACATCACTTTTTTCAGTGTGGTTTTAACTTTGATCATTAAATGAACTGTTGTACAATAAGTTGAGGACTATCTATTACAAGATTCTATCAGATGTGACATCTTAAAACATTGTTGCAAGGCCTGAAAGCTCTGGAGAGGCACAGAGTATGAGATTAGTAAAAACTGGATTTAACAATGTATTAAGAAAAATAATTAATGGAAGGTCATTAAGACCTGGTTCTTCCCCCAAGCACTAGGGCCTGATGGCAAATGGGCTCAGCATTTTTTACTTGTTATTGAGAGAGTACTGGTATGGCACTGATGCTGTATTAATTTGAATTTTGTGTCTTTTATTTATCTGTCTTGTCAGCTGCCTGGGGCTATTTTTATAAGGTAGCCATACATACATATTTTTTTTTCCAAATGAATAAAACAACATTCCATTGTATATTCATTGTTCTCCCATTTTAGTTATGACCTAAATGAGAAGATAAAGGATGATTAGCTTGGAATAACTAATTAATTCCGCCAATGTGACATCTGATTTTCAAAACTTGTAGCATGAAATAAACTAGCCCATGTTGTTGTGGGAAAGCAGCTTTTCTCCTAGGTAAAGGGCAAAGGCAGCACATTGTTTCTTTCTAGTAAAGATAATGAAGCAGAAAGAAAAAAATAACAAAGGGTGTAAATTCATTTGTGGCAGACAATGTATTGGAAAATTAACATTGTTCTCGTGTAAAGAAAGTCCATGAATAAAACATAACAATGTGAGTGTTGATGCAAAATGCATCAGTTTCTAAAAGAAAGTCTGAAAGCAGCAGACAAAAGTGCCTTGCTCAGAGCAGATCATTTTGCAATGGGTTTCTCCCCCCAAAAAAACTGCTATTATGTTTTGAATTTAACTTACACAATTTTACTTATTTTTATTTTTTTAACTTGCTAGTTATTAGGAAAAATGGAGCAATACTTTCCAACAGAAGGAAATAAAGATACACTCTCTTCTGAGACTCAGACTAGAACAAACCAGGTTTCTGGCTCCATCTTTTGGCAGTTTGAGAAACCACAACCAATTGCATGCTCTTTCATTCCCTTTAAGAGACAGTATTAAAATGTCTGTCCTGGTTTATATATTTCTAACCCAAATACCTGTTAGGAGACTCATATTCCTAACATTCTCCCCTTTTGGGTAAGATAATGTATACAACCTTACATTCTAAGTCCATAATCTTTACAGATAGTCTTATGCTTTATAGAGCCTTGGGCCTTTGTAAAATGATCTGCTATATTGTTTTCTGACATACAGTATTCCAGCTTAATCGTCTTACTTCGCACATATTGTCTCACATTTAAATATCTTAAATCAGTGTGTTTCATTCTTGTTTTAACAGCAATATTTGAAGCCATCTGTATTGCTGATCTTCATAAACAACAATAGGATCTGTTACATTAATTCCCATATCAATTAATAATTGCTTATACAAAACTAAATCTGCACATAACAAAGACAAACATGAGAATTCAGCCTCCATTGTTGACAAACTTAGATGTTTCTGTCTAACAGATCTCCATCCAATCAATGCTTTTCCCAATAATACAGCAGTACCTGATGTAGATTTTCGTGTATTTATGTCTGTAGCAAAACTTGCATCAGCATATGCAGTCACATTCAGTTCATCTTTTGGCTCCAAATACAATTCATAATGCATTGTCTGTTTCAGATATCTTAACACATGTTTAGCAGTTTGCCAGTGCCTTTCAGTGGGCTCAGCGTTAAATCTTGCTAATTGATTAACACAGTATGCAATATCTGGCCTTGACCAATTACTGAGATAAGAAAAACTACCAATCAAGGACTGATAAATATTCTTATCAAAAATAGGACTTTGAACATCACTATGGCTAAACTCCTGGCTCATTGGTGTTTTAGCTGGCTTACAAAGTTCCATTTTATAACTTTTTAGTAATTGGTTAATTTTATCTGCCTGTGAGATCTTGTATCCTACCCTAATTCTATCTATCTTTAAACCAAGATATTGTTTGATTATTTTATTTTAAATTTCTTTTCCAGTCGTGAAATTATCTCAGTAGCTTCTTCTTCAGTTTTGGTGATGAATGATTAATGATTTTCTCTTATAAACAAACATGATCAGCCATGCCAGCTACAAACCCTATTTTAGTTAACACTTTAACTATACATTGGTTCCACTCATATCTAGATTGCTTCAAACCATAAAGACTCTTTTTCAATTTCCAGCAATCATTATCAGTATTATCATTTTTGAGACCCAGAGGTTTCTTTAAATATATAGTGTGTTGCAATGGTGCATGCAGATAAGCTGTCTCTACATCCAAATGATTTACGATGTATTTCTCCTTAGCTGCCCACACTAATGCTGCCCTTAATGTAGTAGCCTTCAGACTAGGTACAAACACCTCATCATAGTCATTTGCTGTCTGATTGAACCCTTGTGCTGCTAACCTGGCTTTATGGGTAACAGTCCCATCTACACCTGTCTTCAGTTTATATGTCCATTTGCATCCTATGGCATGTTTACCTGGTGGTAACTTAACATTTTCGTATATATCCAGTTTTTTTAATGATTCTATTTTCTTATCCATTGCTTTCTGCCAAGCAGCCTGATCCTTAGCAGGATACAGTTTTAATTCATTACAATTACTTGGAACTGTATTCACTTGGCATACAGCACTAGCCTGATATCTGTCAGGTGATCGTGTTACTCGGGTTGAACGTCTTGGTAATACAGGGCTTGCTGGTCTACTTTTCTGTGCCATCTACTCCTGTTCTTCTATTTCTTACTGTGCTTGTTCTACTACTTCCTCCTGTTCTTCCTCTTTAATGGCTATTTGAGGTGTACTGATTTTATCCTTAGGGACTATTTGGGTGTCAATAATAATATAATTGCTGGATTCTTGTTCCAGTTTATCCCACCCAACATGCTCAAGAAATTTTGCACTAGCACTACAATAAACATGAGATGTGCCTTGATCCCAAAATCTAAATGATCTGTGGTTGGCCTCATAACCCACAAAAAATAACTTCTTAGCTCTATGTTGCCCTTTCAGTCTTACTTGTGAGGGAATATGCACCCATGCTGGAGCTCCAAATGTGTGTAGGTAACATAAATTTGGTTTTCTGCCATGCCAACGAGTGAATGGCAATTCTCCAGTTGTTCTATTTACTACATTATTTAAAACATGGTTACTACACATTATGGCTTCACCCCACAGTGTTTCAGGTAAACCTGAATCAGATAGCATAGTGCGAGCCATGGCTTGTAATGTTTGCCCTCTTTGTTCTATAAACAAGTTATGTTGTGGTCTGTAAGGTGCAGAATGTTTATGCTCAATACCAGCCAATTTCAGCATATTTTGGAATCTTTTCTTTACAAATTCAGTCCCATTATCAGTTACTAAAATAATTACTTTCCTTTTCATTTTTCTCTCAGCAAACCTTAGCCAATTAAAGAAATGTTGGAATGTTTCTGTTTTGTTCTTCATAAGATAGCAGAAACCATATCGTGAGTAATGGTCCATAATATTCAAAATATAACAGGCACCTCCTAAACTTGGTTTCTTAGGACCAATTATGTCAGCAAAAACAACCTCTAAAGGTTCTTTGGTCTTAAACACATTTAGTCTGTTTGCTGGAGTAACCTTACTCTTTTCTTGACGACAAGCATTACAGTGTAAATACTTATTACAAGGTTTTAGTTTTCCTCCCTCTGCCAATTTAACAGTTTGTTTGAGCATTTTGAAATTAATGTGGCCAAGACGTCTATGTAGTAAATGTATACATTCATCATGTGGCTTAACATTGTTATAAACTGAGTTAGCCATCTTCAGCTGATCATCATGTATTACATATAAATCATTCTTTAAAGTAGCAGAAACACTTTTACCTTCTTTCTCTATTATACAATTATCTCCCCTAAAGGTTACTACATAGCCAAGATTAACTAAAGCCCTTACTGATAGCAAATTATATTTCAGTTTAGGTACATATAACATAGTTAAATGCTCATTTAAGCCCATGTCACACTGCACCAACGGATGCAAATAGGATGTAAAATGGACAAAATAGCTTGCCATCCGTTGGTTAATGCAATGTACTCACTGCCTCCGTTTTGCTTCCTCTCTAACCATCCAGCATCCGTTTATTGACGTTTCATCTGCTCAGAAAGTTTTGACCTGCTCAAAACTATTCCGTGGAAAATGTATCCAATTTGTCCGTTCTGCATCCGCTACGCATCCGCTACGCATCCATTACGCATCCGCTATATCCGCTAGGAATCCATTCCGCATCCGCGCAAATCGCATCCGCTCGGACGCAGGGAGGAAGCAGAATGGATGCAGAACAGATGCAGAATGGATGCAGAACGGATGCAGCATGGAAACAAAGCGTTTAAAATGGAAAAAATGTCCGCAGAAGGGACCTATCTCGGATATTAAGGATATCTACAGGTTGCCTAGAGGATGCCTAGAGGATGCCTAGAGGATGCAAAGGGACACCTATACTGCCTATAAAAAGAGGGAGCAACACATCTGGATCTCACTTTCAGAACAGCAGCCCTGCGGTGCGGACCTCTGCAGCCTTCATCTGCCTCTTGCTCTTCCACAGCATCCAGTCATGTCCACTGTGGATCGTAACACAGTCCTTTTGGCAGCCAGCATCCTTCTGCAACAGTGCAAAGCCATCTACAGGTTCTGTGAACTCTACTACGGGAAAAAAAAGAGGCGGCCAAGAAGCCTGTGGGTACGAAGATGGTTCGCCAGAAGAGCAGAGGACTGACTGTACAACAAGCTGATGGTGGAGCTCAGGAACGAAGACACTCGGGCATTCCAGAACTTCATGATGATGCCTCCAGCCATGTTTGATGAAGTTGTGTAGCGGCTGACACCCAGGTTGACCAAGGCAAACACCAACTTCCGGCCCAGCCTGGAACCTGGGCTCAAGGTGGCACTCACTCTGCGCCACCTGGCCTCAGGGACCACCTACAGCAGCATGCAGTACGGATGGAGGGTGCCACCCAACACCATCAGCATTGTGGTCAGAGAAGTGGGGCAGGCCATCATCGAAGAATACAAGGAGGAGCTCCTCCCGTGCCCCTCCACTGAAGAAGGATGGAAGAAAGTTGCAGAGCAGTGGTATCAGAAGTGGAACTTCCCACACACCGTTGGAGCCATAGATGGCAAGCACGTGGCCTGCAAAGCTCCAGCCAAGTCGGGGTCCACTTATTTCAATTACAAGGGCTTCTTCAGCATCATCCTCTTCGCCATGGTCGATGCTGACTACAAGTTCATGTACATCGATGCTTCAGGCAACGGCTCATCTTCAGATGCCCAGATATACAATGCCAGTCACCTCAAGGAGGAGCTGGAACGCAACCTCATCATAGGCTTCCCAGATCCAGAACCCCTACCCAATGACACACAAGATGTGCCCTTTTTCATTGTGGGGGATGACGCCTTCTCCCTCAGAACCTACCTCATGAAGCCCTACACTTCCAGACTCCTCACCCGTGAAGAGAGGATCTTCAACTACAGGCTGTTCAGGGCAAGGCGGGTGGTGGAGAATGCCTTTGGCATCCTGGCCAACAGGTTCCAGGTACTTCTCACCACCATGCAGCATCGCCCAGAGACCATGAGGAGGATCATGGAAGCTTGCTGCATCCTGCACAATCTCATGCGCACCCGCTATCCAGTCTTGCAGAACAGGCTCGTGGACCTCCAGCAAGGCAATGGGGACATGGAGCCTGGGGAATGGAGGCAAGGGCGAAACCTGATAGACACTCAGGATGTGCAAGGCCCCAACAGAGCCTCACGTGAAGGGAAGATGCAGCGCAACCTCCTGAAACACTGGTGCAACTCCCCAGCTAGAGCAGTGGTGTGGCAATACAGGATGATAGATGACTGATGGATGCTTCCTTCAGCCTGTCTCCTCACACGGATGAGATTGGGCCATGTTTGTTGGGTGGGCCTACAATGAACAGGGCATTTAATAAAGAGTTGTGTTTATGTTGACATGTGTGGATGATTGATTACATTATTATTGATAATAAAGGGCCATAGGTGTGGCACCTGGGAGGGTGGACCAGACAGTCCCACTATGCTTGCACTGGAGGTTTATCTATCCCACAGCTATTACCCATCCCAAAGGTTTCCCTGCTCAACCCACTGCTATCTTAACCCATCCCACAAGCATGCAAAGGCTTAAACCATTTCTAAAAGTTTCCACCAAGACTTTATTAAAAAAAAGAAATGAAGCAAGTGTATGAATCATAAATAGACTTTATTAACAACAAGCTATAAAAGAAAAATGAGTCTCTGGCACTCCTCTTGGTCGCTCAGTCTCAGGGGTGAAGGGTCCAGGTGCTGTGGAGGTGGCTGGTACTGGAGTGCTTGACATCAGCTCCTCCAAAAGCAGAAGCAGCAGAAGCCCCAGCCGCAGAAGAGCGAGCCCGTGCTGCAGAAGCCCCAGCAGAACCAGAGTGAGGGCCAGAGGGTGGGATGGTAGCCCTGTCCTTCTTGAAAGGGCTGGCAGCAGATGGCTGAGGCTTCCTGTGCTTCAGCATGGTTGTGGGGTTGCTGGCTGGCAGGGAGGCAGGCACCAAGACTGGCAGCAAGGCTTGCAGGCAGACATGCAGGCAGGACAGGCAAGGCAGTCGATGTGTCTGGAAGCAGGTCTTTCCTCTGAATGGCAACCTGCTTCTGAGCTGTTTGCGTTATTTCCACGGGGCTGACGCAATGCATCCTCCCCGCATGCGCAATTAATGCTCGGCATCCGCTAGGCTTCCGCTGTGCATCCGCTGTGCATCCGCTCTGCATCCGCTTCATCCACTGTGCATCCATTCTGCATCCCCTGTATCCGTTCCACATCCGCTTTGCTGCGCCCCCCCGGAAGCCTAGCGGATGTGCCATTCGCTCCCATCTGCTTCCATCCACTGGGCTTCCATTCCGCATCCACTTTCCATCCGCCCTGCATCCTCCCCTCGTCCATGTTATCCGCTCCGGTTATGCAAATTTTTGCCCCTTCTGAGAGCGGATAACAATGGATAGAACATTTTTCTCGTCCGTTGTGTCCGTTCTGCATCCGTTGGGCAGTGTGACAGGGCCTTTATACAAGAACAATTTGCACTACCTTCACTTGATGCTTTCATCTTCCATCCATTTGCCAATGAAACATGTTGTTTACTCATGGACATCTTTACAAACCTTTTTCTATCTTTAGTAATGCATTGTGATGCTCCACTATCAACAACTCACAAATCATGGTTTACAGTTGAATTGCTAGACATAGCTAAACTAACATTCTTATTGGCCTTCTGGTGTTTATCAGTATTCTGTTGTTTTCCCTTCTTACAGAATTTAGCTATATGTCCCCTAGCTCCACAAGAAAAACATTTCTTAATAGTATAGGCAGTTGAAGATAAATCCTCTTCTTGTGGTTTTTCCTTTCTCAGTTGGTCTCTATCTTGCCATCTTCTTGCTTCTTCTAACAACCTTCCAGTTATGTCAGTTAATGTCAGTTTATCTCTGGGCAGGACTTCCAGTGAAGATACATAGTCATCATAACTTTCATCCAATGAGGAAAGGATGATGTAAACATGATCCAGCTCTGAAAATATTAGTTCTTTTTCATGTAGCTCTTGAAAAGTTCTTTTCATGAAGTTTAAATGAGCTAACATATCTCCACCTTTCAGAAGATGTGCTCTAAACAATTTATGTGTAAGATGTATGTGTGCACCTACACTGTCACGAACATAAATCCTCTTCAAATTCTACCAACACTTTGCAGCAGTCTCTTCTCCATGAATATGGACTAGCTGCTGGTCACTCAGTGTTAGTCCAATTATACAAAGAGCTCGTTCATTGTTCTGTTTAAAGTCAGCAATCTTCTTGGCATCATCCTCATTATCTGGATCCCAAGCATTTGCATCTGGTGGATTTTGAACTACATTCCATAAACCTTCTCTACTCAGAATTAGACTGCACTTCATTGACCAGGAAACATAGTTTGTTCCATCCAACTGGGTTATCAGTGATAGACTTGTGGAAGTGTCTTGTGCCATCTTTACCAGGATAATAAACTACAATTAAACAGTAAACAGCTGTCTGTATACAGTCCTGTGCATTCACACTAACTCTCAGTTATCTGAGCCTGGTATGGCCTGGGCCCATAACCAGTGTTGAGGTAATTCCCCGTTAGGAGAATGAGCGCATACAGGGAGATGTATAGAGAGTAGTGTTGGAATAATACACACACAGTGCACAGATTCACTGTACAGTTAATGAACGTTTTTACTTCCAGAAAGGTTTAAGCAAAGTTCAAAATAGGTAGTCACAGGATAATCAGTCAGTTTTTCAATCCAGGGATATTCCAGTAACAAAGTCCAGTGTCAAAAACAGTTAAGTATCAGACTTACATTAAATCCAGTAATATCAGTCATTTAGGAAAAATGGAGCAATGGCAATACTTTCCAACAGAAGAAAATAAAGATACACTCTCTTCTGAGACTCAGACTAAAAGAACCAGGTTTCTGGCTTTCCCTTTAAGAGATAGTACTAAAATGTTTATCCTGGTTTATATATTTCTAACCCAAATACCTTTTGGGAGACTCATATTCCTAACAGGAGGCTACAACATTTTGGGTTAATTGGTTTTAATTGGTTCTTTTTCTGCTGAACTATTCTTTTCCTTCTTTTTTCTTTAACATTCAGCTATAATGTTGTTAACAAAAAGCTGGACTCTGCTTTCTTTAGCTTAAGTCCATCATTTTATGTCCTGCATTCTGGAATGATAGAAAAGGGTCTTGACCTTTTTTTGTGTGATATCTTTTCAGAGGAGAGAGTTAAAATAGGAATTAAGAAGTTTTGCTTTTTCTTTGTCACTAGTTAGCATTTTTGCTGCGTTCACTGGGCACCTTTTTTCTTTCTTTTATTTTTCCTGTACTTAGCATCTTTGCCAACTTCAGCTCATCATGAGGTTCAATTTTATTGATTTTTCTTTCTATAATTCCAGGAGACTCGGTGTACTAGGGTTTTTCCTTTCTTTCTTTCTTTCTTTCTTTCTTTCTTTCTTTCTTTCTTTCTTTCTTTCTTTCTTTCTTT
>BLBF01000031.1:21759343-21787516 GCA_015471245.1 Laticauda colubrina | reverse complement strand
TTTCTTTCTTTCTTTCTTTCTTTCTTTCTTTCTTTCTTTCTTTCTTTTTTTTTGTAAGACCTCATTCTTGCCATTCCCTCGTCTCCCAATATGTATGCCCGATCTTTATGCATATTTTTATGTCATCCAACTGACTTCTGCTGTCTTCCATTGTACTCTCCATTGCAATAGTTTTAATTATGTTTTTAATTATTTCACCTGTTAGGAACCCCTGCAAACCATGAACTTCTACTTCTTTTAGCTTCTCAAGCCATGGAATCCTTCTTAACATTCTTATTTAAAATTTTATTGAAATGTGATTTTTGAAGTTCAAAGTGTATGTTTAATTTCAATCAGCTTTTAAAAACATTAAAAATATTCTTATGTTAAGCTTGTCTTTGGGCAACTGCATAAATAATCTTTTTGGGGGCAATATTGCAGAAATGATTTACCACTTACTACTTCCATGGAACCCTGGTGATAGAGTGGTTAAAGTACAATATTACAGGCAAATTCTGCCCATAGACTGGAGTTCAGTACTGATGGGGCTCAAGGTTGACTCAGCCTTCCATCCTTCCATCGATAAAATGAAAACTCAGATTTTTGGGGGTAATATGCAAATAATGCTTCCACATGGTAAATCAGCTAGATAGCACTATGAATTGCTATGAGGTAGTAGTAAATCTAAATGCTAATGATATTATTTTTTTCTTTTTAAATTGTTTTAGATATGTAACCTTAGATATCTATTTTACACCCTAGCACTGTCCAGGCACTTTCTCCATCCAAGTACTAGGCAGCTTTAGTTTCCTTTGAGATTCTTAGCATTGTGGTGGGATATAAATGTGCTAAATAAATAAGTAAAATGAAGAACTGCAGAATTAAATGATCACTTTTTTCCAGCAGTCCTGTTATTTCCATGTAGTTAAGGAAGTCTTTTGATAAGTGTCAAGTGAAGGGTAGCTTAACTTATCCCTTATGCCATTGTTTAAAAATGAGATTGTCAGTAAGTTAGGAATGTCTTGAAAGTATCATATCTGGCAGAATTTGTTCCCCAACAGGTATTGGGGTAATGAAAGTCCTCAACCATTACTCTTTTGCCCCTCTTTGAAAAGCCTGCAAGTTAGTTTTGAAAGGCATCATCTTATCTTTTCCTTTGTTGAATAGATGATAGTAGACATTAATCATAGCTTTGCTTATATTCATTCCTCTGCTTATTCACTCCTCAACTTTAATCCAGGTGTACATTTTACACAATCACCACAATTCACAAAAAGAATTTCTGAGATGTGCACATTTTTACCATGCAGAAGCACAACATCTTTATCACCTTTTAAATATATTGGATCCTATAATTTCACCATTGTGATCATGGAAAATACACAGTCCTTTTATCTGATCAGTCTTCACCTTTTCTTATCAGCTGTGAGCTGAGAAGCCATTTGTTGCTCTAATCCCCTGACTTGTTTCAAATTTTCTCCTACTGTAAATATATATCAGAATGTTTCAGCTAGTAACACATATACATCCCTAGCATTCTTACAAAATCCTGTTTCCATTTTTACTTTTATTTCTTAAGACATGATTAACAGAAAGCATTTCTTTTTCGTTTCACAAAGCAAATAAAGTCAACCATCCATGTAAAACTCCACTGCACTGACTTTACTTAACAATGTCTCTTCTTCATATTAATTACCTTGCTTACTGGGACCTGTGGGTAGATGGTGAGTGGGTGAATTATAGTCAGTGTTGACTCCTGGGGATTATCTGGACAAGGCTCTACAAGTTTCTTGGCAAAACAGATATATTTATTATGTTGGCTTATTATATAGCTTGTGCAGGTTTATTATATTAATGTTTTAATTGCTAGTTGGCAGTCACTCAGATTTTGCTAGAAAACGGGTGGCTATGTAAGTGTTTTTAAATGCATAAATTTCAAAACTTGATTGCCATCGCCTCCTTCATGGGACTGAGAGAAAGTGACTGGCCAATGTCTCCCATTTGGTTTTGTGCCTAAGGTGAGACTAGAACTCACAGCCTTTCACTTTCTAACCTGGTCCTTTAACTGCTAACAAAACTAGTGCTCTCCCTGGAACCTAGCCATCTGAAAGCTCTTTGAGAAACTCTGTTTATTTATCAGGAGATAATCAATCAGAATGGAAAATCAGGAGTTCTAATTATTGCTGATTTATTTGTGTACATATATATGGTATTTTTTCATGTTGCAAAATCTTCTTGGACAAATAGACATGTAAATAATATTATTGTAACCCTAGGTCTTAACAAAGGAATGCCATAAAATACAATAAAATAATAGCAAAACAAATGAGAGGAATAGAAGTATTATATGTTAAAAGATTACAACAAAACAAAGCCAAAGCTATAAGTAAGAACATAAGTAATCTTTCTAAGCTTAAATGACAGCAGAGCAAATGTAGCAATGTGGTTGCTGATAGTTGGAAACATATCTGCAAAGTAGATAGTTCATTTTTTCAATTTCAGAATCATGAGTTCATGTGCCATTAATGATTTGGTCCTGATCTCACTGTAATTCTTATACAAATAATGTCTAGTCCTTATTGATATTAGCACTTGGTGTGAAAATCAGAAACTGGTTCAGTTTATGGATACCAGATCATTAGTAACAATAAACTAAAAAAGAAAAAGGGTGCCTGTTGATTTAGTAAAAAAGGAAGAAAAAGTCTAAATTTATATTCATTTGCCTATATGTAGATTTCAAGAATTGTGGATTACTATAAGCAGAACTTCAGTGTATGAAGTTACAAAAATTATATTTAAGGAAAGTTCACATTTGTTCATTGGTGGAGGGAGGGAGGGAGGGAGGGAGGGAGGGAGGAAGGAAGGAAGGAAGGAAGGAAGGAAGGAAGGAAGGAAGGAAGGAAGGAAGGAAGGAAGGCTTTTCAGAATAGTAGAAAACTGAGGAATGTGACTTAGCATATTTATTATCTAGCCTCGATTAATTTTAAGTTTTTATTAGAAACTTTAAAAGCAATAGAAATGATGCTAAACAGAGTAGGTGGAAGAAAGAAAAGCAGACTCAAACTACAGCATTTGTTTTAATTAATATGCCATACTTCAAAGTTGTTGTTTTTTTCCCCAGAATGGCTTACAATATTCTGAAATGTAAATTTGCCTGTTGTCATTTAAGAAAGATATTAAAGCAACCAAAACTCTTCATTCCATTGGAACATATATTTTTTGGTCTCAGGGCATCTAATGACTGAAGAATATAATCACACTGTGTACACATTCAATAATAATAACAATAAACATTTCATATGGTTAAATAAATTTTAATTATCTTAGCTAATTAAGCAGTTTTGTGATGATTCCCTAATCTCTCATTACAAACATTTCTGAGGTCTTAAACAATCTTTGTCTTTTTCTTTATTTGTTTATTTTTATACTGCTGGATACTATTAGTTATTATTAAGCATGTATTGAAAACTTGTATTGGCTTTTATTATTCCATCTTATTATTTTATGATTAAAAAAACTACCAGACTTTAGATTAAAAAGACATGAGTGTAACAGATTAAAGTAGATATGAATATACTTTGTGCAAGGAATTTGAACAATAAATATTCAACAGACATTCTTAAAACTGAGACATATATGGGATATACGTAATATAATTTAGTGGTAATTTATTCATTCATTTCAAAATGACCTCTTTATCTTAGAAGCTGAGGTCCTGAGTGTTATTCAGGTCCAAGGGAAATGAAAACTAGATTTATAGATTTTATAATTTCAAATATGTAAACCTCATTAAGATTAGGGAATAGACAAAATAAAACTGAATTGCAAATCACAAAAAAATTAAATATTTAGGAATATGGCTGACAGCAAGATGCTCATCAGTAAAGGAAGATAATTAAGCTAATTAGATAATAAGCTAATGCAACAGACAAAGAAAGATTTGGAAACTTGGGGAAATTACAATTATCATTGGTAGGAAAAATTGATCTTATTAAAATGAATTTACTACCAAAGTGGCTATATTTATTCCAAATGATTCTGGTAAAATTAGACAAAGATTGGCTGAAATATATTCACATATGAGTCCAGAATGCTGGAAATGTAAACCAGGTATCTTCTTTCACATGTGGCCCCAGAGCAAGAAAATATTGGAATAAGATAAGGAATTGGTTGCAGGAAATTATTGGTCTCTAAACTGAACTCAAACCTGAAATGTTTCTCTTAGAAATAAAGTAATCTTTAAGAAAAGAATTAAATATATTATAATACATATATTGACAGTGGCAAGAATAGCTTACACACAGAGTTGGAAACTAGATAGTACACCCCCCTCCAATAGTAAGATAATAAAGAAAGTAATGGATTGTGCAGAAATGGCCAAACTCACATTGGAACTGCAAGATAGAGAAGATCTTGAACAATATATGGTCTGGGAGAAGTGGTATAATTGGTTAGACAGTAGAAACAAAAGTTAATGTAAATATGTATATTGACCTAAATGGAAAAGTCAATGTCATAATGCTGTGAATATTGTACATGAGGTTTTAAAATATGGAAAATAAAATTAAATAAAATTATTATTATTATATAAAAAAGATTAGGGAATATAAAATTTCAAGTGGTGACAAGATGCATTTCTTGTTTATTTTTATATTTAGAACAGTATATATAAATATTGGACTAGATTTCCCTTTCCAATACTAAAGAGTTATTTAAAAATTGAATACATGATGGATAGAGATCAACAATTGTAAGTCAAAATACCTGGACGTCATCAGATCGTAAAAATCCCAAACATATCAATAATCAGGCAGAACATAATCTAGAAATAGCATCTGGCCCAAAGTATTATTTGGATATATTTTAATCTTTAAAGGACAGGTACACGTAGAACAAAACTTCTATGAGATTTTCCATGAATCTCAAGTTGATGTAGTTTGCCAGTTACAGACTTAGCCCAATTCAAAATGCTCACATTTTATTAAAAATTGTTCAAAATGCTCAAGTTTTATCTAATCCTGGACTCATTGATGGAGGCATTCTTCTTCTGGATATATTTAACATCACTAACTTATTATGACAGGACCCATATTAGGAAAAAAAAACTCTGTACTTGGAATTTGAGCCAGAACTAGATAATTTATTTTTATTTTTATTTGTCAATTGCTTACAAGATAATAGGTATAAGTAAAAAAAAAATGAATACATGGATACATACAAGAAAAAAAATAAAAGAAACAATAGGACAGAGACAGTAAGCACGTTGGTGCACTTATGCACGCCCCTACAGACCTCTTAGGAAAGAGCTGTGGTCAATAGTAGACAGTCTAAAGTTAAAGTTTTTGGGGTTTGGGGAAAAAAACAGAGTCAGGTAGAGTGTTCCAGACATTGACCACTCTGTTGCTGAAGTCATATTTCCTGCAATCAAGTTTGGTGCGATTAACCTTGAGCTTGTATCTATTGTTTGCTCTTGTGTTGTTATGGTTGAACCTGAAGTATTCATTGACTGGTAGGAATTGCAATGTATGATTTTGTATACTATACTTAGATTGGACCGAAGGCAGCGTAGTTCAAGGTTTTCTCGGTCTAGAATTTTGAGTCTGGTGGCATAAGATATTCTGCAAAGAGTAGAGGAGTGGAGAACTCTTCTTGTGAAATATTTCTGGACTTTCTCAACTGTGTTAATATCAGATATGTAATGTGGGTTCCAGACTGATGAACTATATTTGAGTATTGGTCTAGCAAATGTATGCTCTAGTTAGTAGTGTGATATTACCAGAGAAATAGCTTCGTAAGATTAGGATAACAACTCTTAACGCCTTTTTGGCTATGTAGTTACAATGGGTTCTAGCACTTAGGTCATTTGAGATGAGTACTCCAAGATCTTTGAGAGAGTTTGGATCATCAACAAGGTCTTGACTATTCAGCCTGTATTTTAATTTCTGATTTTTTTTTGCCAATATGTAAGACAGAGCATTTATTTGTTGAGATTTGAAGTTGCCATTTGTTTGGCTATTCTGATACATAGTGAAAGTCTTTTTGAAGGGTAGCAGTATTGTCTGTGGTGTTGAATAGCTTTACATCATCAGTGAAGAGAACACAGTTGCTCTTGATATGATCACAGAGGTCATTTATGTAGAGTATGAAAAGAGTTGGTCCTAGAACACTGCCTTGGGGGACACCACTGTTGACAGGTACAGAATTTGACGCTCCCAATTTTGACCATTTGTTGTCTGTTTGACAGGAATGCTTCCCTCCAGTTGTGCAGGTGTCCAGAGATACCATAAGATTTTAGTTTTAGGAGTAATTTGTCGTGTACCACTGAATCAAAGGTTTTACAGAAATCTATGTAGATTATGTCTATTGCTTTGCCCTGATCAAGTTGTGTAGTCCATATGTTTTTGCAATGTAAGAGTTGCAGATTACATGATAGTTTTTTTGTAAAACCAAATTGTTTTTTGGAGAGTAGGTTGTTTGTCTCTAAGTGAAGGATGATGGATTGGTTAATAATTGATTTCATGACTTTACAGGTGACGCAGCATAAGGAGATTGTTCTGTAATTTTCAACTAGGCTGGGGTCTCCCTTTTTGAAGATGGGGATGACCATGGTTTGTGACCATAGTTTTGGCAAGGAGCTAGTCCCGAAAGATTTTTCAAAGATTATGCTTAGATGTTTGGCTATGGCAGTAGATAGATTTTTTAAGAAGTAGGCACATATTTTATCTGGTCCAATAGATAGAGATGGTTTTAGATTGCATAATGCTTTTTCAACATTGTCTTCTGTAAAATCAATATGTATTAGATCATTGTAGTTGTCTGTGGTTCGAATACTGGGCAGGTTCCATTGCTGTTTACAAATACTGAGCCAAAGAATGTGTCAAAGAGGGTGGCTTTAATAGTATCATCATTGCAGTCTTTACCATTAGGTCCTTTTAGGGGTGGGATGGACCTTGAGTCTTTTAGTTTGTTGTAGAAAATTGTAGAAAGTGTGGGTGGAATTGGTGCATAGAAGGCTTTCTTCTTGTTTAATGTGTTAATTGGTGCATTCAGTTTTTATCTGGTGGAATAAATTTTTGTATCGGCTTTTGAAGTTGGCAATGTGACCAGATTTGTTTTTCCACCAAAGTGATTTCTTTTTGGATTGAAGCTTTCTTATTGTTTTGGGTAATTTGTTTTTTTCTGGTTTTGGGAGTTGTGAATGGTACATATAGTTTGATGATTCTTTTGACTTCAAGTAAAAATATGTTGTCATGGTCTTCTACAGTATTGCATCCAGAGAATAGAAATTGCCAATCAAGGGATGAGAGATCATTGTTTATAAGATTATAGTTGCCTTTTTTGAAGTTATAATTAGGGATTCCATCATTGTGATGATTTTTGTGTGGATGTATGTTGAGACAAAAGTCAATCATGTTGTGGTCACTGTTGGAAAAGGGTTCTTTAATTTGTATTCCGTAAATTGAATTCAAACTATTGCAGAAGATGAGATTGAGGCAGTTGTTAAGTCTAGTGTTGTTGGTTAGTAGTTGTTCTACTCTCAGATTTGTTAAGGATGCATGTGTGGGTTCAGTTGTACATTCGTTAAGGGTCCAGTTAATAAGAGGTGGATTGAAGTCACCAAGAAAGTTAAAAGCATGTAGGCAGAATGCTGCCCATGTTAGTAGTGTATTTAGCTTGTTTTCATGTTCAATGTCATAATCCGGGGCTCTGTAACATAGTAAGAACTGAAATGTGATATTTAAGGACAGTTCACAGATGATGGACTCAGGAATAGCAAGCTCCTGGGTAACTTGGTTGTTTTTTAGATGTAGGGACTTTTTATAGAAGATAATAACACCACCTCCTCTACAGATTTCACGATCTGATCAGTAAACATGATAATCTTACTGTGGTAATGGAGTCAGGAAGAGATGTGTTGAGCCATCTTTCATGGACAAATATAATGTCGAATTTAGCCATATTTAGTAAGAGGAGAAATTCAGGTATTTTATTGACAAGGCTTCTTGCATTTAGTTGCTTGAATTTAAGGCCAGTTATGGTTGGAATAGAAGTAGTTAGGGGTGTGCATGCCTAGTTTTGAATGATGTTGGATTGGATGGGGTGGGTTTGGATGCGGAGTTGTGGGTTGTGTAACTTTTTTTTGATACAATCAGTTCTGCAGTCAATGTATAGGTCCTTTTCTCCATTGTCTAGACAGTTTTTGAGTTCTGTGTGGAGTTCACGGGAGCAGATTCTTTGCAGTATGGATAAGTCTGGTCTTGAGCAAAGTTTTTTGTGGTTGGGATCGGATTTTGCAATGGCATTTATTGTATGAATGAATATGTGTTTGCTAGACTCATTTTTGCATACAACTCAACAAAATCTTGGGGCCACAGAGCCGTCACTGTACTTGTACCCATGGCCATCTCTCGTTATTTCAATGATATCTTCAGGAGAGATGTTTGTTGACTCACATCATTTATTTTCCATGACTTTTAATGATATAATGTAATGTACTATATCTATAAATATCATGCTAAAATTCTCATTGTCATGATCTTTAACTGTGTTGTAACTATATATCATTCATGTGTTTGCAACTGTGTATCATTGCAACTATGTATCATTCAGGCATTTGCAACATTGTATCATTCACGTGTAATCATTGAGCTTCTGTCTTCTCAGTGACCTTTTACAGGGCACGTACAGAGACAAGGAGCTAAACCTCTGTAGAAATAGCCTATTTACATTTGAGATTACATTGTCTGGCATGCAGCTTTGTGAAGAAGGAATATCCTGATCAAATTATAAATCTTGCCATCCTGTCTGACCTGGTATCTTACCTTGTTTGAGCTATTGTAAATCCTGTGTATCCTGTCTGACCTGGGCTTGACCTAGGCTCTGAATAAACAATCACCCCCTTTTGAATGAGCATAATAAAAGAGTGTGTGCCAAGACATTCTGGGTGCACTCATCCAGAGGAACTTCGTCTCCTGTCGTTTCTTTCTCCTTCGCTCCCTATCATGAGACGCCCATCTAATGCGGGATAGCAGATACCGCATAACTGGGCAAATAGTGCATCATACAGTAAAATTTTCAAACCAAGAAACCTCAAATGCATAGAATTTATATAAAATTTAAGACTCATAACTCCCAAGGAAATGAAATTTGGGGAAGTTATGACTTTTTCAGGTGTATTGGCTGCTGATGCACTGCTGGGCTGCTGCTGTGGTCATGTGATATACATTTTCAATGTTCAGTGACAGTTGCCTAGCAGTCCCACAATCCCTCTCTCCCTCCCGCACCCAGCTTGTCTTCCTGCAAGAAAGAGAGTCCCAGGGAAAAAAGGGAAGGGAAAGAGGAATGAGGATGAAGAAACACCTGTACACCCCTTCTGGACCACACCACCCATTGCATATCCCCCAATGGTCCTGTTCCTGCCCCTCCCCCATGCAAGTTCTGGACATGATTCTTTTCCATGTGCTTTCCTTGATCTGTGAAGTTCCTCTTGCACATCTCCAGACATCCTCCCCAATCTGTGCCCCTTCTACATGCATTTCCTGACTAATGTACACTTCTTGGGCACCCCCACACCCTTCCTGACTCATGCAGACTTCCTGTGGGCTGTTCCTGAACTGCACATACCCCTGGCACTCCAAATTTTTTTTATTTATTTATTTTTATTTATTTATTTTATTTATTTATTTTGTCAAGTGATTATAAGATAACAGGTTATGTATAAACATAGTTATGAATACATGAAATGGATACATATAAGAAAAATAGAACAAAAAATAAATAAAAGAAACAATAGGGATGGTAGGCACATTGGTATGCTTATGCATGCCACCTACAGACCTCTTAGGAAAGGGGTGAGATCAGTAGTAGACAGTCTAAGGTTAAAGTTTTTGGGGTTTGGGAAAGAAACCACAGTCAGGTAGAGTATTCCAGACATTGACCACTCTGTTGCTGAAGTTGTATTTCCTGCAATCAAGTTTGGTGCAGTTTATCTTGAGTTTGTATATATTGCATGCTCTTGTATTGTTATGATTGAAGCTGAAGTATTCATTGACAGGTAGGACATTGCAATGTATAATTTTATGCACTATACTTAGATCAGACTGAAGGTGATGTAGTTCTAGGTTGTACAGGTGTAGAATTTCAAGTCTGGTGGCATAAGATATTCTGCAACAAGTAGAGGAGTGGAGATCTCTTCTTGTGAAATATTTCTGGACTTTTTCAACTGTGTTAATATCAGATATGTAATGTGGGTTCCAGACTGATGAGCTGTGTTCAAGTTTTGGTCTAGCAAATGTTTTGTATGCTCTAGTTAGTAATGTGATATTACCAGAGAAAAAACTACACAGGATTAGGTTAACAACTCTTAATGCCTTAATGCTTAATTCATTCTTCTTGACCCACAAAACTCCCTATATGCTCTACATGATCTATACAGCACCTTATACATATATCCATTGCCCCCAGGAACCCTTCTTGTCCCACACACTGTTTCCTATGTGCCCTACTTAACCCACACAGCACATCCTGCAAACCCATCGACACTCTTCCCTACCTAAGGAAGAGTGTTCCATCTCTGAGCCTTGCAGAAAGAAAAGGAATTCAAAAATAAAGCAGTGATATTTTTTTTAAAAAAATGCTGATTCTATACATAGCACTTGCTCTTAAAACCTAGCAGTTGATTGAATTTGTTTGTTTTGGCTTGTATGTATGCTTTTCCATAACGGTTCCTTATCAGAAGTTCTTGGATTCTTGTAAATTGGCCTAACTAATTCTACTCTTGCTTACAGAGTGAATTCTGACAAAAAGCTCCTTGGTGAATAATTGTAATTTGGGCATGTGCTACATTATCATCTATTGCTGCTAGGTTTGAACAATGTCCAGTTGGGCACAAACACTCCCCCCATGCCTCAAAGCTTTATTTACAGTGCATTTATAATCCCTACAAGTACAGACACTGCCATCAGGCTCTATGACAGGAACAACAGGTTCCTGTCTAGTGTGGATGAGTGGTTCAACAATTCCTTGTGCAATGATATATGATCCAATTTTGTATTGATATCTGGGTGCAAAGCAAAAATGTGATTCAAACATTCACAGGCATGGACACTATATTGTCATCCAGCTGGAATGTTATAGGTTATCTTTTATTCACCTAACACTTGCTTGAAAAGCTGCAGAAAACTCAGCAATAAATGTCTGGGTGCTGCCAAACTGAAACATACTGAACATTTAAAAGCCACCATTAATCTGTTTATCACAAAGCTGATAATTGGTTTTTTTTCTATCTTAGGAAGTCATTAGGAAAATGTCATTTTGCCAGAATCTGAGTCAACTTTCTTTATGGATTCCTGGCCATATTTATTTTCAGACACCAACATCTGTGACTCTGGATCTTCTGAAAAATAATTGTCAGTGAAAGTTCATCCAGGAAATTCATGGCAGAAAAATGGTTTGAGATGGGAGGGTGAGGGGAATACCTGATTCAAGCACTTAGCAAACAGAGTCTTTAACATTTGGGCATGAGAATTTGTTAGTGAAATATGCTGTTCTAAATGATGCTAGGTCTGATCAGCTCAGCTTGTGGAGGATTCATCTATTAAGTTGAGCATATAGGAGAGGAGTTAAGAGCCATGTGTTGCTCCATTATAAATTGCATCATAGCTAATGATAAGGATGCTGTGAGTTGTAGTCCACCAAGATGGGAGGCCATCAGTTTACAACTGAGGCTGCTTAAACTTATTTAATTATACAGTAAATATTGTCTTAACATAATATATTTTCAAAAATCTATCAATTGGAGGCATATGTTCTTTATTGATTTTCAATTATAAATATGTATTATGCTTTCCTGTATGTTAATGAATAGAATAATACCTTATATGTACTCTGATAATAATCATTTTATCGTATTTTATAGATCTAGCACATCATATATTTAAAGGGATTGGCAACAACTATGCTTATGAATGTGATGTGCTCACTTCAGACAATGACAACTGAAGGATAGCTCTTTAATGAAAGCTAACCCAGCAAGCCTTTCAATGGTCAAGCTGGGCTTAGCTATTATTTACACTTGGCAGAAGTCTACCACTTGCTGTCCAAATTTTGTTTTCTAATGTTCTTCTTGAGACCCACATGGAGTTGGAATACTTTTCTGAATTTCTTTCATTGTGTGGAAGAATAGGCTGCTTTGCAAAATTGCAGGTAACTGGGCTGCCTTCTTTCTCTCTTATTTGAGCTTTCTCACCAGTATCAGCATGGAAGAATTGCCAGTAAAAGTACAACCTTGACAGGTGTGGGAGGAAACAGGAGGATAATGGAGATGTGTATTGTGGAGTGCTGCAGCCATCAGCACACTGTGTATAGCAGCCAAACAAAAGGAGGTGTTTTTCCTTTCGAAGCTGTGGATAGTGCAAAGGAAAGGAAAAGTGTGTGTGTGTGTGTGTGTGTGTGTGTGTGTGTGTGTCTATGTGTGCATTGTATATAAACAGGGGCCCAGAAAGACAAACCATACTGTAAAAAAGGAGAATGGTGGTGTTGTCATGTGCTGTTTTGGGTCTCATGTTGGTTTTTGTGGCTGGGACTCATTTCCAGATTTTTTTTTTTACATACATGCTATTGTGAACAATAGTCCACAAGGCATGACACTAAGTATCAAGATCATGCATACAATGCTGTGCACTATACATGACAACCTCATGGCCTAATCAAGGGTTCACAGCAGCTTAAGAGAAGAATAATGACAAAAAGAAAAAAGTGGAGCCTAATAAATAATATACTATACAATCTGCAGAAGGTGGTTGTGGATGCGACTCTTGAATGACTGAGATCCTCTGTCACTAATCATGCCTACAATGTCTTCTGGTAAGCTGTTCCAGACTCTGACTGCAGTGTGTACAAAACTCCTGCCAGTTGAGTGTGTTCTGGACTTGGGTTCCACAAGAGCATGTCTCGGAGTTGACACACTAGAGCAAGTTGTTCTTCTCATTGTATAAGGTGGGGGAACCAGTTTTTTCAGGTCTTGAGGGCACAGGCCCGTCTGCATTTTGTACAGGGCAACCGCAGCTGCAACTTGATGTCTATGGTGAAGCAAAGGAATGTTGAAGTTGGAGCATGCCTCGTCCTCATTTATTCCGATTATGCGTAGGGCCTTCTTCTGTATACAATCAAGTAGTTGAAGTACTGTAGGAGATGCATTCAGCCAGCACAAAGAGGCATATTCTATGATACTTCTTATCTGGGCCTTGTACACTGTGGCTCCCCCAGGGGCATCCAGTTTAGATGCTACCCTCCTAAGAGCACCAAGTTTCTGTCCAGCTCTGGACGAAATGTTCCTGATGTGCTTATTCCAGGTGAGCTTTTTGTCAACCATGATGCCTAGTATCTCCAGTTCGTCTACCTCGGTGATTTTTGTGTTTCCAAAGTGCAAGTCTACCCTCGATGGTTGTCTCTTTCTTGATATTGTTAGAGCCTTGCACTTGGCTGGCTCAAAAGACACCCTCCATTTATCAGCCCATTGCTTCATGTTTTCCAGGTCTCTGTTTAGGCTTGCATTAACTGGCTCCGCTGCTCCTGATGATCTAATTTCACAGAACAGGGTGGAGTCATCAGCATACAGATATAGGGCATTATCACAGAGATCACCCAGGTCATCAATGAAGACTGAGAACAGCAGGGGACCTAGAACTGATCCCTGTGGTACTGAAGCATTGATGGATGTAGTTGTGGATGACTGGCCTGACAAGACAACCTTTATTGATCTATCTGACAGGTAGCTTTCAATCCAGCTGAGCAGTTTTCCTCTGATATCCTTCCCTTCCAGCTTGGAACAGAGGCCGTTGTGCAAGACCTTGTCAAAAGCTCCCTTAATGTCCAGTGCAATGAGTCAAATTTCATTCCCTCTGTCTAGTGTGTTAGACCATTGCTGAGAGAGGAGGGTTAGCAGATCTGCAGTACTGTGGTGAGGTCTAAAGCCAAATTGTCTGTCTGAGATAAGATGATGCTTGAATAAGTAGGTTTGAATTTGGGATTGAATAATCGACTCCATAACCTTGCTTATATTACTCAGAAGAGAAATTGGGCGGTACATTGCAGGGTCAGACTTTGAGTCCCTTTTGTGGATCGGGATGACATGCGCCATCTTCCATTGGTGGGGAAACATTCCATTTGAGAAACATAGCTGGAAGAGGCGGCTAAGTGGTCTTGCTAGTTCTGCACTACACTCTTTGAGAATTCATGTTGGGACTTCATCAGGACCAGTTGCTTTGTCTGGTTTAAGTTTCCTAAGGGTTCTTTTGATGTCTTTGGCCCTAAAGGTTGTCTAGCACATGTTGCGTATCACCCTGAACCTCTGGTGCAGAGTCTCTGGGATTATCAGGATGGCACTTCTTGGCAAAGGTTTGGCTGAGAAGCTCTGCTTTATCCTTTGCAGTAGTGTAAACCTGGTCTTGTTCCTTCAGGACTGGTATATCTACATTGGTGTTCTTTCCAGATGTCTGGTAAGTGGGAGGCACCATCACCATTCTCCCTCACCAGACTCAAACCCAAATCCATCCCATAGGTGAAAGACAACCACCATCAAGAAACCAGTCCATGGCTGCATCACCAACTGCCACACACCCAGACCCCTATCCAAAGCAAAAGGAGCCAAACCAAAACCTGGAATGTCACATCATAGCCACCCACTTAGGATATCACATCATGGAACTCAGGAGGTTATAACACAAAACTTCAGGATGTTGCAACACAGCCAATGACCCAGGAGATTACAGCACAAGACCCAGGATGTCACAACAATAGAACTCAGAAGGTAATCACACAGCCCATTACCCAGGTCGTTACAAAACAGGAGGCTGATAGACACACAGCCAATACCTCAGCCACACATGTTCTTACGAAAAAGCCAGCCAATCTGCAAACATCCACTCCATCAACCAACCAAGAAATGACAACACAGCCAACCTTCCCAACAGTATATATAGGGAGACGGTAGCTCCGATCATGCTTTGCTCGCACAAGTACAAAGCTGAAAGCACCAGCCTGGAGATGGCGAGTGGGACCTTGTTGAAACATTGCCAAGATACTCTCAATTTTACATGGGAAAAGACCCAAACATGCCAAGACCTGCATATATATGTAGTATATATGTAATATATATATATGTAATAGTAATTGAATAGTACTGATACATTGGAATAGTAATTAACATAGTAATATATAGCAATAGAATAAAATATAAGTATTCACACATCACTGTTGTATGTTTGTTTCTACAAAGTAAGACATCTCCCTAGCCCTTATAAAGAGATATAAATATGGGTCCAGTGCTTTTTTCCTTGTATCAATCTGACTGGGTATGTTTTTAAAAAAGTTATCTGTGATACATAAGCCATACAGTATTCACAAATCCAAAGATCTTTGCAAATGTCAATTTTTTATCTAATCGAGGTCTCTGGAGTTTGCTTTGACTTCACTCAACATTCAACTGGTAAAAGGTTAGAAGTCAAGCAATAACCTATATTGTTGTTATTACTTTTATTACTGCCGGGACAATAATATATTTTAAGTATGTAATTGACATTGAAGGAAGAAGGAAAAAAATACTATTCCTTTGTGTCTAAATTCTGAAGAAAAGCCTGGAGTCACTTACAATGTAGATAAATATCAAGGGCTTTTGGGTTGAAACAAAATATAATTAAGTTTTATTAACATGTCATATTTTTACTGGAAGATGCTCCATATTTAATTGTGTATATTTGTATAGGTTGAATTTTGCAAAATATCCCAAAGTAGGACATGATGCATCATCTCACTGGAGGCAGGAAAGGAGCAAGGAAGACATCTGAAAACTTGTATAAGAAATAAGATGCCACTGAAGCAATTAGCAGTTTTCTAAGTCACTTTCAAAAGTAGTATATTTCCCTATCTTTTTCAAAACCCTCTTCTTTTGTCCTCTGTAACTACTATTTTCATTAGATGGCATGTTTTCTGTGCAAATATCAGGGATATGTGAGGATTAATGCCCTCTTCCCCAAACTTTGTAATTTTTAAGGACAATTAGACAATTGCCAACTATCTGAATTCATCTCATCTAGTTTAACCAATTCAGTGGCATCCTGTTATTGCAGAGTAAATCTGATACATTTTACTAGCTTTTGCCCTATATTATAGTAATACAGAAGGAGAGGGGATTGGCCATGATTTATTGTCCAGATCACAATTTTCCTTATATGTTATAGCTTAAGATAAACAGAATAGGTAATTCCAATCATTGGTTATACCAAAGTAAATATTACTGAAATATGGCAACAAAGATAAGACATAAGTTGCTACTTTTCTTTAAGAATTCAGTTTATAGGTTGACCCAACCACTACTGTTGAATATATTTATTGCTTTTTGATTTGTTCAATTTATATTCTGCCTTTTCTCCAGAAGCTCAAAGTGGCACATATGGAGAGTCTTATTATTATCCCTTTAACTACAATTCCTATAATTTTGAGAAAGTCTTACTGGATTTAGGAGTTTCTATAGGTAATGCTCCAATTCCTATTTCAATACCACCTTCTGTACCATGTGGACATTTAGATTTCCCTAATAAATGAATATAAGACAAAGAGAAAAGCAGGGGTCCAGGTTTTCCATTCTTCTCCCACCATCTATTGTGGCCAGGAACAGAGCTTCAGGCCACCAGTGAAATTGCATATGTGGGTACAAGGGAAGTTAATGCTTTTTAAAGATATGTTATGCCAAAGTTAATGCTTTCCATGGCATAGTTACTTGAGACACCTTCTTCATATGCTTCTGTCAGTCTCATGGATTAACCGGTGTCACTTTGCAGTCCCCAGAAAGTATTCTTTTCTTTGGCAATGGCTCCTTATTGAATGTTTTTTCCAGGACATCCATAATGTTCTCATTTTTTTTTGATAATCTTGCACATTGTTAAAAACCTGATTGGTTTCCTAGGCCTTGATTTAGATGGATATCAAGTCTATTTGGTTTGGGATATTTGTTGATGCTTTCATGTTATGGGGTTGATCAGTCAGTTGGTTTCTGTGATACATGTTTCTGTTTAATTTTATTTCATAGCAAGTTTTCCAAAATTGTAATATCAGGAGGCTGTAAAATTAAAATATTAAATAAAAGTATTATTCAACAGATTAACTTGACAAAAATAAAAACAAAATTTTTAAACTTGTTTTGTCACTCAAGCTATATTCCAATCTTCAATTTCCAAGGCATCTAACAACATAAAATAAACTTTAAAATATATGGGTTCTTTTTTTTTTTAAAGATAAATTAAAACCTTACTGAATTATACATATTAACATTTCTAAAATATTACTCAAATACTACTCCTCATCAAGAACCTTAAAGTTTATATTTCGATTTTGGTTTAAATGGTCAGGAAGGGGGAGGGAGGAAATGGGAAGATGAAGTAATGTTGTTTTTTCTTACAATAATAATTGTACAATAATTGTGATTGGTCCCAATATCCTGATATCAACATAAACTTTATGCTAAATATTCTCTAACTCTAAAGGCAATTTCCTGCAAATTTTCCCAAACAATTTATTTTTCTCTAATATGAATTTTAGATTTTACATTAACATAGTGCATTCAGCCTTCAAATGTATGCTACTGCATGCCAACATAATCATCATGATCACCACCATGATCACCACCACCACCTTAAGGCCCTGTCACACTGCCCAACGGATGCAAAACATTTGTAAAAAGGACACAGTGGATGAGAAAAATGTTACATCCGTTGTTATCCGCTCTCAAAAGGGGCAAAAATTTGCATAAGCAGAGCGGATAACACGGAAAGGAACGGACGGGGGGAGGACGCAGAGCGGATGGAAAACAGATGCAGAGCAGAAGCCTAGCGGAAGCCTAGTGGATGCCTTGCATTAATTGCGCATGTGGGGGGGGATTTATTGCATCAGCCCCGCAGATATAAAGGGAAGCAGCTCGGAAGCAGGTCACCATTCAGAGGAAAGACCTGCTGCCAGACGCATTGAGTACCTTGCCTTGCTGCCTGCCATCCTGCCAGCCTTGCTGCCTGCCATCCTGCCAGCCTTGGTGCCTGCAAGCCTTGCTGTCTGCCTGCCTGCCAGCCTTGATGCCTGCGAACCTTCCTGCCAGCCGGCCTGCCAGCCTTGCTGCCTGCCTGCCTGCCAGCCTTCCTGCCAGCCTCCTTGCCGGCCACCCTGCCAGCCATCAACCTCACAACCATGGGGAAAAAGAGGAAGCCTCAGCCATCTGCTCCCAGCCCTGGCAAGAGGGACCCTCCCGCTCCCTGGCCCTCACTCTGCTTCTGCTGGGGCTTCTGTAGCACGGGCTCACTCTTCTGCGGCTGGGGCTTCTGCTGCTTCTGCTTCTGGAGGAGCTGATGATGATGCTTCTGGCAGTGGTGCTTCTGCTCGTGCTTACTCTGCTGATGCTGCTCCTGGCGGTGGTACTTCTGCTGGTGCTTACTCTGCTGAAGCTGCTCCTGGTGGTGGTGCTTCTGCTGGTGCTTACTCTGCTGAAGCTGCTCCTCGTCCTGCTGGTCCTGCTCATCCTGCTCGTGCTCCTGGTCTTGCTCGTGCTGCTGCTGCTGCTACTGATGATGATGATGATCCTGCTGGTGATGCTGCTGCTGCTGGTGATGCTGCTGCTGCTGATTATGATCCTGCTGGTGATGATGATGATGATGATGATGAAGATGATGATGATCCTGCTGGTGCTGCTGCTGCTGCTGGTGTGGAGGAGCAGCCCCTACAAACTGGAAGCCCCTCTGATGAGGGCCCATCTGGTCCTGCCAAAGGGAGGAAGAGGCATATGTGGGAACGGGAGAGGAGGCAATACTCCATTGAGGAGGAACACAAGGATGAGGTGCTGGAGTGGCTGAGAGAGAATGACTATCTGTGGCGGAAGGGACACCGGCTGTACAGGGGCACCAAAAGGAAGCAGACTGCTTGGAGAGAGAAGGCGGAGAGTCTGGGCTACACATCGGAGGTGCTCCTAGGCTGGTGGAAGCACATGCACACCTGGTACGGGAAGCTGCAACTCAAGAAATCTGGCCAGGCCACGGTTAAGCTGATGGACAGAGAGACCTACGTCATGGCCAAGTGCAGCTTCCTGGAGGGTGAGATCCGCCACTGAGGAGCAGTAGCAGCCCCTCCCTCCGGCAGCCTGCTGAGAGCCAGTCCTCTTCCAGCTGAGAGTCAGCTCCTGTCTCCAGGCAGGTTTCTGTGGAGCGTGCCACGGCGGAAAACTCGTGGACAGGTGTTTTAACCATGGTGGAGCGCGTGGAGGACTCCCTGGTGCAGTGGGAGAAAGGAGACGGCACTTCCATCACAGCTCTACCCGCATCCACCCACAGCTACACCTCCACAGAGAGGCAGAGAGCCAGACAGGAGGGGCAGAGCCACACTGTCCTGCTGGAGATCAGGGACACCATCCGGAGCAGCATAGATCTCCTCTCTCAGCTGGTCCACACCGACTCCTCAGCCTCCAACTGCAAGCCCTTCCTCACCTATGTCAACCAGACCCTCACGACCATGGCGGAACCCCAGCACCAGGTGGTGAAGGACCAGATCACCAAGCTGCTTCACAACCCTCCAGACCCAGAGGAACCTGCTACCACCCAGTCCAGGTCTGCTCCTCCACCCCAGGTGATGTCCCTCCCATTCAAAAGCTATACACAGGCCCTCACCTACCAGGCCTACGGCTACCAGGAGTCCAGCAGCACAGGCAGCAGCCCTTCCCAGTCCAGGTACAGAGTCATCGGACGACACTGTTGCCATCGGTTCCACCGATGCCACTGATGCCACCCATGCCAATGATGCCACCGATGCCACCGATGCCACCCACGCCACAGATGCCACCGCCAGTCCTCACCCAGCTGCAGACCAGACAGCCCCACTACACTGCTCCTTCCCCCACCCCACAGCCAAGCCTGGCCTCAGTACATCTGTCCTCAGTACTGGGGCTGACACCACATGGCATGGAGGAAGGAGCTCTGAACATCACGGGGCTGAGCCAGCTGTCCGAGAGCTTCCTCAATACACCGTCACCTGTTGTCCTCTCAGGGCCAGGCACCCCAGTGGCGCTTCAGACCAGCACTCCAGCAGCAGCCACCTCCACAGCAACTTGGACCCTTCACCCCTGAGACTGGGCAAACCTCCGAGTGACCAAGAGGAGTGCCAGAGACTGGGTGGCTACCTGTAGTCTTTATTTAGACACTTGACTTGAGTCGTTTTTCTTTTACAGCTTGTGATTAATGAAGTTTATCTTTGCTTCACACACTTGCTTCATTTATTTATGTCAATAAAGTCTTGGTGGAAACTTTTAGAAATGGTTTAAGCCTTTACATGCTTGTGGGATGGGTTAAGATAGCAGTGGGATGGGCAGGGATACCTATGGGATGGGCAGGGATACCTGAGGGATGGGTAATAGCTGTGGGATGAGCAGGGATACCTTTGGGATGGGTTAAGATACCTGTGGGATGGGTTAAGATAGCTGTGGGATAGATAAACCTCCAGTGCAAGCATAATGGGACTGTATGGTCCACCCTCCCAGGTGCCACACCTATGGCCCTTCATTATCAATAGTAATGTAAGCATTGATCCGCACATTTGAACATAAACACAACTCTTTATTAAATGCCCTGTTCATTGTAGGCCCACCCAACATACGTGGCCCAATCTCATCAGTGTGATGAGACAGGCTGAAGGAAGCATCCATTAATCATCTATCATCCTGTCTTGCCACTCCACTGCTCCAGCTGGGGAGTTGCACCAGTGTTTCAGGAGGTTACGCTGCTTCTTCCCTTCACGTAAGGCTCTGTTGGGGCCTTGCACATCCTCAGTGTCTATCAGGTTTTGCCCTTGCCTCCATTCCCCAGGCTCCATGTCCCCATTGCCTTGGTGGAGGTCCACGAGCCTGTTCTGCAAGACTGGGTAGCAGGTGCGCATGAGATTGTGCAGGATGCAGCAAGCTTCTACGATACTACTCACAGTCTCTAGGCGATGCTGCATGGTGGTGAGAAGTACCTGGAAACTGTTGGCCAGGATGCCAAAGGCGTTCTCCACCACCTGCCTTGCCCTGGACAGCATGTAGTTGAAGATCCTCTCTTCACGGGTGAGGAGTCTGGAAGTGTAGAGCTTCATGAGGTAGGTTCTGAGGGAGAAGGCGTCATCACCCACGATGAAGTAGGGCACATCTTGCGTGTCGGTGGGCAGGGGTTCTGGATCTGGGAAACCCATGATGAGGTTGCATTCCAGCCCCTCCTTGAGGTCACTGGCATTGTATGCCTGGGCATCTGAACATGACCCGTTGCCTGAAGCATCGATGAACATGAACTTGTAGTCAGCATTGACCATGGCGGAGAGGACGATGCTGAAGAAGCCCTTGTAGTTGGAATAAGTGGACCCCGACTTGGCTGGCACTTTGCAGGCCACGTGCTTGCCATCTATGGCTCCAACAATGTGGGGGAAGTTCCACTTCTGATACCACTGCTCTGCAACTCTCTTCCAGCCTTCTTCAGTGGAGGGGTAGTGGAGGAGCTCCTCCAGGTATTCTTCGATGATGGGCTGCACCACTTCTCTGACCACAATGCTGATGGTGTTGTGTGGCACCCTCCAGCCGTACTGCATGCTCCTGTAAGTGGTCCCTGAGGCCAGGTGGCGCAGAGTGACTGCCATCTTGAGCCCAGGTTCCAGGCTGGGCCGGAAGTTGGTGTTCTGCTTGGTCAACCTGGGTGTCAGCCGCTGCACAACTTCGTCAAACATGGCTGGAGGCATCCTCATGAAGTTCTGGAATGTACGAGGGTCTTCGTTCCTGAGCTCCACCATCAGCTTGTTGTACAGTCAGTACTCTGCTCTTCTCCCGATCCATCTTTGGACCCAGACGCTTCTTGGCCACTTTTTTTTTTTTCCGTAGTAGAGTTCACAGAGCCTGTAGATGGCTTCGCACTGTTGCAGAAGGATGGTGGCTACCAAAATGAGTTTGTTACGATCCATGGTGGAGATGACTGGATGCTGTGGAAGAGGAAGAGGCAGATGAAGGCTGCAGAGGTCTGCACAGCAGGGCTGCTGGTCTGAAAGTGAGATGCAGGTGAGTTGCTCCCCCTTTTTATAGGCAATGTAGGTTTTCCCCTATGTGTCCCTTTGCATCCTCTAGGCATCCTCTAGACATCCTTAATATCTGAGATAGGTCCCCTCTGCGAATGTTTTTTCCATTTTAAATGCTTTCTTTGCGTGCTGCATCCGCTTTCATCCTTTCTCCATCTGTGGTACTAATGCTGCGTGTCCGTTCCACGTCCGTTCTGCTTTCTCCCTGCGTCCATTTACCGCTGGAGTGGATTGAGTTGCGCGGATGCGCAGCAGATGCCTAGCGGATATAGCGGATGCTTAACGGATGCATAACGGATGTCCCCCGTATGCCTAGCGGATGCAGAACGGACACATTGGATACATTTTCCGCTCAAAAGTTTTGAGCAGCTCAAAACCCTCTGAGTGGGTGAAACGTCAATAGATGGATGCTGGACGGATAGAGAGGAAGGAAAACGGAGACAGTGAGTACAGAACGGAAACATCGCGTTCACCAACGGATGGCAAGTTTTTTTCTCCGCTTTAATCTTCATTCTTTTTTTAAAAAACAAAGTCATTGGTCATTGAGGTTTCAAAGCAAATTATTATATACCAGCACACACTGTCATGAGTTCCATCCTTTTTGGTCCTCTTACAAGAAAGAACAGGAGTTTTATCCATGATGGGAAACTAATCAAAATTCTGGTACACAATTGCACAATATGGCAGGAATTATGCTTTTTATTAAGTATGCAGCATCTACATTCAGATTTTCTGCTATATAATACCAACAACTGTGATTAAAAGCCAAATACAATGAAGCCTGTTAAGTGCTCAAATGTTGTGTAGACCAAATCAGGCAGGAAACAAACAAATTTCCTGAAAAAAGCCATTTCTATATTATTGCCAAGAAAATTTTTTGTATTTTAAAAACATCTCTTTTGGTGAACAATGTGGTTCCAGGTTTTTATATTTCAAGACAAACATGACCTTAGTTACATATTTATCTTTCATATTCAATTTCATATCATATCATTATTTTTCCCATTTTCCTTTAAATATTCTCAAGTATTCTTATATTCATCACACTTATTTTATCCATTTCAAATTCATATCATAACTTATTTCATTGTTCTTTATTCTCATATCTTATTTTACAGTGTTATCTAAAATTCTTATTTCATTTCTATATTCATTATATTTATATACTTTTATCTGTCACATTTGCAATTTGATCACAAACTATTTTTAATTCATTATTTAATAAATGTTATCTTAATTCTAATAATTCAAAAAATGGCCCCTTTAATTATCAATTTGAGTGTACCAACCCTTTGCCTTATACATCCCTCAATTTACTCTCCTTTAATTCATAATAAAAAATACCATAATATAATCATTTTTTGATTATCATATTCTAGGTTAATAACAATAGTCTCCTAACTACTACACATCACATATGCATAAATATATATTAAGTCAGATTCCGCCTGGTATTCTTTTTCTCAATTGCATTCTAAATCATCTATTATTTCAAAAATATTAAACTATTCAATTAATTATACAACTGATATTAATCTTTGTATTGCAATTCTCATAATTCATTTTAACTTTATTCATCATTTTTTAAAATGTAATTAGTATTCTTATCATAAATTCCCATTTCCACATTTATTCTAATTATTTCTGTACATGATTTGACAATAATCCTTAAAAAAATAAAAAAGAAATATCAGTTCAAATCCTTTCTATTTTGAAATATATCAAAATGCATTACCTTGCAGAATCCCCTTTCCTGTTCTTCATCTACCCATTGTCTCTAATTGCCCTAACTGTGTAATTTCTTTTCATTTTTGTTCACTTTCTGCATCCTATTATTTTCTGGTCCTTTCTCTTAATCCCCCTTTATTCTTTTACTGTTTCCCTCCATTTCTTAGACCAAATTTTATTCCTCTCCCCCTCTTGAGCTTTCTTCTGTATTTCCCTTTTCTGCTATTTAAGTTACTGTGGTTTTCTAAAGTCACAACTGAATTATCTTTCTTAAGGCCCTGTCACACTGCCCAACGGATGCAAAATGGAGACAACGGATGAGAAAAATGTTCCATCTGTTGTTATCTGCTCTCAGAAGGGGCATAAATTTGCATAACCAGAGCGGATAACACGGACGTGGGCAGGACGCAGGGCGGATGCAAAGTGGATGCGGAATGGAAGCCCAGCAGATGGAAGCGGATGGGAGCAGATGGCACATCCGCAAGGCTTCCGGGGGACCTCAGCAAGCAGATGCAGAACGGATACAGCGGATGCAGAGCGGATGCACAGAGGATGCACAGCGGAAGCCTAGCAGATGCCGAGCGTTAATTGCGCATGCGGGGAGGATGCATTGCATCAGCCCTGTGGATATAACGGAAGCAGCTCAGAAGCAGGTTGCCATTCAGAGGAAAGACCTGCTTCCAGACACATCGACTGCCTTGCCTGTCCTACCTGCATGTCTACCTGCCAGCCTTGCTGCCAGCCTTGCTGTCTGCCTGCCTGCCAGCCTGCCTGCCAGCCAGTCTGCCTGCCTACCTTGGTGCATGCCTGCCTGCCAGCCTTCCAGCCAGCCTTGGTGCCTGCCTCCCTGCCAGCCTTCCTGCCAGCCTTGGTGCCTGCATGCCTGCCAGCCTGCCTGCCAGCCTGCCTGCCAGCCTTGGTGCCTGCCTGTCTGCCAGCCTTCTTGTCAGCCTTGGTGCCTGCCTCCCTGTCAGCCTTGCTGCCAGCCTTGGTTCCTGCCAGCCTCCCTGCCAGCCAGCAACCCCAACAACCATGCTGAAGCACAGCAAGCCTCAGCCATCTGCTGCCAGCCCTTGAAAGAGGGACAGGGCTACCATCCCGCCCCCTGGCCCTCACTCTGGTTCTGCTGGGGCTTCTGCAGCATGGGCTCGCTCGTCTGGGGCTGGGGCTTCTGCTGCTTCTGCTTCTGGAGGAGCTGATGACAAGCACTCCAGCACCAGCCACCTCAACAGCACCTGGACCCTTCACCCCTGAGACTGAGCGACCAAGAGGAGTGCCAGAGACTCATTTTTGTTTTAAAGCTTTTTGTAAATAAAGTCTATTTTTGATTCATACACTTGCTTCATTTCTTTTTTTTAATAAAGTCTTGGTGGAAAGTTTTAGAAATGGTTTAAGCCTTTGCATGCTTGTGGGATGGGTTAAGATAGCAGTGGGATGGGCAGGGATACCTTTGGTATGGGTAATAGCTGTGGGATAGATAAACCTCCAATGCAAGCATAGTGGGACTATATGATCCACCCTCCCTGGTGCCACACCTTTGGCCCTTTATTATCAACAACAATGTAAGCATTGATCCACACATTTGAACATAAATACAACTCTTTATTAAATGCCCTGTTCATTATAGGCCCACCCAACATACATGGCCCAATCTCATCAGTGTGATGAGACAGGCTGAAGGAAGCATCCATTAAGCATCTATCATCCTGTCTTGCCACTCCACTGCTCCAGCTGGGGAGTTGCACCAGTGTTTCAGGAGGTTGCGCTGCTTCTTCCCTTCACGTGAGGCTCTGTTGGGGCCTTGCACATCCTGAGAGTCTATCAGGTTTTGCCCTTGCCTCCATTCCCCAGGCTCCATGTCCCCATTGCCTTGTTGGGGGTCCACAAGCCTGTTCTGCAAGACTGGGTAGCAGGTGCACATGAGATTGTGCAGGATGCAGCAAGCTTCCATGATCCTCCTCATGGTCTCTGGGCGATGCTGCATGGAGGTGAGAAGTACCTGGAACCTGTTGGCCAGGATGCCAAAGGTGTTCTCCACCACCCGCCTTGCCCTGGACAGCCTGTAGTTGAAGATCCTCTCTTCACGGATGAGGTATTTGGAGGTGTAGGGCTTCATGAGGTAGGTTCTGAGGGAGAAGGCGTCATCCCCCACGATGAAGTAGGGAACATCTTGTGTGTCGTTGGGCAGGGGTTCTGGATCTGGGAAGCCCACTAAGAGGTTGCGTTCCAGCTCCTCCTTGAGGTGACTGGTGTTGTATACCTGGGCATCAGAAGATGAGTCGTTGCCTGAAGCATCAATGTACATGAACTTGTAGTCAGCATCGACCATGGCGTAGAAGACAATGCTAAAGAAGCCCTTGTAATTGAAATAACCCGACTTGGACCCCGACTTGGCTGGAGCTTTGCAGGCCACGTGCTTGCCATCTATGGCTCCAACGGTGTGGGGGAAGTTCCACTTCTGATACCACTGCTCTGCAACTTTCTTCCATCCTTCTTCAGTGGAGGGGCACTGGAGGAGCTCCTGCTTGTATTCTTCGATGATGGCCTGCACCACTTCTCTGACCACAATGCTGATGGTGTTGTGTAGCACCCTCCATCCGTACTGCATGCTGCTGTAGGTTGTTCCTGAGGCCAGGTGGTGCAGAATGAGTGCCACCTTGAGCCCAGGTTCCAGGCTGGGCCAGAAGTTGGTGCTCTGCTTGGTCAACCTGGGTGTCAGCCTCTGCACAACTTCATCAATCATGGCTGGAGGCATCCTCATGAAGTTCTGGAATGTACGAGGGTCTTCGTTCCTCAGCTCCACTATCAGCTTGTTGTACAGTCCGTCCTCTGCTCTTCTGGTGAGCCATCTTCGTGCCCAGATGTTTCTTGGCTGTCCCTTTTTCTTCCCGTAGTAGAGTTCACAGAGTCTGTAGATGGCTTCGCACTGTTGCAGAAGGATGGTGGCTGCCAAGAGGACTTTGTTACAATGCACGGTGGACATGACTGGATGCTGTGGAAGAGGAAGAGTCAGATGAAGGCTGCAGAGGTCTGCAGCAGGGCTGCTGTTCTGAAAGTGAGATCCAGATGTGTTGCTCTCCCTTTTTATAGGCAGTATAGGTGTCCCTTTGCATCCTCTAGGCATCCTCTAGGCATCCTGCAGACTTCCTTAATATCAGAGATAGGTCCCCTCTGCGGACATTTTTTCCATTTTACATGCTTTGTTTCCATGCTGCATCCGCTAGGCATCCGTTCTGCATCCGTTCCGCATCCGTTCCGTTTCCTCCCTGCATCCGAGCGGATGTGAGTTGCGCGGATGCACAGTGGGTGCCTAGCTGATATAGCGGATGCGTAACGGATGCAGAACGGATGCGTAGCGGATGCATAGCAGATGCAGAACAGACGAATTGGATACATTTTCCGTGCAAAAGTTTTGAGCAGCTCAAAACTTTCTGAGAGGATGAAACGTCCATAAACGGATGCTGGACAGATAGAGAGGAAGCAAAACGGAGGCAGTGAGACATCGCATTTTCCAACGGATGGCAAGCTTTTTTGTTCGTTTTACATCCTCTTTGCATCCATTGGTGCAGTGAGACAGGGGCTTTAGGGATTGCTGATCAGTGTATATCTTGTCTGTAACAAATGTATTTTCATAATATTTTGTTTCTGACAATAGTTTTATAAAATGATAGAATGTCCACAGCTGCTTCACAATTTTTCAATGCATTTTTCCACAAAATAATTGATATTTTGCATAATTTAAATAATAATTATTTCAACATGTAGTATATTTCTCTTGTAGAACATCTAATATTTATGTTTCTGTTCATTACTGTAAAATGCAAACTTTATTTAAACACAATGAGCTTTAGGTTCCGATTAATGTGCTGATTTTTGTGAACATTTCTTAGATATTTCTTGCTTCACATAGTCTTTTCTTCTACAGATGACATAGACTAATAAACTCATTTGTTGCTTCCATGTGTGACAGTGGAAGTTTAGCAGATTATGCTATTTTCTAACCAAAGAATGTGACCCACCATAGTATTTCTTGAATTTCTCCACCATTTTTCCCTGCTTCTCTTTCCTACTGCAGTCTTTAAAAAAAAAGTATCTTTAGCAAAAACTGCTATCAAATGATTTATTGGCTTATTTAATGTTTGTATGCTATTGTAATAAAAAATGATACTTGATGGTGCACATAAAAATGCAATATATAAGATATTCCATATAAAAAATAAAAATAGAGCTATGTTTTAGAAATAGAAAAAGAATGAAAGTTGGAAACCACAACTCAAACCAGGGAAGTCTCCCTCATGAAATAATAATAATAATAATAATAATAATAATAATAATAATAATAATAAT
>BLBF01000031.1:21714860-21747570 GCA_015471245.1 Laticauda colubrina | reverse complement strand
TGTGGGATGGGTAAGGATAGTTGTGGGATGGGTAAGGATAGCTGTGGGACAGGTAAACTTCCAGTGCAAGCATAGTGGGACTGTATGGTCCACCCTCCCAGCTGCCACACATATGGCCCTTTATTATCAATAACAATTTAATCATTGATCAACACATTTCAACATAATCAAAACTCCTTATTAATGCCCTATTCATTGTAAGGCCACTCAACATACACGGCACAATCTCATCAGTGTGATGAGACAGGCTGAAGGAAGCATCCATGAAGCATCTACCATCCTGTCTTGCCACTCTACTGCTCCAGCTGGGGAGTTGCAACAGTGTCTCAGGAGGTTGCGCTACTTGTTCCCTTCACGTGAAGCTCTGTTGGGGCCTTGCACATCCACAGTATCTATCAGGTTTTGCCCTTGCCTTCATTCACCAGGCTCCATGTCCCCATTGCCTTGTTCACGGTCCACAAGCCTGTCCACAAGCAACACTGGGTAGCGGGTGCGCATGAGATTGTGCAGGATGCAGCAAGCTTCCACGATCCTCCTCACAGTCCCTGGGTGATGCTGCATGGTGGTGAGAAGTACCTGGAACCTGTTGGCCAGGATGCCAAAGGCGTTCTCCACCACACGTCTTGCCCTTGAAAGCCTGAAGTTGAAGATCCTCTTTTCATGGTTGAGGTATCTGGAAGTGTAGGGCTTCATGAGGTAGGTTCTGAGGGAGAAGGCGTCATCACCCATGATGGAGTAGGGCACATCTTGTGTGTCGTTGGGTAGGGGATCTGGATCTGGGAAACCCATGATGAGGTTGCCTTCCAGCCCAACCTTGAGGTCACTGGCATTGTATATCTGGGCATCTGAAGCTGACCTGTTGCCTGAAGCATCGATGTACATGAACTTGTAGTCAGCATCAACCATGGCAAAGAAGATGATGCTGAAGAAGCCCTTGTAGTTGAAATAATTGGTCCCTGAGTTGGGTAGAGCTTTGCAGGCCACATGCTTCCCATCTGTGGCTCCAACAGTGTGGGGAAAGTTCCACCTCTGATACCACAGCTCTGCAACTTTCCTCCAGCCTTCTTCAGTGGTGGGACACTGGAGGAGCTCCTCCATGTATTCTTTGATGATGGCCTGCACCACTTCTCTGACCACAATGCTGATGGTGTTGTGTGGCACCCTCCAGGTATACTGCATGTTTCTGTATGTGGTCTCAGAGGCCAAGTGGCTCAGTCAGTGCCACCTTCAGTCCAGGGTCCAGGCTGGGACGGAAGTTGGTGTTTGCCTTGGTCAACCTGGGTCTCAGACGCTCCACAACTTTGTCAAACATGGCTGGTGGCATCCTCATGAAGTGTTGGAATGCATGAGGGTCTTCATTCCTCAGCTCCACCATCAGCTTGTCATAGAGTCCAAACTCCACTCCACTCCACACTTCTTTGTCTGTTTTACATCCTTTTTGCATCTGTTGGTGCAGTGTGAAATGGGCTTTAAGCTTACGCTGACTGCTTCAGTGACTCCACTCAGCCACCTCATTCTCTGTCACCTCCTTCTTCTTTTGCTCTCAATCATTCTCAGCATTAGGCTCTTCTCTAATGAGTCCTTCCTTCTCATTAGGTTGCGAAAATATTTTACTTTCATCTTCTGGATCTGGCCTTCTAAAGAACAGTCAAGGTTGGATCTGCTCTAGGACTGACTGGTCTGATTGTCTTAAAGTCCAAGAGACTCACAAATTTAACTAAAATTAAAGCAGTTCTATTATCATCACTGAATCTATCCAAAGTAGGCTCTACACTTATTTCACCAAGACATTTCACAAGATGCAGGTTTTATAAGACACAGATAACTTATGCATCTGAATCCCTTTTGTGTTTTGGTGTGGCACTTACTATAGGTCACCACTTATAGAAGAACAGCTATTTAGGTTAAAAACAAACCTCTTTTCAGGCAAGTTGAAATGCCAATAGCTGGAACAAGTTGGACAGCTAGAATTTTGAATGAGATAGGCCAAAACAATCCTCTTTTTGCTGCTCATTCTAATTATACTTGCAAGATAGAACAATTGCCAGAGAAAACAATCAATCACTGGAACAGATTTCCTTCAGAAGTTGTGGGTGCTTCATCACTGGAGGTTTTTAAGAAGAGACTAGACAGCCTGAAATGATATAGTGTTTCCTCTCGGGTTCCTTCCATCTTTATTCTGATAATCAGTAGCATTTCCCTGGTTTTTTTAAGCACACACCCTGCTCTGTAATGTAAAGCTTTATATAGGATAAACTGATTTAAAAGCAAAGGAAAGACATCAAACCATTCTGTAGAACACAAGACAAATAACCATTTGGCCATTAAAAAACTGCTAAGTATGGCCCTTGTCCATTCTAAACATTGTTTTCCTGATCTAGTAGAAGTATCTAGATTTAGCAAAATCATCTTGGCAGAAGGACAAAGGGAAGTACAGTAGCAATGCTATCAGTATTTTCCAGACACAGAATTGAATGTGCAACTGCTGCCTCAAACACATCTTCAGTGATCTGAGGAGATATTACAGGTAAAGTGTAAAAAAGCAACTGCAGATGTGTATTACAAGTGAAACCTCCTCTTTCCCTGTGGTCTATCAAATGACCTGGTGATGTCCTAAAATGTTCCAGCTTACAGAATCCAATGAACTTAAATGATTCTTTAATTAATTAAGATACTTAATTGAGCATTGAGTGTATACACACAACACACACACACACACACACACACATTAAACACACCTATATCTATACTTATACATATATTCATATACACATATTTAATGTACTGGTTAATTTTTTTAATCCCATTTAGTTTTGATCTTTTACATATTTATAAAATATTTTTCTTAATCTGCTACGTATTCATTTTTTTCAATTGCGACTGGGGAAAGATACTTTGGAATACCTTTTAAAAAGCATTTTTATATAGGTTTACCTAAAAATAGAAGAAAATCTATGCAGCTCTCTTAAATTTCTTAAGAGCATTAGATGAGCCTTACTAGATCATACTATTATTCCTTGTAGCCTAACTATTAGTGTCACTTTACAGACATCAATGTAGATAGTGGATATTTCTTCACCCGGTGAATCATAAGATCAGGGATGCGATTCAACTGGTGTAACAACCGGTTTAGTGAGCACGCACTTTGCGCAAGCGCAGAGTGTTTGCTACTGACCTTCTCCAGCAATCCCTATGTGTTAAACAGCTAGATGTGTCAATTAGCTATGCCGCGTAAATCAGCTGAGCTTGAAAAACAGGATGTAACCTGTTAAAAACCCACCTGGGAGGGTGGGTGGGCCCAACAGCTGATTGTCAGAGAAAACCAAACCAGTTTGCTCCCAGCTGATTCACAGAGCTACCAATTCACTTGAACTAGGCCGAACCGGTAGAATCACACCCCTGCATAAGATTAATTATCTCCAGAAGTAAATATTCTAGGCCAGGAGTGTCAAACTCATGTCATCATGGCAGCATTACATGATGTATCGGGACCTTTTTCCCCTTTGCTAAACTGGGCATGAGGGTGGCCAGTGTGTGACAGCCCTGTTCTAGACAATAGGTGAGCCACTGGCTGGCTTTGGGTTAATATTACATACTTACTATTGTGAGATAGCATCATTGTCATTGTCATCATCATCATCATGGTAGCACCATTGAAGTGCAGATAATTGGCCAGACTTAATGGACTTTTGCTGATCAGAACCACAAATCTTGTGGTTTATAGATAAATATAAAAAAGAGAGAGTGATAAATTACTAAAACTGTTTATACCTGTGACAAAAGAGGAAGTGATTTCTTTAAATATATCCTTTTCTTTACTACATTCTTATTTTTCTTTTCTATTTTTTCTTTTTTTCCTGCAATTTCTATTTTTTTAAAATTATGGGTTAGTTATCTTATGCCTATAATGTTTAATAAAATTATTATAAAAATGGAATATCAAATAGTTGTAATATTTGATACAATTATTATAAAAAATGAATATTAAATAGTTCTATAACTGCTGCCCAAAAAACCCAGAAAAAACATGTGGTTGTGTTAATAAGGTCTTCTTCTAATCTATTTAATAGTGTTCTATGAGCCTTAAGTGTTTCCCTAAGCATCTTGTCTAAAAATCGTGCTGGCCCATATGACCTCAGTTTCCAGAAAATGGTAAGCAAGAACATCTCTCTTTTAAGAACAGAATTGTGCTAAAGGCTAGGTCCCACTGGCTGATGGACACAAAACACATGCATAAAGGACAGAGCAGATGAGCAAAATTTCAGGGGTGGCTCGATCCATTTTCATCTGCTCCAAAAAGTGGTGAAAATTTGCATAAACAGAACAGAAAAGAACGGAAAAGAAAGGACGTGGGTAGTATGTAGTGGGGATGTTAAATGGATGTTCATCGGAAGCTTTGCAGATGAAAGCGGATGGAAGTGGATGAAACCTGTGAAGGAGTTCTGGGGGAGAATTTTGAAGTGGATGCATAGCGGAAGGGGCAGATACATAGCGGATGAAGCGGATGCATCACGTACACCAATAGGAAACAAAGGGGATGCCACGTGGATGTATATCGGATGCAAAGCGTTCATTGCACATGCAGGGGGTATTAATTGCATCCGCTCCGCAGATATAAAAGGATGCAGCACGCATGCAGAATAGTCTATTCTGACTCAGAATAGTCTCAGAGACTGAGTTGTTTACTTATTTAATAAAGTTTATCTTTGCTTAAGACACTTAATAAAGTTTACTTGGTTCATTTTGTTTACTTAATAAAGTGTTGGTAAAAACTGAAAAAATGGTTAAGCCTTTGTATGCTTGTGAAATAGATAAGGATAGTTGTGGGATAGATAAACCTCCGGTCTTACGCTTGTGCTGCAACCATAGTGGGACTGTATGGTCCACCGTCCCAACTGCCACACATATGGACCTTTATTATCAATAACAATTTATTCATTGATCAACACATTTTAAAATGAACAAAGCTCTTTACTAATGCCCTATTCATTGTAGGACCACTCAACATACATGGCACAATATCATCAGTGTTATGCAACAGTCTCAAGGAAGCATCCATTAATCATCTATCATCCTGTCTTGCCACTCTCAGCTGGGGAGTTGCACCAATGTCTCAGGAGGTTGCGCTGCTTCTTCCCTTCACATGAAGCTCTGTTGGGGCCTTGTACATCCACAGTGTCCATCAGGTTTTGTCCTTGCCTCCATTCACCAAGCTCCATGTCCCAATTCCCTTGTTGATGGTCGAAAAGTGTGTTCTGCAACACTCGGTAGCGGTTGCGCATGAGATTATGCAGGATGCAGCAAGCTTCCACGATGCTTCTCACAGTCTGTGGCTCATGCTGCATGGTGGTGAGAAGTATCTGGAACCTGTTGGCCAGGATGCCGAAAGCATTCACCACCACCCATCTTGCCCTGGACAGCCTGTAGTTGAAGATCCTCCCTTCACGGGTGAGGTATCTTGAACTGTACGGCTTCATGAGGTAGGTTCTGAAGGAGAACGCATCATCACCCACAATGAAGTAGGGCACATCTTGTGTGTCATTGGGTAGGGGGTCTGGACCTGGAAAACCAATGATGAGGTTGTGTTCCAGCTCATCCTTGAGTTTACTTGCATTGTATTCCTGGCCATCTGAAGCTAAAGCCCCTGTCACACTGCACCAACGGATGCAAAGAGGATGTAAAATGGACAAAAAAGCTTGCCATCCATTAGTTAATGCGATGTACTCCCTGCCTCCGTTTTGCTTCCTCTCTATCCGTTTATTGACGTTTCATCTGCTCACAAAGTTTTGAGCTGCTCAAAACTTTTGTGTGGAAAATGTATCCAATTCGTCCATTCTGCATCCGCTACGCATCCGCTACGCATCTGTTCTGCATCCGTTACGCATCCGATATATCCGCTAGGCATCCGCTGTGCATCAGCGCAACTCGCATCCGCCTGGACGCAGGGAGGAAGCGGAACGGACGCAGAACAGATGCAGAACGGATGCCTAGTGGATGCAGCATGGAAACAAAGCATGTAAAACGAAAAAAACGTTCGCAGAGGGGACCTATCTCGGATATTAAGGATGTCTACAGGATACCTAGAGGATGCCTAGAGGATGCAAAGGGACACCTATACTGCCTAGAAAAGGGGGGAGCAACACATCTGGATCTCACTTTCAGACCAGCAGCCCTGCTGCAGACCTCTGCAGCCTTCATCTGACTCTTCCTCTTCCACAGCATCCAGTCATGTCCACCGTGGATTGTAACAAAGTCCTTTCGGCAGCCACCATCATTCTGCAACAGTGCGAAGCCATCTGCAGGCTCTGTGAACTCTACTACGGGAAGAAAAAGAGGCGACCAAGAAGCATCTGGGTATGAAGATGGTTCACCAGAAGAGCAGAGGACGGACTGTACAACAAGCTGATGGTGGAGCTCAAGAACGAAGACACTCGTGCATTCCAGAACTTCATGAGGATGCCTCCAGCCATGTTTGACGAAGTTGTGCAGTGCCTGACACCCAAGTTGACCAAGGCAAACACCAACTTCCGGCCCAGCCTGGAACCTGGGCTCAAGGTGGCACTCACTCTGCACCACCTGGCCTCAGGGACCACCTACAGGAGCTTGCAGTATGGCTGGAGGGTGCCTCACAACACCATCAGCATTGTGGTCAGAGAAGTGGTGCAGGCCATCATTGAAGAATACAAGGAGAAGCTCCTCCAGTGCCCCTCCACTGAAGAAGGCTGGAAGAAAGTTGCAGAGCAGTGGTATCAGAAGTGGAACTTCCCCCCACACCGTTGGAGTCATTGATGGGAAGCACATGGCCTGCAAAGTTTCAGCCAAGTCGCGGTCCACTTATTTCAACTCCAAGGGCTTCTTCAGCATCATCCTCTTCGCCATGGTCGATGCTGACTACAAGTTCATGTACATCGATGCTTCAGGCAATGGCTCATCTTCAGATGCCCAGGTATACAACGCCAGTCACCTCAAGGAGGAGCTGGAACACAACCTCATCGTGGGCTTCCCAGATCCAGACCCCCTGCCCAACAACACACAAGATATGCCCTACTTCATCGTGGGGAGTGACGCCTTATCCCTCACAACCTACCTCATGAAGCCCTACTTCTTCTCTTCTCTCGTGTCGCTACACTTTTCCCAGCCACTGCAGAACACTGTTGGTGTAGGTTGGTGTAGCGTGGTAGAAGGATTCGCAGGTAAACAGATACCTGACAGGGGCTGCGATGTGAATGCTCCTTCTGTGGCCACCATGGAGCCCTACACTTCCAGACTCCTCACCCGTGAAAAGAGGATCTTCAACTACAGGCTGTCCAGGGCAAGGCGGGTGGTGGAGAACGCCTTTGGCATCCTGGCCAACAGGTTCCAGGTACTTCTCACCACCATGCAGCATTGCCCAGAGACCATGAGGAGGATCATGGAAGCTTGCTGCATCCTGCATAATCTCATGCGCACCCGCTACCCAGTCTTGCAGAACAGGCTCGTGGACCTCCAACAAGGCAATGGGGACATGGAGCCTGGAAAATGGAGGCAAGGGCGAAACCTGATAGACACTGAGGATGGGCAAGGCCCCAACAGAGCCTCACGTGAAGGGAAGAAGCAGCGCAACCTCCTGAAACACTGGTGCAACTTTCCAGCTGGAGCAGTGGAGTGGCAAGACAGGATGATAGATGGTTAATGGATACTTCCTTCAGCCTGTCTCATCACATGGATGAAATTGGGCCATGTATGTTGGGTGGGCCTACAATGAACAGGGCATTTAATAAAGAGTTGTGTTTATGTACAAATGTGTGGATCAAAGATTACATTATTATTGATAATAAAGGGCCAAAGGTGTGGCACCTGGGAGGGTGGACCATACAGTCCCACTATCCTTGAACTGGAGGTTTATCTATCCCACAGCTATTACCCATCCCAAAGGTATCCCTGCCCAACCCACTGCTATCTTAACCCATCGCACAATCATGCAAAGTTTTAAACAATTTCTAAAAGTTTTCACCAAGACTTTATTAAAAAAAAAGAAATGAAGCAAGTGTATGAATCAAAAATAGACTTTATTAACAAGACGCTATGAAACAAAAATTAGTCTCTGGCACTCCTCTTGGTCGCTCAGTCTCAGGGGTGAAGGGTAAAAGTGCTGTGGAGGTGGCTGGTGCTGGGGTGCTTGTCATCAGCTCCTCCAAAACCTGAAGCAGCAGAAGCTCCAGCCCCAGAAGAGCAAGCCCATGCTGCAGAAGCCCCAGCAGAACCAGAGTGAGGGCCAGGGGGCGGGATGGTAACCCTGTCCCTCTTGCAAGGGCTGGCAGCAGATGGCTTAGGCTTGCTGTGCTTCCGCATGGTTGTGGGGTTGCTGGCTGGCAGGGAGGCTGGCAGCAACCAAGGCTGGCAGGAATGTCTGCGAACGTTTTTTCTGTTTTAAACGCTTTGTTTCCATGCTGCATCCGTTCTGCATCCGTTCTGCATCCGTTCTACATCCGTTCTGCATCCATTCCGCTTCCTCCCTGCGTCCGGGTGGATGTGAGTTGCGCGGATGTGTAGCGGATAGCTAGCGGATATAGCAGATGCGTAACGGATGCGTAACGTTGCGTAGCGGATGCATAGCGGATGCAGAATGGACGAAACTTTTGGAGCGGATAAAATGTCCATAAACAGATGCTGGACGGATAGGGAGGAAGCAAAACAGAGGCAGTGAGTACATCACGTTTTCCAATGGATGGCCAGCTTTTTTGTCTGCTTTACATCCTCTTTGCACCCGTTGGTTCAGTGTGACATGGACTTAACGCTCGGCATCCGCTAGACTTCTGCTGTGCATACGCTCTGCATACTCTCTGCATCCACTTCATCCGCTGTGCATCCATTCTGCATCTGCTGTATCCGTTCCGCATCCACTTTGCTGCGGCCCCCCAGAAGCCTAGCGGATGTGTCATCCGCTCCCATCCGCTTCCATCGGCTGGGCTTCCGTTCCGCATCCGCTTTCCATCCGCCCTGCGTCCTCCCCGCGTCCGTGTTATCCGCCCCAGTTATGCAAATTTTTGCCCCTTCTGAGAGCGGATAACAACGGATGGAACATTTTTCTCGTCCGTTGTGTCCGTTTTGCATCCGTTGGGCAGTGTGACAGGGCCTTAACCCGTTGCCTGAAGCATCGATGTAGATGAACTTGTAGTCAGCATCAACCATGGCAAAGAGGATGATGCTGAAGAAGCCCTTGTAGTTGTAATAAGTGGACACAGAGTTGGCAGGAGCTTTGCAGGCCACGTGCTTCCCATCTATGGCTCCAATGGTGTGGGGAAAGTTCCACCTCTGATACCACTCTTCTGCAAGTTTTCTCCAGACTTGTTCAGTAGTGGGGCACCTTAGGAGCTCCTCCACGTATTCTTCAATGATGGCCTGCACCACTTCTCTGACCACTTTACTGATGCTGTTGTGTGGCACCCTCCAGGCATACTGCATGTTTCTGTATGTGGTTCCAGAGTCCAGGTGCTGCAGAGTCAGTGCCACCTTCAGTCCAGGGTCCAGGTTGGGATGGAAGTTGGTGTTTGCCTTGGTCAACCTGGGTCTCAGATGCTGTACAAGTTTGTCAAACATGGCTGGTGGCATCCTCATGAAGTGATGGAATGCACGAGGATCTTCATTCCTCAGCTCCACCATCAACTTGTCATACAGTCCAAACTCCATTCTTCTCATAATCCATCCTTGGACCCACACAGCTCTTGGATGTCTCCTTCATCTCCTTCTGTGGAAAACTTGATACAGTCTGAACAGATTTTGGTTCTGGTGATGAATGAGCACAGCTATCATATGGACTGTTTCATCATCCATGGTGGAGAACAATTGATGATGTTGAAGACCAAGACCAAGCATGAAGAGGTCTGTACACCACGGCTGCTGGACTCATACTGAGATTCAGATGATTTTCTCCCCCTTTTTATAGGAAATATCAGTTGTCCACTAGGTGTCCTTCTACATACTCTAGACATACTCCAGACATCCTAAATATTCGAGATACATCCCAGATACAAATGTTTTGTCCATTTTTAATCCTTTATATACGAGATGCATGTACGAGAAATGCTTACATCCTTTCTATGTCCATGCTACTAATGCTGTGTTGACGTTACGTGTATCTTTTGTTTCCTCCCTCTTTCCATTTTCTGCTACTGCGGATGTGAGTTGAGGGGATGGCCAGCGGATGCAGAGAGGATAGAGCGGACATTTAATGGATGATAATGGACATAGAACGTTTGTTGCCCGGATGTGTCGCGGATGTACATCGTACGCGGCAGAAAGTTCATCCGTTCAAAAAGTTTTGTGCAGCTCAAAACTTTTTGAGCTGATGAAATAGCAGTAGATGGATGTTTGATGGATAGAGCATATGAAACATGCATGCAATGAGTACACAACAGATGCATAGCGTTTTCCAACAGATGGCAAGCTTTTTTTAAAGTTTTACATCCTCTTTGCATCCATAAGTGCAGTGGGACCGGGCCTTAATTTCTGAAATAGATTCAAAATCATGTTTGTTTATAATAAACACTGCTCAGAAAATAATATTGTAAAAGGTGACAATATTCTTGGCAAGAAAAGGCTGTTTTTTGAATGCCCTCTGTTTTAAAATAGTTACAATGGTAGCTATATTTAAACTTTGGTTTTATGGATGCGTATACATTGGAGGTTGGTGCTCTATTTTGTATTCTTATAACTACAGCAGAAATCAATATTTAAGCCACTTGGCAACAAATGAATAACCGAGAAAGACATATTATATTTATCTGTTCACTTTCTGCATTAGAAACCTGCTACTGCTGTTTCTTATTTTTATTACTCTTCAGTCATAAATGCCTTCTTAATAACTAATAACCATTTTTTTAAAAATAAACCACTGAAGTCAATTTATTCAGGTTCTAGAAAAGAGTATTTCTGGGACCTGATCTTCTGGGTTGCTTTCCATATTGAAGATCAGAAGCCTGATCTTCTGGGTTGCTTTCCATATTGGGAAATCTGTGTTGCAAACCTTCATACAAGCCTGTGTTGTATTCCTTGCCTTCAATTACTGTAACTGTTACACTGTGGTTGGTATGCATGCATTCATCATCCTGTTATCTCTTTATCAATTATGACTGCTGAATAGGGAAGAAAAGTGGACTTGTCTTATGTACTATTTTAAAGCATTCATCACAGTCTCTCAGTAGAGGAAACCAGGAACTCATCAAATAATATTATGAAAATGCTGCCATTCGTCACATCATTCTTACACTTAAAAATGTTCAAATAAAGACAATCAGATTGAATAATAAAGGTATCTGTCATATTAGAAGTTCCTCACAGATTCACTTTTGATGTGTTTAACTTTCAGTCATTTGACTGTCAAGAAACAAACAAACAAAAACTTTGGCCCCTCTAGACTGCTTCTCAAATTTGGGCCATATTCTAACTCTAGATCTCATGATATAGATCAAAGGCAAACACATGTGTTTATAGATGAGATTGATGGAGGAAAATAACATAACACAATATAACAACAGCATATAGTTCTAAGACATTATTTGAAGGTATTAAAGACTAAGATTGTTAAAATTAAAGGGAATAAATAAAAAGTTGGTTATTTGAACAAAATTAAAATAGATAATATTATTTCTGGTAACTCTTAAAGGATTTTTGTTGAGTAGGATTGGAATAATGTTGTTTTAAAGCTTTGTCTATAGATAGAAGTTATACAATACCATTTGGAAACAGTTTTCTTTCATTCCCAATACCAAAAATCTATCTTAGAAACTTTTCAGAAGATATAGTCACACTAATCTATTGTCAGGCAGGAATCAGGTGTGGCTTGGTGTGAATAAAGAGACAGCTTATCTCTGTTAAAAACAAAAGTATGTTTATTCAGCTGAACAAAGGTGGATCCTCCAGTCAGATTGGAAAAACTTTGAATGAACTTTGAAGCAAGTGTGGATGGATGGATGGATGGATGGATGGATGGATGGATGGATGGATGAATGCATGGATGGATGGGTGCATGCATGCATGCATGCATGTATGTGTACATACACATACACACAAATTCATACATGAATCTTGTGGTTTTATCATCTGCTCAGTTTACAGGTTTATGGTTTCTTATGGAACTTTACACAGTACACAATTGCCAAGAGCCTGATAAGGCCTGAACTTATATAATAACCTTTTGACCAATTGTCAGAATCCTGATCAACACTATATTTCTTCTAAAATTCTTATGTCTGTTTGTCATCTTCAGTTGGACAAAATAGTGCATCATAGAGTATCAATTTTTAAATTAAGTTATCTCAATTGTGTTGACTTATAGAGTGGTAGTATCCATTATTCCTAGGGAAATTAAATTTGGAGAAATAGTGTCTAATTCAACGCCATTGTGTGGTTGCTGCTTCAGCATTGCCACACTGCTATGGTTAGTCATGGCTAACATTTTGAACATTCCCTGACAGCTTCTCACAAGTCAATGGTGCAGCTAGTAGGGAATGTCAACTCAGTTGCTGACATTCCCTGACAGTTTCCACAAGTAAAATAATTGCTTTTAAAAAACTGGCAGGGAACATCAACAATAGCAGGAAAGATGGCAAGTTGCTTGAGTAAGTCTCCCCGACTCATACGTTTTCCCCAGTTCCTCTGTGCTCTTACCACACTAGCCACTCATGCAGTCTTCCACACCTCTCCCACCTAAAATGGTACCTTTTGTGCAACACTTCAAGTTCACACACCCTTCTTGATCAATATAGCATTCCCTCTCCATCTCCCTCTCTCACTTACACAGTTACTCTTTTGTGTTTTGCACATGGTTCCCAATCCATGAAGCACAACTCATGCTCTCAAACTGTGTGGCACCTCTTGAGGAATCACTTGTACCCTGCATCATTGCTGCATATTGCATGCCTTCCCCATTATAGAGTATGTATAGGTTTGCACAGAAGTTATGACACCATGTGGGACAGAAAGGTATGAGGGAGGGCAACAGGATGCATTTGAAATACCTTGCTGATCAAGGAGGGTGTGCACAAGAGGCAGCATGTGGGCCTCAGAAGGTGCATAGGGTGTGTGTGGGTGCACATGAGGTGCAGTATGGGTCAGGGAGGGCATGTGAGGGTATCACGTGTGTTAGGAAGAATACACATGGATGCACAAGAATTACATTTAGGGTATACAAAAGAATGTAAAAAGTGCAGGAGGCACACAATAGTGTGGGGGAGGTATGATGAGGGTCAAGTAGGGTGATTGGGGTGCACAAGTATAAGGAAATGATATATCTATGAAACAATGACCCAACAGGTTAGAAGTTGTGACCTCTTCTAAGATTGTATATTGTGCTCTGCCCAAATGCATTACATAGTAAGGAAAGGAAACAAGCAGCAGTTGATGTAAACTACCCACCTTTAATAACATAAAGTATGTTTATATGTTTTGTTAACCAAATCAGAAGGTAAAAAAAGATTGTTAGGTAGAATAAAGGTTTTGTACAAACCTCCTGACATTTCCTGATTTGTTCTCACAGTCTTGTGCATTTAAAAATTGTGACTAAAGACCATGACATTTGCAAAGATAATGCAAAAATGCACTTTAAACAAAATAAACACCTAGTTTTTCAGAATTCCTTTTCTTGGGGGTGCAAGAATACTGACAGTACCTGTTTGCAATTCTTCTGTTAAATTCTTTGCTAAAAATGCATCTACAAAGCAGTATCTTCATAACTGTCTGCTTATAATATTTCTTTGTAATAAGGGATGTCTTTTTTCTCTTCCACCCTCCCTTTTCAAGGTTAAAAAGTTTAACAGATTATATCATGGTGAACACAAGCAATTTCCTTATCCTAAGGACATTTCCCAAATACCAATTTGAGCCACTGCCAATTTCAAAATGCTCAGAACACAACATGACATGATCATTGAATTATCAACTGGCCAATAGGAAAGTTCAAAAAAAAAAGCATCTAGTGCCAGGACTCTATCATTGTTTTTGTAGGTGTGAAAAGATTTTCATAAAATTGGGTAAGGGAGAGCATTCATAACAAGGGGAATTGCCAAGTTGCTGTTTAATTAATTTAAAAAATAACAGTGCAGCAATAATGAAGAAATAAGAATAGGAGGAAGAACTGCAACTAAATCAATGGTCAGATAAAAGAAATTTGAGTATGGACCACGTCTGTAACATGAGTTAGTGTCTCAGACAAGATAAAGGGAGGGAGAGGGAAGTGTTATTTAGAATTATAAGATTCTGTTACTATAACCTTATTATAAAAGTAGTATTCGCTTGCATGACTTTGGTTTCCTAATCTGATCTATAGTAGAAGATTGACAGAAAGTAGAAAACCCAAAAGCTATTAGGGAGAGTGTGGCATAAACTTGTGTTCATAGGAAAATATGTCTTTAAACTGGTTCTATTGCAATTTGTGAAATATCTTACCTGGGATAAAAGTAGGACAGCTGAGTTACCCAGTGGAAGGAAAAGTGTGGAATCATATAGGTGCAGAGTGATCTGGACATGATACAAATATTCTATTATTATTTTGTATTGATTAATACAATATTTTACTTTTTCTAATTTTACTTTGGAATGTCTATTATGCTAGTTTTATGCTGGTCTGTGCCTAAAACACAAGCAAAGAAAAAAAACACCACTTGGAATATCAGGGGCATGATGATCTGGAAGATAATTGTTGTGATTCTCTCATATACTTACTGATTTACAATGAGACTTGAAACCTTGTTCAATGCAGGAATCCAATGTATCTAGTTTGGCTTTGTGTGCAGAGAGTTAGAAGGCAATATTTCAGGCTGTCTCTGCCCATTGCCAGAAGTTTGATCCTGACCAGCTCAAAATTGACTCAGCTTTCCATCTTCTGAGGTTGGTAAAATGAGGACCCAGATTGTTGGGGGCAATATGCTGATGTTGTAAACCACTCAGAGAGTGCTGTAAAGTCTAAGTGATATTGCTATTGTTATCCTCTATTTTTTTCTCCTTATTGGAGTTATTAGTTCATTATTTCCTTTTTTAGGAACTCCTTCCCAACTTGAACTCATTTTAAACTTTTTTGTTTAGAACCCATTAGATTCTCCTGACATAAAATCCTACTGATCCTACTTTAGATATAAATATATATTTGCCTATCCTCCATTTTAGATTTAGATTAATATAAGAAGCTCCAGCATTGCATAGTCACTTTCCTTCTGTTTCTGTTACTTCTACTTTCTCTAATATTCCCTATTAACTACCATCTAATCAAGAATATCTGATCTCTTGATTCTTCTCTAATCTCTGAACCAGAAAGTCAACTAGATAATTCAAAAATTTCCATTAAAAAATTACTTGGGATAATTTGTCTTCCAATAGATGTTGGCATTAGTAAAATCTGTCAGTCCAGTTTCATACTTCTCTGAATTTCTTCTTAGTTGGATAGTTAAAATAGACACTGACAACAATATTTGTATTTCATAACTTATTTTAACCCAGATACTTTCTACAACACGTCAAGTTCATTCTATTGGAATTCAGAGCAGGAATGAATATTTGTAAACATATATTAAATATTCACCCTGGTTGCATTTCTTCTACTCCTTTTAAACAAATTATATTGTTCAGTTGATTTTACTCAAATCATGAAAGCCAAGGGATAAATAATAGAGAGAATATGTTGTTTTTGTAAACTATTTTGCAATTTTAGTAAGATTTTTAAAAACCTACAATATAATCAACATACTGTAACTGAATAAGAGAAAACTGTAACAAAATAAACATATTTTTGATGCCACCTTTGAAAGCAATTTAAAATGTATTTTTAAAAGGATTGTCTGTCTTCAATTTCTCGGAAATATGATACCCAATATCCTCAAAAGTAAAAGGAATTATCTACATCAAGATTGGTTCCTTTAAGTGCTTCAAGCAAATATTTAGCCCACAAATTGATAACAAAAGCATATGGTACTTTTATATTGGATCCATGGATAAAACCATATTTTAAAAATTAAAAGTTGTCAAAGTTACAAGAAATTTCAGTATTCTCAAGTGAGAAATCATGGACAATTTTTAATGGTATTCAGCTGTTCTGGGAAATTATAAAAAAAAAGATGTGTGGTACATCAAACAAGATAACATAAAATTGTCTTACATCAAAACATCATATCTTGTAAGCTACCCAGAGTCACCATGTAAAGCCAATGTCCCACTGCACCAACGGATGAAAAGAGGATGTAAAGCCCATGTCACACTGCACCAACGGATGCAAAGAGGATGTAAAATGGACAAAAAAGCTTGCCATCCATTGGAAAACACGATGCATCCGTTGTGTACTCACTGCGTACGTGTTTCATGCGCTCTTCATGTGTACTCACTGCGTACGTGTTTCATGCGTGTTTCATGCGTCGAGCATCCATCTACTGCTATTTCATCCGCTCAAAAAGGTTTGAGCTGCACAAAACTTTTTGAGCGGATGAACTTTCCGCCATGTACGATCTACATCCGCGACACATAAGGGCAACAAACGTTCTACGTCCATTGTCATCTGTTATACGTCCGATGTATCCTTTCGGCATCCTCTGGGCATCCGCGCAACTCACATCTGCTGCAGCTGAAAATGGAAAGAGGGAGGAAACGAAAGGTACGTAGAACGTCCACACAGCGTTAGTAGCACAGACATAGAAAGGATGAAAGCGGATGCAGCTCGGATATAAAGCATTAAAATGGACAAAACATTCATATATGGGACGTATCTTGGATATTTAGGATGTCTGGAGGATGTCTAGAGTATGTGGAAGGACACCTAGCGGAAAACCGACATTTCCTATAAAAAGGGGGAGGAAATCACCTGGATCTCACTATCAGTCCAGCAGCCGTGGTGTACAGACCTCTTCACCCTTGGTCTTACTCTTCCACATCATCGATTGATGTCCACCATGGATCATCGCACACTCCTTTTGGTAGCCGCCATCATTCAACACCAGAACCAAGCCCTCTTCAGACTGTTTCACCTTTTATACACAAGGAGAAGGAGACGTCCAAGAGCTGTCTGGGTCCGAAAAGAGGAGAAGAGTGGAGTTTGGACTCTATGACAAGCTGATGGTGGAGCTGAGGAATGAAGACCCTCGTGCATTCCAGCACCTCATGAGGATGCCACTAGTCATGTTTGACGAAGTTGTGGAACGTCTCAGACCCAGGGTGACCAAGCCAAGCACCAACTTCCATCCCAGCCTGGACCCTGGATTGAAGGTGGCACTGAATCTGCGCCACCTGGCCTCTGAGACCACATACAGAAACATGCAGTATGCCTGGAGGGTGCCACACAACACCATCAGCATTGTGGTTAGAGAAGTGGTGCAGGCCATCATCGAAGAATACGTGGAGGAGCTCCTCCAGTGTCCCACCACTGAAGAAGGCTGGAGGAAAGTTGCAGAGCAGTGGTATCAGAGGTGGAACTTTCCCCACACTGTTGGAGCCATAGATGGGAAGCATGTGGCCTGCAAAGCTCCAGCCAACTCAGGGTCCAATTATTTCAACTCAAAGGCTTCTTCAGTATCATCCTCGTTGCCATGGTTGATGCTGACCACAAGTTCATGTACATCGATGCTTCAGGCAACGGGTCAACTTCAGATGCCCAGATATACAACGCCGGTGACCTCAAGGGTGGGCTGCAACGCAACCTCATCATGGGTTTCCCAGATCCAGACCCCCTACCCAATGACACACAAGATGTGCCCTACTTCATCGTGGGGGATGACACTTTCTCCCTAAAAACCTACCTCATGAAGCTCTACACTTCCAGATACCTCACCAGTGAAGAGAGGATCTTCAACTACAGGCTGTCCAGGGCAAGACGTGTGGTGGAGAACGCCTTTGGCATCTTGGCCAACAGGTTCCAGATACTTCTCACCACCATGCAGCATCACCCACAGACTGTGAGGAGCATTGTGGAAGCTTGCTGAATCCTGCACAATCTCATGCGCACCCGCTACCCAGTGTGGCAGAACAGGCTTGTGGACCGCCAACAAGGGAATGGGGACATGGAGCCTGGTGAATGGAGGCAAGGACAAAACCTGATTGACACTGTGGATGTGCAAGACCCCAACAGAGCTTCACGTGAAGGGAACAAGCAGTGCAACCTCCTGAAACACTGGTGCAACTCCCCAGCTGGAGCAGTGGAGTTGCAATACAGGATGGTAGATGCTTAATGGATGCTTCCTTCAGCCTGTCTCATCACACTGATGAGATTGTGCCATGTATGTTGAGTGGCCCTACAATGAACAGGGCATTAATAAAGAGTTTTGTTTATGTTGAAATGTGTTGATCAATGATTGAATTGTTATTGATAATAAAGGGCCATATGTGTGGCAGCTGGGAGGGTGGACCATACAGTCCCACTATGCTTGCACTGGAGGATTATCTATCCCACAACTATCCTTACCCATCCACAACTATCCTTATCCCACAGCTATCCTTACCCATCCCACAGCTATCATTACCCATCCCACAGATATCCATCCCACACCTATCATTACCCATCCCACAGCTATCCATCCCACAGCTATCCTTACCAATCCCACAAGCATGCAAAGGCTTAACCCTTTTTTCAAAGTTTTCCCCAACACTTTATTAAGTAAAAAAAAAATGAACCAAGTGTGTGAAGCAAAGATAACCTTTATTAATAACAAACTATATGACTTTATTAAAAAACAAAATGACCCAAGTAAAGTGTCTTAAGCAAGATAAAGTGAATAGGTTACAACTCAGTCTCTGGCACTATTCTCAGTCACTCTGAGGCGTGCCCATGGTCTCAGATGTAAAGGGGCCAGCTGTTGCTTCAGTGCTGATCTGAGACACCATTGGGGTGCCTGTCCCTGAGAGTACAACAGGAGATGGTGTATGCAGGAAGATCTCAGAGAGCTGACTCAGTCCCATGAGGATGAGAGGCCCTTCCTCAAGTACCTGGGATTTGAGGCCCAAGACTGATGACAGATGTTCTGAGCAAGGGCTTGGCTGTGGGGTGGAGGAAGGAAGAGTGTAGTGGGGCTGTCTGGTCTGCAGCTGGGTCAGCTGAGGCATCTCTGGCATCTGTGGCATCCGAGGAACCTGGGTGTGGATTGGGAAGGGCTGCCTCTGCTGTGGGAAGTCCTGGTAGTGGTAGGCTTGGTAGGCGAGGGGCTGTTGAAATCCGTGGAAGGGCTGTGACATTGCCTGGGGTGGAGGAGCAGTCCTGGACTGGGTCAGAGCAGGTTCAGCTGGGCCTGGAGGGTGGTGCAGAAGAGCTGTGATCCTCCCCTTCATCGCCTGGTACTGGGCCTCGGGCATGTCCATGAGGGTCTGGCTCACGTACGTGATGAAGGGCTTGCGGTTAGAGGATGGTATGTCGAAGTGGACCAGCTGGGAGAGGAGATCTGTGTTGGCTTTGATTGTGTCTCTGATCTCCAAGAGGACAGTGTGGCTCTGTCCCTCCGGTCTGCCTCTCTGTCTGCTTTCTGTGTAGGTGGAGCTGGGGGTGGATGTGGCTTGGTCTCTGGTGGCTGCTTCTTCTTGCTCCATCTGAGGCAGGGGATCCTCCATGTCCTCCATCATGAGAAATGCAGCTGTGGGGGGGTCTCTGTCGTGAGGCCCTCCAAAGACACCTGCAAGGTAGCTGTCTCCTGGCTGGAAGAGGAGTGGCTCTCTGTGGGCTGTCTGAGAGAGAGGGTTGACAGAGGGGCTGCTCCTCGGAAATGGAGTACTGTTTCCGCTCCCTTTTCTCCTTGTCTTGCCTCTTCCTCCCTCTGGCAGGGGCTTCAGGGCTTTAGCAGCAGGGCTTTGAGGGCCTTGGGGCTGGTCCATCACAGCAGCAGCAGCAGGAGAAGCACCAGCAACAGCAGGAGAAGCACCAGCAGCACCAGCAAGAGAAGCATCAGCAGCAGCACCAGCAGCACCAGCAGAAGAAGCACCACCACCACCACCAGCAGCAGCAGAAGCACCTGCAGCACCAGCAGCAGGAGAAGCACCAGCAGCAGCAACACCAGGAGCAGCACCAGCAGCACCAGCAGCTTCAGAGTCAGTGCCAGGGGGTGGGATGGTGGTTCACTCCTTCTTCCAGGGCTGGCAGGAGTAGGCATAGGCTTCCTCTTCTTCCCCATGCTGTTCTCTCAAGATGTCTCTGGCAGCAGGTCTTTCCTCTGAATGGTGACTGCTTGTGAGCTGCATCCTTTTATATCCGCGGAGCTTTTGCAATTCATCCTCCCTGCATGTGCAGTGACTGCTTTGCATCCACCACGCATCTGCTATGCATCCGCTATGCATCCTATAGGCGTCCGTGATGCATCCGCATCATGCACTACGCATCCGCTACGCATCCGCCCCTTCCACTACACGTCCGCTTCGCTGTTCTCCCCGGGAACCCCTGCAGATGTGTCATCCGCTTCCATCCACTTTCATCCACTAGGCTTCCTATGAACATCCGCTTTACATCCCCGCTACATCCTCCCCACGTCCGTTCCTTTTCATTGTTGTCCGCTCTTTTTATGCAAATTTGGGGCACTTTTGAGAGTGGATAACAATGGATGGAAAATTTGCTCGTCCGCTGTGTCCCCTTTGCATACATTTTGCATCCTTCGGCCAGTGTCACCTAGCCTTAAAATGTTAAAAAAAGTTTGCCATCCATTGGAAAACGCGATGCATCCATTGTGTACTCACTGCATATGTGTTTCATACGCTCTATCCTTCAAGTATCCGTCCACTGAGATTTCATCCACACAAGAAGTTTTGAGCTGCACAAAACTTGTGAACGGATGAACTTTCCACTGTGTACGATGTAAATCCATGACTTTCGAGCAACAAATGTTCTATGTCCATTTATCATCCATTAAACATCCACTATATCCTCTCTGCATCCTCTGGGCATTCTCGCAACTCACATCCATTGCAACTGAAAACGGAAAGTGGGAGGAAACAAAAGGTACACGGAATGTCCACATAGCGTTAGTAGCACAGAAATAGAAAGGATGCGCAGTGAACGGTGTGCATCCGATATACATCCACTAGGCTTCCTATGAACATCCGTTTAACATCCCCGCTACATCCTACCCACGTCCGTTCTTTTCCGTTCTTTTCTGTTCTGTTTATGCAAATTTTTGCCACTTTTTGGAGTGGATGACAATGGGTGGAGCCACCTCCGAAATTTTGCTCATCCGCTGTGTCCTTTTTCCCTTCGTTTTGCATCCATCGGTCAGTGGGACAGGGCCTTAAGGGAGATGGGTGGCATTTTTATTTATTTAATAAATAAATAAAATATTGATATATGTATATTTTAAGGATCAAAAACAGGAAGAGAAAGAGTTTATAATATTGTCTTGCTTGTCATGAATTTAGTAGAATACCAATTTGTTTTGCTCTGAGGGTAAGACAAAACTCAGAAAATCTCTCCTGACCTCTCTATTAAATAATAATAATGTTAAAATATTATTTAATAGAGGGGGGCCTGAGATATTTTCTGACAGTTTTGTGTCAGCCTCAGAGAAAAGCAAATTGTTTTTTTTACTAAACTCATGAGAAAAAACTGCTAACTGGTGTGGGAGCTGATACATCTGGTTGAAAACAATCTCTGTCCACCTGGGCAGAAAATTTCCAACTATGGGGAATCAAAGATCAGCTCCTAATTGACAAGATGATTTTGGAAACCTTGAAGAGAAGAACAAGCAACTTGAATTTTGCATGCATTGATTACAAGAAGACATTTGATTTCTGCCACATGATTGGATAATCAAGTGCCTAGAAATAACAGGAGTCAGTAGAAACGTCATATCAATGGCACAATGGAGGATACAGTTCCTATGCAATGGTGATAGACTGAGAGAGATTAAGATTAATGTTAAGATAGGAATCTTTCTTTTAAATTTTTTTTTATTGATTTTAAAACAAACATAAACAAACATAACATAAAAACATAAACCATCTTCCATATATACATACAGTGTGCCGGTTGATTTACATATTATTTTGTGCAACTCTTTCATAGTCTTTCATTACAATTACATTATATATCCTCTCATACTTTCAATCAAATATCAAGTATATTAATATCTTTATTAATCAATTGTTGACTATACTTTTATTCATTCATGTTTTATAGAATAATCATATTCTATATGTTTATTTTATAACAATTCATATTGTCTTCCCAGATCTATCCCAAAATCATTTTGTAAACATAATTAAAAAAGAAAAAAATACATCTTTATATGTTTATTATTTTCTAAAAATCTACATATTCCATTACTATATTTTATTATCTAACCACTGATAGAATAGATCCCAAAGTAAAATTGTAAAATAGTTTATCCTCTTGTTCTCTAATTTCAAATGTCAATCTACTCATTTCAGCACATTCCAGTATTTTCTTAATGATATCCTCCTGTAATAGTATCTTCTCATTTTTCCAGTTTTTAGCAAATACAATCCTAGCCGCTGTTAATAAATTTACAATCAGATATTTCAAATCTTTACTATATATTTCAGGCAAAATTCCCAATAAAAATATCTCTGGTTTCAAATCTACATGATTTTGTCATTTTTTCCAACCACGAATGGATTTTAGTCCAGTATTTTTTTAGCATCCGCATAAGTTCACCACATATGGTAATATGAGCCAGGTGTCTGATGACATTTCCAACATCTTTCGGATTTATTCTTGAACATTCTTGCTATTCTTGTCGGGAAAAAATGCCACCTGTAAAACATCTTATACAAATTTTCTTTATAAGCTGTTGATGTTGTCATTTTATAATTTTGAGACCACAGTTTTTGCCTTTTCTCTAGATCAATCCCATATCCAAAATTCTTCCCCCAAGCAATCATAGTTTCTTTAACTTGTTCATCTTCTAGTTTAATTTCTAATAAATATCCATACAATTTTTTAATCACCTTTTCATCAGTACCTGTCAAAATCTTATCTAAGTCAGTCAGTTTATCATAGAAAACTTCTGTTTTAGAATCTTTATCATATCTTGAATTTATTTGCGCATACGAAAACCATATGCAATTCATCTAACTTGTTCCTCTAGTTTTTGTATACATTTAAGTTCACCCTTTTCATTCAATATTTCACCATATCTAACTGTTTGTTCCTTTTTGTATATTATAGGATAAGAAAATGCCTCAGTAGTCGATAACCAGACTGGAATTTTCAAATAACATTGTCTTTTAATCTTCTCCCAGTTTAACCACAGAGACTCCCGTATATAATGTCTTCTAAAGCAGGGGTCTCCAACCACCGGACCCCGGACAGGTACCGGTCTGTGGATCATTTTGTACTGGGCCGCAAAGAATGAATAATCATGATTAAAATGTATATAAAATATGTTTTTAGTAAAGAAATAGTAAAGAAGCCCTTCACTATGGGGGAAGAATTGATTTTGCCGGTCCTTGAAAAAGTGTTTCTGCGTGAAACTGGTCCCTGGTACAAAAAAGGTTGGGGATCACTGAAAGTACCCCTGTGTTTTCATTCCTTTATACCATAAAAAAGCATGCCACCCTAACAACAAATCATGTCCTTCTAATGTCAACAATCTAGAATTTCTTAATGTTATCCATTCCTTTACCCACATCAATTTCGTAGCTTGATAGTACAACACCCAATAAGGCAAACCAAATCCTCCTCTTATTCTAGCATCTTGCAAAAAATTTAACTTTATTCTCACCTTCTTACCTTGCCATATATATTTCAACACGATTTTATTGAAATCTTCAAAATAATCTTTTCCAAGCCTGATTGGAATTGTTTGAAACAAATATAAAATTCTGGGTAATATATTCATCTTGATTGTTGATATTGTCCCTATTAGTGACAGTTGTAAATTTTTCCCATTTCACCAAATCTAGCGCTATCTGCTGCTTAAGTTTAACATAGTTATTCTCTTTTAAGTACTGCATCTTTCTGTCAAGTATATCCCCAAGTATTTAATCTTATTCGTGACCTGGATTTTCAATAGGTCTGCTAATTCTTCCTTTTATCTTGATAACATGTTCTTTGTCAGGATCTTTGTCTTGTCTTTATTTATTTTCAAACCAGCCACCTTTCCATACGTCTCTATCTTTTCCATCAATTTTGGTGCTGTTTCCAATGGATCTTCTCAGATGAAAACCAAATCATCTGCAAATGCTTGCAATTTAAATTCTTCCTTTTTAATTTTCATCCCTTTTATGTCCTTTTCTTCTCTAATATTTCTGTTTAATACTTCCAAGGTTAACACAAACAACAAGGGTGACAGTGGGCATCCTTGTATTGTACCTTTTCTTATATCAATAGAGTCTGTCAATTCTCCCTCTATCATTACTTTTGCTGTTTGTTTATGATATATAGGTTCTATTGCTTGAGTAAATTTTTTAGTGAAGCCCATCAGTTCCAGCAGTAACAACATAAATTGCCAGTTCACATTATCAAATGCCTTCTGCGCATCCAGAAATATCAAAGCCATTTGCTTTTCAGGATGAGCCTCATAATATTCCAAAGTGTCCAAGATTACTCTCACATTGTCTTTAATTTGTCTCTTTGGCAGAAATCCATTTTGATCAGGATGAATAAAACTGTTTAAATATTTTTTAAGTCTTTCTGCCAATTTTGAAGCAAAAATTTTATAATCTGCATTTAGTAAAGAAATAGGTCTATAGTTCTTAATTTGTAAAAGATTGGCCTCCTCTTTTGGAATAAGTGTAATATAAGCTTCTAACCATGTTTTAGGTATCCTCTTCTTTAACATAACTTCATTCATAACTTCTAAGAATAAAAGATTCAACGACTCTTGTCATATTTTATAAAATTCTGCCGGAAGTCCATCTGGGCCTGGCGCCTTCCCATTATTTTGCTTCTTAAGTGCTTCAGTTAACTCCATCATCGTTATATTGCTTTCTAACATTGTTTCAATCTTTTTAGGTATCTGGGGTAGATAAGCATCCTGTAAATACTGTTTGACTCTTTCCTCATCAATATTTTCTTGTGTGTATAATTTCTCATAATAGTCTCGTATGATTTCCTTCTTTTCTCTGATCCCATAGCAAACTTGGCCTTGATCATCGATTAGTTGCAAAATTTTCCTTGAGTCTTTCCTTTCTCAATTTATATGCTAACCATCTTCCTGGTTTATTTGCATCTTCAAAGTAATTCTGTTTAGCACTTCTAATTTTTTTGTGCTAGCTCTTCTTTTTCTATTAAACCCATTTTATGTTTAATTATATCCATTTTTAACTTGGTATCCTTTTTCTGTGGCATTTTCTGTAACTCTTTTTCAAGTCTTTTATACTCATCCTCTAATGCCTTAGAGGCTAATCTTTTTGTGGTATTTCTTTTCCTTGTATAGTCTATTATTAAGCCTCTGGCATATGCCTTCATTGTATCCCATACATTCTGGACTGATGTATCTTCTTTTTTGTTTTCTCTAAAGAAAAGGGCCGGTTCTTTCTCCATCCACTGTATAAAGTCTTTTTCCTTTAAAATAGTATTATTTAACGTCCATCTAGATCTTCTTCTTTATCCTTTCCATTTAATTGTTATTGGATTGTGGTCTTCCCAAGTACTTGTTTCAATATTTACTTCTTGAATATTAGCTAACAATTCTGTTAACATCCATATCATATCTATTCTGGACCATGATAAATGTCTATTTGAATAGAAAGTGTATTGATTAGTTTTAGCATTTCTTTCTCTCCATGTATCTTTTAAGTTTATTTTGTCCACCATTTAAAAAAAAAGATTTAGGGAGAGTCTTTCTGTTTTGCTTTGTTGTTTTCTGTGTTGTATAATCCAGTTTATTATCTACAATTCCATTGAAATCTCCCATCAAAACTATATTGGCATAGTCCAGTTCAATTATTTTAATGTGTAATTTTTTGTAAAATTCTTCTTGATTATCATTCAGGGAATAAATTGCAATCAGGAGTGTTTTTATATTACTGTCTATTATTTCTACCATTAGTATTCTTCCATCATAATCAGTATATATCAATTTCATTGAGATAATATCTTTAATATACAAGACCACTCCTCTTTTCTTGCATTGGGTCAAAGAGATAAATATTTTCCATAATTTTGGTTGTCTCAGCAATTGTTCATGTTGCTTTTTGATGTGTACTTCTTGCAGACAAATTATATCAAATTTTAATTTCTCTAAAATTAAGCTGATTTAAGTCCATTTATATTGATTGTGATTATTTTTTTTTCTTCCATGGTTAAATTTTGTAGTTAGGTTTAACAGCTCTTGTCAATCTTAGTTTGCGTTGTTCCTTGGCTTCCTCCATTCCACTTACTGCACCTTCTTTTTTTCCAGTCGTCATTTGGTAGTCCTCTTGGAAATCAATTAGTGAAATTTCTTTTTCTGCCTTTTTCTCCTCTTTAAAAAATTCTGCATAAAATGATTCAGCTTTTTCAATTGAATCAATTCTGTATCTCTGTTCTTGCCATGTGAACTTCTGATCCTTCTGGGATCAGCCATCTATAATTCACCTCTTTTTAAGTAGCAATTTGGTCAAGAATCGGTATTCTCTTCTCATCGCTCTCACTCTTCTGGGTACTTGTTTCAAGACCACAATCTCCTTATCCTTGTATTTCAATGTTTTCTGTCTCGCAACTTGCAGAATTTCAATTTAATGGCTTTTTTTTTTTGTAAATCTGATATGAACTTCTCTTGGTAAACTATTTCTCATTGCATATCTTGTAAAGACTCGATAAACCTCATATATTCCATCCATCATCTTCTCTTGAGTTATTTCCAAAGCTTCCGCCAGAATTTCTGTCATTATCTCAGCTAAGTTTTGTCCTTTTTCTTCCCCTATATTTTGAAATCTAAGCTAAAATTCTGATCTGTCCATCTCCCATCTCAGCATACTACTTAAAGGCCGTGTCACACTGGCCAACGGATGCAAAACGGACACAACGGAAGAGAAAAATGTTACATCCGTTGTATCTGCGCTCAAAAGGGGTGAAAATTTGCATAATTGGAGCAGATAACACGGATGCGGGGAGGACGCAGGGCGGATGCAAAGCGGATGAGGAATGGAAGCACAGTGGATGGCGCATCCGCAGGGCTTCCAGGGGGCCTCAGCGAAGCGGACGCGGAACGGAAACAGCAGATGCAGAACGGATGCACAGCGGATGAAGCGGATGCACAGTGGAAGCCGAGCGGATGCACAGCATTAATTGCGCATGCGGGGGGGATGCATTGCGCAAGCCCCCCGGATATAAAGGGAAGCAGCTCACACGTCTAGCATTCCGAGGAAAGACCTGCTGCTGGACACTTCGAGTTCCTTGCCTGCATTTCTGCCTGCAAGCCGTGCTGCCAGTCTGCCTCCAAGCCTGCCTCCCAGCCTGCTTCCCAGCCTCCTGGGCAGCCTCCCTTCCAGCCTTGCTGGCAGCCTGACTTCCAGCCTCCCTGCCAGCATTGCTGCCAGCCTGCCTTCCAGCATCCCTGCCAGCCAGTCTGTCTGCCAGCCTTGGTGCCTGTCTTCCTGCCAGCCTTCCTGCCAGGCTTCCTAACAGGCTTCCTGGCAGCCTTCCTGCCAGCCTTCTTGCCAGCCTTGGTGCCTGCAAGCCTTCCTGCCAGCCTCCCTGCCAGCCAGCAACCCCACAACCATGGGGAAGAAGTGAAAGTCCCAGCAACCTGCCACCATCCCTGGCAAGAGGGACCCTCCCGCCCCATGTCCCTGACTCTGCTTCTGCTGGGGCTTCTGCTGCTTGGGCTCGCTCTTCTGTTGCTGGAGCTTCTGCTGTAGCTGCTCCTGCAAGTGGTGCTTCTGCTGCGTACTCTGCTGAAGCTGCTCCTGGTCCTGCTGGTCCTGCTCATTCTGCTCGTGCTCCTGGTCTTGCTGACCCTGCTGCTGGTGCTTACTCTGCTGCTGCTCATCCTGGTCTTGCTGCTGCTGCTGCTGCTGCTGCTGCTGCTGCTGCTGCTGCTGATCCTGCTGCTGCTGCTGCTTATGATCCTGCTGGTGATTATGCTGATGCTGATGCTGATGATGCTGATTATGATCCTGCTGGTGAGGATGCTGCTGCTGCTGCTGCTGCTGTTGGTGTGGAGGAGCAGCCCATACAAACTCAAAATCCCTCTGATGAGGGCCCATATGGCCCTGCCAGAGGGAGGAAGAGGCAGATGCGTGATAGGGAGAGGAGGCAATACTTCATTGAGGAGGAACACAAGGATGAGGTGCTGAAGTGGCTGAGAGAGAACGACTAACTGTGGCGGAAGGGACACCGGCTGTACAGGGACACCAAGCAGAAGCAGGCTGCTTGGAGAGAGAGGGCGGAGAGTCTGGGCTACACATCGGATGTGCTCCTCGGCTGGTGGAAGCACATGCACACCTGGTACGGGAAGCTGCACCGCAAAAAATCTGGCCAGGCCAGGGTGAAGCTGACGGACAGAGAGAAGTACGTCATGGCCAAGTGCAGCTTCCTGGAGGGTGAGGTCCACCACCGAGGAGCACCAGGACCCAAAATCTCTACCCTCTCTCTCCGGCAGCCTGCTGGGAGCCAGTCCTCTGGCGGCCGAGAGTCAGTCCCTCTCTCCATGCAGGTATCTGTGGAGCGTGCCACGGCGGAGAACCCCCGGGCAGGTGTTGAAAGCGTGGTGGAGAGCGAGGAGGACTACCTGGTGTGGTGGGAGAAAGGAGACATCGAGTCCACCGCTGCTGAAGCCGCATCCACCCACACCTCCGCCACCACATTAAGGAAGAGAGCCGGACCGCAGGAGGGGCAGAGCCACAAGGTCCTGGTGGAGATCAGGGACACCATCCGCACCAGCATAGGTCTCCTCTCTCAGCTGGTCCCCATCGAATCCTCCTCCTCCAACAGCAAGCCCTTCCTCAATTATGTGAACCAGACCCTCAAGGAGATGCCCACACCCCCTCACCTACCAGGGCTACAGCTACCCCGAGGTCCAGCAGCACAGACAGAAGCCCTTACAGATGCAGGCACAGAGCCATCAGGTGACACCGCTGCCACCGGTTCCAATGATGGCACCGATGCCAACCTCGACAGTCCTCACCCCGCCGCAGAGCAGGCAGCCCCACTACAGTGCTCCTTCCTCCATCCCACAGCCAAGCCCGGCCTCAGTACATCTGTCCTCAGTACTGGGGCTGACACCCCATGGCATGGAGGAAGGACCTCTCAGCATTGCGGGGCTGAGCCAGCTGTCCGACACCTTCCTCAACACACTGTCCCCTATTGTCCTCTCGGGGCTAGGCACTCCAATAACATCTCAGACCAGCACTGCAGCAGCACCCACCTCAGTAAAGTTTATCTTTGTTTCACACGCTTGCTTCATTAATTTTTTTCTATAAAGTCTGGGTGAAAACTTTTAGAAATGGTTTAGCCTTTGCATGCTTGTGGGATGGGTTAAGAGAGCAGTGGGATGGGCAGGGATACCTGTTGGATGGGTTAAGATAGCTGTGGGATGGGAAGGGATACCTGTGGGATGGGAAGGGATACCTGTGGGATGGGTTAAGATAGCTGTGGGATGGGTTAAGATAGCTGTGGGATGGGTTAAGATAGCTGTGGGATGGGAAGGAATACCTGTGGGGTGGGAAGGAATACCTGTGGGATGGGTTAAGATAGCTGTGGGATGGGTTAAGATAGCTGTGGGATGGGTTAAGATAGCTGTGGGATGGGAAGGGATACCTGTGGGGTGGGAAGGGATACCTGTGGGATAGGTTAAGATAGCTGTGAGATGGGTAGGGATACCTGTGGAATGAGCAGGGATACCTTTGGGATAGGTAATAGCTGGGGGATAGATAAGCCTCCAGTGCAAGCATAGTGGGACTGTATGGTCCACCCTCCCAAGTGCCACCCCTACGGCCCTTTATTGTCAAAAATAATGTAATAATTATCCACACATGTCAACATAAACACAACTCTTTTTTAAACGCCCTGTTCATTGTAGGCCAACCAAACATACATGGCCCAATCTCATCCATGTGATGAGACAGTCCAAAGGAAGCATCCATTAAGCATCTATCATCCTGTCTTGCCACTCCACCGCTCCAGCTGGGGAGTTGCACCAGTGTTTCAGGAGGTTGCGCTGCTTCTTCGCCTCACATGAGGCTCTGTTGGGCCCTTGCACATCCTCAGTGTCAATCAGGTTTCGCCCTTGCCTCCATTCCCCAGGCTCCATGTCCCCATTGCCTTGTTGGGGGTCCACAAGCCTGTTCTGCAAGACTGGGTAGCGGGTGCACATGAGATTGTGCAGGATGCAGCAAGCTTCCACGATCCTCCTCATGGTCTCTGGGAGATGCTGCATGCTGGTGAGAAGTACCTGGAACCTGTTGGCCAGGATGCCAAAGGCATTCTCCACCACCCGCCTTGCCCTGGACAGCCTGTTGTTGAAGATCCTCTCTTCATGGGTGAGGAGTCTGGAAGTGTAGGGCTTCATGAGGTAGGTTCTGAGGGATAAGGCGTCATCCCCCATGATGAAATAGGGCACATGTTGTGTGTCATTGGGCAGGGGGTCTGGATCTGGGAAGCCCATGATGAGGTTGCATTCCAGCCCCTCCTTGAGGTGACTGTCGTTGTATACCTGGGCATCTGAAGATGAGCCGTTGCCTGAAACATTGATGTACATGAACTTGTAGTCAGCATTGACCATGGCAAAGAGGATGATGCTGAAGAAGCCCTTGTAGTTGTGATAAGTGGACCCTTACTTGGCTGACGCTTTGCAGGCCACGTGCTTGCCATCGATGGCTCCAACGGTGTGTGGGAAGTTCCACTTCTGATACCACTGCTCTGCAACTTTCTTCCATCCTTCTTCAGTGGAGGGGCACTGGAGGAGCTCCTCCTTGTATTCTTCGATGATCGCCTGCACCACTTCCCTGACAACAAAGCTGATGGTGCTGGGTGGCACCCTCCAGCCGTGCTGCATGCTCCTGTAGGTGGTCCTTGAGGCCAGGTAGCGCAGAGTGAGTGCCACCTTGAGCCCAGGTTCCAGGCTGGGCGGGAAGTTGGTGTTTGTCTTGCTCAACCTGGGTGTCAGGCGCTGCACAACTTCGTCAAACATGGCTGGAGGCATCCTCATGAAGTTCTGGAATGCCCGAGTGTCTTTGCTCCTGAGCTCCACCATCAGCTTGTCGTAAAGTATGTACTGCGCTCTTCTGGTGAACCATCTTCGGAGCCAGACTTTTTTGGGTGCCTCCTTTTCTTCCCGTAGTACTGTTCACAGAGACTGTAGATGGTTTCGCAGTGTTGCAGAAGGATGTTGGCTGCCGAAAGGATTTTTTCACAATCCACGGTGGACGTGACTGGATGCTGTGGAAGAGGAAGAGTCAGATGAAGGTTGCAGAGGTCTGCACTGCTGGGCTGCTGGGCTGAAAGTACGAAGCAGGCGAGTTGCTCCCCCTTTTTATAGGCAGTATAGGTTTTCCGCTAGGCATCCTCTAGGCATCCTCTAGGCATCTCTAGGCATCCTTAATATCCGAGATAGATCCCCTCTGCGAACGTTTTTTCTGCTTTAAATGCTTTGTTTCCGTTCTGCATCCGTTCTGCATCCGTTCCGCGTCCGTTCCACTTCCTCCCTGCGTCCAGGCGGATGCAAGTTGCGCAGATGCGCAGCGGATGCCTAGCGGATATAGCGGATGCGTAGCGGATGCATAGCGGATGCATAGCGGATGCATAGCGGATGCATAGTGGATGTGTCGCGGGTGTGTAGCGGATGGAGAATGGACGAACTGGATACATTTTCCGCGCAAAGTTTTAGGCAGCCTAAAACTTTTGGAGTGGATGAAACGTCCATAAACGGATGCCGGACGGATCGAGAGGAAGCCAAACGCAGGCAGTGAGTACATCGCATTTTCGAACGGATGGCAAGCTTTTTTGTCCGTTTTACTTCCTCTTTGCATCCGTTGGTGCAGTGTGACACGGGCTTTAATCTTGTTCAACCACAATTAATCTGTTATCAATGTCTCCAATCTTCTTATCTCTTTGTTTACCTTCTTCTTCAATTTCTTGGAGCCTCTCCCCATACTTCATCATCAATTGTTGGATGTTCTCCACTTTTTCATCAGTGTTCCCTGTTCTTTGTTCCATGTTGTCTATTCTCTTTTCAGTATTCTTTGATCTTATTTGAATATTTTGAATTCCTTGCATAATCATCTGCAGGGTCACTTTTTCTTGTTCTTTTTTTTTGCTTTAACATTATCTGTATTGAACGTTGTCCTCCAGATGGTGGAGAGGAGGAAGCAGAAGTTGAAGAACCAGGAGCTGTTAACTTCCTACTTATTTTGAAAAATTCAAAATCTTCAAATTATTCTCGACCTTAATCCAGTTGTAAAATAACCAGCTACAATTCCAAGTAAAATAGTGGAAAAAACAAAAAAACAAAATAGTAATAATAATTAAAAAGCAAAAGAGGAGGGGGGAAGATTTCTTCAGGCTCTTGTATGCCTTAATCCAATCGATTAGTTAGATGACAGTAAAAATTCAAAAGTGAAAAAAAAAGAACATAAGGACATCATAAACAAACACACACACACAAAAAGTTGTAAAGTCCCAAAGAAGGCAAAAAAGTGTAGAAAAAGGCTAAAAAGAAAAAAGAAAGGAAAAAATTATTCAGGTTCTTCAACACTTTAGTCAGTTCCTGGTTTCAAATTTGAGGCTAACTCTATACAGAAGCCTGAGGATGGCAGATGAGATTCTGCTGAAACGTTGCTACAACTTTAACAGAACTACAATGACGTGGGATAATACCCGAAGGAAGCTAAACAGCACACA
>BLBF01000031.1:21685619-21710454 GCA_015471245.1 Laticauda colubrina | reverse complement strand
TTACTTACTTACTTACTTACTTACTTACTTACTTACTTACTTACTTATCAACTTACTTAAATAAATAAATAATCTAACAGGCAAAGCAATAACAACAAGACCTGTTAATAACTAAGAACAGAAAAGTTAAAGAAAGAGATAGAGGTACTAATTCTGGATACACAAAATCTTAAGAATAAATTCAGACAAAGCAGAATTGAGAAGACAACAGACAGCAAAGAAGCTGAAGAAACAATGGACCACCTGGTTAGTTGCTTCAAAAAGATTGCGAAGACTGATTAAAAACATAAGCATGACAAAGTAGCAACAATGGTGAATTGGAATATCTACACAAAATACCATTTGCCTGCAAGGAAAAACTGGTGAGACAAGGAAATAGACAAAGTAATAGAAAACAAATAAGTTAAAGTGTTATGGCACCTAAGAATTCAAACTGACAAGCACCTGTCACATAATATCTGAGACCTAACAACTATCAATAAGAAAGACAAAAAATTCTGGAGAGTGAATGTGGCAGTACCCTGAGACAACAGAATAGAAGAAAAAGCACTGGAGAAAATAATGAAAAACAAAGACTTGCAAATAGAAGTATAATAATTCTGGCAAAAGATATTAAAGATATATCAATATTATTAAGTGCCTTAGGTGAAATCCCAAAAGCTCAGGAGAATCACTTGAACATCATTGGCATTGACAGTGTCACTGACAGTTAATTACAAAAAGCAGCTGGATTTTGCAATGGTGCCTTTAACAACATGAAACAACATCAATTCATTAGAATGGATTTGATAGGTGGATAAAAATGCCAGTTCCAGTCTAAACAGCTGGTTGATTGTTCAACCAACCATAATAATAATGGTCCCAGTGGTTATCAGTACAGTAGGTAGCATATTAAAATCTTTGGACAATTTCTAGAAATTTTACAAATTGTCAGAATTTTCATATCAGTTATAATAGCTCATGCTGCTTGGATTCACACATATACTACACTGATACAATTTCAACAGCCTAGGTTCTTGGGAAGAACTTGATATGAATGAACACCAACATCAGCTAAAGAACTGGAAATTGTGACTATAGGCCCACCAACTCCCAATAACTGTGGGCACTCACAACAATCAAAGAAATTACAATAAATGTCATTGTAAGGGACCCACAAAGAATGTCTTTTTTGTCAGTGGCCTTACACTCTGGAAAAAACTTCCCCAGAGATAAGGGCAATGCTCTCTCTAGGCCTGGGGTTAATTCATGATTGAAGAAAGAGAGAGAGAGAGAGAGATGGGAAGGGAGGGATGGAGGAAAAGAGGGAGGGAGGGAGGGAGATAATTGTTTGATTTATGTTGCTTTTGATTATGATTTTGATTATCACATGCACACGTTATTGTGTTCAAGTTCCAGAATATTTGTAACAGCAGTTACATTCCTGGAACATTCTCAGTTCAGAATGTTTTGCACATCTCTGAGATTAAAAAAAATTCATTGCAATGTGCAAATGAAAGAATAAATGTGTATAATGTGTGTGTTCTTTCTGTTTTCCCTTCAATACCTGGTTCACTGCCAATAATTCTATCTGTAAAATCAAGTGTTTTACTGACAAGAAATCAGATCTGATTTTTTTTTCTAAATTATTGGTGATATAATGCAAACCTGAGAAACTTCAGTCAAGAAAGAAGGAAATTGTACATCTGGGCAACATGCCATGTCTTTCTGTTTCCTTTCTATGATTCATACTTAACAGCTCAAACGTATCGCTAGTACCTTTTAAAATAATGAAAATAAGGTACTCATTGACTTATAGGCTGGGTTAGAATTACCATAACAATTCTATGAACAATTTTTACAATTAAATTATTGGCACCATGATACAAAATACATGCAATCGTTGGCTTATTGTGGACACCAATGGTTGTGATAAGCCTTAATGACTTCTTTTGTTTGTTTTTATATAGTATATGACTCCAACTATTATAACATTTTTCATGAACTCATCCCTGTACATTCTTCAGCAAGCTAAAAGCAGATTATGGCTTAGCATGATTTGTGAGCCTGATAATTATATAAATGCACTATGCAGAAAATAATAAATTCTGTGAGAATTGAATTTACAAGTGCTTTGTGCCCATATTGCATTCACCTTTAAAATATTATCTCTATATTGGCATAAGCTGAAATCCTAAGCTGTGTGCAGAGATTTTTAAGTAATATAGTGCTTTGCACATTAAAAGCAGTATTTCTAGTTTTGCCCAGAGGGTAAAAGGAAGAAAGTGCAAATCTTGGAATAAAAGTCTTGTGTGCTTTTGACACAGCATACCAACATAGTGAAAACTACTTTAAATTCCCAAGGCAGAAGAAATTGTTCAAAAAAAAATGGAAGGAAACCCTTTAGGATTTAGACAAAGGTTATCAGCACTGGCAGATGTTGTAAAACATGAACTCTTGATTAATGCAGGCCATCTCAGGCCTGTGTTGCACAACAATATATTAAGTGAAGCAGATTTTTCCCTTTTGTTTTTCATTCATATTAAATGTTATAAACCTAATCAATGGCATGGTAGTGCAGGGTTTCTGGATCATTTTTAGTTATGTTGAGAGGATACTTATGGGGCTACAAATAAATCTATTTAAAAAAAAATAGTGAAGGTACTCGGCAGTGAATATGGGGAAACTGTCCCCAATCTATGTGATGGAGTGACGCAAAACATTATAGGCATGAAGCATTATACAAAAACATTATAAGTATGATGTTATGGAAACTAATCAAGAATAGAAGCAACCTAGAACTAAGAAGAAATTTCCTGACAATTAGAACAATTAATCAGTGAAAGAACTTGCCTCCAGAAATTACAAATGCTCCAACAGTGGAAGTTTTTAAGACGTTGGACAACCATTTGTCTGAAATGTTATAGGTTTCCTGCCTGACCAGGGAATTGACTAGAAGACTTCTTCTCTTCTCTTCTCTTCTCTTCTCTTCTCTTCTCTTCTCTTCTCTTCTCTTCTCTTCTCTTCTCTTCTCTTCTCTTCTCTTCTCTCCTCTCCTCTCCTCTCCTCTCCTCTCCTCTCCTCTCCTCTCCTCTCCTCTCCTCTCCTCTCCTATTCTAAATTGGAATCAATATGGATTAATTTGATCATTACTTAAATTGCCCATTTCTTTATTATTTATAAATATGACCATATCTTAATTATGAATTAACAATGTTTCTGATCCATACCAATTTTGTGTGATCATATTATGATGTGTTACTTTCTGTATGGACTTAATCTGCAACTAATATCTGTTACTCTTAACCTGAAATTATTAAAACACATTACGCTATTTGCTTATCTATTTAACATGATTTCTTGTAAAATATACTTTTATGTATGCAATTTTTATCAGAGAAATGCAGTGTACAGTTTGGAGAACCATGCAACTTAAAGATAAGATGAATTTTGATCCAAATAATATCTGGTAAAATTCAAATTAGGCCAGTTTGCTAAATAAATTATGCTTAGTCTCTAGACTAATCTGTTCAATCGTGAAAGGACCAACATACTTAGGACCAAGTTTCTTTGACTTTTGAGTGGTTTGCAGGTATCTAGCAGACAGGAAAACTTTGTCGCCTACTTTATATAATTTCTGTGGAAATCTTTTCTTGTCTGCAAACTTCTTGTGGGCTTGATGGGCCTCATCTAATGTTTTATATGTTACTGGCCAGTTAAGTTGGAGTTGAGTTATCCATTCATCCAACGAATGGATGTTCGGCCTTTCACGAGGAAGTTCAGGTATGGGTACAAAATCTTGTCCCAAAGCTACATTAAATGGAGTAGAAAAAGCTTCTTTTTCCCAGACGGCCCACCTTCTCTCGGTTTCAGACAGTTTACGGGAGGTATCCGCACAAGGCTGTAAGGTCCCTTTCTCGTTGATTTGAAGTAACACCATTCCAATGGCCACATCATTCGCATTGGCTTGGATCACGAAAGGAGCCTCCATATCTGGGTGCTTTAACACTGGTTCTGCAGCAAACAGTCATTTTAGCTTTTCAGAAGCTGCTTGGCACTCCATGGACCACTCCAATGGCTTGCTCAGCCTTGGCTTCACCTCCCCTTTTGTTTTTAAGAGATTTGTGATGGGCATTGCTATCTTAGCAAAAGTAGGGATAAATTGCCAGTAAAAGTTTGCAAATCCCAAGAAGCTTTGAAGTTGTTTTCTGGTACATGGTGGAGCCCATTCCAATACGGCAAGCACTTTCTCTGGATCCATTTCTATGCCCTCAGATGAAATGTGATATCCCAAATAGTCAATTTTCTCTTGATGGAATTCACACTTGGATAGTTTAGCATACAACTTAGCGGCACACAGTTTCTGTAGAATCGACCGCACCAGTTTCACATGTTCATCCAAAGTTTCAGTGTAGATAAGGATGTCATCAAGATAAACCAGAACCCCCCTGTATAAATGTTCATGTGACACCTGATTGATCATCTGCATGAATACAGCTGGGACCCCTTGTAAACCAAACGGAAGAACATTGAATTGGAAACAACCCATCGGGCAGTTAAAAGCGGTCTTCCACTCATCCCCTTCCTTAATTCGAATTCAGTAGTATGCTTCTCTCAAATCCAACTTCATGAAAATCTTCCCCTTGGCTAGGTGAGCCAACATGTCCTTCATCAAAGGGAGGGGGTACATGTTTTCCATAGAAATGGCGTTCAAATTTCTGTAGTCCACCACCAAGCATTTGGAGCCATCTTTCTTTTCACGGAACAACATGGGGGCCGCTACTCGGGGCCTAGCAGGTTGGATGAAACCACGTTCCAGATTTTTATCTATAAACGATCTTAGCTCCTCTAATTCTTATGGTGTCATTGAGTACAACTTCGGTTTTGGGAGCTTCACCCCTGGCAAAATTTCAATAGCACAGTCTGTTGACCAGTGAGGTGGGAGCTCATAAGAGGCCTTCTCATTGAACACTTCCTTTAAATCCCAATACTCTTTTGGAATTTTCTCCTCCCCTTTCATGGGTTTTGTACCTGTGGAAGCTATTTCAATCGGAATCTGAAGCTTCGGCTGAGATCTCCCCTCTTTTTCCGGTCACTGCTTGGTGCGTATGCGCAACAACCCCTTTCTCCAGTTAACCTGGGGGTTCCACTTCTGGAGCCAGGGCAATCCCAGTATTAATGGCTGCTCTATCCCAGGGACCACAATAAAACGCAGAGTCTCATCATGCTCCCCCATGATGATTTCTATAGGTTCCATGATAAAATGTGCAGGGCAACCCCCAGCCACTGATCCATCTAATTGGCAAAAGGAAATGGGCATCTTTAAAGGTTTTAGTTTTAAGCCCATTTTCTCCACTACTTCCGTGTTGATTATACACCTTGTGCACCCAGAATCCAATAAGGCTAACATTTCCCCTTTGACCCCTGAATTGGGTACCTTCAACTTCACCAGAGTGGTCATAGGGCCCTCGCTTGGACTCCTCAGGGGTAATCGGGGTTTCTGACTCCTCTCCCACGGGAGGGGCGACCTCTGCCGTCTCTTTTGACTTTAGTGCCGCTTCGTGAGGCTTTGCTGGGGACTTTTCAGGTTTCTTCCCTTCTTTTGGCACCCCCTTTGGTTCCAGCTTGACTTTGCAGTTCATAGCCCGGTGACCTTCCTTCCCGCATCAAAAACAGGCAGAGGGGTTGGGTCTTGCTGCTGCTCCTCCCCTCTGAGGTTTGGGGACCTCTTGAGGACGTGGGAGGGAAGGCTTACTCCACCCAGAACTTCCCCGCCGTCTGCTTCGGGTTAAATCAATTTCCACTTCTTCTGCCAGCAAGTATCACATCTGCAAGTCATTTGGGTCTCTTCTAGCAATGCATCTCTGGTACACATCTTTGTTTAATCCATCTTTAAACGCTTCTATCAGGGCTTCCTGGGACCAGCCAAGGATATGTCCTGCTAACTGTCTAAATTCTTGGGTGTAGTCAGCCACTGACCTCCGCCCTTAATTTATGGTCTTCATCCTGATCCAAGCCTTGCGCTCTTCCAATGGGTCCTCAAATCTAGCTTGCAGTGCAGTCATGAACAGGTTATAATTCATCAACTAGGGGGCATTATCATTATGCAGGGTCACCATCCACTCTGCAGCTGTTCCCTCCAGAGCCCTGGTAACACATCTCACTTTGGCTGCTTCTGAGGGAAAATCCTCCCCGTATTCTTCCATATAGCTCCAAACTTGGGCTAGGAAAAATCCCAAGGTTTTGGGATTTCCCCCGTATTTTACTTCTAACGGAGGCAGCCTAGGAGCTCTATGCCTTCTAGGAATTACACCTCCCACTGAGGGCCCCGGGGCTGCTGCTGGATCGGGTTGGTTTATGGGAGAGGGGGTTGCTCTGCTTCTTCTAGCTGGGGCTACTCCCCCTTCCCCTTCATACCTTTGTGCAGCTTGGAGTTGTTCAAAGGCTTCATTAAGGAGTCTCCTGGCTTGATCCAGTGAGAGTTCTCTCTTTTCCTTCTCTTGCCATGGCTCCTCTTTTCCATGCCAGTGGGTGGTGGTGATCCCGGGGTGTGTGTGTCCTTCTCCAGATCTTTCCAGACAACCCCCTCTGACTATGTGGTCTTCACAGCTGGATCATTTTCCAGATTGAGCTCTGCTAGCAATTGGGCTTCCTGTACCAGCAAAGAATCTTGCCCACCAATGGCTCCCAGATCTTCCTGGTCACTTGTTGAAGATGACATGATATTCAGGCCCCCTCGGAAGAAAATTGGGTGTTTTCTCTGGGTGGGCTGATAGAGTAAGATTCAGAATAATGTCAGGCAGTGCTCCATTCAAAATCCAAGAAAGAAATACTTAGACTCTTTAAGTTAGAGAAAATTTATCTTTTACTGAAAGTGAAGTGGTAGCAACCAAAGAATTCTGAATCTGAGAAATTAGGCGCATAAATCACATATATAAAGTGATGGAAATGTTCCCACCCCCAATAGTTCAGATGAAACTTCCAATTAGAAATTGTGAATATGATCATGTGGGCATCTTCAGGTGATGAGAAGGCCTCTGTCCGTTGACCTTGATAACGGGTTGCAGTTGCACAGAGAAAAGAAAGCTAAGTGAGAAATAGAAACCTAACTCTGATGTATGCTCCCCCCCCCTCAATTACACAACAGAAAAATGTAACACCTCCAATTGAGTCTCACTTCCCAGACTCATCCCCTCCTTCCCCCTCCCGTTTCTTATGACAGCTGAAAGATACAAGGCAATAGTAGAAGATCTTGAAGACTGACAATATGTGTACAATCAACACTCCCCCCTCCCTGAAAAGAATCATATGATGGGTAATAATATATGTTTTAGAGTCTCAGAATTGAAATATGGACATCTTTTCATATTAAAAATGAAGCTGTTTCAGAAGCAGACAAAATCTACAGTAGATGCAACTAGGGGAAAAAATGAAAAAGGAAAGAAAGCAGTTCTTTCAGTATCTTTTCAAATCTCAAAGAGCACACCATAATATATTAATATTAAAGATGAAATTGCACAGGAAAATGATAGTTTAGGAAAGTAATAATTAGTAATGAATATGTAATAACAATGATTTAGATTCCTATGTGCTAATGTTTTGTTTATTTCATAGGGAAAAATGTTTAGGCATCGAGTGAGAACTAAAGAATTTGATCAGTCAAAAATATTCTGATTTAAAGGTATTTATGAAAAAAAATCTATAATCAAGTCAGCCCTCTTTTTTTTCCAGAATAAACAATCCAAAGTAATGTCCCATTGGTTTTAATTTAGTTTATTTTTGGATTTACTCGTATCAGGTCTTCCTTAACAGAAATTAAAGTGCCTTGAGATGATTGTCTTAATTGAGAAATGTGTTATTTCGCTGAAATTAGTTTATTTATTTCAGGATATGAATTGTATATGTTATACATATTTAAAAAATCCTAGTAGAGTTGTTGTAAAGCCATTCCTGAGTTTTCACTCATTCCATTTTCTTTGGTTACTTTTTAATCTAAAAACATAACTGGTGATTAGAATAAATGCACTTCTATGATAATGATGTTGATAATTCTGAACTGAATGTTTGGTATCCTTTTTTCCTCCCTCCAAAGAAGGGTTACAGTTTGAAAACAAGAAGGTTCATTTATCATGCTTGGGTGGATGTGTTAAAAAAAAAAACAAGAAAAAAATGGGTTAAAATACATTCACAGTAAAATTACATATATTAAAATTCAGAGAATTTTAAAGATTTACTTCCAACTGAAACTAGAATATTTCCTCTTGGGACTGATGGATGAACAGTTGGGAAAAGTCATGGAATATTGTGTGTGTGTGTTTGTGTGTGTGTTACAATAGAGTAGAGAAAGAAGAGAGTCATGATGTAACCCTAGGAAGAAGGTTAATTTATAATTGTACTGATAATATTTTTGCTACTTATTTTCTTTTTGGATATTATATAAATTATCTGTCTGTCTATCCGTCTGTCTGTCTCTGTCTCTCTCTGTTTCTCTCCTCTATCTTACTCTCTGTTTTACATGTACACTGTTATATAGCACTCTGAATGTACTTAGTGAATAATTGTTGAACTTTTCAATTAATATTTCAATAAATATTGTTATCTTGCTGATTCTACACATTTGGCAAATTTACACAATTACCTAAACTCCCAGCTAAGTCATTCATTTAAATAATGGGTTTATTGACTATGTTCAAAGAAGACCATACCAACAAATTAAAGTGTTTGAATAATTTAATCTGCAATTAATTTATCTAAACTTTTAATATGGAATGGAATTAGCTTAAAAGGACTAACTGAACTGAAATTGTTCAGTTGCAATGTGGAATCCTGCTTGAGGGCACTACAAAAAGAACAGGGAAGCCCAATGAGGACAAGAAAAATCAGATACTTCCAGGGCAACAGCCTATCTCAACATCTGTAAAATAATCCAGGGGAAGGAAATAATTATTGGAAAGGTTACAACCATTCAAATAAAAGAAGAAGAAAGAGAAAATGATAAGAGAAGGACATAGAAAGAAGATGGGTTTTCAATTATATTTTTTTCCAGGCTCCATTGAGCTGTAGTAATAAAGTTTAGGAAACATTTGAGTTGGCAAAAAGAGAAAATTCCACATGGATACTGAGATGATACAATATCAATTCTCTTTTAATTTTTTAGGTCCAAATATATTGCAGTTGGTTCATTTTTAAAGATTGATGTAATGTTTCCCCAGGCATTGCTGTTTGCAAAGGATCTTCACCCTCAAATATTCTGTTTGATGCTCCAAGTTAAATTTGGCAAACCTGAATATGGGGCAGCAATTAAGACTTGGCAATTGACATGCTGTGGGACAATGACAACACTTCACAGAGCACAATTTGCAAAGGTTTTCTCATGGAGGAACACCTGGTGCATAGGCAGAGGATAGATTTTCTAAATCAAAACAGAAGAAGGATTATAGACAAACCTAGTCAGTAATATATGGGCCCCAAAACTCAGACAAACAGAGCTCCTTGGTCAGATTTTATTTTGCCTAATTCCTTTTTGTCCTCACAATGTGATAATGAAACCAAATTGTGTTTGCTGCTGCTATTAGCATATTCTCACTACAGGTAGTCATCAATATGTGACCACAGCAGATAATTTACATTATTAAGCATATGTTTGATGTCACGTGTCTGCATTATTCAGCAATGGCAATTTCAGCATTTGCCATTTTCATTGTTAATTGAGAACTGCAGATCATTAAATAAGTACCCACCCCAATCCAAGCCATTCTCAACTTGGCCTCTCCTAGACCTGAGCCTCACTGAGATAAGGGATTGTTTCCTTTTCATTTCCTTGCACCCACATATTGTATCTGCTGTTTTTGGCCACCCTGCTCCTTGCCTTGTGGGGGGGAGGCAAAAGCAGTCACCAAAATACATAGTTCAGGGACTTCTTGGTGTGCTCTTGGGTTCAAGTAGACCATGATGCTCAGCACAGCATGAGTTCCAGCTTCAGTTCAGCACAGAAGCAATGGTGGGATTCAATTGTTTTTACTACTGGTTCTGTGGGCATGGCTTGTTTGGTGGGTGTGGCTTGGTGGTCATGTGACTGGGTGGGCATGGCCAACTCAGCAAGGTGGTACAGCACCTTGCAAGTGACATTGAGTTGGCCACGACCACTCAGTCACATGACTGATGCTGCAGAGACAGGGTGATTTCCTATGTACTTTCCTTCCCTCCTCTGCCCTTGGGCTGACAAAAAGAAAAAGCCCAACTAAAGATCACAACTGCCTGCCAAATCTGCCTGCCAAATGGGTTTTGTTTTGGGGTGGCTTTTGTTTTATTTTTTGCCAGAAGGCCCTCAGAGATAAATTTGCATCCCCAAATCTTTCTGTACCTCATTGTTGCAGCACTACCTATTGCTGCACTGGGTGCTACTGTGGGTGTCTTGCTGCCCAAGTAAAGAACCACAGCTCAGGGCAACTGTGAGGAGCAAGAGGGGAAGGCAAGGTGCTTGCCTCATAGCAGTCACTTTGCTCTCTCTTGCTTCAGTTAGGTGCTCCAGGCATGCACAAAGAGCATGAAGTGAAGCAGACACTATGTGGATGCATTTTAAAAATCCAAGAACTTTTCCCAAGATTTCTCATGTATACAGTTACACCTTTCCCAATGATGAGTTGGCAGTGATCTAACGAAGCACCCCCATGGAAGAAGCCAAGAATGAGAGCAAAAGTAGCAGCGGCGGGGGTGACAGGGACGCATGATGGGTCCCTCTGTAGTCCCCTCATGAGTAACAACCAGGGCTTCGGTACTTCCTCTTTTCCTCAGAGGCGTGGTGTCAGCATCCCTTCATACTCCTTGTGGAGCGACACATGCCCATCACCCCTGCCATCCCTATGTTTGTACTCGGTTCTCAGCTTCTTCCATGGGGGCACTCTTAAAGTCAATCTTTAAGTGGACCTGGGTCATCCACCCACCTGCCCAGCATCTGCCCTCCTGGAGTTTGCTTTCTTCCTTCTCCTGGCAGATGTGCCTCTTTCAGCCCAACCCAGCCTGGGCAGCCAGCAGATGGCACATGTCCCAGGGCTTCTCGCCCCCCTTGTTGTGAGATATCTGCAGCTGCAGTGTGCTTTTCGCAGTGCAGCTGCAATCCAGCAGCTGCACCAAAAAAAGCATGTCCTGTTCTATGTGCCAGGCCTGGCAAGTCCGAGCAGCCAGTGCATGGAGCAGGGTGGTGCTGGACCATTGGAGAAGCGGAGCGGAGCCAGAGATCAGTAGCTGTTTCTTTCGCAATGCAAAGAAACTTCCCCAACTGGCTGGTCTCCTCTTTCTCTGCCTGTTTGTTCTGTATGACCGAGGAAGAAGAGACCAGCCAACCAAAGGGACCGTTGTTGGAGGTGACACTTTTTCAGCCTCCAGCCACCTCTTTCAGTGCAGAAAACCTCCCCCAACCAGCTGCCTGGTCTCCTCCTCCTCAGCCACACAGAATAAACAGATAGAGAAAGAGGAGACCAGCCAGCCGGTTGGAGGGAGACTTCTTGTGCTGCGAAAGAGGCAGCTACTGATCTCCAGCTTCGCTCTGCTTCTCTAATGGTCTGGTGTCACCCTATTCTATGCACTGGCTGCTCAGACTTGCCAGGCCTGACACATAGAACAGGGGGTGATTATTTTGGTGTGGTTGCTGAACTGCAGCTGCACTGAAAAAAGCATGCAGCAGCTGTAGGCATCTTGCGACAAGAGGGGTAAGAAGCCCCAGGACATCCGCCCAACTACCTTCTGGTTGGCCAGGCTGGGATGGGCTGGAATAGGTGCATCCGCCAGGAGAAGGAAAAAAAATATGCTCTGGGAGGGTGGGCAGATGTCCTGGGGCTGCTGCCCATGTGCAATTCATGTGCATTAGCCCTGGGACATCTGCCTGAGCTGCGCCATGGCTGCCATGTTGTAGGAAAATCTAGGAGAGCGAATGACCGGGACAAGTGAGCGACTGGGGCATGGCCAGCCGAGAACCCCCAAATCCCACTCTTGACTCACCCCACCCATCCTACCCTGCCTCTCCCCTCCCAGGAGTCCCATGCAGCCCATTTTGGATGCAGGTAAGTGCAAGGCATGCAAACAGGCTCAGGGAGGGTGAAAAACAGGATGTTTTTGGAAGGCTGGAAATGGATCTGTTTCTGGCTTCCAGAGAGCCTCCAGAGCCCAGGGAGGCTGTTTTCACCCTCCCGGAGGCTTGGAGAAAACCTCTGAAGCCTGGGAAGGGCAAAAACACATTTCCATCCTTCACAAGTCAGTTGCTGGCTACATGGGACTATTTTCTCCATGTCTTTCAAGGAATCTGCCTTGCACAATCTGGAGAAGAAAGCTGGCTTGGAGGGTGACAGCACCTGCAGAGTGCCAGGGGCCAAAGGAGTATAGATAGGAAAGATAGTAAGATGAGGAGAGTTGAAACATTCTTGAGGTCATAAGCGTAGGAGGACTGCCAAGTGCCTGGATTTTGATCACAAGATTGTAGTAACATGTAACTGTAGTAGCATGTAGTAGCATGTAATTGCCATTACTTTGGGAACATTCACTGCCACTTTAACTATGAATGATCACTGAACAAATGGTCATATGTCAAAGATTACCTATTTGCATTTTTTTGTGAGTGCCAAAGAGTAGTTGGTTAATCTACAGTTTGCAAATATATCTTTCTCAGTTCCCAATCATTAACTGTGGCTCAGTTTAAGCTGAGGGAACTTGAATATTTTTATTAGATTGGTGAGAGTCAACATTGAAGGACAATAGTAGTAGCATCTGCATATTATTCATAAAATGTAAACAACATATTTTTATTAATATTCAAACCACACAAACTTATCTTATTCCCCAATCTTTGCTATGCACTATCTACTGTAAGATAATTCAAGGGGATTTTCTCAAATATTGTTTTAGACAGTTCCATCTGCCCAATATAGCTGATGAATAAATCAACATTTTGAATCTTGTGATTGCATTTAAATTTGAGATAGTGAACTCATAGGAAATCATTCACATCATTTTTGTAAGGATGGACATAAGTGTTGTTTCAGGGGGAGAAGGACACATATTTTTTTTTCTGAGTCATTGGATTTCCACTAAATGTGGTTCTGTTAAATCAAAGATTTACTATTCTTGCATGATCAAGGCATGTTATGGAATCTTGGATAAATCAGATTCTTCTTCCACAAAGAAGTCATACTTCAGATATGCATTCCTTTTAGTGCACTTTTACTTAGTTATTCTAAGAGTTCTGAATTTAAAAATCCATAGATTCTAAGGAACTGTTGGAACAACTGCTCTAGATTGCCTGTCTTATACTCTGGATTCCTCTTTCTCTTCTTTTTGAAACACTTTCTTTAATGTTTGGTTTTGGCTCTGATTGTAACATTCATTTCCTTTATGAATTTTATGATTGAATAAGGCTTGCTATCTGATCCATTTTGCAACCAGTTTGCAACTCACTGAAATTCATAAAGGAAATGAATGTTAACTTTGACAATAAACAGACTTTTTGGCTGCATTTTTACATATAGTCAGTATGTGAGTCCAGGACCTTGGAGGTCCAATTTAAAACTTAGCGGGTAATTTTGTGCCAATTCACTTTTTCCCACTAAATCTACTTTGTAGGATTGTTGTAAATATAAGTTTATATATGATGGAAAATAGTTCATGTCAATGACCTCATTGAAAGAAAAGAGGCCTAAAAATCAGTAAAATATAAGTAGGTAGACATGCCAAAGGAGCTTGTATGTTTTATTTGTAATGTTGTACAACAGCACATGATTTTTTTTTCCTAAACACTTTTGTGATTAGGGAAACTATTCAGTTCCCAGTGTATGTAGGGGGAGGGGGCAGTGTGGTATAAGTCAACTAACCAGACTGGAAGATGGTTTCTCTCAAATATTTTGAAATAGTCTGGGAATTCAATAATGGCCTGTTTACTTAATGTAGTTATAGCATCCCTCTTTTGTTGTCATGTTGTCATCCAATATTAATGGCAAGAACGATAGTCCTTTTCTTTTCAGTCCTGCAAAATTCAGATGATGCACACATGCCATTTCTTTATTTAGGAATAGGAATGCTTTCTCTACCACAAACCGTTTCCAATAAATTTCTTCCCTTCAATCTGTAAAACAAGTTGCATGCTTCTATGGCCCTGGCTGCAAGAATCTATGGGCATCAAATAGGGGACTCAGGTAACAGCAGAAGCCAGTTATTTAGACTCTATGAAGGAATATAAGTAGTAAAAATTCAGACATCAGGAATGTGAGAGAGATCAAAATGCTGGTTCTTGAGGCATAACATCTAAATGATATTGTCTTGTCCCTCCTACATCAATAGTGAATAATTTATTGAACAATTTATGTTTTATTGCCATTCAATGGCACCCAAAATTCTGTAAAGATCAACTACTGTATCTGATGCAGATGATCACTAAATAAATTTCAAATGTTCTGCAGGATAGAAGGCTATACACAACCAGGTATGCAAAATATGTCATTTCGTAAAATTGCACCATTGATTTAACTAGGCTCAAGACTGCCAACAGGTGTCTTTCCTAGAAAAGAACCTGTCAGTTTATCTATGCAAGACATGTGTTTTTCTATTTCTTATTATCCATTTTCTTAGCTATTACTATTCCTTGAGCATTATTTAATGGAAAGCTGAGGTGTAAATGTAATCAAAAGCAAATCGATTAATAAAAATCTTAACTACTGGACTAGTATTTGATCCATCCATTGATCAATGGTTTTATAACTGGACAAGTATAAGATGTACTGTATAACCTGTCTTCTTTCTTTTTCTTGGACATCTTTAAAACATAATGAAACTCCATTGTGCATTTGTAAAATTGGCTGCCCTTTTGGTAACCTTGTTTGAAGGGAGTGTTTCTCTTAGGGAATATAACTTTGCACATCTAATGGCTTACTCTCACTAAAAAATGTGCCATGCAAAACTATTCCCCTCCTACCCAACAAAAGTAAATTGCCATCTGGGAGATTTGCCCACCAAAATGATTTTGTTTCTGTTAAGCTGAAATCGGAGTGGCCACCTCACCCTTCAGCTCCCCAAGTTTTGTATATGCTGAGCATCCTATCATGAAACTAGCTCCATCCATCTGCTTTAATTAATCAGTCATAACCTGTTTGGAATGCTGATGCAACTTAGAAAAAGAAGCATTGCAGAAACACATTTCCTTTTGAAACCATTAAATTGCTTTGCGACGTGCATTACCCACCTTGCAAATTACAACCTCAGCTGGAGCAGCACATCTATTAATCTGCATGAGATGACATTCCCAAGTTGCCTCGGTGTCTTTTGCAACTCCCTGGTGGACCAGGAATCCTCCCAATGCTTTTTCTATGTGTAAGGAGTGTGCTGTGTGTTAATCAGGTCAGCGATCATTCTTCGGCTCAAAGGACATGATAAAAACCTCTCGCAGCAGCCACAGGATTCTTCAGACCCAAGATGTTTTGTTGAACATCCTTCTTTTAAGCCAAGGGGCTTCTGTACTCTCACTTACTCAGGATCTCTCTGAAGGATTCCAGCTGATCTTTCTCTCCTGGTTTTTTTTCTTTTTTTTTCTAGACAGTGAAGAATTCAACGTCAAAAGCAAACAGCCCAGGATGATTCTTAACCTGAAGGGTACTGATTGAAAACTTAAAATTGCCCTCTAAATAACGGCTGAACGCCTCCTTCAGTTCACTTTGTCAAAAGAAAGGATTTTCAATTAAGGTAAGTGCTGCGTTATCTGGTTGACTGCATCACTCCATATTTCTGCATTGAAAGTTCTAAATGAGTAAACTGACATTCTGCAGTGCAGCAGCTCTGTCCGTTTGTTGTATAAGGAGAGAGAGAACTGAAGGAATAAAGCAACTGAGTTTAGAAAAAGTATTCCAGAATAGAACTATTGTCTCAAGAGAATGTCTGTTTCATTGTTTTCTTTTTCAAGAGAAAACTCTTCTTAGAGAAGAGAAACATTTCCTGCCCTTCTTTAGCATCCCATTGAACTGTTTGGATTATCGACAGAGATCTATAAAGATATAAGAAGGAAGCATACAAAAGACATATCACTGTTGCTTCTTCATATTATTATTATTATTATTATTATTATTATTATTATTGTTGTTGTTGTTGTTGTTGTTGTTGTTGTTGTTGTTTTAAGGCATCATAAGATTAATAAAAATATTAAAATCAGAACCTTCCAACAAAGGCAGACAGTGAAGATTAAAGTTGATATGGGAGTATTTATTCAGTATTTCACATTAGAAATAATATGTGCATATGTGTGTGCATGTATACACATATACACACTCACACACAAATCATAAATCTTAAATGAACATATATACATACACAGGGATATATATGTGAGATGTTTAAACATAAAGCCTAGCATGTAATGGTTGCCTTTTGTAAGATTAACAGCTGAATTTCAGTGGGGGTGTGAGGGAAAGAATTGCTTGTGATGTGTTAGGGAAATGAAATCTGTAGCTGTCAGCAGTAATAAAGTGTGACATGAATAGTTATTTTGATTCAAAGGTCGGGAACTGGTAGAACAAAGAGAGAACAGTAGCATGTTAAGAGAGAGAACTAAACTGATGGTTGAGGTATTTTATTGGAGAAGGATATCAAGTAGATGAAAGCAGCATGACTTAAAAGATTAGCAATCTTTTATGTAAAAGTCTTCAGATGCTGCCATCTAAAACTGCTCTTGGTTAACTAGCCTAAGTATGGCAAGAGTATCAGATTCCCAAATTGATTCAGTCTAATTTTCTTGACCTAAATCATTTTGCAAGTTAACAAAAACATAAGCTGGAAAAGTGAAAACCCTTTAAGAAGTTTGTGAAAATAAGAGGGAGTACACGTGTAGCGTCTCCTCTGTCTTCACTTTTATTTTTGTAACATGAAATTTTTTTCACAAAGTGTGTTCAAAGATTGGTCTGAAATGTAATAAAAGAAATCAGAATCATAATGTAATTCTGCACTGTACTGTTATGGATGCTTTTGCAAGGTTAGTTAAACAGTATTAACTGTGACAACAGTTCACAACATTTGTATATGGCACATATTTTATCATACATGGTGTTTCTTTACAAGCGTCCTGAAGAGAATGCCAGTATATCATCATACTTGTGCTGTAGGAAGAAAAGGGCATGGTAGATAAAGCAAAATCAATTATATTTTTTTGGGAAAAGAAAAGAGAAAAGAAAGCAAAGCTTCTGACTTTGTAGCTTAGATGGGATTTAAATTGGAGATTTCACAGTTCAAAACTTATTGAACTAATATGCTATTCCAAACATTTATACTCTGCACAATTCACAGTGCTTATAATCACTACACATGTAGTACATAGAACTTGAACTATGTAAATATCTCTTTCTTTAGAGATTGACTTAAAAAGAAAGTAGGTGCCTGAATTCTTATTATCTCCTAAATTTATGGTTTGGGTGCAGATCATGCTCTTACCCTCTCCCTCTCCAGTTCTCTCCCTCCCTTCCTCCCCCTCCCTCTCTTTTCCTGGGATAAAAATGTTATACTACCTTGATAAATCACTACATGGGTACCCTGCCAATCTGCATTATTCTAATCTTTAGCAAGTGAGAAAATAATATAGCCCAGCTTTGTCAACTTGGATTGGCAGCAGTCTGACAACTTACTGAACTGAAGTCTTTCCCATCACCTGCTACGTCCTCTTTTTTCTTGGACTTTCCAAGACTTTGACTTTGAGTCTTGTGTATGCAAGACATGCATCCTGTACTTGAGTGACCATTTCTCTTTTAACATACTTGTATTGGAATTTACTGAAGGAAAATTGTGTTACACAGGTTGAATCTTGACCTGTGTATCTTTAGATTCATTTGTATCATTTCTGCCCACTGGATAATATTTCTGTCAATACCTGGTTAATAATGTATTGATTTGGGGAGGAGGCTAATTTTTTTCTCTTTGTTTTAAATGTGCTTTCACTAGTATACACATTTTTACATTTCTACGATACAGTGAGTCTTTCAATTCATGGCTCCTATCATATAGTATTTTATATGTGTGTGCATATACATGTGTACTGTGTATATATACAGTGTGTGTGTGTGTACACAACATGAGGAAATGCCAAATAACATGGATTCTAGCATGCATTTTACTTTCCTATATATACTATAGTATCAATTCAAAATTCAAAATATTCTAATATGTTTCTAATAATGAAAAACAACTTGATCTGAACTTAGATACATACTGATAAAAAGTACAAATAATAAGTAATATACATGAAATTAGTAATGAAACCATAGTATTTGTTGTTGTTATTGACTTATACTTAGTAGATTTCACTATTTGAAGCATTACATCTTATTTTAATAGTTCTTAAAAGGCTATATTGATTAATATTATTCTCATGATTAGAGGGTCAGTAGCTAAAGCTTTGACAATATTGGGTTGACAAAAGAATTTAGTTTATTCATAGCTGTAGAAAAGTATTACATATTACAAAAAAAATCAAAGTTGCTGCATAACATCTTCTGCCTATATTTAATTTGTGCCATAACACTAAGAGCCAAAGTCTTGGTGAGTAGATATTATTTTCAGTATTGCTATATATACTGTTGGTTCCCTAGAAGCAATACTTCTAAATGGTCAATATAGGAGGTACAATGCTATATTTAGCTATATAAAAACTAATGAAGTCTTCAGTATAAAATAAGGGCTCTTTTTCCTATGTAATATGTCTCCTGATATTAGTTTTCAAATTGTATGATTCATTCAAATGCCTATTTTAGCTTTCAGAGGTTCTTTAAAAACAACTCAGTCACCCATTTAGAACTATCCTAAATATAAGAATATCTAGCTCAGACATATGCTCAAACTTCAGGCCAGTAATGAGGCTCAATGGATGGCAATGATTAAAAATTGTTCTGAAAATGAAAAAGAGGGATCATCCATAAAGTCATAAGTTTCCTCAAAGTAAGTAAATGATACTAAGATGATAAGACAAGATAAGATGATAACCAGTGAGATATTGATAACTTTGATCACCCCAAAATGTCATTATTTTGCTCATAAAATTTATAGTCAGAAGCTCTACCTTTCTTTCTTAGCTCTAGTGTAGCATACTTCGTATAATATTTCATCAAGGAAGCTTTCTGATTTATGTGCCTATGATGAAACAAGTTTTATGAATAATCAAAACTTTTTTCTGCACAGAAAAACATCCAGGGGAAGTGTTTCAACAAACAAAAAACTGACCCTTTCCTTCCATATTACTGGAACAAAAATAATTTCCACTGGTGCTGGCAAGAGCTTCTATTGGAGAATAATGATAGGGTCACAGCAGGTGATATTTTTTTTTTCCCTTGAAGTTGTGATGCAGGAAATGAAGGTTAAATCTTCTTTCTTGCTTACTGGAGCCTAATGGATTCCTATGCATGCTTATAATTAGTTGCTGTTGATGTTAGGCCTTGTGCCAATATCCTGAGCATAAAATTTGTCTCATCTAAGTATATAGAATGCATAGTTGAAGGGCTGACAGGTGTATGCCCTCTCTGCTGATGATATCAGGAATGTGACACAGAAGGATATTCCTTTTGAAGAAAAATGTGTAGAGGATGGCTTTGAACAATGTGAAAAAAGTTATGTTGCATCTGCATGGTCAACCAACTCAGCCATTTTGGTTTCTGAACTATGATTTAATATTTAGAATATTGTGTTAATATATCCAACCAGGGTTGGGTTTCTACCAGTTCTGTCCACCTCTGTAGAACTGGTAACTCTGAAGAACAGCAGACATAGAACCAGTTCTATGTCTACTGATGTTTTTGCCCACCCAGCCATCTGTGATCTTCCCTGACCTTTATTTCCTGATTTTTTTCAACTTCAGCTGTCATGCGAGGCACAGCTGCAGTTAAAAAAGCAGGAAAAAAGGGCTTTTTAAAAGGCTGATGACAACGTGCTGATGACGATTTACAGGTGCCCACCTGCAAGGAAGCACATGGTAAATGACCGAACTGGTAGTTAACCCTGTTGGATCCCACCCCTGTATCCAACTCTTTTTTTATTTAATAAATTGTGGGGAAGCAACTATGGTGTAAAACCTGCCACATCAGTCTTTGAACTCACAAAGTGAATGCTTTATATCCCTAGTCTGATAACTAAATATGAACATGGTAGTAGAGTGTAGTGTTCATGTGAACCACGATTGTATATGGTAGTCAACAAATTTCAAATTTGGATTCCTGAAAAATTCTGATCTTTTATACATAGGTAGAATATAATCATAACAATGTCACTTAAAAATACATATTTTGTAAGCATCCTAAGATATCTGCTCTAGTTTAGCTTGATGCTTGTTTCTTTGTATTAGGCTGGAGTCAGTGCTTTTGCCTCATGGCAACTTATTCTTTCACTATCCAGCCTATGTTCAGCTATATATTGTTCTGTGATGTTCTTCAGTAAACAATGGTTTGCAGAAGCAAGATTATAATTAGAGCAATGCTGTAGCCTTGCCAGGTTGTATTGCCTTTGTAAGATTGCTTTGCAAAGATGTTGATGATAACAAGTCAATGTGGCTAATGTAGCCTAAATAATAGAAAATTAAAACTCCAGCTTCTTTTGGCAGTATCAGAAACCATTAAAGAAGGAACCATTATGTTCCTGATTCTTTGAAACTATATTTTCATGAAAAACCCTCAAACAAAGATCTCGGCTGTTAATACAGAGAAGCATGAAATAAAATTAGAAGTTAAGTCTTTCCAGGATTTTGAAGGTAAAATGTTGCAGGGGAATTTAAAGTTGTCAATCTGAGAGAACGAAGAGAAAGAGAAGAAATATATTTAAGCCAATTAATTGTCTAATATAAAGTGAATCAACTGTAAGTTATTAATGATGGAAACAGGCCTGGATTAATTGTTATGCTGAGAAAGCCACAGAAAAGGGACCTGATTTCCCTAGAGTTCCACTACAGTCTAATTGTTAGAAAGTATCACTTATTTTCCACTTTGAGTTCTTTTAGTGATCTCAAATTAGAATACCACATCATAGCATCTAATCATCTATTGTGATGTGAGCTTTTAATATGAAATCTCTAAAATAATCTATTCCTGTTCAGATTTTACAAAGTCAGGAAATTCATCATGTGACAATTTCTGATAATCCCTTCCCAGAGGAAATAGTGCTTAAATGACCTTAGTTTGCAGAAGAAGGACATTCTTCATATACATATAAATACAACTGCACCTTTTGTATCCTGATTAACTGGGTCCCTGATATCATCATGCAGAGTGAAAAAAAGTATCTTCCTTGTGCCAGTCAGATATATTTGTACCTTATTGTGTGGTCTTCGGTATGACTATTTAAGGAAAATTACATTATTGATTAGTTGCATATTCCTACTTTTAACTCATCTGAAACCTTAAAACAGATTTATGTAATGTGCAAAACTCACTGCAAGTGATACCATTTTTCTGATCTTTCAGTAGTCTATTTCCATATCAGCTATATTATCCCATTAGAGTTTTATCTAGTTCCATGGGTGTTCTTAATTTTATTAAATTAAATGAAGCAAATAAAGGAAGAAATTTATTTTGTTTAATCTACACCACAGATACCAGTGCAAAGCAAAGTAGAATGCAGAAAACCAGGCATTTTATCTTAAATGTATATAAACAATCTATCTTCTTTGTGTGTTCTGGCTCATTATGTCCAATAGCACAAAACCTTTTTGGGGAGTACATAAATTTTGATGCAAATAAAATTTGTTAGCGAATCAATGAAATTATAAAAAGATAATTTAATGTGGAAGAAATAAAATATAAGAGTTACAAAATTGCAACCACACAAAATATCCCTCACAAAGCCATTGAAAATCCAATGTATAGATGAACAGGCAGTAGAGTCCACAAAAGCAAGCAAAGCATCTTATTTCTATTAAACTTCCATATTATTTCATTGCTTGTACATTTTTTGCAAAATTATGAACTTCAACAAAAAATCAGCCTTTAAAGAATATTGGCAGCCACTTAATTTGGCTCCCAATTTATGTGAGTCACTCTATTATTCATTCCTTGAATAGTCTAGTCATATATAGTTTGGAGTAGTTTGGAGAACTGGTTGCAGAAATTTTGAGTAGTTCAAAATACTATCTCTGACTGACTCCACCCCATCTATTCTCTGTCTCCCAAGTCCCAGCTGATTGTCTGGGTCTTCTTTTGTTGCCCTGCACAGGAGAACAGAGCTGGAAAGCAGGTTAGTGGGATGGTGAGGGAATGGAGATTTTATGGTATCCTTCCCCTGGAGTGGGGTGGGAATGGAGATTTTACATTATCCTTCCCCTGCCATGCCCACCAAGCCATGCCAACTAAGCCATGCCCGTAGAACCAGTAGTAAATTTTTTGAATCCCACCACTGATGCAAATATAAACCGTACATTTGAATGTATGTTATTTTGGCAAGTGCTTGTGGGTAAGGCAGTATTATCTTTGTAGTATAAGAAGATATAGGAGATCATGGAGATTCTTAGTCATCCAGGTCATGGTTATCCCAAAGGTGCTTTTTTCAAAAGGCGACTGGACTTTCTCTGTTTTTTTCCATGAATATATTTCATTTCTCATCCAAGAAGCTTTTTCAGTTCTGAAATGCAGCTTCAGTGAAGAACTGAAGAAGCTTCTTGGATGAGAAGTGAAATGCCTTCAAAGAAAAAACAAAAAAAGTCCAGTTGCCTTTTGAAAAACACCTTTGAGATATATAGATTAGTGATCCAGGCTGGGGAGGGGGGGAAATGGTTTTGTGTCTGTATATGTACTGTATGTCTCATTGGATTGTAGTCTTTTGATGGATAGACATCACCCAGAGAACAGAATTTCCTCTGCAGATGGTCAGGAGCCAGAATATCTGCCAGGTTTTGAAGATTCTATTATTCTGCAACTATAAAATAGAATTTCAGCAGTCTTTCTAGAATTTAATTCCTGACTTGGCCTACTTTGAAGAGTTGACCCTTCCCTTCCCTGCCCTTCCCTCCGCTTTCCTTCCTGTTGGCAGAATACAGGTAAACAATTTACAGCAGTTATCAGGAAAGGTTCTAACAATTGGGAAAAAAATCCTTAGGCATTCCCATTTGCCCATTGCTTATATGGGTAAATGGAATATTAAAACTAGGAGTGAGAGGGTATGTGGAATATCCTATTATACTTTCGGCCTTCTTATGTGCAAACCTGTACAAATGTGTAACATATTTTGCAAAGTTTGTTTCAAGAATAAATAGTAGTCAACTTGAACAATGGCACTCATGTGGTACATGGAAAAAGTTACCAGATATAATGTCAGGGTACCTAGTGAATGAATTTCATGCGATAGAAGAAGGAATCTTTTCTGCTTTTGATACCATGGAAAATTATGCTCTTAGGAAGAAAATGTAATTAGGGGCTAATTTACAGTAGCTCAGCATTAAGCGGCATTATATGTTGAATTATTGTTTGCATCTTTACTTTTTTTCTGATCACTAGATCAAAAAGATCTTAGTCGTTCTTTTCCTTTATGTGTTCTGAAACATAGTATGAGATTATATATTTCCTCCTGACATATTTCTTTTCACTAGAGAATATGATTGAGCTTTTTTCCTCATCACTGTTGAGTCATTCAGTTGCTTCTGATTCTTTATGATCTGATGGATAGTGATTCATTAAATCTGTCAGTAACTGTAACTTCATGCTTGTGGAATTACTGATAGTATCCACCCATCTTTACCTCTGTCAGTCACTTTTTATTACCTTTTATTTATCCAAGTACTAGAGTATTATCCAAAATCCAATATTTAAGCTTTGACTTCATTATTAGTACTTTGAATGAGTGGTGTGTTTTACTTCATTTAGAATTAAACAGTTTGTTTTCTCTTGCTGTCCAAGGTACTTTCAACAATTTTCTCTAGCATCAACTGTTCAAAGTCAATAACTGCCCTTCATTTAAGCTCTCTAATAACTCTATCATATTATAACTGGGAAGACTATGACAATAAGTTCTTTTTCATTTATTCATGTAATGTTTTCGCTTGATTTATCAAACTTTCTTTCAGGAAACACTACCTCTTTGTTTCACTACTACAGCTATTATTCCTGTGGATTTTTGGAGCCATTGTTCCTGGAAGTCTGTTATTAACTCCACTACTTTTTCATCTTATTGCTCTAAATTGTTATTATCAGATAATATAGAATTAGATTAGGATTTTCATGTTTTTCACCTTTAGCAAGAGATTCCTTAATTCTTCCTTATTTCCAACCATCAAAGCCATGATTGTATATCTGAGTTTCTTAATATTTCTTCCAGCAATTTAAATTCCAATTTCTTTTTTTTTCTGATCCAACATTCCTACACATTTGGCATTTAAATTTAAGATACTGATTATATTACATGGCAAAATCCTTTGTAATTTTTAACCATGTTTAACCATATTAGTTGTTCCATATTCATTAAGAGATGCATTAGCCTAACACTAACCCTTGTTAAACTTGTTTGAATATATTTTCAATTGAGAAGTATTAACTTTTGCTACAAAAAAGTTGTTTAATCTTTAAGTAAACATCCTTTTTGTAGCAAAAGCTATGTGTTATATTTTGGGGAGGTTGAAACCATCATTTGAAGTCATGCATGTCTTCATTTCTAAGCTGTGGGCATAAACTGTGTTTCTGGTGTTTTCATTTCATATAATATGTCATTTTGTCATTAGTCTTTAGTAACCATGCTTGGAGGATTCTAGTGACCTAATTTGATGTTTAAATATTCCTTAGATCTTTCAGATAATGATTAACCTGTATTTATGTATGTATGTGTATGTGTATATATATATATATATATATATATATATATATATATATATATATAT
>BLBF01000031.1:21660584-21685609 GCA_015471245.1 Laticauda colubrina | reverse complement strand
TATATATATATATATATATATATATATATATATATATATATATATATGGAAACAAATTGCATAAAAATTGAGTTTTCTATAGAAGGCATATGGGATTTACCTACAGTTAATTATCTGCTGTGTTGATCTACACTAGAGGTGTGGAACTATAATCCTTTTATTGCTTGTGGATTTCAATTTTATTACTTGTGGACTTCAAGATTTCCTGGAATTTCAGGAACTCTCAGAATTCCTGAGCCAGCCATAGGTCTCCATCTCTGATGTGTATCACTTGAATGGATCTGTGGAAAACTCAGAATTGCAAGGATAGGTTGTTAATGTTTTCTGCATTTCTTTCCATACTTCCTAAGCCATTCAAGGAGTGGTTTGGTAAATGTTCAGAGCAGGAAGTGTTTCAAGGATTGCTGAAATGACTTGGGAGGTGGGGGGAGAGAAGAAAAGGGAAAGAGTATCCAGATTCTCAGTAGGTTCAGTTTCTGGAATCTTCTCTTCAAAGGATAAGTAACAAATGATTTTTAAGGATAATCTGCCAACAAGGTATGCAGATTCTTTTGTTTCTAAAGTGTTCAGTAAGAGCAGTGCCCATGCTTATGCTTTTGTATTAAAATGGCCCTGCAGATATTGTTGAATTACAATTTCATCCTCACTCAGCATTGGTTCCATGCTTCTGCCTGAGATATATTTTGTTAACAGTCATCAACCTCAAGGTTTATTTTACAACAGCAGAGTAAAGGTTAGTTTAGAAATGGATGGACCCTCATAATCCCTTATATAATCAGGGGTGTTGATACAAGAGCATTAAAAGAGAATGCTTCAAAACAAACAAATTATTTCTTCAGTCTGATGCACTGGCTAAGGAAGAAAGTAAATAAAAATAAGGTGCTAATTACTATATTGAGGAAGTTAAAAATAGAGAATTTAGTTTAAATTAAAAATGATTCATAAACATTAGAAAAAATGTGTTAAAACAGCAGTTGCATATGTGCTTTTCTATATGTGAATCTTTTATGCTTAGATGGTATCCACAGAAAATATTGCTTCTATAAATGGCTGTCTATCATGTTTAACAAAAAGGAAGACTGGATCAATCACTTCCCTTTTTCTTGTGTCCTTCCACCTACCAGAATTATACATTCAGTGCAAGGTTTGGTTGTTATCCAGCCACAGGAGACAATTATACAACATCCTGTGTCCACTGTTGGCTAGTCAAGTGAGGAATTATTTCAATAGTCACTTTCTATGCATCTATATTTGCTTGCACTGTGATAACATATTGAACAATTAAAAAACCCTACATCTTCATACTTTTCCTTCCTGACTTGAGACAAAACATCACTCAGGTGTAATTTATTCATTTATTTCATTTTGATGAGACTATATGATGATTATGAAGTGTGCATAGGAATTGGAAGTTAACATTTCATAATATCCGGTACTTTATTTCTCCAAACTGAGAAGGAAGAAGTGGAATGAGTTTGAATCAGAACTCTTTTTAAGAATAGATAGGAATTGAATTATATCATTTTTATTTTAATCAAAGCTTATTCCAAGATCCAGAATAGTCAGGCAGTGTAGATGGTCATAGTTTGGTAATTTCTGATGAAAAGTCATATTTTTAAAATGTTAGAAATAGTTTTAAAAATTCAAAATAAAATATTTTTGGAGAATATATATATTTTAAAGAACATCAAGAAACTTATCAGGGTATTCCCTGCTTTCTCAGAGCTGGAAATTAAAAAGCAGTCCAGTGTGTTATCAGCATACTGATAGAATCCACTTCCAAAACTTCAGAAAGTCTGTCCCAACTGTTTCATGGAGATATTTCATGGAGAAACACCTCAATGAATGTTGCAAATATATATTTCCCAAAGCCCAGTCCCATTAGGTGTTTCAGAAAATACTGCTGTTGGTAGTATCAAACAGCTACTGAGTGATCCAGAAGAACTTGGAGGCCATTTTGTTTCTGATGCAGAATGAGGACCAGACCAACATCCTGAATGACACATTAAATTGGACCAGAAATTCAGTTTTATCCAGTCATGTTTGGAAACATGAGACCAGCACTTTTTCAACCATCTTGCCCAAGAATTAAATATTTGAGTCTAGCCTATAATTAGAAATGTATTCCAGAGAGACTTCTCTTCCATAAAAGTTTTATAGCCATAGCTCTTTAGGCAAGCAGAACAAATTTCCATACTCAAGGAAAAATTGATCACCTCCCTTAACAATGAGTTCAGTCCCAATCTGATTGATTTAAAATTGCTCTGATATTGGTTTTTGGAATTAATCAATTTGTAATGGAAATCTGCTATAACCCAGATGAATTAAGTATCTGTTATGTTATAAAAATTGCTATTTTGATCTTTTCAACTGTTGTTCTTTTCCATACACACATTGGTGAAAATTGTCCAAAAGCCACATAATTAAGTTGTCACTTCTTCTAATTTATATGTTATCTTTAAGATAACATCAATATGAAATATGTATTCATCGATATGAAATTACAGCTTATTATGTTAAGGGGAAAAATTCTTGGCCTCACACAAATAGCAATAGTAGTCACAATTCAAAATGTAATATTTTAAATAGTCTGCATAGGTGGTCCACAGAGATTAACGCAAATCTACAAAATATGTCTTCTTCATCTTCAGAGCACCTCAGGACAAACATTTTTAAAGGCAGGGAAAACCATAGCACCAAGATAAATGTTTCCAGTATGATCTGGGGATAAATATAATTCAAGGATAATAAAGATAAATGCCTTTTCAGAAATAGGAAAAAAAATGAATACTTTATTGTTCACCTAGACTATCTCCTGTCAGGAAGCTAATTTGATAAAAATAGTTTCCTTGCAGATGAGGCATCATTTAAAGTTCTTCTTTTAAAAAGCCAGCCTATTCAGTTTTTTACAACAGTCAATATTTTGGATGTTAAAATACATAATACTAAATAAAAACATGTCTTCCTTTGACAAGAATGTGTTCTAAACTATGTTTTTAAATTATGGTGAAAATAATACATATAACCAGAACAGTATGATTAACACACAACCTTTTTTGTCTCCTATTTGCTTCACACTACAGATATTCTGTGAAGTGTTCTAGGTTTTCAGAGTAAAGTCTGAGCATGTTGTTCCCCATCTCACCCCTTTTTACATGAAAAATTATCTGGTAAATTCTAGACAGGACCAAGAATAATTCCTAGGCCAAAGTAGTCAACCTGGTGGCCATTTGAATTATATCACACACAATCATTTCTATAGACCACATTAGCTGTAGCTAATGAGATCTGGAACTCAAAATATTTGGCAGATGCTAACTCTGTATCCTTAGATAGAGGACTGGTTTTTACTTGGGATTAAGAATAATTCTAGACAGCACATTGTTGTTAGTGTTCACTAAAAAATATTGTAAATGAGTCCAAAATGTCCTAGCCCAGGCATTCATGTTTCTTTATAAAGCATTCCCATTTGGGGGGACTTGAACAGGAACATAAAATGTTCTTTTCTTTTTATATTACAGCTATTCTTTTCTCTTATTAAAAAAAATCCAAAAACCTCAAATAATCAGAATGGAATGACTATAATAAAATGGTTAAAATTGCTGCTATTCTGATAAAAACAGGCCAAGCAATGTTCATGAGTTCTATCAAATCTTAGCCTGTCAAGTCAGAATGTGGATTGGGTTTTAGTTTGAAAAGCATACTAGTTTTAGATGCAGTGGATATCATGCTGCTTCTGCTGTAGATATAGCATGTACCATTGTGAGTGTATTGCATTTGTATTTATGCCTTCCAGTTTTACAAGTTGAGTAGTAGTAGAACATGACTATCAGTGTAAATTTGATTATTTATGTACAATCATACAATGAGTTATTTGTCCAAATTTTGGTAAATTGCTTGTTCTGAATGGGCAGCAAGTGTGTGTGTGTGTGTGTGTGTGTGTGTGTGTGTGTGTGAGAGAGAGAGAGAGAGAGAGAGAGAGAGAGAGAGAGAGAGAGAGAGAGAGAATGCCATAGCATGATATATTTGCATTAATGCTTAGCTTGAGCGGATAGAAAGAGTAAGTTGTTAGGAGCACTTTAGAACATCCAGTCAATGCTAATGCTGCAAGAATGCTCAGCGATACATGGAATATGGAATGTTAATAATAGCTTTGAACAATACAAGAAACCATTTCCTTTAAGGCAACTGACAGACATAGGTGAAATCAGATTCATTGAAGCCTGGTATGAGACTTGAAAACCAATAGCATTTTGGTTGGTTGATTTTCTGATCACATATTTACCACACAGATATTTGGCCTTCTTCCAACAAATTTGGGACATTTTATTAAGGGAATATGTAGTGCAGCAGAATAGATTAAAAGGAATTGAGAAAGTTGATTTAGTCAAGGCAAGCCTATTGAACTTTGTAGATGGGTAGGTTTTGAATCCAATACTCAATCAAAGTCCAAGCCCATGCTTGCTTGTGTCCCCACATACCCCCAAAGATAATCACAAAAAGAAAGATGAATTGATATAAATGACTACAATGGATTCTAGTTTATTTTGATTTCAAAGAGAATAAAACTTTTCTCCAATTATTTTATTGATAATTGTGGACAGTTTTGTGTTCCTTTTTTTGCTCATTATGAGGGAAAGAACATTTGAAATTACAAGAAATATAAGAATATTGAAGGTTGCAGAGAGTATGATGGCCACAATTGATTTTCAAGGTTCAGAGATTGTTGAAAGACAAAAACATAGAGAAAGATTACAACTTTGAGGATGATAATCTTCATAGATTTGACACTTTGGGAAAATTTAAGAAGAAGAATTGGAGACTAATGTGGAAAATTAGCTGAAAGAGAGTAATTAGTAGTGAATGCAAGATAGGTAGTGGTGATTTTTTTAAAAAAATTCTCATTATATTACCAGAATTTATTTTTCCACAAAATAGGAAAGAGGATACACGACTCTCACAATAAAGATACTCATGATGCATGGACATAATTTATGTTCATTATCTACATGTGTTTTAAAATTCTGTAGTAGTTAATGTGTATTCATTCAATAGAATTATATACCTCCTTGAACTTTATCTCTCTCTAATTCTCTCTCACACAGAGACACATATTGAAGTTCAGTTTTATTTTTGCAATTTGCTTTCTCTTTTTATGTGTACATTTTATGCATACATTATGTGGCACTGTTGAGGTAAAGCCCATGTCACACTGGCCAACGGATGCAAAAAGGACACAGCAGACGAGCAAAATGTTCCATCCATTGTTATCCGCTCTCAAAAGGGGCAAAAATTTGCATAACCGGAGTGGATAACACAGATGCAGGGAGGACGCAGGGCGGATGCAAAGCGGATGTGGAACGGAAGCCCAGCGGATGGAAGTGGATGGGAGCAGATGGCGCAACCGCAGGGCTTCCGGGGGGCCTCAGTGAAGTGGACGCGGAACGGATACAGTGGATGCAGAGTGGATGCATAGTGGATGGAGCGGATACACAGCGGATACACAGCGGATGCACAGCGGATGCACAGCGGAAGCCGAATGGATGCCGAGCGTTAATTGTGCATGCAGGAATGATGCATTGCGTCAGCCCAACGGATACAATGGAAGCAGCTCGGAAGCAGGTCGCCATTCAGAGGAAAGACCTGCTGCCAGAAGGATTGGCTGCCTTGCCTGCCCTGCCTACATGTCTGCCTGCAAGCCTTGCTGCCAGCCTTGCTGCCACCCTCCCTGCCAGCCTCCCTACCAGCCAGCAACCCCACAACCATGCTGAAGCACAGCAAGCCTCAGCCATCTGGTGCCAGCCCTTGCAAGAGGGACAGGGCTACCATCCCGCCCCCTGGCCCTCACTCTGCTTCTGCTGGGGCTTCTGCAGCACGAGCTTGCTCTTCTGGGGCTGGAGCTTCTGCTGCTTCTGCTTCTGGAGGAGCTGATGACAAGCACTCCAGCACCAGCCACCTCCACAGCACCTGCACCCTTCAGCCCTGAGAATGAGCGACCAAGAGGAGTGCCAGAGACTCATTTTTGTCTTATAGCTTGTGGTTAATAAAGTCTATTTTTGATTCACACACTTGCTTCATTTCTTTTTTTTAATAGTCTTGCTGGAAACTTTTATAAATGGTTTAAGCCTTTGCTTGCTTGTGGGATGGGTTAAGATAGCTGTGGGATGGGCAGGGATACCTGTGGGATGGGCAGGGATACCTTTGGGATGGGTTGAGATAGCTGTGGGATAGATAAACCTCCAATGCAAGCATAGTGGGACTGTATGGTCCACCCTCCCAGGTGCCACACCTTTGGCCCTTTATTATCAATAACAATGTAAGCATTGATCCACACAGTTCAACATAAACACAACTCTTTATTAAACGCCCTGTTCATTGTAGGCCAACCAAACATACATGGCCCAATCTCATCCATGTGATGAGACAGGCTGAAGGAAGCATCCATTAATCATCTATCATCCTGTCTTGCCACTCCACTGCTCCAGCTAGGGATTTGCACCAGTGTCTCAGGAGGTTGCGCTGCTTCTTTGCCTCACATGAGGCTCTGTTGGGGCTTTGCACATCCTCAGTGTCGATCAGGTTTTGCCCTTCCCTCCATTCCCCAGGCTCCATGTCCCCATTGCCTTGTTGACGGTCCATAAGCCTGTTCTGCAAGACTGGGTAGCGGGTGCGCATGAGATTGTGCAGGATGCAGCAAGCTTCCATGATCCTCCTCATGGTCTCTGGGCTATGCTGCATGTTGGTGAGAAGTATCTGGAACCTGTTGGCCAGGATGCCAAAGGCATTCTCCACCACCCATCTTGCCCTGGACAGCCTGTAGTTGAAGATCCTCTCTTCATGGGTGAGGTATTTGGAGGTGTAGGGCTTCATGAGGTAGGTTGTAAGGGAGAAGGCGTCATCCCCCACGATGAAGTAGGGCACATCTTGCGTGTCGTTGGGCAGCGGGTCTGGATCTGGGAAGCCCACCATGAGGTTGCTTTCCAGCCCGTCCTTGAGGTGACTGGCGTTGTATACCTGGGCATCTGAAGATGAGCCATTGCCTGAAGCATTGATGTACATGAACTTGTAGTCAGCATCGACCATGGCGAAGAGGATGATGCTGAAGAAGCCCTTGTAGTTGTGATAAGTGGACCCCGACTTGGCTGGCTCTTTGCAGGCCACGTGCTTGCCATCTACGTCTCCAACGGTTTGGGTGAAGTTCCCCTTCTGATACCATTGCTCTGCAACTTTCTTCCATCCTTCTTCAGTGGAGGGGCACTGGAGGAGCTCCTCCTTGTATTCTTCGATGATGGATTGCACCACTTCTCTGACAACAAAGCTGATGGTGCTGGGTGGCACCCTCCAGCCATACTGCATGCTCCTGTAGGTGGTTCCTGAGGCCAGGTGGCACAGAGTGAGTGCCACCTTGAGCCCAGGTTCCAGGCTGGGCGGGAAGTTGGTGTTTGTCTTGGTCAACCTGAGTGTCAGCTGCTGCACAACTTTGTCAAACATGGCTGGAGGCATCCTCATGAAGTTCTGGAACGCCCGAGTGTCTTCGCTCCTGAGATCCACCATCAGCTTGTTGTACAGTCCGTCCTCTGCTCTTCTGGTGAACCATCTTTGGACCCAGATTTTTTTTGGGTGACTCTTTTTCTTCCCGTATTAGAGTTCACAGAACCTGTAGATGGTTTTGCACTGTTGCAGAAGGATGGTGGCTGCCGAAAGGACTTTGTCACAATTCACGGTGGACATGACTGGATGCTGTGGAAGAGGAAGAGTCAGATGAAGGCTGCAGAGGTCTACACAGCTAGGCTGCTGGTCTGAAAGTGAGATGCAGACGAGTTGCTCCCCCTTTTTATGGGCAGTATAGGTGTCCCTTTGCATCCTCTAGGCATCCTCTAGGCATCCTCTAGGCATCCTCTAGGCATCCTCTAGACATCCTTAATATCCGAGATAGGTCCCCTCTGCAAACTTTTTTTCCGCTTTAAATGCTTTGTTTCTGCTAGGCATCCTTTCTGCATCCGTTCTGTGTCCGTTCCGCTTCCTCCCTGCGTCCGAGTGGATGCGAGTTGCGCTGATGCGGAACGGATGCCTAGCAGATATAGCGGATGCGTAACGGATGTGTAACGGATGCGTAGCGGATGCGAAGTGGATGCAGAACGGACGAACTGGATACATTTTCCGTGCAAAAGTTTTAGGCAGCCCAAAACTTTCGGAGCGGATGAAACGTCAATAAATGGATGCTGGACGGATAGAGAGGAAGCCAAACAGAGGCAGTGAGTACATCGCGTTTTCGAATGGATGGCAAGGTTTTTTGTCCGTTTTACATCCTCTTTTCATCCGTTGGTTCAGTGTGACATGGGCTTAAAATAGGATTCAATATTTTTTTCTTCCTAGATTTCTGACAGTTGCAATCATAAAGCTCTTTCTTCAACAGATAAGTGCTCCTTTCAACAATATGCAATGGAATGTATACATGATATGTGATTAGTTATGGAAAAAAGGAGATGATTAGCCATTTGAATAGTTATTTTTTCCCATTAACAAAAAAATGGATCTGAAGGTGGTAATGGCTAAAACCCTCAGTTAAAGTTCTGGATTTCCATGTCACTCACTTTGTTAACATATGTTAATTATAAAGCCAGGATTCTGGATGAGTCAGGTGAGAATGGTTGAACCATCCTTGTGGCTTTCTATGAAAAAAAAAAAAAGTAATAGAATTGGCCTAGTATAATAATATACCAATTATTCTTTTATCTTAATTTTTTTAAGTGTAATTCGTACATTATACAAGGTTCATACATACATTTGAATATCTGGCCTGTTGAGGAAGATGCTGTTGCCAAACAGGATTCCAGGTGAATGGGTCAACAATTTATCACTGACTGCTATTACAATTCCTTGCTGAAAAATACAACAAACAGCCACATGCTAAATTATATGCTGCATTTGCTCATCTTTGAGCAGCATTCAACTTAATTTACAGGAGTAGACTATGTATGACTTTAAGTAAGTCCTCGATAGTCTAAGTAGGACTTTAAGTAGGACTTTAAGTAAGTCCTTGATAGTCTCCTGCTTCCCATGTATATGTATAGGTACAGGTTTAGGTGTATATGCAATGCATGGAGTAAAGGTAAATAGTTTATATGAGAAGACTGATTTAAAAATAAGGATAATCACTAGGAAAACTTTTCTACATATTTATGAGGGGTGAAATTAGCTTGTATTAGAACTCTGTTGCCTTTTAGTACTTAAAAAATATAATAGTACTATGTGAGATTAATGAGCCAAAATTATTAAGAAAAAGAATTCCAGTTCTTTTATATGTAGATAATGTGTTAATACTTTCAAAAATGCAAGCTGGCATGAAGGCTTTATCATCTTTTTACAAAAATGAACATTTGATTGTAAATATTGAAAAAGTAGTGTTTTCCAACAGGAGACAGAATTGCTGATGAAGAATTACCAGTCAAACGGGTTAATCAGTGTAAAGGATCTAGGAGTTGTTTTTCAAAGCAAAGGAAATTAAAGACTGAAATTATCCATGCCTCTTTGTAGGCACAGAGGAATGCCTTAATCATTCTAAGATTTTATAGAAAGCAAGGAGGGAAATTCGCTTTGGCAGCAATTAAACAAATTCAGACCAAATCAATAGTGTAAATGATATATAGAATGCAATTTGGATCTACACTCACACTTTACAACCAATGAATGGATTCAGTCAGCTTTACTTAGGGCCATAATAGGTGTTCCCAGATGCATATCTAATGTAATTCTGAGGCTGGAAGCAGGTTTGACAAGTACTTAAAACTCAGACCTTGTCCAGAATGTTAATAACTTGGGTCAGAGTTACTTTAAACCCCAGTGAATTACTTCTCTTGTTAATGGGTAAATATAAAGACAACTGGCAATTAGTTTGTGAACAAAAGCTCATTACCTGTCGCTGCTTACCTGAACATTTAGCCAACTGGGAGATGAGGATGCTAATTGTGGCCCAACTGTTTACAACATATTATTAAAAAAAATGTAGATAGGACTTTTTCAAAGCACACATTAATGCTTTCTTCTCTGTAGTGCAAATACAAGAAGAAATTATACTTCCATGCCTAAAAAGACTCTTCCAATGATGGTTCACACTCTTCTAAGCTGCAGCTTCTTTGATCCAGACAGACACCAAAGGGCAACTCCATTTATTAAAGGTTTAAAAGCTACTCTGCTGAATACATCCCTTCAGAACAAGTTGCAAGATTTTGCTGTTATTAATCTATAAAGCTTAAATGCCTCATGGATAAAAACTGTCACTATATTTAGCAAGGCAAAAATATGTATTTCATCACACTTCAATACTGTATGCCATAAAGTTATTTACTTCCTCCATTTCATCTTTTCTTACTTATTTTTATGTGCACCCAAACCAAACATTGTAAAGTAACAAATAAAGTACATAGATTTAGCTAACAAGATCAGATCAGCTTGTAAGTTTTACATCTATACTTTTTAATACTATCTTAAATTTACCTACTTATTTATTTACCTATATATACATGGATATTTTGCTGTATTTTTTTTCTTTCTCTATTTTTTTTTGCACTGGTTACTGACCATAATAAAATTTGTTCTGATAGTTAAAATAGTAGGTTTTGATAGTTAAAAAAAGTACCAAACCTATTTACTGAGAATCAGAGATTCTGAGAAGGATTGAGTCCAATGGGACTTCCTTCCATGATGACCCTGAATTACTACAAACATTTGTCTTATCTTTTTTTGCTCTTTTGTAATGAAAGATCTGCCTGGAGACAATAAATAACTAATATTTAATTATAGTGCTGTTCTTGTGGTCTGCAAAAGTTTATTGTATAAAACATTTGTCATCTTTTAGTTGTCAAAAAACCCCACCTCTTCTGTTTTCATAATAACAAAAAGTGCTGCTGCTAACATAATATATAAATGTGTTCAGCCCAAGAGAAAATATATTTGCTTATGTAGCATTGTATATTAGAAAAACGTGTTAACTTTCCATGATGTCTTGTTTTTTCCTCTGTAGCCTCTGCCAGCTTGGTTATCCTGTTTGTTTGTTGCCTAATAAACATACTTCAACCAAAAAAAAAAACCACTGAATTGGAACCATCCAGTATCTACATTTTGAAGAATGCAGGATTTTTATGTGACCTAAAGATATTTTCTTAAATAGACATCATTTTGGAGGCAACTACTTTGCTTTATAGTATCACTTTCCTATCTATTTATTTATGTTTATTAAAGCAATAGCAACAATTAGAAAGTTGCTTATTGATCCCAATAAAAGGGCCCTTTTTAAACTTGGCTGCTGCATGCATGCTGCAAAAAATCTGGACGATTACCAGATGAACCAAAAGTTAGAACATGTTTTAAAAAACATGTTTCCTACTGTTAGGGATAACATTGTTCACCCTAACTGTTTTAGGTGAAATACTAACTATGAATCATAGTTAGTGTATGCAGCTTTAAATGTAAAATAGCAATTGTGGGTGTGGTTATGAAAACCATATAAAAGTAGCAAGGCTACAGCTTGCTCTCTCTCTCTCTGGCTTTGATGATCCCTGATTACTGCTTGGAAGCAAGACTGCATTGCTCGAACGGGAGAGACAACAACGGACTGATTTATGTGAACTGACAATAGGATATTCTACATGGACTTTGCTAACTGAATATCCCTGAATGGACTGACTACATGGTAAATGAATATTGGACTGTTTTTGACTATGCTATAAACTTATACTGGAATAAAATATATTCTTGATAGCACAAGCGTATCTGTTATTTTTACTGTATGTTAATAAACATACAAGCTTAGCTCACTTATTTATCTGTGTGCCTATCTGACTAACGCTGCACATTCTGTTTAGCTTGTTTACCTAACCCTGGTTGGGGAACCCAGTCTTAACACCTACTACCTAGTGGTCATCCAGATTTTTGTAATTCAGATTTAGTAAGCTTAGATTTAAGGGCATCCCCAAATATCCCTGTTATGGATGCAGCTTAATGTTTCCAGTGGTTAAAATAGCAAAGAATAAGGGATATTTAAATCAGTTTCCAGAGAAGTGACTATTAGCCTGTGGTGCAGTGATTAAAATGCAGTATTGCAGGCAAACTCAGCCCACGGCCTGAAGTTTGATCCTGACTCGGCTGAAAGATGACTCAGTCTTCTATCCTTCCAACATCAGTAAAAGAAGGACCCAAATTGTTGCGGGCAATATGCTGACATTATAAAACACCCAGAGTTAACCACTATGAAGCAGAAATAAAGTCTTAAGTGCTATTGTTATTGTACAAACCATTGTATTTGTGGTACCTCAAAGCCAAGCAAATTTAGTCCTCATAAGCTTTTTTGATCATCAGACTTCATGCATCTGCTGAAATGTATAAACTACAAAAACACAATGAATAATACAAATTTTTACACTGCATAATAAGACTCTTTATTCTGTAAAACAATGTGACTGAATAAGAAAAAGTGCATGTACTAATTGTATTAGTACAAAGGAAAAGACAATATTTATCTCTTTTCAGTCCCAAATACTAACATGGGAAAATTTTCTGTAGCCTTCTAGCTGGGAGCCAATTTGCATCCTTAGCAAGAGAATGAGTACTAAAACTAGAATTAATCAATAGGAAAGTTGACAATAGTAATCCTAAAAACCCAACTTGAGACAATTCACAGAAAAAGACCTCTTGTCTTGTCTACTTCATTTTAGGAACCAACTTGCCCAATTAGCATCTTACAGTTTGGTGATGATATAGCACTTGAGCAAATCAATAACATTTTATTTTATTTTTTTATTTATTATTTGTCAATTGCTTACAAGATAAAGTATTAGTAAAGTATTAGTAAAAGCATAGTTATGAATACATGGATACACATAAGAAAAAATTAAAAAAATGTAAAAGAAACAATAGGACAGGGTCAGTAGGCACGTTGGTGTACTTATGCACGCTCCCTACAGACCTCTTAGGAAAGAGGTGAGGTCAATAGGAGACAGTCTAAGTTTAAAGTTTGTGGGGTTTGGAGAAAAAACACAGAGTCAGGTAGAGTATTCCAGACACTGACCACTCTGTTGCTGAAGTCATATTTCCTGCAATCAAGTTTGGTGCAATTAACCTTGAGTTTGTATCTATTGTTTGCTCTTATGTTGTTATGGTTGAAGCTGAAGGATTCATTGATGGGTAGGACATTGCAATGTATGATTTTATATACTATACTTAGTATATAATTGATTTTATGATACTATATGTATGATTTTATATACTATACTCGGACTGAAGGCAGCATAGTTCTAGGTTTTCTAAGGTTTAGATTTTCGAGTCTGGTGGCATAAAGTATTCTTCAACAAGTAGAGGAGTGGAGAACTCTTCTTGTGAAATATTTCTGGACTTTCTCAACTATGTTAATATCAGATACGCAAATTTTTGTATGCTCTAGTTATTAGTGTAACATTACCAGAGAAAAAGCTACTTAAGATTAGGTTAACAACTCTTAATGACTTTTGGGCTATGTAGTTACAGTGGGTTCTAGCACTTAGGTCATTTGAGATGAGTACTCCAAGATCCTTGACAGAGTCTGGAACATCAACAAGGTCTTGACTATTCAGCCTGTATTTTATTTTTTGATTTTTCAGGAATAAAATACAGAATACAGAATATCAGAGTTGGAAGGGGCACTCTAGGTCATCTAGTCCAGCCCCCTGTTCAAGCAGGAGACCCTATACCATTTCTGACCAGTGGCTATACAGCCTCTTCTGGTAAGCCTCCAGTCATGAACCACCCACAACTTCTGAAGGCAAGCTGTTCCACTGGTTGATTATCCCCACTCTCAGAAAATTTTTCATTTTTTGTTGAATCTTTCCTTGATCAGTTTCCATCCATTGTTTATTGCCTGGCCTTCAGGTGCTTTGGAAAATAGGTTGTCTCGCTCCTCTCTGTGACAGCCACTCAAATATTGGAATACTTCTGTCATGTCACCCCTTCTCCTTCTCTTCACTAGACTAGCCAGGCCCAGTTCTTGCAAGCATTCTTCACACATTTTATCCTCCAGGCCCCTAATCATCTTTGCTGCTCTTCTCTGCACTCTTTCTAAAATCTCAACATCTTTTTTATGGTGTGGTCACCAAAACTGCAATCATTATTCTAGATGTGGCTTTAAGGCTTGCTAGAGATTTCTTGGTTCCCTTTTTCCTTAAAATATTTCCATCTCAAAAATTAAGAATCCAGAGCTTCTATAAACCATATTGCAGTAATTTTGTGATACTAGTATGAGTGTATTTTTAATGAATGTTCATGATAACTGTTTTGATAAATATGCCAGCATATTCAGGTTATGGTCAAATGTCACCTTTTCAACAATTTCAGCAACATTGACTCATCAGAACATTAATTGCTTTATTACCTAATCAAGGTTTCTAAAAAAACATATGTAGTGATTTCAAAAAGCATATCTTAACAGTTCATATAAAACATAGCCTTTTAAATATATATGACTTCAAAAACATTACTTCTCAACAACAAATCTATTAACAATAGATTTGTTTGGGGTTTGGAATGGTTTAGCACATATACTTTTATTAAATCCTTCTGTAATACTTTGACTGTCTTTTTTGCTCTGCCTGTTAACCATTAAGTACTTAACATGAGAATTTCTTGACAAAAGTAATACAATTATTTTACTTTTCTAGGAAAGTATAATTAAATTACCTTACTTTTCTCCTCCTTCATTCTCATATCCTAAAAAATATACAATATATGTTTTTGTAATGATTTGTTTCTACCTTTTAATGAAATTATTGAGAAGAGACAAAGAGGGAAGAAAATTGTGGAATTTCTTTCCCTGCAACAAACTCACTGTAGAATGTCTTTTTCATTACAAAATCAATGCACTAATCCATTTCTTTAAATAGCAAAGCATTTAGAAATTAGATAGTCTTTACCATCTTATCATCTAAAATGATGATAGAGACTTTTAGATGCACAAAACACCAAAGCCAAATCAAAGCTTATCCCTAACTCCAATATTATAAACTAGACCAGAAAGACACCATGATTCAATATGAGGATTAATTGTGAAAATGATCATGTTAGTTTCCCAATAATTCAAATCTTAATTATAACTATGTTAGGCCAATTAGTTTGGAACACAAGGCTAATGTTAGGGTTGGATGGATATTGGCATCTGTGCCCAAGTGAACGACATCTGTTGCCAGGCACTAGAGTGATGGAAAGTGTCAACTTTGCCAGCTGTGAAGTTAGGAAAGCTCTTTTAAAAAGAAATTTCAGCCAACATAATGATTCAACACACTTGGAGAGCTATAATGCTTATTGCACTTATACAACTAGTACACACCACTCAGAAGCATTGGAAATACAATGTAGTAGATACTGGCAAATTTTTGATCTTATTTTAAGCAAGATTTACTTGTTGCATATCTCTGATGGAAAACTAATATGTTTTTATTATTATTATTATTATTATTATTATTATTATTATTATTATTATTATTATTGTTGTTGTTGTTATTATCCTGAAGCCAAACTTTTAAAACCTCTAGTCTAAATTGAGCTTTGAAAAAGGAGCAAATGGAATTTTTCAACATGAAATATATTTCTGAAAATTATAGCAGAAATAATAGCAATACCACTTAGACTTGTATACAATTTCGTACTACTTTACAGCACTTTCTGAGTAGTTTAGAATCAGCATATTGTCCCCAACAATCTGAGTCCTCATTTTACCAACTTCAGAAGGATGGAAGGCTGGGTCAATCTTGAGTCCATTAGGTTTGAACTCATCATGGTTTAGTGCAGAGTTAGCCTGCAATACTGCATTTTAACCACTGTGCCACTATGGTTCTAAAACCAAGTATGAAGTTGAATGCTAATTTACTAATTATTTCTTATATTGTTCTAAAATGTTCATCCTATATCTCGGAGAAGTTTTATCTTACCTTTTTCTGGTTTCACAGATGCAATGCTGCCCTCTGTGAAAGCCCTCTGTGTTTCTCAATTTGATCTTATGACACCAGTGGTTAGAATGCAGTACTGCAGGCTAAATCTGCTGATTGCAGACATCAACAGTTCCAATCTCTCCTGTGTAAGGTTGACTCAGCCTTCCATCCGTCAGTAAAATGAAGATTTAGATTGTTGGGGGCAATACACTGTCTCTAAACTGTTTGGAGAGGGTTGTAAAGCACTGTGAAGCAGTATATAAGTCTAAGTGTTATTGCTATTGCGGGGTGGAACAAGAGTCCTTCCTTGCACATTTATATTAGAAACTAGCATCTTGAATTGGGTTCAGAAACTAATGGGCAACTCTATTTTTCCAACTAGTAGTAATGTGCTGCCTTTTGCTAGATTTATATAGAAGGTAGGCTATACATTCTGTGTTGTTTCCAGCTCACCGCAGTATCATCCTGAAAGATTTGTATCATCTAAAATAAAAGGTGGTAAATAATGAATGACTTAAGTCATAATTAGTTTTCCCTAACCTGGATACCCTAGTTGATGAAGACAATGAATTTTGTGTCTGAACATACCCAGAGGATAGAAATATTAGAAAGTGTGCTGAATATGGAAAAAAAAACACAACATGAAAAGATGGTATTGAGGACAGCAAACACAGTACATAGAGAGGGAATAATATCTAATGTTTTAGTAACATCATTTCTAATGTTATAGTATCCATTTTCTTTGACTGTGGATGGAAAAAAATAGGAGGAGATAAAGATGCATTAATTATAGATTGTTCAAGCATTTAAACTTTAACAAATGCAGAGTGGCAGGATGGGATTTTATTGTCTCTAACTATTAAAAGCAATCTTGGTAATGGCTACTATTGCTTTTCACAATTGTGGATATTAATAGTATTACTAACTTTATGAAGATGTGCTTAATATTAATGCATGATTAATATTTAATGCAAGCACATAAACATTCATGAAAGTAATCAGCTGGAATCAAGATAGCAAAGAAAGTGAATATCAAAATTAATGACAGGATTGTGTTGAACACGAATGTATGCACTTGCACTAAGTCTTTATCGCAGGCCTTTGTCAATAAGTTCATTTTGATTTTTAAACATTTGTTTATGCTGAAAAACTACAGATAAAGGAGATGAATTTTATTGTTCTTAATTCAGATAAAAGATATGATTTTTCAGTGCATACACTAGAAGTGAATTTCCAGTCCTGATGGAATAAATTTATTTTCTTGTCTCCCTACAATAAAAAGAAATTATGTCTTATAGCACTTACATACAAATACAGATATATAACTAAATGCATATGTGTTTATTTGCTTTCAGCTTGCACTTTATAAATAGCACATGTGTATTACCCCAGACTGGATTCTTGTCATCAGGCTGCAAGCACAGATATACAAGAGATGACTTTTGTGGCTATGATTGTGGCATTGACTCAGTGTTTATTCTTTATGACTATATAAAGTTTCTCCAGGATGAATTATTCTTAGCCAGGTTCTTCAGGTCTTTGAATGGTACTCATATTGCTATTGGAATTTACACTGACCATCCTCTTTTTCACTTTTTTTCATTTTGCCAATTTTTCTCAATAAAAAGCTTGTCTTCCCATAATATGTCCAAAATGTGGTAGTTTGAATCCGGTAATTTGTGTCCAGGATGAGGTTGGATTATTATTTTTTCTAGAATCCATTTATCAATACCCTTTTTATTCTGCTTCTTCAAATTTCAACTTCTGCTTCCATAGAGCCAATTCCCCAAAGCAGAAATGATATATTTCATTATTACTTCGAAGGCTGGTTGATGTATTTATTGTCATTAGCTTATTCTTTATGTTAGATATTTGCATACTTGAAATACTGCAATTGGATTGGCCCGCCTGTCAGTAGGAGATTTGAAGAACTGTAATTAGCCGAAAGCCATGAGTAATCAGTATAAAAAAGGCTGCCATGGCTCAGCGGCAGTTCAGTCCAGCAAGAGAAATAAAAAGAGAAGAAGTCTAACTGATCTCGAGTCGATCCCTTCCCACACATAACACTGGCAAGGAGGGTGGGATACTGAGACAAAGGAGACCAGTTGAGCACGTGGCAACAAGACCGAGCAAAGACGAGATGGCTGGCAGCAACTCGCCACCCGCACTGTTCAACCCAACGGCGGAGGACTGGGACTCTTACATCGACAGATTCCTCATATTTCTCTAGAGCAATGATCTACAAGGGATATACCAAAACCGGAAGAGAGCCGTTTTCCTAACCCATTGTGGACCCACAGTTTTCAAGATGGCCAAAGCATTGGCAAAACCCCGGGATGTGAAACAGATAGCGTGGCCAGATTTGGACAAAATGCTGTGAGCCCATTATGCACCAGCCATCTCAAGCCTCATCAAGAGGCACAAATTCTACAAGCGAGACCAAAAGGAAGGTGAAAGCATAGGAGATTTTGTTGCGGCTCTCAAAGACATTGGCAGAGCATGCAAATTTCTCAATATGGACAAGGCCATGAGGGACCACATGGTCCTCGGACTCATAGATTTCACTCTACAGAGCCGATTATTGACCAGACCCAAAATCACAGGAACTGAGGCTATCGCAGAAGCTACCGCAGCAGAAGCGGCGCAGAAATCAGCAGCTACCATGTGGCAGATGAATAAAGCAACACAAGAAGACTTGAAAGGCTCTAGCACAGCCCAAGAAAAGAAGACAGAGGGAACTCAAAAGCCCACCACCACAACACACCACGAGGACATCGAATCCCTGTCCAAAACCAATGAGGAGGAAGAAGAAATCAATAGGCTCCAGTCGGAAAAAAGCAGATGAGACTGGAGAGAAAGGAGAATTGAATTCCACTGTGCCGGGTGCGGAAGGGACCACCCACGTTCCGAGTGTCGTTTCCTCGATGCTGTGTGCAGGCATTGTGAAAGGTGGGGACACATAGCTAGAGTCTGCCGGAACAGAAATAGTGACAGCCCTAGACGAGGAGGAAGCTCCCCCCCCCCAGAACAAGAGAAAGACAGACAGGGAGCCGTGGGAGCCGAGAAAACAGAAATAAGCACCTCAGCGAAACCAGCAGAAAGGAAGAAACACACCAGACAATAATTATCGTACCTATCCATGATATCGTGGAATACCCTCAAGAGCCTGATACCAGATATAGAAAGGAAGGAATTAGAGAGACAAAAACTCACCCTTAAAGAATACCAAGGGAACAGAATTCCTGTATTCAGACTCAGACATTTCCAAGTCAAATTCAAAAAATACAAGACAATCCTTCCACTGACAATAGTAGACCGAGATTGCCCAAGCCTACCGGGGCTCGAATGGTTCGCAACCCTAGGAATTGGAATGACCGGGGTAAACAGTGTCACCGAGACAGACTGGGAAGAGAACCTGATGCGAGAATTCCGGGACGTCTTCAATGGAAAACTGGGCAAGTATCAAGGGTCCCCAATCTCATTTAATTTAAATCCTAACATAGCTCCAATCAGGCTAAAGGCAAGATGAGTTCCATTCATGCGAAAACTGAAAACTGATGAGAAACTAGATAAACTCATTGCACAAGGGGTATTGGAACCAATAAACCATGTAAGGTGGGAAACCCCAATTGTGACCCCGATTAAACCAGATGGGTCTGTGAAAATCTGCGGTGATATAAGGCCACCATCAACCATGCACTACAACAAAGTGCATAGTCCGTCCCAGTGGTCCAACACCTCTTACATTTGTTGGGGAGAGAAAAAGTATTCGCAAAGCTCGCCAAGAAGCTAACCAACAATTGCCAATTGACCCAGAAACAGCAGAAGCACAAACAATTGTGACTCACAGGGGGGCATTCAAATGCAAAAGACTGCAATTTGGAGTCAGCGTGGCCCCAGGGGTATTCCAAAGTCTAATGGAGCACCTATTACAGGGAATCAAGGGGGTGGTACCATATTTTGATGACATACTGGTGTCAGCCAGTGACAAAAAACAATTGGAAGGCGACCTGAGGGAAGTCTTATAAAGATTTAAAGAGGCGGGACTTAAAGTGAAAAGAGAAAAGTGCCAACTAGCTACTGACAAAGTTGAATTCCTGGGATACCTCATAGATAAAGAAGGGATCCACCCCAAGAAAAGAAAATCAGAGCAATCAAAGAAGCTCCCAGACCCGGAAATAAAATAGAATTACAAGCCTTTTTGGGACTTATTAACTTTTACAATGTATTTTTGCCACAGAAGGCAACGGCAGCAGAACTGTTACACAGGCTGGTGGATAAGAAAGCTATCTGGACCTGGGGGCGTTGAGAAGAAACCGCATTCCAGGGAATCAAGGACTTACTGACATCAGACTCTGTACTAATTCAATACAGCGAAACCTTGCCACTAACCTTAACCTGTGATGCATCACCGTTCGGCATCGGGGCAATACTCAGCCACACATTACCCAATGGAAGGGAAACACCAATTGCTCTCTTCTCAAAAACCCTATCTAAAGCGGAGAGAAATTACAGCCAATTGGACAGGGAAGCGCTGGCCACAATAACAGGGGTCAAGCGTTTCCACGAATACATTTACGGCAGAACTTTTTCTCTAATCACAGATCACAAACCCCTGCTAGGAATACTCGCAGGGAACAAAGCCACACCAAACATACTGTCACCAATGACATGATGGTCCAAGTTCCTTGCTGCATACAACTGCAATTTAATCCACCGGCCAGGTAAGAACATTACACACGCTGATGCCCTGAGCCATTTACCCTTACCTGAATTAGAAGATGATCCTGCACCAACCACATCAATCCTGCAAATTGAGATGCTGGCAAATCTACCCATAACAGCAGCAGACATCACAAAGGAAACCGCGAAAGACAGAGACCTGGTACGAATTTTAAATTGGGTAGGTAAAGAGTGGCCAGACACCAAAGGTAACAAGACTGTTAAACCATTTCGGAATCAACAAACAGACTCTCGATATTAAAAGGGTGCATTCTATGGGGGGATAGGGTGATCATACCGGACATACTGAGGGAACAAATACTTAATTTATTACATGAAGGACACCCAGGCATTGTAAGGATGAAGTCTTTGGCCAGGAGTTATGTATGGTGGCCAAGGATGGATAAGGACATTGGGAGATGGGTGGAAACGTGCAAACAATGCCAAGAATCTAGACCTGCACGCCCTTCTGCATCAATACTAGACTGGGAAACACCTAGGGGACCATGATCAAGAATACACATTGATTTTGCAGGGTCAGCGAAAGGTCATACATTTTTGATAGTGGTAGACACTTACTCAAATTGGCTGGAGGTAAGCGTCATGCGCTCAACCACAACAGAAATTGTAGTCAGACAGCTGAGGAAACTTTTCGCAACACATGGCTTACCGGATCTACTTTTATCCAACAATGGGCCACAATTCACAGCACTAACATTTGAGAGGTTCCTGGCCGAACAAGGAATAAGGCACACTTTGACAGCGCCAGACTGGCCAGCTATAAACAGATGGGTGGAACGCATGGTCCGTTATACTAAGGAAACACTCCACAAACTGGAAACTGGAGACACCCAGGAAAAAAATCTATAAACTACTAACCATACAACACATCACACCAAGTTCCACAACTAATAAAAGCCCAGCAGAACTATTGATGGGCAGAAAATTAAGGTCTCACCTAGACAGGCTACACCCCACATACAGCCCTGAAAAGCCAACAGACTCTTCCAGTAAGTATCGTACATTTGGGATAGGGGATCTGGTATATGCAAAAAACCTCATGGGGGACCCACTATGGATACCAGCTAAAATAACCCAGGTAACAGGACCCCGGTCATACAGAGTGGAGACAGAGGAGGAAGAAGCTGGAGGAGACACACAGACCAGCTTAGATCAAGAACACTACTAAGAAACACAAACAACCAAAGGGATGAAGGAGAAGAACGCACACAGAAACATGAACCACCTCAAACATTAAATAAAAAAATAACCAAACCAGAGAAGGGGAAGACCCCTCAAACACAAGCAAGAGGGGAGGGGAAGGCCCTCCACAAACATGAGAAATAAACAAGCAAACACCAACAACAATGCACCAAGAATGCACCAACCAACACCACTGGTTGCCCCGATAAGAAATCGCAGTCACATACCTGAAAAGGATTTCAGGAGAATAGAACAGGCAGTGGAAAGTCATCACGAAGCCTCTCCTGGAGAGAGCAGCCGAGCCGGGATAGACCAGGCGGGAGCGGCATGGCTGACTCTACCTTCCAGGAGGTTCCACGGAGGAGGTCAGGAGAAACAGGGAACCCATCCGAACAGCCTTAAGACAACACCGCAACTGGATTGCACAGGTCCAGGAGGAATCATAAGAGCCCCGCCTATTTACGTGACTACGTAACATAAGGGGCCCTGATTGGTTGGATTGGACCACCTGGGGAGGGGTGTTAGATATTTGCATACTTGAAATATTGCAATTGGATTGGCCCTCCCATCGGCAGGAGATTTGAAGAACTGTGATTGGCCGAAAGCCGCGAGCAGCCGCTATAAAAAAGGCTGCCGCGGCTGAGCAGCAGCTCAGTCCAGCAAGAGAAATAAAAAGATCTAAAGTCTAACTGGTCTCAAGTCGATCTTTTCCCACACATAACACTTTATATTGAAACCATGTGATTGTTTTCCCCCCACCTTGCTCCTGGGCTTTCAGAACTAGAGTATGCAGGAATGACATTGCTAGAAGTTGCAGACTTTGCACTTTTAGCCTAGGTTGTCAGGGATAAGGCTGTTTTGTTCTTCTATTCTTCTATTTGAGTTCTTCTATTTCCATGTACCAATAATGTAGACAATTCAAGTTCTCTGTGCTCCAGTGATGTCCACATATATAAGCATGGTTGTTGGAAGATTGTGTTAGCAGCACAGAATTATTGAATTTGCAGAAATTGGTAAAGCATTTTCTTTCTTCACTCTGGTTTCCAAATGAATTCCTCTTTAAAATTTCTGATCTCTAAACAGCCTAGCATGCTAATAAGACAAGATTGGTTATCATTGCCTTTTCCCAAGTAGCATGTTTTTCTTTTAAAGAAAAATACATTTTTTCTGGGGTTTTTTTTTTTTTTTGAGTAAAATTGAATACACTAAACTCTTTCATGTTTATAGATAGATTTAATTCAGATTAATAATTTATATTTCTATTTTTTGGAAACTTTTGCCAAGGAAAAAAACAGATTTTCCATCCTCTTCAGTTTGCTCTAAGTCATTGTATCGAGCAGAAATACCAGTGAAGCGAAAGGAAGATTATGATTAGTTTGCTAAACACTTTGTCAAGAACCTTCTTTCTGTTTGTTCTCATTTCCTTTAGAGTTTATACTGATCCCATGATTTACTTTTGAAGATCCCTGGATATTGCTATGGGCACCTTCAATTTATGCAAACTAAAGAGAAAATCCATTTTGGAACTGGATTTGATTATTGGTTAAGCTTAAAACAACCAGGCATAAGCTTGTCATGTGGTAAAAATGGGGGGTGTGTGTTAGCAACTGTGGCCTTCCACACCTTGTCTATGGCTGTTGGATGCACGCTAAAGTTACAACTTTTAATGTATGATTAGGGAAGAATTAGTAAATAGATAAGGCATAAGCTCATGAATACTAGTTAATTAATGGAAACAAAGTTGCAGCTCATAAAGTTCTCATTTTATACTGTGAAACTACAATTTAGCTGCAAAATGTTGTCTTTTTAGATAGTATGAGAGTATAGTACTTGTGTACTTTTTCCTAGTCTGCCAATTCAAATAGGTTTTGCAGGATTATAAGACATGAATTTGGAAGTGATAAAGCATGATGCTGCTTGACAAAAATGGAACAAGAAATCATTCTGACAGAGTCAGATCTTGGTCTTGGCTGCTGACTGTGTTGCCTCCTCCCTATGCTTTCAAGGTCAATCTTCTTTATTCAGAGTACATCGAGTATGTCAGCACAGAAAGAAAAGTGGGCAGGCTGGGTTAATGCATTTGGGATCAAAATGGACTCACAGAATAAGAAAGGCTGTCCCTTTGAGAGATGGGACTGACACTCAGGCATTAAAACTGATTGGAGATTAAACCCCAGCTGGCTAGGATGCATAAAACATTCATGAGAATCAGAAAGATACTGCAAATTAAACTCTAAAACAAAATAAAAACCCAAAGCAAAACTTCATTTGCTTTTCTAAACTATACCTCATACTTAGCGCTCTCTTTCTCTCTTTCTCTCTCTCTCTCTCTCTCTCTCTCTTTCTCTCTCTCTCTCTTTCTCTGTGTGTGTAATCTCATTTGCTTCCTTCAATATAGTTGTTGTTGTTGTTGTTGTTGTTGTTGTTGTTGTTGTTAGTAATAGCCCCAAATAATCCACAACAGAATGAAGGCCTCTTCTTTGGAGATTCACCAACTGAATCAAATGGTAAATAAATGTTTTTGACTTCCCAATGTATGGCTGAGAGAGAGTGATTGACCCAAAATTGCAGTGTGAGGCTAAAATAATTCTACCACAAACTCAGTAGATTTTAATAGAGGTGTGAGAAAGAAATGAAAGCTCTTTCAAAGTGGATCCAATGCTTTCCTAACTGAATTTGGTTTTGGATTATTTTGCATAGTTCAGATTTTAGCATTTATTTTATCTCATGTTTAGTTTTAGCTTTAAAAAATGGGAGGAAATGTGGTTTTTCAACAGCCCTTTTTTCACTTGCCAATCCTTGTAAATAAAGTATTATAATCCAACTCTTCTTCTACACAGCTGACAGATTCTTTCCATAACCAAAAATTGAGAGCCACTTTGGTCTAATGGTTAAAGCACCATGTTGGGAAGTTCTAATTGTACATGAAAGTACTAATTATTAGGCATGAAAGATAGCTGTGTGACTATGGACCAGTTACTCTCTTTAAATCCAATTCACCTTACAACAGGGGTGTCAAACTCATGTCCCACGGGCCAGATGCATCACATGCTGTCCCCGCCTCCACCCAATTTAGTGAAGGGGGAAAAAGCCCTGATGTGATGACTCCATGATGACACAAGTTTGACATCTCTGCCTTACAGAGTT
>BLBF01000031.1:21640341-21650584 GCA_015471245.1 Laticauda colubrina | reverse complement strand
ATTTTGATGCATGGTTACAGTAATAGGATAGAATGACATGAAATTAGAGGAATGTTTATGATAAAACATTTAAATATACATATATAAATATACAGGATTTTGGCCACATATCCTGACTATATTCTGTTATTAGAAACAGAGGTTGAAATGCTTTCAATATGTATTAACTTTTGCTAATTAGAATTAAATGAGGAGGTTTTAGGAATCTGTTTATAAATAAGAGATGAATTTTGGGATGAAGAGAGCTTTTGGTGTAGTATTAGTGTAGATGACATTGTGCTTGACATGATGAAAGGGGATATTCTTTCTTATTTCTTTATATTTCTTGTTTCCCTTTGATATATACTGTTTCCCCTTTTTCTTTTTGCATTTTATTTTTTTTGTTTTCTGGAAATTTAACTTTTTATATTTTTCTTTGTGTGTACTCCTTTTTATTTTTATAATTGTAAACTTTAATAACATTACTATTAAAACAGATTTATTTGTTCCAAACCAACAAATTGCTTCTTTGTCATATGTTGCCTTGACCTGCATTTTTTCCAGTTTGTTCATTTTTAAAATAAATTTGCATTTGGCATGCTATACAAATCAATTTTTCAGCCTGAAGTATGATCATGGAGTGCCAGATCTGAGCTGTGATAATTTAGTTCAGAGACATGAAACTCAAGGCCTGCAGGCTGAATGCAGTCTGTGGGATGTTTAAATCTGGCCCATGGGGCCAGGCTGGAAATATCAAAGGACCAGCCCACAGTACCTCTGTTTTTGGCCAGCAGAGTGCTGCTGGAGGCCTGGAGGCCGAAAACAAGACACGAGGGGTTGCGTGCACCACCCTATGCCCCATTTTGGCCGGCAGAGTGTGTACATCCCATCTCCCCCTGCTCCCCCCCCACTGGCTGGTTGAGAAAAACTACAGTACTGATCCAGCTCTTGAAGAAATCCTGCTTGACACCCCTGATTTAGTTGACTACTAAGTGGCAACAAAGAAATAAAAAATACACTGTATCTGGATTTTTGAGCCCAGATCTAGTAATCTTCCATAATTCTTATTTTTGAAAATACTTCAGCATTCTTCAATACACAAGAGCCCCTATTAGAAATTAAAAATAATAAAGATCATCCATAAAATCTAATACTTTCTTTGGAAGTGTGTGCCAACCTGTATAGAGGAGTTCTAAATGAAGTTAACAGCAATCATCTGATAAATTAATTAGTCACATTTAAATTGTTTTTTTGTCACTGGCCAGGCTGATCGTGACAATCATTTTTTAATATGTGCTCTCAAAATCCAAAATACTTCAAGCTAGAGAATTTTTTTCTTCGGTTTTCGTACTAAATCTTGTTTGAGGAGAGTTGTTTCAAAAACTTTCTGAGATAGAACTGGAAGAGGTTTTTGAGAAATAGTTTGAGACATGGCAAGTTGAGATAGAATTAAAACTTGTTTTGCAAGTTTTGTAATCCACCAAGATCTTTTTGGAATTAGGGTGAGTAAAATGAACTGTACAAGAAGGAAATAAATCTGTGAAGAGATGGTGATTGTAGAACTTATTATGTTTAGAATACTCATGTCTGTTTTATTTTTCTTCCTCGTTATAAATGAGTCCTTAATAGCTCTTTATTTGTCCATCTGTAGTACATAAAAGTATATTCTCATGTATAAAAACATGTTTTTGCAACACTCAATTGTTTCAAGGATGATATAGTTTTATAAGTTTTTCTGCAATTACTTATTGGTGCTCTGATAGCTCTCTCAGTAAAACCACTAAAAGTAGGTGTTTCATACATAGATAATGAACCAAGGTTTGGAATATATCCAGGCTTATTCCTACTGTGTCTCTGAGCAGATGGCATGCTAGAGTATTACCAATGAGGTGTTCAGCTCTGTAGTTTTTAAACATATCTTGTAGGTTGTTGGCAACTGCTGATTTACGGCTGTGATTTGGTTATCGCCTCAAGAGCCTATATGTTTGCTTTAACAAAGAGAATGCTGCTGCTGTATGTTCATGCCCATAACAATATAAGTGTGTTTTCCCTCCTTTGGCAGAGCATCAGCAAATAAAAATTGTACGGTCACATCCACAACTTTATAGACACACATGCAACTTTATAGATTGGAAAAGTGCATTATTAATCATATGAAATAAGTGTAGCACCGGTGCTCTTCAGTTTCCTCTTTTGGAAGATGGTTTGAGCTTTTCTACACATAATTTCAGAATGTGAGAATGAAGATGCTCAACTTTTAGTTGAAAGGAAGCAATATGTGCATTCATGTGCATTCCTAAGAGTGGGATTCTGGAGTTGATGAAGCAAGTTTTTAGCTATAACAAAAATAAGATGTTGTTGATGAAATATGATAGAGGTAGGCAAAACTAAGGACATAATTAACTGCATCGTACCAAGATGAGAATTAAAAGGTAAGAACACAATGCATACATGCCTGGGAATAAAGTAAAAGGAATGACCCTTATATTAACAATCTCAAACAAAGAGGAGGCAGCATTAGAGACAAAAAGCAAACATGTAATCTCTATTTCCCTTTCTTTCTCCAGTAATCAATAAACTGTGAAGTGTGAAGAATTATTGTCATTGATGTCAGTCTTCCAACATCCTCAGCACTGATTAAGAAGCTGATTTACAACTCTAATAGCATTTCATGGAATATTTTATGTTGATTTCTATAGACTATATCTGCTGGCATTCCATTTAAAAGTAGTTTTATATGTCTCTTTTTGAATGTTTCACAAATCTGCTGTGCGTCAGATGCAAACCACAGTTTGATAATCTGGGAGAACTAAATACATTCCTAATTGTTCTCAGATATGACTATTGGTTTTGGCTTATCTATCTCTCAGTCTGTTGGCAGTTTATATAAACATACAGTCTATTGGTATGTTCATGCTATAGACACAGTGGAGAATAGAACAAGTATGAACTATTTTTTCTTCTATCTATGGATTGCATAACCTCCATATAGGAACAATTATCCATTTATTGGCTTATCTTATCTTCTGTCCAGTCTATATCCCTATGGCCTACAAATTTGGCAGTGGAGATCTACGTTTACAATGTTATTCACATATTTACTTATCTTCTCCAATTCAGTCCCCTTTGGTTGATGCATTCACTTCCTATAAAGGATAATGCTTTTGCAGTAGTGATTGGCCTTGACAATGTGGCTATATATAGGTGTTTTTCAATTGCAGACTTGTATTCATCAATTTCAAGAGATGGATCAGATCATTTTGCTTTAGGAAGTCAGTTTCTATTGGCATCATTGACTTTAGTCAAAAAAATCCTTTGTTTTGTTTCTTTGGCTGAGAAACAAAATTCCATCCTTCTGTCCATCTTCCATTCTTCATTTTTCCTTCTATGACTCTGCTGAATAACTTTACAGTCTCTTAGGCAGCCTTCTTATCTTGATAGCAGATGACTAAATCATCCACAAAAGTGTAAATTTATTCCATCTGTTGTTTTTGAATTTGGAATAAAATTGGAATGGATTTTACCTTCACTGAATTTATGCTTGTCAAGCCTCCAGCTCAGATTTTCATTCTAGATTCTAACTTGCTTCATGACTGACACATTTTTTTCTGAAACTTGCACATGAAATCTTCCTTTTCTGGACCTTTAAAACTGGGTGGATGTTATCGTAAGGTATCAATTTCTCCAGAAAAAAAAAAAGTATTTACAATCAATCTGCATGCATCTTAGATAAGCATGGTTGATGTTCAAAACCTCAAGTCCTTGTTGTATTTCTAGATGTATCTTTAAGCAACCAATTTGGCTTTATGGGACGACATATCCTGTTCTGCATAATGCTTGTTCTCCAGGCTTATTTGTATCTTATTATTTTTCCATCCTGCTTTAGCTTGACAAACATCCATATACCATTTTTGTGGAACATTCAGTCTTTTCAATCTTTCTGCTGTAATGACTGACCTTTTGATGTTCTTCCATATGGAGCCTCTTCCATTTCCTGCTCTTATTTATGTAGGATAATCTTCATGACCTCTTTCTGACCTCTCAGAGCATCTGGGCTGTTCACACACTAACTTCTCTTTCTGGCTCTTCCAAATCCAGTTCTAGGCATGTGAATAGAACTGCCTCAAAGGTTTGTGGTTAAAATGCTTTCCATTAATGTGAATATAGAGGACATCACAAGGCACATTTGCATAAAATGTAGAACCTAATAGTTTTATTGCGTCTGAGGCTGGGCTTCCTTCCATCCCATAGCTCATTTGGTACTGCACTTTTTTTCTTGGCCAATCTTGGCTTTATTTTATGACCAGAAATTTATTCTCTGATTGAATTTTTCTGAAGGGTTTTTCTCAAATCTGGCAAAAAATTCTGGAACTGAATATTCATATGATTTTGTAAATTTGAAGAGCATTGAAAAATCTACCCTTATGAAACTAGAGATGTGGGATTAAGAAATAAACAGACAATATATTGACATATTAGAATGTCAGGGGTGGAAAAGAAATAATGTAGCCAACCCCATTGTAGCTACTTAGGGTTAGCAAGACCTTTGGACTTAACATTAAGCCCATGTCACACTGGCCAACGGATGCAAAACGGACACAATGGACGAGAAAAATGTTCCATCCGTGGTTATCCGGTCTCAAAAGGGGCAAAAATTTGCATAACTGGAGCGGATAACACGGACACGGAGAGGACGCAGGGCGGATGGAAAGTGGATGCGGAACGGAAGCACAGCAGATGGAAGCGGATGGGAGCGGATGGCGCAACCGCAGGGCTTCCGGGGGGTCTCAGCAAAGCGGATGCGGAACGGATACAGCGGATGCAGAACGGACGCCGAACGGATGAAGAGGATGTACAGCGGATGCACAGCGGATAAAGCGGATGCACAGCGGAAGCTTAGTGAATGCACAGCGGAAGCGGAACGGATGTCATGCGTTAATTGCACATGCAGGAGGGGAGTATTACGTAAGCCCCCCGGATATAAAGGGAAGCAGCTCGCACGTGGCCAGCATTCCGAGGAAAGACCTGCTGCTGGACACTTCGAGTTCCTTGCCTGCCCTGCCATCCAGCCTTCCTGCCAGCCTTGCTGCCTGCCAGCCTCCCTGCCAGCCAACAACCCCACAACCATGGGGAGGAAGGGAAAGCCTCAGCAACCTGCCGCCATCCCTGGCAAGAGGGACAGGGCCAACCTCCCACCCCCTGCCCCTGACTCTGCTTCTGCTGGGGCTTCTGCTGAAACTGCTCCTCGGGTTGGTGCTTCTGCTGGTGGTTACTATGTTGAAGCTACTCCTGGTCCTGCTCGTCCTGCTCGTGCTCCTGGACTTACTCGTCCTGCTGGTGCTCCTGGTCCTGATCCTGCTCGTGCTCCTGGACTTGCTGGCCCTGCTGGTGCTTACTCTACTGCTGCTGATCCTGGTCCTAGTGTTCCTGCTGCTGCTGCTGCTGCTGCTGCTGCTGATGATGATGATGATGATTATGATCCTGCTGGTGAGGATGCTGATGCTGATTATTATCCTGCTGGTGAGGATGATGATGATGATGATGATGATGATGATGATGATGATGATCCTGCTGGTGCTGCTGCTGGTGGTGATGTGGAGGAGCAGCCCCTATCACCTGGGAGCCCCTCTGATGAGGGCCCATCTGGTCCTGCCAAAGGGAGGAAGAGGCATATGCGACAACGGGAGAGGAGGCAATACTCCATTGCGGAGACGCACGAGGATGAGGTGCTGGAGAGGCTGAGAGAGAATGACTATCTGTGGCGGAAGGGACACCCGCTGTACAGGGACACCAAAAGGAAGCAGGCTGCTTGGAGAGAGAAGGCAGAGAGTATGGGCTACACTTCGGAGGTGCTCCTCGGCTGGTGGAAGCACATGCACACCTGGTACGGGAAGCTGCACCTGAAGAAATCTGGGCAGGCCACGGTTAAGCTGATGGACAGAGAGACCTATGTCATGGCCAGGTGCAGCTTCCTGGAGGGTGAGATCCGCCACCGAGGAGCACCAGGAGCCCCTCTCACGACCCTCTTTCTCCGGCAGCCTGCTGCCACCCAGTCCTCTTCCGGCCGAGAGTCAGTCCCTGTCTCCAGGCAGGTTTCTGTGGAGCGTGCCACAGCAGAGAACCCGCGGACAGGTGTGGTAAGCGTGGTGGAGTGCATAGAGGACTCCCTGGTGCGGTGGGAGAAAGGAGACATTGAGTCCACCACAGTCCTAGCCACATCCACCCATCCACCCCCCCTCCCAGCTCCACCTCCGCAGAAAGGCAGAGAGCTGGAGAGCTGGAGGGGCAGAGCCACATTGTCCTGCTGGAGATCTGGGACACCATCCGCACCAGCATAGATCTCCTCTCTCAGCTGGTCCACACTGACTCCTCCTCCTCCAACCGCAAGCACTTCCTCACCTATGTCAACCAGACCCTCAAGGAAATGGCGGATCCACAGTACCAGCAGGTGAAGGACCGGATCACCAAGCTGCTTCACAACCCTCCAGACCCAGAGGAACCTGCTCCCACCCACTCCAGGCCGGCTCCTCCACCCCAGGTGATGTCCCTCCCATTCCAAGGCTTCCCACAGGCCCTCACCTACCAGGGCTATGGCTACCAGGAGGTTCAGCAGCACAGACAGCAGCCCTTCCTAGTCCAGGCACAGAGTCATCGGGTGACACCGTTGCCACCTGTTTCACTGATGCCACCGATGCCACCCACGCCAATGATGCCACTGACGACAGAGATGCCACCCATGCCAATGATGCCACTCACGACAGCGATGCCACCCACGCCAGTCCTCACCCAGCTGCAGAGCAGACAGCCCCACTACACTACTCCTTCCTCCACCCCACAGCCAAGCCCGGTCTCAGTACATCTGTCATCAGTACTGGGGCTGACACCCCATGGCATGGAGGAAGGACCTCTCAGCATCACGGGGCTGAGCCAGCTGTCCGAGACCTTTCTCAACACACCGTCCCCTGTTGTCCTCTCAAGGCCAGGCACTCCAGCACCACCCACCACCACAGCACCTGGACCCTTCACCCCTGAGACTGGGCACACCTCCGAGTGACCAAGAAGAGTGCCAGAGACCGGCTAGCTGGCTAGCTGTGGACTTTATTTGGACACTTGACTTGGGTCATTATTCTTTCACAGCTTGTTGTTCAATAAAGTTTATCTTTGATTCACACACTTGTTTCATTGCTTTTTTTTAATAAAGTCTTGGTGGAAACTTTTAGAATTGGCTTAAGCCTTTGCAAGCTTGTGGGATGGGTTAAGATAGCAGTGGGGTGGGCAGGGATACCTGTGGAATGAGCAGGGTTACCTATGGGATGGCTAATAGCTGTGGGATGGATAAACCTCCAGTGCAAGCATAGTGGGACTGTGTGGTCCACCCTCCCAGGTGCCACACCTATGGCCCTTTATTATCAATAATAATGTAATCAATCATCCACACGTCAACACAAACACAACTCTTTATTAAACGCCCTGTTCATTGTAGGCCCACCCAACATACATGGCCCAATCTCATCCGTGTGATAAGACAGGCTGAAGGAAGCATCCATTAAGCATCTACCATCCTGTCTTGCTACTCCACTGCTCCAACCGGTGGAGTTGCACCAGTGTTTCAGGAGGTTGCACTGCTTCTTCCCTTCATGTGAGGCTCTGTTGGGGCCTTGCACATCCTGAGTGTCATCAGGTTTTGTCCTTGCCTCCATTCCCCAGGCTCCATGTCCCCATTGCCATGTTGACGGTCCATGAGCCTGTTCTGCAAGACTGGGTAGCGGGTGCGCATGAGATTGTGCAGGATGCAGCAAGCTTCCATGATCCTCCTCATGGTCTCTGGGCGATGCTGCATGGTGGTGAGAAGTACGTGGAACCTGTTGGCCAGGATGCCAATGGCGTTCTCCACCACCCGCCTTGCCCTGGACAGCCTGTAGTTGAAGATCCTCTCTTCACGGTTGAGGCATCTGGAAGTGTAGGGCTTCATGAGGTAGGTTCTGAGGGAGAAGGCGTCATCCCCCATGATGAAGTAGGGCACATCTTGCGTGTCGTTGGGCAGGGGGTCTGGATCTGGGAAGCCCACGATGAGGTTGCCTTCCATCCCCTCCTTGAGGTGACTGGCATTGTATACCTGGGCATCTGAAGATGAGCCGTAGCCTGAAGCATTGATGTACATGAACTTGTAGTCAGCATCGACCATGGTGAAGAGGATGATGCTGAAGAAGCCCTTGTAGTTGAAATAAATGGACCCCGACTTGGCTGGAGCTTTGCAGGCCATGTTCTTGCCATCTGTGGCTCCAACGTTGTGGGGGAAGTTCCACCTCTGATACCACTGCTCTGCAACTTTCCTCCAGCCTTCTTCAGTGGAGGGGCACTGAAGGAGCTCCTCCAGGTATTCTTCGATGATGGCCTGCACCACTTCTCTGACCCCAATGCTGATGGTGGTGGGTGGCACCCTCCAGCCATACTGCATGCTCCTGTAGGAGGTCCCTGAGGCAAGGTGGCGCAGAGTGAGTGCCACCTTGAGCCCAGGTTCCAGGCTGGGCGGGAAGTTGGTGTTTGCCTTGGTCAACCTGGGTGTCAGGCGCTGCACAACTTCGTCAAACATGGCTGGAGGCATCTTCATGAAGTTCTGGAACGCCCAAGTGTCTTTGTTCCTGAGCTCCACCCTCAGCTTGTTGTACAGTCTGTACTCTGCTCTTCTCCCGATCCATTTTCGGACCCAGACGCTTCTTGGCTGCCTCTTTTTCTTCCCATAGTAGAGTTCACAGAACCTGTAGATAGCTTCGTACTGTTGCAGAAGGATGGTGGCTGCCAATAGGACTGTGGTACGATCCGCAGTGGACATGACTGGATGCTGTGGAAGAGCAAGAGTCAGATGAAGGCTGCAGAGGTCTGCACAGGTGGGCTGCTGGTCTGAAAGTGAGATGGAGACAAGTTGCTCCCCCTTTTTGTAGGCAGTGTAGGTGTCCCTTTGCATCCTCTAGGCATCCTCTAGGCATCCTCTAGGCATCCTTAATATCCAAGATAGGTCCCCTCTGCAAACGTTTTTTCCATTTTAAATGCTTTGTTTCCACTTGGCATCGTTCTGCATCTGTTCTGCATCTCTTCCACATCCATTCCGCTTCCTCCCTGCGTCCGGGCGGATAAGAGTTGCGCGGATGCGCAGCGGATGCCAAGCGGTTGTAGCGGATGCATAACGGATGCAGAATGGATGCCTAGCGGATGCGTAGTGGATGCAGAATGGACGAACTGGATACATTTTCCGCGCAAAAGTTTTAGGCAGCCCAAAACTTTTGGAGTGGATGAAATGTCCATAAACGGATGCTGGACGGATAGAGAGGATGAAAAATGGAGGCAGTGAGTACAGATCGGATACATCGTGTTTTCGAATGGATGGCAAGGTTTTTTTTCCATTTTACATCCTCTTTGCATCCGTTGGTTCAGTGTGACATGGGCTTTAGATACAAATATAAACATTTCAGCAATTTTCACTAACAGAAGGGAAACATCAAAAACAAAAGCAGAAATTGTGGGAGCATTTTTTTCCTTTCAAAGATCAGAAAACAGTGAAAGAAAATGAAATATCAACTCCAATAAGAGAAAGGAGATAGAGACAAGCACAAAGACATGGGCCATATGAGAAGTTGAGATGGTATTAAGTTCACAAGCTTAACAGCACAAAAGAGGAAAGACCATTAAAACAATATTCCTCACCAGCAAAATAAACTTTCAGACACTAAAGCATCAGAAGAAATATTTAAATGTTGTGCTGAAACATTTGAAAAAGTGAATAAAATTTAAAATATATTGCACACAGCCAGAGACAAAAATCAAAACAGGAAAAAACATTATTTGAGAGATAAAAAAAATAGAATAAGATCTAATTTTTAAAAAGGAGACATGAGTCCACCTATATTCAAAGGATGGTGTGGTAAAAGGAAAGGGTCAGACAAAATATAGAGAAAATAAATGTACATGGAGTAGAAGATGTTTTATGCTAATCTTATTTAAACTCGCATGCTGATAGGAATGGGGAGAGATGCTCTCTCTTTCTCTTTTTTATTAAATGTTTTGCATGAATGCAGAGTAGTTCATAACTCTCATCTTACAAATTCAAAATTAGCAGCATTTCTTGAAATTATCAGTTATTTGCATGCATGTAGATAGATAGATAGATAGATAGATAGATAGATAGATAGATAAGATAAAGATAGATAGATGGATGGATGGATAGATAGATAGATAGATAGATAGATAGATAGATAGATAGATAGAT
>BLBF01000031.1:21628451-21640331 GCA_015471245.1 Laticauda colubrina | reverse complement strand
GATAGATAGATAGATAGATAGATAGATAGATAGATAGATAGATAGATAGATATGGTATAGATTTAGATATAGATAGACAGACAAAAACTGATAACTTTGGGGCTGACTGAGAAGACATCATGGAGAAGCATGGTTCTGGTAGCATGATCAATAATTGGCTACAGTTGCTCAGTTTTGCAGTATTAAGCTTGCTTTTTATCCACTGGCTGACTTAGTATTTATAAGCAATAAAAGCTGTTTCCATGATCAATTATTTCAGATAGACAAGCACTTTAAGTCTGCTATTAATGAAGTAAAATACTGGGAGAAGTAGGGTTTGATTATCATCCGGTTTGGCGCAATATCAGATTGAAACTGGAAAGTGTAGCTCATTGTTCCTTCTTCCTTCCAGCTGAATTTAACTATAATCTCAACCATATGAAATATTTCAGATAGAGCTGCACAACAGATTTAATGCCCTGTGGTGAAATGAAGATGATGCAGATGTAGTGTCAACTATGGGGTTGGTGGAAATACCCTAATAGTCAACTATATTCACAGGTTATACACAGTGGTATAGAAAGTAGAACAAATCTCACTTGATGAAAACTTTCTGGTATCTTGGTCATCTTCTTCCATGATTAATGGTGGAATGAGAATATTTGACTGATATAGTGAACAACCGGCATTTGCATTTGAGATTTAGGAACAATCCCTTCATTTGTATGAAACATACTTGCCTTAGCAACTGCTGAAAAGACAATGTCCATCTGGTTGGAAAAATGCCTCCCAAAATATCTGGATCAGCCTCATACAGTCTGAAACACAGCAGTTATGTTCTAATATCATAAAATTTGCAGGATTTGCTCAGCACTGAAAATGCTGGGAGGATAACTGCAGGAACTTATTAACCATGGCTGCCATTGCTCCAGCAATTATACTTTACAATTTGCATTGCTAGAACTCATGAATTAATGAATGAAACCTGAACCACCTGGTGCAGAAATAATGAGTTATATGGTATAACTATTAGTGGGGAAATTATGTTTTAAATTGTGAAATAAGAAATCAGTGTTTCTTCTAACATTTTTAACCTCCTGCCTTATACAATAACAATAATTTCACTTTAAACCTATGCTTGCATCAAAGGGGTGAAGAACATAACTCTCTGTGATTTTGATAATGAAATTTCATTTGGGTTTGTTATAATGAAACAAAGAAAAAGACCACAATGTAGCTTCATTATTAAACAGCAATGAATGTTTCACTTTTCCAGTTCAGCTTGTGTGGGAAAGGACAAAGGTAGACAATACAGCCCATAATGAAGATTTTTGAAAAATATATTCAGACATGTGTTACTGATCCTTTCGAAACTTCATATTTTGAAGGACATTTTAATGCCTTTAATTTGTTCTGAGCCTGACTCCAAAGGCATTCAATTAGTGTTGCTTAGAGCAAAAAAATATATTTAAAGCTGTAGAAATATTGAATTTCCTATATTAAAAATTGCATATTTTTACTAATTATTCCTCTTGGGATATGAAATATGACTTTTAATCTTCACTTGTTGTCTCACTCAGCAGTTTAAAATTATACAGATATATTTATAATCTAAGAGCAATATCTCACCAAAAGTGCTATTGCATCTGTCTTTATCAACATCATATGGTAAAAGATAAAAAAACAGATATAAACAATATTTTTTCTCTTCAGAGAGCAAATGAAGAAGCACAATAAGTAAGATATTCTGTCTCTGAATATCCACTGATATAACTGAAAGTTAAAGGCCCAGTCCCACTGCACTTATGGATGCAAAGAGGATGTAAAACATTAAAAAAAGCTTGCCATCCAGTGGAAAACGCGATGCATCTGTTGTGCACTCACTGCATATGTGTTTCATACGCTCTATCCGTCAAGCATCCGTCCACTGTGATTTCATCCATGCAAGAAGTTTTGATCTGCACAAAACTTTGTGAATGGATGAACTTTCCACTGTGTACAATGTACATCCACAACATATACGGGCAACAAATGTTCTATGTCCGTTATCATCCACTAACGTCTGCTGTATCCTCTCTGCATCCCCTGGCCATCCCCTTAACTCACATCCGCTGCAGCTGAAAATGGAAAGAGGGAGGAAACAAAAGGTACACGGAACGTCTACACAGCGTTAGTAGCACAGAAATAGAAAGGATGTAAGCATATGCATCTCGTATATAAAGTATTAAAAATGGACAAAACATTTGTATCTGGGATGTATCTCGTATATTTAAGATGTCTGGAGTATGCTAGAGTATGTAGAAGGATACCTAGCAGTCAACCAATATTTTCTATAAAAAGGGGGAGAAAATCATCTGGATCTCAGTATTATTCCAGCAGCCGTGGTGTACAGACCTCTGCACCCTTGGTCTTGGTCTTCAACATCATTAATTGTTCTCCACCATGGATCATGACACAGTCCGTATGAGAGCTGTGCTCATTCATCACCAGAACCAAAACCTGTTCAGACTGTATCAAGTTTTACACAGAAGGAGAGGAAGCAGACATCCAAGAGCTGTGTGGGTCCGAGGATGGATCGTGAGAAGAATGGAGTTTGGACTGTATGACCAGTTGATGGTGGAGCTGAGGAATGAACACCTTCATGCATTCCATCACTTCATGAGGATGCCACCAGCCATGTTTGATGAACTTGTAGAGCATCTGAGACCCAAGCCTAGCACCAACTTCTGTCCCAACCTGGACCCTGGACTGAAGGTGGCACTGACTCTGCGGCACCTGGACTCTGGAACCACATTCAGAACATGCAGTATGCATGGAGGGTGCCACACAACAGCATCAGCAAAGTGGTCAGAGAAGTGGTACAGGCCATCATTGAAGAATACGTGAAGGAGTTCCTCAGGTGCCCCACCACTGAACAAGGCTGGAGAAAACTTGCAGAAGAGTGGTATCAGAGGTGGAACTTTCCCCACACCGTTGGATCCATAGATGGGAAGCACGTGGCCTGCAAAGCTCCACCCAACTCAGGGTCCACTTATTACAACTACAAGGGCTTCTTCAGTATCATCCTCTTTGCCATGGTTGATGCTGACTACAAGTTCATCTACATTGATGCTTCAGGCAACAGGTCAGCTTCAGATGGCCAGGTATATAACGCAAGTTACCTCAAGGTTGGGCTGGAATGCAACCTCATCATGGGTTTTCCAGGTCCAGACCCTCTACCCAATGACACACAAGATGTGCCCTACTTCATCATTGGTGATGATGTGTTCTCCCTCAGAACCTCCCTCATGAAGCCATACAGTTCAAGATACCTCACCCGTGAAGAGAGGATCTTGAACTACAGGCTGTCCAGGGCAAGACGGGTGGTGGAGAATGCCTTCAGCATCCTGGCCAACAGGTTCCAGACACTTCTCACCTTCATGCAGCATGACCCAGAGACTGTGAGGAGCATCATGGAAGCTTGCTGCATCCTGCATATTCTCATGCACCCCCTCTACCAATGTTGCAGAACAGACTTGTCGACCGTCAACAGGGAATGGGGACATGGAGCCTGGTGAAGGGAGGCAAAGACATAATCTGATAGACACTGGATGTTCAAGGCCCCAACAGAGCTTCACGTGAAGGGAAGAAGCAGCACAACCTCCTGAGTGGAGTGGCAAGACAGGATGATAGATGATTAATGGATGCTTGTTTGAGATTGTTGCATAACACTGATGAGATTGTGCCATGTATGTTGAGTAGTCCTACAATGAATAGGGCATTAATAAATAGCTTTGTTTATTTTAAAATGTGTTGATCAATGAATACATTGTTATTGATAATAAAAGTCCATATGTGTGGCAGCTGGGATGGTGGACCATACAATCCCACTATGGTTGCACTGGAGGTTTATCTATCCCACAACTATCCTTATCTATCCCACAAGCATGCAAAGGCTTAACCATTTTTTCAAAGTTTTTACCAACACTTTATTAAGTAAACAAAATGAACCAAGTAAACTTTATTAAGTGTCTTAAGCAAAGACAAACTTTATTAAACAAGTAAACAACTCAGTCTCTGAGACTATTCTGAATCAGAATAGACTATTCTGTGTGCGTGCTGCATCCTTTTATATCCGTGGAGCGGATGCAATTCATACTCCCCAGTGCAGTGAATGCTTTGCATCCGATATACATCCGTGCGGCATCCCCTTTGTTTCCTATAGGCGTACGTGATGCATCCGCTTCATCCGCTATGCATCCGCCCCTTCCGCTATGTGTCCACTTCGAAATTCTCCCCCGGAACCCCTTCGGAGCTGTCATCCGCTTCCATCCGCTTTCATCCACTAGGCTTCCGATGAACATCCATTTAACATCCCCGCTACATACTACCCACGTCCGTTCTTTTCCATTATGTTTATGCAAATTTTCACCACTTTTTGGAGCGGATGAAAACGGATGGAGCCACCCCCAAAATTTTGCTCATCCGCTCTGTCCTTTATGCATACGTTTTGCATCCATCAGCCAGTGGGACCTAGCCTTAATACATGTGTACAATACATCATTACAATACACCATTCAATACTATTTTTGAAAGTGGATGAAAGTCTGATCAGAAACATATTGATAAAGAAAATTGCTATGTTTTTCTGTCCTCATTTAGCCTATTTGTTCAAAACAGAAGAATATTCAATCGTGCCATTTACAGAACTAAAATGATATATTCAAGGAAAGGTTTAAAATTCACATTTTTTTAAAGAACTATGCACAATGGATTATTTCTATTGCTGGTCTTACAATCATAGGAGGCCCTTGTAATAGCCAATTAGAAGAGATTTGTCTTCCTAGGATAGAAAATACATTAATAAATATTCGTGTTTATTTATCCACATATCTTAACACCTCATACTAAACATTTCATTTAAAATCTACAGTAATCTGTGTTTGCATCAGTCCTACATTTTGGCAGAATGAGATACTGGCCTATGATAGCTTTTAGAAGCAATTGGGAAATAGCAATAAGATTCTGAAGAACAAAACTGTGTATGCTCTGTCACCTTTCCTGAATCACCTTTAGTCAGCCTCCTACAATAGATAAAATGTAGATTGTTGTTCAGTTGCCAGGGTCAAGATGACATTAAATTACCTGTCTGGTTGAGGTTCTTGTTTTGTTTTGAATGTGAAAAGAGAGTGGCAAGATCTGTTACCTCATTTCTCACCTCAGGCAGAAAATGATATGGTTTTCATAACCAGCATTCTCCCCCCCCCCCCCTATTCAGCTATATTAATTAAAAGGCACAAGCACCAACTTTACTGTATAGACTTAAAAAAAAATGGGAGAAAATGTGAAGGGAAAGGACATGATTCCATAGTTCAAGGTCTGGCTACCTCCATTCGAAAGGGATCACAATTATAACAACATTAGCTTGAGATATGATAAGACTGGTTTCAGTCAAAAAAAATGGAAATATGAAGTGGATCCATATGCTCAGAATTAAACTTGACAATTTATTCCAAGCACCTCAATTTCTTTCTCAACTTTTCTACATTTGGGCACGCTAATTAGCTTACATTGGGTGAGGTTTTTCAGTTCCTATATTTCAGAGGAAGTTTTAACTTTACGTTTCATTTTTAAAATGAATCACAGACTATTTAATGAGTGTATTTTTAATCTCCTTAGAGACCTTTTCTGCCAGGTTGTCATTGTTGAACTTTGGTTACAAGAAAATATCTGACAGCTGTTTGAAAAGAGGGCAATTGCTGAAAAATTAAAGACTTATTAGTCTGTGAGATGAACAAGTTGCAGGTTTTCTTTTCAGATAAATACTGTACAAATAAAGGTCATACTCATTCTCTCTCTTTCCCCTTTTTAAATATAGTCACTCATGGAAAGCTGTAAGTTAACTAAAGGCTTTTCTTTGCTGGTAATATCAGGATCCATGTTCTGATCTGAAAGAAATATATTTCTACCGTGAAAGCTGAAGGATTAAAAAGCAATTGAAGCTTCAGCAATAATGTATAGATTGGACATGATTTGACAATTTGTAAATTTTAAAACTTCAAGTGCTTTTTAAACATTTCCTTAGTGTACCTTTGTGTGTATGTGTGTTCTGTGCCTGTGTTTTCATTTGACTTCAAAGACGCCACTTAAGCTGTGGTTCCACAGTTAAGGCAGGGCCTAACTTCATTGATTTCCATATCCTGTTGAAAAATACAAGAACAAATGTGTTGAAGTGGAAATGCATTATTTAAAATAGCTTTGAAAAGTGGTGCTGCCAATTTTCTAGTTTGAGCACATTTTGTTTCAGCTTTCAATGCGCCAGTCCTGATTGTTAGAAATGTTCCACATAAAAGGCTGAATCTGAGCCCATTGCAAATCACGCTCATCTACTGCATGTCTCTATAGTTAGAGAGTAAAATCAGCCCAGTCCTTTTACTGACATGAGTCTTGTCATCATGCAGGGCTGTTATATCAATCCTGATTTTTATATTTCCATGTGATTATTACTAAAGATGAGTGAATTTTCCTCACTATACTGCTTTCTTGCCAAGTGAGTAGGATTGTTCTGCAGCTTAACCCTCCTGAATTACATTAAACTTCAGATATAGAACATGGAAAGTTTGTCAGACTTTTCTGTATTGTTCCAGCTTTTCTTCAATTATTAATGTTTGTGTAATAGATTTTTAAAAATCCCACTTACGTGGCTATAGATGTGGTTTTTATTAAACATAATTGTAAATGGAAATCTGGCACACTGGAAAACCAGATATGATAAAAGTAGTCAGGACCAGTTCAGAAATAGAAAAGGAGAATGAATGAATGAATGAATGAATAAATGATTGATTGATTGAATGAATGAATGAATGAATGAATGAATGAATGAATAATTGATTGATTGAATGAATGGATGAATGAATGAATGAATGAATGAAACCCAAAACATGTCTCTAGAGTGAAGAAAACATGGTTACCCTGAGTCATAAAATCCTCGCTACTGGACTGTTTGGTGATTGCTATTTACCCCAAGTGTTGGGCTCACAGTGGACAGCCTGACACTGGGGAAAGTGCCTCCTTTGCTGCCTCCCTCCTCTTCATTCTCTGGTGACGGAGGAGTGATGCTTGCTTCTTCAATCCTGGTGTCGCCTACGGACTGCTCCAAACTCAGACAGGGCACCTCCTTTGCCAGGGAAACGATGCCTGCCTCTTCTGCCTAGGCATCGCCCATTGACTAAGCCAAGCTGCAGTTGCTTCAGAACACCAGAAAGAGCATCAGCTGTTTGGTAGCAGTTTCTATTGTAGCTTAGCGGCATTTGGAGCGACCAGCGGAATGAGGAGGTTTCTGAGCACTGTGATCCTTTACAGGGTTGGTTGGGGTGCTTTCATACTATTCTACTGTTTATATTGTTGATTTTGTTGTTCCTGGGATGGTGGGGAGTTAGAGGTGAATGGGTAGGTTAGGCATGAGTAGTTGCATGGTGGAGGCATTGGAAAAGTGGGTGGATGTAGGTTAGCTGGGTGGGGTTGACAAGCAGCTATAAGTAGCACTGAGAGGCAGTTGCTCTCAGTGCTAGATTTGCTTGCAATTAATCCAGTGATGCCTTTTGGGATTATTTTGACATTGACTGAGAAAATAAACTCTTATTACCATTATCTACACATATGAATAATGGGATTTTTCAGTGTAAATCATCAGATCCCCAGCGGGGCCGACACCAAGGAGGGATGTGGAAGGACATGGCGGCTCAGTGGTTAAAGCCCCTGTCACACAGCACCAACAGATGGAAAGAGGATGTAAAATGGAGAGAAATATGTGCCATCTGTTGGTTAATGCGATGCATCTGTTCTGTACTCACTGCGTCTGTTTTTCATACTCTCTATCCGTCCAGCATCCATCTATTGACATTTCATCCGCTCAAAAAGTTTTGAGCTGCACAAAACTTTTTGAGCAGAAAATGTATCCAATGCATCCGTTCTACATCCGCTATGCATACAGGGAACATCTGTTATACGTCCGTCGTCATCTGTTATACATCCGTTATATCCGCTAGGCATCCACTGTGCATCTGTGTAACTCACATCTGCTCCAGTGGAAAATGGACACAGGGAGGAAGTGGAATGGACACGCAGCATTAGTAGCACAGACGTAGAAAGGATGAAAGCAGATGCAGCTCACATAAAAAAGCATTAAAATGGAAAAAACGTTCATATAGAGGACGTATCTCGGATATTTAGAATGTCTGCAGGATGCCTAGAGGATGCAAAAGGACACCTAGCGGAAAACCTATATTTCCTATAAAAAGGGGGAGAAATCACCTGGATCTCACTTTCAGTCCAGCAGCCCTGCAGTGCAGACCTCTTCAGCCTTCATCTTGCTCTTGCTCTTCCACAGCATCCAGTCATCTCCACCATGGATCTTCGCACACTCCTTTTGGTAGTCGCCATCATTCTACAACAGTGCGAAGCCCTCTACAGGCTTTTTCACCTGTTCTATGGGAAGAAAAGGAGGCATCCAAGAAGTGTCTGGGTACGAAGATGGATTGTGAGAAGAGCCGAGTACGGACTGTATAACAAGCTGATGGTGGAGCTGAGGAACGAAGACCCCCGTGCATTCCAGAACTTCATGAGGATGCCGCCAGCAATGTTTGATGAAGTTGTGAAGCAGCTGAGACCCAGGTTTACCAAGGCAAACACCAACTTCCGGCCCAGCCTGGACCCTGGGTTCAAGGTAGCACTGACTCTGAGCCACCTGGCCTCAGGGACCACGTACAGGAGCATGCAGTACGGCTGGAGGGTGCCACACAACCCCATCAGCATTGTGGTCAGAGAAGTGGTGCATGCCATCATTGAAAAATACCTGGAGGAGCTCCTCCAGTGCCCCTCCACTGAAGAAGGCTGGAAGAAAGTTGCAGAGCAGTGGTATCAGAAGTGGAACTTCCCCCAAACCGTTGGAGCCATAGATGGCAAGCATGTGGCCTGCAAAGCTCCAGCCAACTCAGGGTCCACTTATCACAACTACAAGGGCTTCTTCAGTATCATCCTCTTCGCCATGGTCGATGCTGACTACAAGTTCATGTACATCGATGCTTCAGGCAACGGGTCATCTTCAGATGCCCAGGTATAAAACGCCAGTCACCTCGAGGAGGGGCTGGAATGCAACCTCATCATGGGCTTCCCAGATCCAGACGCCCTGCCCAATGACACACAACATGTGCCCTACTTCATCATGGGGGATGATGCCTTCTCCCTCACAACCTACCTCATGAAGCCCTACACTTCCAGATACCTCAACCGTGAAGAGAGGATCTTCAACTACAGGCTGTCCAGGGCAAGGTGGGTGGTGGAGAATGCCCTTGGCATCCTGGCCAACAGGTTCCAGGTACTTCTCACCACCATGAAGCATCGCCCAGAGACAGTGAGGAACATCATGGAAGCTTGCTGCATCCTGCACAATCTCATGCGCACCCGCCACCCAGTGTTGCAGAACAGGCTCGTGGACCACCAACAAGGCAATGGGCTCATGGAGCCTGGTGAATGGAGGCAAGGGCAAAACCTGATAGACACCGTGGATGTCCAAGGCCCCAACAGAGCTTCACATGAAGGGAAGAAGCAGTGCAACCTCCTGAAACACTGGTGCAACTCCCCAGCTGGAGCAGTGGAGTGGCAAGACAGGATGGTAGATGCTTAATGGATGCTTCCTTCAGCCTGTCTCATCACACTGATGAGATTGGGCCATGTATGTTGAGTGGCCCTACAATAAACAGGGCATTTAATAAAGAGTTATGTTTATGTTGAAATGTGTTCATGAATGATTAAATTGTAACTGATAATAAAGGGCCACAGGTGTGGCACCTGGGAGTGTGGACCATACAGTCCCACTATGCTTGCACTGGAGATTTATCTATCCCGCAGCTATTACCCATTCCACAGGTATCCCTGCCCATCCCACAGGTATCCCTGCCCATCCCACAGCTATTACCCATCCCACAGGTATCCCTGCCCATCCCACTGCTATCCTTACCCATCCCACAAGCATGCAAAGGCTTAAACCATTTCTAAAAGTTTCCACCAAGACTTTATTTACTAAGATAAATGAACCAAGTGTGTGAAGCAAAGATAAACTTTATTAATAACAAAATATAAAAGCAAAATGACCCAAGAAAAGTGTCCCAAGCAAAGATAAAGTCAACAGGTAGCAACCCAGTCTCTGGCACTCTTCTCAGTCACTCTGAGTCATGCCCATAGTCTCAGGGGTGAAGGGTCCAGGTGCTGTGGAGGTGGCTGCTGCTGAAGTGCTGGTCTGAGCCACCATTGGGGTGCCTGGCCCCGAGAGGACAACAGGGGATGGTGTGTGGAGGAAGCTCTCAGAGAGCTGGCTCTGTCCTGTGATGTTGAGAGCCCCTTCCTCCATGACATGGGGTGTCAGTCCCAAGACCGATGACAGATGTTCTGAGTCCGGGCTTGGCTGTGGGGTGGAGGAAGGAGCGAGGTGAGGCATGGGTGGCATCTGTGCCGTGGGTGTCATCTGTGCCATGGGTTGCATCTGTGGTATCGGTGGCGTTCAATGAACCTGTACCTGGACTGGGAAGGGCTGCCTGTGCTGCTGGAACTCCTGGTAGCCGTAGCCGTAGCCTTTGTAGGTGAGGGCCTGTGGAAAGCCTTGGAAGGGCTGTGACATCACCTGGGGTGGAGGAGCAGACCTGGACTGGGTCGGAGCAGGTTCAGCTGGGCCTGGAGGGTTGTGCAGAAGACCGGTGATCCTCTCCTTTATCACCTGGTACTGTAATTCAGACATGTCCATGAGGGTCTGGTTGACGTAGGTGAGGAAGGGCTTGCGGTTTGAGGATGGTATGTCGGTGTGTACCAGCTGAGAGAGGAGATCTAAACTGCTTTTGATGGTGTCCCTGATCTCCAGCAGGACAGTGTGGCTCTGTCCCTCCGGTCTGGCTCTCTGCCTGCTTTCTTTGGAGGTGGACCTGGGTGTGGGTGTGGTTGGTCTCTGGTGGAAGTGCCCTCTCCTTGCTCCCACTGCATTTGGGGTCCTCCGTGCGCTCCACAATGGGGAGTGCAGCTGTCGGGGGAGTTTCCATCGTGGGACGCTCCACAGATACCTGCCTGGACACAGGAGCTGACTCTTGGCCAGAAGAGGACTGGCTCTCTGTGGGCTGCCTGAGAGAGAGGGTAGACAGAAGGGCTGCTCCTCAGTGGCGGATCTCACCCCCCAAGAAGCTGCACTTGGCCATCACGTAGGTCTCCTGGTTGGTGAGCTTGACCGCGGCCTGGCCAGACTTCTTCAGGTGCAGCTTCCTGTACCAGGTGTGCATGTGCTTCCACCACCTGAGGAGGAACTCCGAAGTGTAGCCCATGTGCATGTGCTTCCACCACCTGAGGAGGAACTCCAAAGTGTAGCCCAGACTTTCTGCCTTCTCTCTCCAAGCTGCCTGCTTCCTCTTGGTGTCTCGATGGAGCTTGTGTCCCTTCCGCCATAGGTACTCGTTCTCCCTCAGCCATTCGAGCACCTCATCCTCATGTTCCTCTTCGATGGAGTATTGCCTCCTCTCCCATTCTCACGTATGCCTTTTCCTCCCTCCGGCAGGGCCTTCTGGGTCCTCATCAGAGGGGCTTCGAGGTTTTAGGGGCTGCTCCTCCACACCACCACCAGCAGCAGCAGCAGCAACAACAGTAGCAGTAAAACTGTAGCAGTAAAACCAGTAACACCAGCAGCACCAGCAGCACCAGGAGCACCAGCAGCACCAGCAGGAGCAGAAGCACCAGCAGGATCAGGATCAGCAGCAGCAGAGTAAGCACCAGCAGCAACAGCAGGACCAGCAGGACCAGGAACACCAGCAGCACCCGCAGGACCAGGAGCAGCACCAGCAGAGTAAGCACCAGCAGAAGCACCAGCACCAGGAGCAGCGCCAGCAG
>BLBF01000031.1:21608739-21628441 GCA_015471245.1 Laticauda colubrina | reverse complement strand
AGAGTAAGCACCAGCAGAAGCACCAGCACCAGGAGCAGCGCCAGCAGTGTAAACACCAGCAGAAGCCACAGCACCAGCAGAAACCCCAGCACCAGCAGAGTCAGCCCGAGCAGCAGAAGCCCCAGCAGAAGCAGAGTCAGGGCCAGGGGGTGGGATGGTGGCCCTGTCCTTCTTGTCAAGGCTGCCAGAAGATGGCACAGGCTTCCTCTTCTTCCTCATGGTTGTTGGCTGGAGATGTGTCTGGCAGCAGATCTTTCCTCTGAATGGTGACCTGCTTGCGAGCTGCATCCTTTTATATCCACGGGGCTGACGCAATGCATCCTCCCCGCATGTGCAGTGAATGCTTTGCATCTGCTAGGCATCCGCTAGGCTTCCGTGATGCATCCGCTTCATCCTCTAGGCATCTGCTCTGTATCCGTTCCTTCCGCTGCACGTCCGCTTCGCTGTGCTCCCCCAGAAGCCATGTGGATGTGCCATCTGCTTCCATCCACTAGGCTTCCGTGGAGCATCCGCTTTACATCCTGGCTACATCCTCCCCCCATCCATTGCTTTCCGTTGTTGTCTGCTCTGTTTATGCAAATTTGGGGCATTTTTGAGAGCGGATAACAATGGATGGAAAATTTTCTCATCTGTTGTGTCCTTTTTACATACTTTTTGCATCCGTCAGCCTATGTGACAGGCCCTTTAAGATGCTGAACTTGTTGATCAGAAAGGTCGGCAGTTCAGTGGTTCAAATCCCTAATGCTGTGTAACACAGTGAGCTCCTGTTACTTGTCCCATCTTCTGCCAACCTAGCAGTTTGAAAGCATGTAAAAATGTATGTAGAAAAAATAGGGACCATTTTGGTGGAAAGATAACAGTATTCTGTGTGCCTTTGGTATTTAGTCATGCCAGCCACATGACCATGGAGAAGTTTTCGAAGAGCGTTGGCTCTTTGGATTTATAACAGAGATAAGTACCGCTCCCTAGAGCCAGGAAACAACTAGCACGTATGTGCGAGGGGAATCTTTACCTTTATGTATCCCAAAGCCAAGTTTAATCATTCAAACTAAAAACAAGGATTTAAATTCTGCTTCTAGATGGCTCACCAGAACCCATATGAAATTCATAAATGGCTGAGAAATTATTAGTTTAAGAATCTGATTAACTTTATTGCTCGTGGCTTAAGACAGTTGATAAAATTTGTCTTTTGAATCTACATGAGCTGGTGTTGAAAATGTAATTACAATTTCTAATCTCTAAGAAGGGAAAGTGAACAAGATATAAAACCAGGAGAACAGGAGATATACCTGGGTGAACCTGGATTGCATACCCAATTCCAGGGGTAGGATTCAATATTTTTAACAACCGGTCCTGTGGATGTGGCTTATTTGGTGGGCATGGCTTGGTGGTCATGTGACTTGCTGGGCATGGCCAACTCAACATCACTCACATCGAGACATGCATCTCCTCACCTGGCCTATCATGACTGTGGGGATGCTGCAATAGTCATAAGTGTGAAAAACGGTCATAAGTCACTTTTTTTCAGTGCCATTGTAACTCTGAATGGTCACTCCACACAAGCAAAGTACCACCAAAGAAGGTGAAAAAAACTCCAGAGAAGTTCCTGAGACAGGATGTTTAATCCTGTCAAGAATATAATCAGGGTTAACGGAGAGGCAGTTTCTGTAAGCAACACCAGAATGTTTCCTTCCTGCCTTCCTTACAGGATTAGGCCAGTAATTTTCTCTAACAACCTGTTCTCTGAACTGCTTAGAATGTTAACAACCGGTTCTAGCAAATAGATGCGAACCTGTAGAATCCCACCCCTGCCCAAAATCCTGTTAGGTGTCAGACTTGGTTTTTAACATAATTTTCATCTTCCAATTTCTATGCTCGCATACATCTCTCCCTCTCTCCCTCCCTCCCTCCCCCCTCTCTCCCTCTCTCCCTCTCCCTCTCTCTCTCTCTCTCTCATATGAAAACAGTATTAGGTCTTTTATAGTTATTTCTTAATATTATGCACCTCATGCTAAAAGTTTAAGAAAGAACCAATTTGACATGAACTTAACTAGTGTAAAGTAACTGTAGAAAACTGAAGAGAAACTGTAGATAATTTTTTAAATTTTCTATAAGGTGAGGGCATCACAGTTCTGTCTTGTGAAGACTGCTAGAGGTATCATAAGGCAACATAAAGACATTGTGGAGGAGTCATGATGCATCACAAAGGGCCAGCAGCAGCCTTGGCTGAGAGTGCCTCATCACCGGGGGAGGGGATACGAGGGGGAAGAAGACAGTGAAGTTCTGCTGAGGGCCATGGGGATGCCATGAGTAGGTGAAAGAGGAGTGAAGGACAGCCAAAAGGGTACAGTGGAGGAGATTGCTGAGTCAGTGGAGCTAAAATGCATGCTGTGATCAAAAATGAGGACAGACTGCTAAGCACCCACATTTCAATAATGTGAGCATCGGGGCACTGAAAGAGCCATAACTTTAAGGATCAATTATAGCTGCTTTTTGTTCAGCACTGTCATAACTTTGAATGGTCACTGAAAGAATGGTTGTTAAGAGTCTTGTAGATGCAATCTGGATGGCAACTTACAAATGTTCAATATTATTCCAATTTACATTTTGCTACCTTTTTTTTTTGTTTTTTTTGGAATTTTAGTTTTAACATTGAATTTGAGTTTTATTTATTTTAAACTAAGTTCCATCTCAAATCCAGCATAAAGAAATCCTAGGTTCCACCTCTAGTAGAATTTGGAATAGGCAGAATGCACCCTATTGCAGCCAATTGTATGACCTGTTTCAAAAATGAAACTGTTGCACGTAGGCTACCAAGTAAGTTGTGAAAATATAATATTCTGACAAATGACATCCATGGGAAAACAGGATATTCTGAATTATTCATAAACCATTTTATATGCCACAGTGATATGGTAATAATCTATTAAGCAAGACCTCTTTGAACAAACTAACTTAAATCATTTAAGAGGTTAGTAAGTCTGGCTAAGAAGTTAAATTGCTGGAATTCATGGTAATGAAGAAAGATATAATTCTAACACCATTATTTTGGAGGTATTTTCTTGGATTAGTAAGGAATATGAGTTATTATCAAAGAATATATTATATTAAAGGAAAACACCAGTTTAACACTCCAATAAGGAGTTTTGGGGGGGAAAAGAAATCTTGAGATACAGTTTGATTTTGTTTGAAATGGCCTGTGGTGGCTCACATGGTAAGATGCTGGGTCTGTGTGCTGCTGAGGCTGAGAGCTCGGCTGCTTGATTCCCATGAGTGAATAAACTGCAGAGGAACAGGAAAGGAGCCTCCTCCGATTGCCTGCTGGCATTCAACGGGTAAATATAACACCACCAGAAAAAGTTCCTTTCACAGAGGCAGCCAGCCACCTTGGTGATTCCTGGCTAACAGGTGCCCTGCACTAAATAAATAAATAAATAAAATTGTTTGAAAAGACTATCTAACAAAAAAGGTTTATCTCTAGCATTGTTGGAGAACTTAGATATACACATACAAAGAGAATACACACACACTGTATAGTGACAGGAATAAGCTTTGATGAGCTACAGCTACAGCTCACTTGCATCTGATTAGGTGAACTATAGCTTATGAAAACTTAAGATGTTTAATAACATTCTATTAGTTTGAAAAAAATGTTACCAGCCTCTTTTTGATTTTTATATTGGTGGCAGAGAGTGATATTTCCCTAGAGATTATTAGACGACTGAATATTAAAATAGCATCATTATGTAATATTTTTTCTAACCTGTTCTCAATGAAAAGATTTTCAGAAATGCCAAGACATGGTTTTACTTCAGATGAGTTAAAGTGGATGTTTTCATTTATGACAAAAAGAAGATACAGTGTACAGCATACTCTGAGCATACACAACTATGTTGATTAAAACAGGTGTGAAATCTTGTCTGTGTTATGGCATACAAATATTCCAAGGACTTGGACACAAATAGAGTAAGATTTCTTGGGGAAATATTGTGTGTTGACATTGTGTCTCTGCCAAATAATTGATCTTTTTTATAAAAAGGAGGTGCTCTGCATAGCTGTTTGTTTTTCTATCCAGAGATACTCTTTCCAGTGGTGGTATTGAACCGGTAGCAAGGATTTGGCATGGGTCACTGAACCAGTAATGACTTCTGGCTGGCCATGCCCCCACCAGTCTCTCAGTCACGTGTCCTACATGCCTGATGCCTGCCCACCTACCCAGTCACTCATGAAGTTGTTTCTTTTATTTTTCTTTTTTTACATCCCGATAATCAGCTGTTTCTACAAACAGTTGTGCCAGGATTCCCCTTGCTTCTTTCTGTTCCACCCAGGAAGCTTCCCTGAGGCCCAGGAAGACAAAGGGAAGCTTCCTGGGAGCAAAAAAATCCCCTAGAGGATCCTCTGAGGCCAGGAAGACCCCAAAATGGAGTGTGGAAGGGTGCTTGGTGCCCCTCCTATGCTCCATTATTTTTCTTCCTGAGCCTCAGGGGAGTTTTCTGGGAGCAAAAACACCTCCCCAGAGGCTCCCCTGAAGTCAGGAAGGCCCAAAAATGGGGTGGAGGTGGTGCTGCAAAAAAAGAGCCATGCCCACCTATCACATGGCCATGTCCACCGAGCCACACCCATAGAACTGGTAGTAAAATTTTTTGAATCCCACCACTGACTCTTTCCTTTATTCATTTATTAACCTTGTGCTCCTAACTCCCACAGGGAGATCAAGGATACGAGATCATCTTGGTGTTTGACAAGATCAGTTTTCAGTTTATTTGAATTAATTTTACCCACTTGGCCCTTAACTTATTGTTTTACTCTCATACTACATGACATAATGCATATATAAAAACCAACAATGGAATTTTCTCTTTCTCTTTTGTCAAAGACTGGCTAGGCCTTATATGAATCAGGCTTGTTTCCCTTTTCTAAACTAATTTCTGTGAAAGACTTGTATTCATGGGAAGTTATTGGAGAAGTGCGGGAAATCAGGAGAGAGGACACCAGCGTAACTTCAGCTCTTTATTCAAGGCATAGATCTGTGTAGCCTTTCGTGAGCCGCGGCAGCTCTTCTTATAGAGCTAGCTGGCGGCTCTCGCCCAACGACAGCTTTCTGAATCTTCCGCGATCGGTTCGTCCAATCACGGGAGATTCCTTACTAACCAATCACTGTCGTGCATCTTGGCCAATCACAGTACAGTTCGTTTCAGCCAATCAGGTTAGGGTATTACAAGAATGTTAATATGTAACAGTTATGGCAACTAATTATTTCCATTTATTTCCAATTCCATGTTTCTGGAATAAAGTATTAATGCCACAGTATAATACTATACTTCTTGGGAACTCACTGTAGGTTTCCAAAATGGAGCAACAATGTCCCAACCTGGTTTTCAAATGAAGTTTGGAAACATTTCTATCTACATGTTTATGGAGGTTCTCAGTCATCCAAGTGATGGTTTTCCCAAAGGTGCTTTTCAAGAGGCAACTAGCTTTTCTGGTACTTCTTTGAAGACATTTTGTTTCTCATCCAAGAAACTTCTTCAGTTCTGATTGGATGGTGGGGAATGGAATGATTTATACTCCTTGCAGACAGCTGGACATTTGCATTCTTTTGGTGGGTTGTTAAGATCACCTGAAGATTTATCGGTGTCATCAGGGTCACTGAGTGATACAAATATATGTTGGGTATTATAAAAGAGGACCTGACCTGGGACACTCACTTTGTAGCACTGGTCAAAAGGACCCAGCAGAGATTATACTACCTGAGACTTCTAAGGAAACTACTGAATGAAAACTGCTGATGACCTTCTACTGCTGCACCATAGAGAGTATTTTAACTTACTGTACCTGGTTTGCCAATTGCACAATGGCATATAGGAAAGCACTCCAGAGGGTTAATGTCATTGCCCAGAGGATCATTGGTTGCCTTCTCCCCTCTTTGAAAGAGCTTTATAGCAATCCCCGCCTTAAGAAAGTTCAGAACGTTCTCAAAGATCCATCTCATCCTGGTAACACTTTTTTTGAACTATTACCATCTGGCAGATGATACAGAATAATAAAAACAAGGACAAATAGGCTGAAAATTAGCTTCTATCCCAGGGCAGTAACTCTATTGAATTCTACTGTATAGTGCAATATTAAAGCAATATCAGGTTTTAAATTCAATTGTATAGAATGGGAAGGATGTGTGTTTGTGTTTTATTTTTATAGTTATAATGTACACTGAAGACATTTAATTTCATTGTACAAAGTGCAATGACAATAAAGTAAACAAAACTAAATTGGTGTGAAGTCTTCTTGGAACTGTTGAAAGGACTGTGTTATAGACTGGAGATTGATGATGTTATATCCCACCCCCCCTCTGATAAGAGAAGGCTGTTCAGTTTTGACATGCTGTAGATGGCTTCTTTGACCCCTCATTATGTACACGCACACACACATACACACAAACACACACACACATATGTGTTGAATATGGATCTGCTGGTAACACTTAAAGATGCTGCATTTTTTCCTGGGCTTTGTAACCTTCCTTAGTTCTGTGGTTGCAGGAAAATTGAAGTTTATGTTGAGGTGGTGTCATTAAACACCTACTTCTACTCTGAACTCTCTTGGGGACAACTGTGAAACATTTTCATAGCAGTCATACTCAGCTGTCAGGGGGATATGGTTGCTTTAACACCCTGAGAAATTTTTTTGCCCATGCCTGTGTGTTTTGCCAATTTCCCTTTTCAAACTTTAAAAAATAAATAAATAAATTTATAATCGTAGACAGGGGATCATTTTGGAGGGAGGAATCTGGCAAAGTTACGTTGAAAACATGCACATTTATGTGTATATGCCCGCATTTATAATGTTGCAGAATCATTAATATTGGCTTCAGCTACATTTGTCAACCTGTTAAGCCCATGTCACACTGAACCAACGGATGCAAAGAGGATGTAAAACGGACAAAAAACCTTGCCATCCGTTGGTTAACGCGATGTATCCGTTCTGTACTCACTGCCTCCGTTTGGTTTCCTCTCTATCCGTCCAGCATCTGTTTATGGACGTTTCATCCGCTCCCAAAGTTTTGGGCTGCCTAAAACTTTTGCGCAGAAAATGTATCCAGTTCGTCCGTTCTGCATCCACTACGCATCCGTTACGCATCCATTACGCATCCGCCATATCCGCTAGGCATCCGTTCTGCATCCGCGCAATATGCATCCGCCCAGACCCAGGGAGGAAGTGGAACGGACACGGAACGGATGCAGAACGGATGTAGAACGGATGCCTAGCAGAAACAAAGCATTTAAAGCGGAAAAAACATTTGCAGAGAGGACCTATCTCGGATATTAAGGATGTCTAAAGGATGCCTAGAGGATGCCTAGTGGAAAACCTATACTGCCTATAAAAAGGGAAGCAACTCGCCTGCATCGCACTTTCAGAACAGCAGCTCAGCGGTGCAGACCTCTGCAGCCTTCATCTGGCTCTTCCTCTTCCACAGCATCCAGTCATGTCCACTGTGGATTGTAACAAAGTCCTTTCGGCAGCCACCATCATTCTGCAACAGTGCGAAGCCATCTGCAGGCTCTGTGAACACTGCTACGGGAAGAAAAGGAGGCACCCAAAAAAAGTCTGGGAACAAAGATGGTTCGCCAGAAGAGCAGAGGACGGACTGTACAACAAGCTGATGGTGGAGCTCAGGAGTGAAGACATTCAGGCATTCCAGAACTTCATGAGAATGCCTCCAGCTATGTTTGACAAGTTGTGCAGCGCCTGACACCCAGGTTGACCAAGACAAACACCAGCTTCCGGCCCAGCCTGGAACCTGGGCTCAAGGTGGCACTCACTCTGCGCCACCTGGCTTCAGGAACCTCCTACAGGAGCATGCAGAATGGCTGGAGGGTGCCATCCAACACCATCAGCATTGTGGTCAGAGAAGTGGTGCAGGCCATCATCGAAGAATACAAGGAGGAGCTCCTCCAGTACCCCTCCACTGAAGAAGGATGGAAGAAAGTTGCAGAGCAGTGGTATCAGAAGTGGAACTTCCCCACACCGTTGGAGCCATAGATGGCAAGCACGTGGCCTGCAAATCTCCAGCCAAGTCGGGGTCCACTTATTTCAACTCCAAGGGCTTCTTCAGCATCATCCTCTTCGCCATGGTCAATGCTGACTACAAGTTCATGTACATCGATGCTTCAGGTAGCGGCTCATGTTCAGATACCCAGGTATAGAATGCCAGTGACCTCAAGGATGGGCTGGAAGGCAACCTCACCAGATCCAGACCCCCTGCCCAACAACATGGAAGATGTGCCCTACTTCATCGTGGGGGATGACGACTTCTCCCTCACAACCTACCTCATGAAGCCCTACACCTCCAGACTCCTCACCCGTGAAGAGAGGATCTTCAACTACAGACTGTCCAGGGCAAGGCGGGTGGTGGAGAACGCCTTTGGCATCCTGGCCAACAGGTTCCAGGTACTTCTCACCACCATGCAGCATTGCCCAGAGACTTTGAGGAGGATCATGGAAGCTTGCTGCATTCTGCACAATCTCATGCGCACCCGCTACCCAGTCTTGCAGAACAGGCTCGTGGACCTCCAGCAAGCCAATGGGTTCATGGAGCCTTGTGAATGGAGGCAAGGGTGAAACCTGATCGACACTCAGGATGTGCTAGACCCCAATGGCCTCAAATGAAGCGAAGAAGCAGTGCAACCTCCTGAGACAATGGTGCAACTCCCCAGCTGGAGCAGTGGAGTGGCAAGACAGGATGGTAGATGCTTAATGGATGCTTCCTTCAGCCTGTCTCTTCACATGGATGAGATTGGGCCATGTATGTTTGGTTGGCCTACAATGAACAGGGCGTTTAATAAAGAGTTGTGTTTATGTTGACATGTGTGGATAATTGATTACATTATTATTGACAATTAAGGGGCATAGGTGTGGCACCTGGGAGGGTGGACCATACAGTCCCACTATGCTTACACTGGAGGTTTATCTATCCCCACAGCTATTACCCATGCCAAAGGTATTCCTGCCCATCCCACAGCTATCTTAACCCATCCCACAAGCATGCAAAGGCTTAAACCATTTTTAAAAGTTTCCAGCAAGACTTTATAGAAAAAAAAAGAAATGAAGCAAGTGTGTGAATCAAAGATAGACTTTACTAACAACAAGCTATAAGACAAAAAAGAGTCTCTGGCACTCCTCTTGGTTGCTCAGTCTCAGGGGTGAAGGGTCCAGGTGCTGTGGAGGTGGCTGGTGCTGGAGTGCTTGTCATTAGCTCCTCCAGAAGCAGAAGCAGCAGAAGCGCCAGCCCCAGAAGAGTGAGCCCGTGCTGCAGAAGTCCCAGAGTGAGGGCCAGGGGGCGGGATGGTAGCCCTGTCCCTCTTGCCAGGGCTGGCAGCAGATGGCTGAGGCTTGCTGTGCTTCCGCATGGTTGTGGGGTTGCTGGCTGGCAGGGAGGCTGGCAGGGAGGCTGGCAGGCAGGCTGGCAGGCAGGCTGGCAGGCAGGCAGCCACCAAGGCTGGCAGGCAGACATGAACCAAGGCTGGCAGGAAGGCTGGCAGGCAGACATGAACCAAGGCTGGCAGGAAGGCAGGCAGCAAGGCTGGCAGGGAGGCTGGCAGCAAGACTGGCAGGGAGGCTGGCAGCAAGGCTGACAGGCAGATGTTAGGGATAACATTGTTTACCCTAACTGGTTTAGGTGAAATAATAACTATGAATCATAGTTAGTGTATGTTAGTGTGTATGCAGCTTTAACTGTGGAAATAGCAATTAAAGGAGTGGTTATGAAAACAATATAAAAGTAGCAAGACTACGGCTTGCTCTCTCTCTCTCTCTGGCTTTGATGATCCCTGATTACTGCTTGGAATCAAGACTGCATAGCTCGAACGGGAGAGACAACAAAGGACTGATTTATAAGTGAACTGACATAGGATATTCTACATGGACTTTGCTAACTGAATATCCCTGAATGGACTGACTACATGGTAAATGACTATTGGACTGATATTTGACTATGCCATAAACTTATACTGGAATAAACTATATTCTTGATAGCACAAGCGTATCTGTTATTTTTACTGTATGTTAATAAACATACAAGCTTAGCTCACTCATTTATCTGTGTGCCTATCTGACTAACGCTGCACATTCTGTTTAGCTTGTCTACCTAACCCTGGTTGGGGAACCCAGGCTTAACAGCAGACATGAACCAAGGCTTACAGGAAGGCAGGCAGCAAGGCTTACAGGCAGACCGGCTGGCAGCAAGACTGGCAGGGAGGCTGGCAGGCAGGCTGGCAGGCAGGCAGGCACCAAGGCTGGCAGGCAGACATGAACCAAGGCTGGCAGGAAGGGTGGCAGGCAGACATGAACCAAGGCTGGCAGGAAGGCAGGCAGCAAGGCTTGCAGGCAGACCGGCTGGCAGCAAGGCTGGCTGGGAGGCTGGCAGCAAGGCTGGTAGCAAGGCTGGCAGGCAGATATGCAGGCAGGGCAGGCAAGGTAGTCGATGTGTCCGGCAGCAGGTCTTTCCTCTGAATGGTGACCTGCTTCCGAGCTGCTTCCGTTATATCCGCGGGGCTGACACAATGCATCGTCCCCACATGCGCAGTGAACGCCAGGCATCCGTTAGCCTTCCGCTGTGCATCCGCTGTGCATCTGCTGTGCATCCGCTGTATCCGTTCAATGTCCGCTTTGCTGAGGCCCCCCGGAAGCCCTGCGGATGTGCCACCCACTCCCATCAGCTCCCATCCGCTTCCATCCGCTAGGCTTCCGTTCCGCATCCGCTTTGCATCCGCCCTGGGTCCTCCCTGCGTCCATGTTATCCGCTCCGGTTATGCAAATTTTTGCCCCTTTTGAGAGCGGATAACAACGGATGGAACATTTTTCTCGTCCGTTGTGTCCGTTTTGCATCCGTTGGCCAGTGTGACATGGGCTTTAGTAAGATACAAAAGGTTGGAATTTTTTTAAAATGTGTGGCTATTTGTTGTATTAATATTCTTTTCACTCTTGCTTCTGGGAGGTTGTTCATAAAATCATTTATTCTCTTGAATAAATAATGAATTGTTCAATTAATTATTTTTCAATATTAATTACATGTTTATTTTCTTTTACCTTTTCATTTTTTCTGATTTTTTTCAAGTTAAAATTTCAAGTTGAAATTCAAATTTTTATTTAAGATAGGAACTTTAAAACCTTTGACATATATAACATTATTCTAAGCTAAGCTTTCAAATCTATATGTAGGATTGATTCCTTTCAGAAATTCCTGAGTATAGAAGATATGTATTTACATTTTAACAAATCATGCATTTACATTATTACAAATTAATTAAGGTTAATAGTCTATTATTTTACCAAAATATTTTAATTTGCAGTCTTATGGCAACATGTTTCTGGTAAAGGAGACTGGTATGTTTTCATGATCATAGAAGCCACCTCTGTTTTTTATAGTAAATCCATGGACATGCCATATGTAGAGATAAATACAATATTAGTTCAGTTTATTTTGGTCATAAACCAGCTCAAAATTAATTCAAAATTAAAACACTTGATTCCTAAATATTGAGTAGTAAAAATGACCATTAGTGTTCAGAACTGTGAAACCTAAATATGAATGGCTGATTAAAATAAAATAAAGTAAAACTAAAAATAAGTAAGCAGCTTGCCTGAGCAAATGATACATCTAAAAATGCTTATTGATAAATTAAGCAAATGCTTGAAAAAACAAAACAGATCCTGATCTGAAATAGCATAATAAGAGTTATACAGTTCAAAATAACTCATTGTGCTAGAATATTAAATAAGTCATTAAACCATAATCACACAAAATCCTCCTCTTCCTCCTCCTCCCCCTCATCATCATCAGCCTTCCTACTGCAAATAAAGCATGTCCTTTCATAAATGGGAAGTGAGCTCATGCTATATAATTCAAGAACATTATATAATTCAAAAGTGCTGTTATTCTAATTTGTATATTCTTCATGGTGAAATAATAGGTATATGTTCAATTTTGTCCGATTAAACTTTCTAACATTACATATATCAGATTTACATTACATGATCTGATCCCTTTGAAAAGAGCATAGAATCTGTCAGGGGAACTCAGAGCACAAATCAAACACAAATCTTATTTTCTGATAAAACAGCACACTGGTTAGACTGCTGTATTGCAGGCTAATTCTGCTGGCAGCCAGCAGTTCAAACCTGACTGGCTCAAGATTGACTCAGCCTTCCACCCTTCCAAGGTTGGTAAAATGAGGACCCAGATTGTTGGATGCAGTATGCTAACTTTGTAAGCCACTTAGAGTAGCCTGTAAAGCACTAAGTATATAAATCTAAGCACTATTGCTACTGCTATAAACTACAGAAAGCATTTTATTATGCTGGAGGAAGTCCCTTTAGTCATAATATAATGGCAGCAGATAATTTATTTAATATTCAAGCTTCTTGGTCATTGTATTTTTGCAAATAAAACATTTCTTTTTTATACAAATCTATAAGTGGCATTTTTGAACCAAGTAAAATACTACATCCTGGGCAGCAACTTTAGGCACATCAAATTTAATTTCTTCACAACTCATGGAAATTGTTTGCAATGTTAATTTTTTTTGTAAGTTGAATTAGGGTGCTGAAGCTGTTTGGCTTTGCACTTCACATGTTTTCTTCTCTATACCCACACTGTAATATATTCTGCAATATTGTTAAGTACACTAGTGCAACTAAATAGCTTAAAGCAGCTTTCTTTATTACACTGCATCAGCTACAGTGGGAAACTCAGGATTGACTTTGCATAAAATACCATCATATGAAGAAACCAAACAGTAATGCTTGGCTTTTGTTTTGTTTTTAAAACCTAGAGAATGCAAGAAATTTGAGGACAATACTAAAATAAATTGCTTCCCTTCTCCATTTTCTTTGTTTTCATCCCAATAACTCATTGTGGGGTGGGGAGTGTAAAAAAGTTTATGAACCCAGATAAAGCAATATAGTACATAAGAAGTGTACTTTCCCTGTGAAAGCCAACTGATGAATTTAGATAAGGCCCTGTCCCACTGGCTGACGGACGCAAAACATATGCATAAAGGACACAACAGATGAGCAAAATTTCGGGGGTGGCTCCATATGTTGTCATCCGCTCCAAAAAGTGGCAAAAATTTGCATAAACAGAAAGGAAAAGAACGGACGTGGGTAGTATGTAGTGGGGATGTTAAATAGATATTCATAGGAAGCCTAGCAGATGTATATCGGATGCAAACCTTTCACTGCGCATCCTTTCTATTTCCGTGCTACTAACGCTGTGTAGATGTTCCGTGTATCTTTTGTTTCCTCCCTCTTTCCATTTTCAGCTGCAATGGATGTGAGTTGCGAGGATGCCCAGAGGATGCAGAGAGGATACAACGGACGTTTAAAGGATGATAAACGGACATAGAACGTTTGTTGCTCGGATGTCACGATTTACATCGTAAACAGTGGAAAGTTCATCCATTCACAAAGTTTTGTGCAGCTCAAAACTTCTTGGGCGGATGAAATCTCAGTGGACAGATGCTGGAGGGATAGAGCATATGAAACACGTATGCAGTGAGTACACAACGGATGCATCACGTTTTCCAACGGATGGCAAGCTTTTTTTAATGTTTTACATCCTCTTTGCATCTGTTGGTGCAGTGGGACGTGGGCTATATCTTCAGCCACGTTTTGCATTTAAATAAAACTACTAGGTGAAGTCATCTGTCAGTTCAGGAACTGGTACTGGTATTGTAAATATGCTTCTCAGTTGTATAACCCAATCCTGAGTTTCACAGACGAACCTGAGCCAGTGTCTGTGGAGGTATTCAGGTGTGAATGAGAGTGATCCCTGATTTAGCCTGTCAAAATTGAATGATTATGGCTACTTAAGTCCCTTGGCTTTGAATAGGGCTGTATTTCCACATTGCATTTTCCCATCTGAGACTAGGATACGATTTGTACAACAATACATCTACTGTTCAAAGAGCAGATAGCAACTGTGGCCAGGAAGGATTTTGCACCTATCCACATGATAGATCAATTGTACCCTTCCCTTGATTCTACACAGGACCACCCTTGAAGATTATCCCAAAACTTCCACAATATAGCACTGAGGACAATAATGAATTCTTGTTATGCCCATGTGTTATCACTGCTTTATAAACTGCATTGACTCCCAGTGGGCCTCCAGGAACAATTCAAGGTGATGGGTGACATTTATAAAGCTCTTTATGGCATAGGCCTGATTATTTGAGAGACTAACTATGCATGGTCATTTTTGTCTTGTCTGCTATGGTTGGGCAAATGTGTTCACTCCAGGTTCATTCCATGAAATGTGTCATTTGTGGAACCAATGATTTTTGGTTATGACCCCTGCCTTCTGGAATGATTCCTAGTCATGGTCCCTGTCCTCTGGAAAAGCATTCTACAGAAATATGCATTACTCTCATTCTTCAAGTATTGACTTCAAGTATGGAATTCTTTTCACATCTGGTCCTGATCCCATGCTTCAGTCTATGGTATCTCTGGCAACTATGTTGTATATTTTGTTAGGACAGTCAAGTTTTTCCTCCCCAAAATATGTATTTTTAAATATATTGCAAGCCCAGAGTCTTTTCAGAATCAGGTGGCCTCAAAATACAGTAAAAGTATTTTTTTAAATATTTAAAAAGTCAGTACCGTATATACTCGCATATAAGCCAACTTTAGAACGCTTTTTTTTTTTTTTCAAATTTGGGGGTCGGCTTATACACGCATAAATCTGATTTCTGACACAAATGACATGATGATATGACATCACTTCTCAGATCACGCAATATTGATATTACCATACAGCGATATATACATACAGCACATTTCTTTTTACTCTGGGTGCCTCCATTTTGCTTTTTCTCCCACCGGATATAACACGCTCTGATTGGTTAGTTATTCATGTGATTGCTGTAATGTTTGCGATCGTCACCTGCAACTTTGTATCCAGTTTCTCTGCATTTAGTAAAGCATTCCGCAGTAAAATTCATTAAAATATAGCCATGTCTGATGTTAAAAGAAAAAGAATGTCTTATGCTGCTTCTTTTAAACTAAAAGTAGTGAAGGCTGCAGAGGAAACAAGCAACCTTGAAGCAGCAAGAACCTTTGGAGTGGATGAGAGCAATATTAGAAGATGGAGAAAGGATAGTACATTGGATTGCACCCCCAGTTCAAAATGTACAAAAAGAGGGCCCAAAGCTGGTCAATTCCCTGAAATGGAAAAGCACATTCTTGAGTGGTTTGAGGCTCAAAGGCAGAATGGCTACAGTGTGTCTAGATTGGCTGTATGCTTACAAGCATTGCAGATGGCCAAATCTGGAAAATACCAAGGTACCTCAACCTTCACTGCTTCCCCGGGCTGGTGTACAAGATTTTTGAAGAGAAATGGGATATCACTAAGACAGACAAAGAACAAAAATAGCCCAAAAGCTACCATCAGAATTTGAGGAAAAGGTGATGAACTTCCAACGTTTCGTGATAAATAAATGAAAGACTGGTGATTTTCCTCTCAGCAGGATTGGCAATATGGACGAGACCCCTATGTGCTTTGACATGCCAAGCACTAAAACATTGAACAAAAAGGGTGAAAAAACAGTTCTTATTAAGACAACAGGGCACCAAAAAACCCATTTTACAGTGGTGCTGAGTTGCACTGCAGATGAGGTGAAGCTACCTCCAATGGTAATCTTCAAACGAAAAACCCCTCCAAAAGACAAATTTCCCAGTGGTGTGGTCATCCATCAGCATCCCAAAGGATGGATGAATGAAGAAGGTGTAATCAAATGGATAAATCAAGTGTGGGTGCACAGAAATGGAGGTCTTCTCAAGAAACACTCCATGCTAGTCTGAGACCAATTCAGAGCTCACCTAACCAAAAAGGTAAAAAGGAATCTAAAGGAGTCACTATTCAGGCAGTCATACCAGGAGGGTTGACTGGAATGCTACAACCCCTAGATGTCAGCCTGAACAGACCCTTCAAGACATAAATGTGAAACCTGTGGACACAGTGGATGACAGATGGTAAGGCTGAACTAACAGCCAAAGGAAACTTCAAACGCCCTCCTTTGCCCACAGTTGTGTCTTGGGTGAAGACTGCATGGGATATGATTTTACAAGAAATGGTACAGAAATCCTTTTTAAAATGTTGCATCAGCAACAAATTAGATGGCACTGAAGATGATGTTGTATGGCAGGAGGATAGCAATGAAACTGAAAATGAAGACAGTGATGAAGTGGCAAAAAATGAAAATGAAGATCAAGATGAAGAAATGTGGGATGAAGATAATGTCAAATATACATTGGAGGACTGGAAACATCTCTTTGGGGAATCTGAGGACGAGGGTGATGGTGAGGATGAATTTGAAGGATTCTGAGATACAGTTTAATTTGTGAAAATAAATAAAAGTAAAACACAACAATAATAACTTTTATTCTCATTTGTGCTCTTCTGCAAGCTTTTGCTACGATAAGTGCACATATTACCATTATATAACATCAGATTCTTTACATACCGGGTAATTAACTTAATATTCTTTCCTACACAAATGCTTTGATAATGAACCTTCATCAGTGCATTGCATATTGATACTCTTTTGTTATTAGCCCAAACAACACACCATGGTATTTGGGGGTCAGCTTATATGCGAGTTTTTGCAAAATTCCTCATTTTGGGGCAGTTTTTTAAGGGTCGGCTTATATGCAAGATCGGCTTATATGTGAGTATATACGGTAAATACTTTCTTTCTCACAATTAGCCTTCAACAGTTTAGTCTCTGAATGTATGTTGTGAGACTACGACATTGAGTTTACAGCTTCATCTCTTTGTTAAAATACAGTTTTTAAAAAGAATAATAGGCTTCATGCCAACTTTCTTGGGTTTTTTGGTTTTTGTTTGTTTGTTTGATTTTTGTCCAACCAAGTTTTCAGAATTTTATTGTACAAATGGAGTTAAACACAGCAATATATTTTTTCACATAATTGTAATGTCAATGATAAATGTAGCATGTTTGAGGCTAAACACGTAGTGAGATGTAAACTAGCTATAATTTTCCTGTTAAATGAAATGGATTTCAGGAGTTTGGGTCAAAAATAGTTTATTGTATTCAATATATTAAGTGACAGAATTATTAGAGCTCATGGTACCAATGAACCATACATAGCACTAATATTCATGATGTGGTGAGGTTTATGAAAGAAGTCTAGAAACATAATGGTGTGATGAGCAATGTTTAGTTTGAAATGAATTACATATTTTCTTCTCCCTTCTGTTTTGATTGACATACAGTTTGAACACCTAATATTAATATGCAGTGAGCTGCTGCTAAGGGGAGTAGAAACCAGTGAACATGATTCAGACATTGCAGAAAGAACTGTAAATGGTACAATCTCATTTTATGAAGGATGAAAGTATTACACAGTTTAAAGCATATTCTTGTATTCCGCTATATAGATAGCTGACTTCTGGGAATTGCATATGAATCTGGTTACTGAGTAAATATCAAAACAAAACAAATACAAAGACAGAGACAAAACAGTTATTTGTATAAAGTAGTTTTCCATGTATGGTGTCTTTCAGAGATGTTAGACTATACTGACACTTTAGACATTGACTACGATCTATATTTGGAGAGATCTATAATGTGGGAGATCTGAAACAGGTGAACTTTGTAAGATAAAAACCAGCATCTATATTGAAACAGTGAAGTATGTCTTCAGAGGTGGTAACTTCTCTTTTATTTAACATATTTTCTTCCTATAACCATAAAGAATAACAGCAACCTAGCATCACAGAATAACTTTGTATTGTGTGTGCTTATGGATTTGGATGCCCAATTTAGACATTTTAACCAGAGTTGAGAAAGACAGGGAAAATATTGAAAATAAAATGTTTTTAGCACTCATAAATGCCTTGACCAGTTTCGTAGGCTTCCATTTTCCAAAGAAAGGTATCTACTTATCACTGATTGGTTCATATGACCAGAAATAATATTTTCAAATATAACTTACAATGGGCCTATGCAACAGTTTCTATTACTTACTTGAAAGAGAAGTGATCTGTTTATCTAACCCCTTGGGCCAGCTATCTGTTTGAGTATTTAACCTGAATGAACATGGGTTCTTGCCTTCAGACACTGTTTCCTTTGGGGACAATTTTCAACTACTTTCAGCTTTCCTGTGGGCTTCCCAGAACCAATTTGGGCATAATTGCATCTTTGCATACACTTTGGTTGTTTAGCCTTTTACAGCTATCATTAGGTATAATTAAAAAGCAATTTGTGCAAGGTCTCAATTGCTTTTGTTTTCTAAAAAAAAGTATCTTGGATCTTTCATTTTTAGCACTGTGAGAAACATTGAAAGATAATAGAAAGTTCCTAAAGCTTTTCATGAAACTGAAATGGAAAATTTCCTTTATTCCTGGAAACAGTTTATTTGTACAATTTATATTCTGCTTTTCTCCAGGAGTTTAAGGCAAGATATGCATTAATTCATTTTCATGATTTTTTCCAAAATTTTCACTGTGAAAAAGATTGAGAAATAATGACTTAGATTGTTCCTGCCTACTTCTGTGGTTATTGAATATTCACAGTCCTATTTCAGTGACTTTATTACTGCATTCCATTACAGATGCTATAAACCCACAAGATACAGAACCCTGCTTTCTATCCCCAAAGCATATTAAAAAGAACTATTTAAATAGGCAAATTGTTGTGAACTACCAATCAGGTTCTATAGATCATACTATCTGTACTGTATCATGCTAACTGATTTCTAGATTGTTTCAAGATCTAATTCTAAGTTATCATAAAATCCTATAACATATAACAGTCATAAAATGACTGAAAAGTCATTTCTTACATACTACTGAAGTTGTCTTCAAGGGTTTTAATTTATTATTCTTGCCTGGTTGTAGTATGTTGGATGGTTGTTTGAAAATGGACTTTCCAAGAGTAGGTCCAAATCTTCAAAAAGAGTGGCATTTTGTTATATTTTCATTGTCAGGTACAATTCAGCATTTTTTTCTTCCTTTCCTAATAAAAATAGACTTTCTGTGGCATAAAGACTATAACAAAAGTGTTACATATTAGCATACTCCAAATACTTTATTCCCATTGGTCCACAAATACTCGAATCTGATTGGTGTTCTACTCGACGGTGATTGGTCAAAAATAAGTAGCATATGATTGGCCGCCCCAGCGGCAGGAGAATTAGGGAGCTGTCATCGGCTGCGAGCCGCGAGCAGCCTCTCTATAAAAAAGGGCTGCTGGGACTCCTGGTTCAGATGGAATCCAGCAACTAATAAAAGAGTTGAAGTTACACTGGTCTCGAGTCTCATTCTTCGCGAACACAACAAAAAGTTTCATGTCATAGAAATTGCATTGAACCTCTGCCCCCTGTTCTTGTGGTACCTGGAATACTTCAATATTCCATTGATGATATTAGATTACAAACTGATTAGTAACAGTGCAATTGTTTCTAGTCTTTTTTTTTGGGGGGGGGGGAGTTGTAAAACCACAGGAAATATTGACATATTAACCTTTCAGAATGCTTAAAATTTCTGTATATCAGTGAAATTCCAAGCCTCCATAACTAAATTAAAATGGCTAAAAATGGTACACCCTAAACATATCATAAGGAAGGAAGGAAGGAAGGAAGGAAGGAAGGAAGGAAGGAAGGAAGGAAGGAAGGAAGGAAG
>BLBF01000031.1:21576535-21608729 GCA_015471245.1 Laticauda colubrina | reverse complement strand
AAGGAAGGAAGGAAGGAAGGAAGGAAGGAAGGAAGGAAGGAAGGAAGAAGGGAGAGAGGGAGACACAATCTTTAATGACCATCAGATTGTCTAATTCTACCTTATATAATTTTATTATTTGTACTGTTTTAAGTGGTGTGATCTATTTTTATTCTCTGTGAGATTGGCACTTGCTGTGATTGGCCTTTTTGTTTTAACTCAGTGGTCCCCAAACTTTTTTGTACCAGGAATCAGTTTCATGATTATTCATTCTTTGCAGCCTGGTACAAAATGATCCACGGAACGATACCTTGCATCAGTACGCAAGACCAAGGCAAAGCGAGCTGAGCGACTGGCCAGCCTGCCATCTCCACGCCACCTTCAACTCCTCCTTTATACCTTCTCGCAGTTGATGGGCTTTTCGGGCTCTTTCTTAATCTCCTCCTGAGTAATGCGAGACTCCACTGTCATCGGGATGGCTCTTTGTTCAAAGCCCCCCCCCCCTTTGACGAAACTAAGGCACGAGGATTCCTTCAGCACCCAAACGCCACTTTCCAACCAACGACCATCAAGCTCACCCAGAAGCACTTTCTCAAGTGCCATCAAAACAAGATGTCGGCGCCCAAGCAAAGTAGCCCCTACTTTCATTCTTTGCGGCCCGGTATGAAATGATTGACGGACTGGTACTGGTCTGGGGCCCGGTGGTTGGGGATCCCTGTTTTAACTGATATAATTTCAGCATGCTTTTCTTTCATGTTTGGATTGTCAGAAAATATAAGTAAGCACTTACCTATAAAGATCAAAACAGCTGAATAAATTTCTAAGTTAGTATTATCCATTTAAGGGTAAAATATCAACACCTTTCTTTACTACAGATTTCCAGCTAAAAAGTAAAATAATACATACATTTATTTACTTGGACAGAAATGTTATTGTCTATTGCAAATACTCTTTTAACTTTACCAGTAGATTTATGATAAACCAAACTGTGCTGCCATATAAACTCAGCACAGATTATGGTTCACATTTATAGAAGAACTCAAGAATATAATGCATCTGCAGATAGTAATTTTGACTTTGAAATTAAATATAGTTAATGTTCTAGCTGTTTCAGGGGTGGGATTCAAATTTTTAACAACCGGTTCTGTGGCCATGGCTTAGGTGGTAGGCGTGGCTTGGTGGCCATGTGACTGGGTGGACATGACTTGGTGGGCATGTTATTGGCTGGGTGTAGCCAACTCAATATCACTCACATTGAAGCATGCATCTCCTAGCCTGGCTTCTCATGACTGTGTGGATGCTGCAACAGTCCTAAGTGTGAAAAATGGTCATAAGTCACTTTTTTCGGTGCCATTGTAACTTTGAATGGTCATTCCACACAAGCAAATTACCAGCAAAGGAGGGGAAAAAAACTCCAGAGACATTCCTAAGACAGGAAGTGTAGTCCTCCCAAGAATGTAATAAGGGTTAATGGAGAGGCAGTTTCTATAAGGAACACCAGAATGTTTCCTTCCTGCCTTCCTTACAGGATTAGGCCAGTAATTTCTTCTAACAACCGGTTCTATGAACTGCTTAGAATGTTAACAACTGGTTCTAGCGAATAGGTGCGAAATGGTAGAATCCCACCGCTGAGCTGTTTGAATTGAATTCAGTGCAGGGAGAAAAGTTATGTATTTTGTAATTTTATTTCAATAAAGTAGAATCAATGGTATAAAAATAATCAGTCTTTAAGGCCCGGTCCCATTGGCCAATGGATGTAAAATGTATGCATAAAGGACACAGCGGATGAGCAAAATTTCAGGGGTGGCTCCATCCGTTTTCATCCGCTCCAAAAATTGGTGAAAATTTGTATAAACAGAATGGAAAAGAATGGACGTGGGTAGTATGTAGCGGGAATGTTAAACGGATGTTCATCAGAAGCCAAGCGGATGGAAGCGGATGGAAGCGGATGACACCTCCGAAGGGGTTCCCGGGGAGAATTTTGAAGCGAATGCATAGCAGAAGGGGCGGGTGCATAGCGGATGAAGCGGATGCATCACGTATGCCTATAGGAAACAAAGGGGATGCCGCGTGGATGTATATTGGATGCAAAGCATTCATTGCACATGCGGGGGATATGAATTGCATCCGCTCCACAGATATAAAAGGATGCAGCATGCACGCAGTCAGCATACAGGGGAAAGACGTGCTGCCAGATACTTCTTGCAAGAACACTATGGTTTGTCAGTCAGGCAAGAAGAGGAAGTCTATGCCAACTCATTCAAGCCCTGGCAAGGTGAAGAAGGGCAGAACCAGCATCCCACCCCCTGGCACTGACTCTGAAGCTGCTGCTGCTGCTGTGGTGGACCAGCCCCAAGGCCCTCAAGCCCATCAAAACCCTGCTGCTGAAGGCCCTGCTGCTCAAGTCCCTGAAGGCCCTGAACAAATCTCCAGAAGGTCCTGATGCTGAAGCCACTGAAGGCCCTGCCGAAGCCCCAGCCAGAGGGAGGAAAAGGCAAGGGAAGGAGAAGAGAGAGAGAAAACAGTACACTGTTTCTGAGGAGCATGAGGATGAGGTACTGGAATGGCTGAGGGAGAACGAGTACCTCTGGAGAAAAGGCCACAGACTGTATCGGGACACCAAGAAGAAGCAGGCATCTTGGAGAGACAAGGCAGAGACCTGGGGGACACTGCAGAAGTACTCCTTGGGTGGGGGAAGCACATGCACAACTGGTATGGCAAGCTACACCTCAAGAAATCCTGGTAGGCCACTGTCAAGCTCACTGACCGGGAGATGTACGTCATGGCCAAGTACAGCTTCCTGGAGGGTGAGGTCTGCCACCAAGGAGCAGCCCCTCTGTCAACCCTTTCCCTCACACATCCCACAGACAGCCAATCCTCTTCCAGCCAGGACCCAGCTACCCTGTCCAGGCAGGTGTCTTCAGAGGGCCCCACAGCAGAGACCCCCTCGATAGCTGCACTCCCCATGCTGGCAGACTTGGAGGATCCCGTGGAGGATAACGCCCTGCCGTCACAAATGGAGGAAGCAGCAGCAGCCAACAGAGGCCAACCCACCCCCATCCCCAGCTCCAGAGGATGCAGGCAGAGAGGCATACTGGAGGGCCAGGACCACAGTGTGCTGTTGGAGATCAGGGACACAATGATGACCAGCACAGAACTTCTCTCTCAGCTGGTCAACTTTGACAGAGCATCCTCGGACTGGAAGCCTTTCATCACCTCCTTGAGCCAGACCCTCAGGGACCTGCCCAAGCCCGAGTACCAGGTCATGAAGCAGAAGATTACAGCACTTCTGCACAACCCTCAAGGCCCAGCTGAAGCTCGTCCTACCCAGTCCAGGTTTGCTCCTCCACCCCAGGTGACATCACAGCCCTTCCACGGCTTTCAACAGCCCCTCATCTTCCAAGGCTATGACTACCAGGACTTCCCACAGCACAAGCAGATCTTCCCAGTCTAGGCCCAGGTTCATCAGACACCACAGATGCCACTCCTCACCCAGTTGCAGACCAGACAGCCCCACTACACTCCTCCCAACCCTTCCTCCACCCCACAGCCAAGCCCGTCAATGGACAATCTGTCATCAGTATTGGGTCTAACATGTCAAGTCCTTGATGAAGTGCCTCTCAAGCTCATGGGACTGAGTCAGCTCTCGGATAGCCTCCTGAACACACCACCACCTGTTGTACCCTCGGGGCCAAGCACCCCAATGGCACCTCAGACCAGCACTCAAGCCACAGGCATAGCCACAGTACCTGCCTACTTCACAGCTGAGACCATGGACATGACTCAGAGTGACTCAGAATAGTCTCAGAGACTGAGTTGTTTACTTGTTTAATAAAGTTTATCTTTGCTTGAGACACTTAATAAAGTTTACTTGGTTCATTTTGTTTACTTAATAAAGTGTTGGTAAAAACTTTGAAAAAATGGTTAAGCCTTTGCATGCTTGTGGGATAGATAAGGATATTTGTGGGATAGATAAACCTCCAGTGCAACCATAGTGGGACTGTATGGTCCACCATTCCAGCTGCAACACATATGGACCTTTATTATCAATAACAATTTATTCATTGATCAACACATTTTAAAATAAACAAAGCTCTTTATTGATGCCCTATTCATTGTAGGACCACTCAACATACATGGCACAATCTCATCAGTGTTATGCAACAGTCTCAAGGAAGCATCCAGATGATTTTCTCCCCCTTATTATAGAAAATATCGGTTGTCCGCTAGGTGTCCTTCTACATATTCTGGACATACTCCAGACATCTTAAATATACGAGATACATCCCAGATACAAACGTTTTGTCCGTTTTTAATACTTTATGTACGAGATGCATATGCTTACATCCTTTCTATTTCCATGCTACTAACGCTATGTAGACGTTCCATGTACCTTTTGTTTCCTCCCTCTTTCCATTTTCAGCTGCAGCGGATGTGAGTTGAGGGGATGTCCAGAGGATGCAGAGAGGATACAGCGAACGTTTAATGGATGATAATGGACATAGAACGCTTGTTGCCCATATATGTCGTGGATGTACATCGCACACAGTGGAAAGTTCATCCGTTCACAAAGTTTTGTGCAGCTCAAAACTTCTTGCGCGGATGAAATTGCAGTGGACAGATGCGCGATGGATAGAGCATATGAAACACGTATGCAGTGAGTACAGAACGGATGCATAGCGTTTTCCAATGGATGGCAAGCTTTTTTTAACATTTTACATCCTCTTTGCATCCATAAGTGCAGTGGGACCGGGCCTGTGTGTATATATGTACCAATGTATTGTGTGTGTTGCTCATTACTTGTGAGGGAAGCAAATTTTTCTTCAGAATGGTGCTTCTGATTGTGGAGCCATCTTTTTATCTACAATATTAGATCTACAATATTAGATCTAATATTGAAAATATTCAATATCATTGACCCTGAAATTGCAATGGATTGCACAACTCCTTCATGGCATGATTATTTTTGTGGATGTTTTTTTTTTTTTTAAATCTGTATTATATTTCTCAACATAGATATAGCTTAGATATGATTTATATTTCTTAAGCTATATTGATTTGAGATTTTCTTTGTTGTTTTGATTTAGTACAGTAATCAGAGTTATTCAGAAATATATAAAGCAGCACTAATCATTTTTTAGAATGTTTATTTTATAAAAACAATTGCCCTTGAATGTTATGCCACCTGTAATCTATCCCCTACCTGGTTTAAAACATTAAAAACATTGTACCTATTTAAAGAAAACAAATGTCAAAAATGTCATAAAGTAAAACTGCAATATTTGAATGAATTGAAGGGTGTCCAATGAAAAAATGCCATTGTATAGCTCTTAATCTACATCACTTCTATAGATGGATAGAAATTTTAAATTAAACTTTCTGATTTCGAAAAGCTCGGTCTTACTCCATGAGTTCATGACCAAAGTTTAATCAAGGAATGTTATATACAGAGTATACTTTCCTCAAGGAAACCAGAAACAGACATTATATTTGTCAAGATCAAATCAGACATTAATCTGTCTTATTTGTCTGCACTTATTTATTTTAGTGAGCATCATCATATGAGCAATAATTTAAGAAAGTAAGTGCTAACACAGAAAGATATAAACTATGTGCTTACAAAGATGGTATACATATGGTAACTGATGACTTACAGAATTCTGTGAATTTCTCTTAGTCTTTCTTACTCTCTCTCTCCCCACTCCTTCTCCCTCTCCCTTTCTGTCTCCCTCCCTCCCTTAGATTTGTTTTAATAATATTCTATGCAAAACCGATGAAGCAAATGCAAACTTGAAAAACTGATCCTTTTGGAGAGTTCACCTTTATCTATAATTTATGGCAAATATTCAAAGAGATATGCTGTCTGAGCTATTGGGGATGATCTACATCTGCAAATGGCAGCATTACTTATATTTTGTGATAAGTTTAATTGATTTTGAGCAAGACTAAGTCTAATTTCTTTAAAATAAACATCTTTCTTAGGGCTTTCCTTTAAAAACTAAGCAGGTGCTTGATAATCTCATTAACATCAGTTAAATTCTACAATATTTAATTTGGATTGGGCCATACTTTATATGCTTTATAATATGTCTGTGTTAATTTGTTTAAATTTATTAAGTATTACCATATATGGACCTAGAATGGAGTCAGCGAGCACAGTGGTTGCCACCTGGTGGGCCGTGGCCCACTGGTGGGCCGTGAGAAAATTTTGGTGGGCTGCAGAGAAATCTCCCCAGAGCACCTCCACAAAGCAATTAATCCAGGCTGTGCAGAAACACAAGGCTTCTCAGCCCATAGGGCCTGAGGAAACCCTCCCTGCCCACTCACTCCTTCCCTGGCAAACTTGTCTGCTAAGCAGCCATTTTTCCTTTTTCTGATCATCATCTGTTCTGCTGTGCTGGGAGATTTAGATTAGCTAGGAAGCAGGAAATGGTTGGATTTTTTGCTTTCTAGCTAAGCACAGCCAAACCTCCCTTAGGACTGAAGATTTGCTTGCAAGCAAATTCAGTGCAGACTCACGGCAAGCAAATTTGAGAGATTGAGCTAGCTGATGGCAGATAGATAGATCACTGAATGATTCTGTGAGCAACTCAATCTGCTGCTTTGCCTGATTTTGGATAAAAGTTGCTTTTTTTAATTAAAAAAATCAATATTTACATACATGGTGTGTTGTGAGTTAATTTTGTGAGTTTGCTTGCTAGCAAATTTTATGTGACAGATTAAGCTAGCCAATGGCAGATAGATAGATTTCTGAATGAATCTATGATTCTGTGAGCAACTCAATCTGCCTTCCTGTTTTGCCTGATTTTGGACAAAAGTTGCTCTTTTTTTATAAAAAATTCAATATTTATATAAATATTTATAATATTTACATACAAGCCATGCTCAGCCAGTCACATGACCACCAAGCCACACCCACAAATTAGGCCATGCCCACAGAACCAGTTAGTGGTCCCTGGGATCTAAAATTATGAGTTTGGTGGTCCCTGAGGTCCAAAAGGTTGGTGACCCCTGGGCTAGCAGACTCCACTCATTGGCCCAGCAACTGGCAGGAGAAATAAAGTCCCATCAGTGGCTGAAGCTTTGGACAGTGCCAGCTACAAAATAGTTTCTGCTTCTAGAACAGTTGTGGATCTATTCCAGGGAAAAAAAGGTACATCTCCAAAACACTAGCATTGGGGAAAATACATTTTTTCCAATCTAGTGGAACTTCTCTGTATATATACATGGAAAAGAAAAGTTCACATTCCACAGCTTTTCATTGTGAGCTTCACAATTATCTTAAATTTATGGAGCAAAGGCAGGCTAGAAATCTAACAAATTAATTTTAAAAATGTACACTTCGGGTAATATCTTTCTTCTACTTTAATCTGTACTTTTCCTCTGGGAGGTAATAGTCTTAAAATCAATGCTTCTTGTTTTATTAAAACAGAGTAATTTAAAAAACCACTTTTTGACAGATAACATTTTATGGTATTTGAAGGGCAAAGGAGTTCTACAAGAACAGAACTCCTGGGACAGACTGAGGATCAGTTATGTACCAGTAGAGCAACATGAAATGACCTATGTTCTTAGTGCTCTTGTCAATTATTTGCTTCTTGGGAATTGGGTGGGGTTAGAGGCTCTGCAAGCAGGAAAATTAGAAGAATACAGCTGAAAAACAGTCTTTTGTCAGAAAAGCAAGATAGATTTTGATATATCTTACCCAGACAATTACTGTGTAATGGATTTATTTTTTGATTAATTGAAATCTGCTAATTAACTGTTGTAGTTCACATTACATTAGTCATATTAACACATTTGCAATATTAACCTGGAATCCTGCTCTGTAAGCATTTCTTTTTAACACAGTTGTCCTCAATCTGATCCCAGCCCAGTAAGCTGGAGTTAAAACTCTCAGGCTTTCTAGCAGACCCTTAGCTAGTTTGACCTGGAAAATTTGTTAGATATAATCCTAATAGGACAGTGGGCTTGAGAAAGTTGTCTCCTTTTCTTCTCTCTTTCCTTTGTTCCCTTAAGTTACCTTCCCATACAGTTGCTATTTTCATTATGATGAAAAACAGTAAATACAGGAATAAGCATCCTCATTTGTCCATTTCTCCAACACAATGGCATAACCCATATTGGCACATTGGTTAGAATGCAGTATTACAGACTAATTCTTCCCAGTGCCAGGAATTTGATCCTGACCTACTCAAGTTGACTCAGCCTTCCCACCTTCTGAGGTCAGTAAAATGGGGGCCCACATTGTTGGAGGCAATAAACCACTTAGAAAGTGCTGTAAAGCACTAGGGAGTTTGGACTGGTATTTAAGTGCTACTGCTATTCTCAATAACCTGCCAAATAACAAAGATAAATTTAGTTTAAATAACAGAGGTGGATGATTCCTGCATGCAAAATAAGATGGAAAAGAATGTGCATTCATGTGTGTGCGTGTGTGTGTGTGTGTGTGTGTATGTATTTGTTGTTGTTAGTTGCAAAGTTGTGTCTGATCCATTGTGATCCCATGGATAATGTTCCTCCATGCCTTCCTGCCCACACATAAATGAGTGTAGATGTCCAACACGTCACTTGATGTGTGTTCATGAATGCCCACCTATTTGATGTATCTCCACAAGAGTGTAGATGTTCACAAGTATAGCGCTAACATATTTTAACCAAAAGGCAAAATAGACAATGTCCTGAGTATGGAGGCATTACTTAGTTAATTTCCAATGAATATTCACTATAAAAAATTGTCAAATTTCTAAAGACAGAGCAAAGCTGAGATCATACTTAATTTTTCATGTATTTCCTAATTCTATGTCTGATCATAAATTTCCCATATGGAAATCATGAACATGTGATGTGTTTTCCTTTCAATATTCAGATTCTTATACATGTTTGGTAACAGTTTTTATTAATGTTATTTTACATAATCTTCACAATGTGTATTTCATGCAAACTTTTTCCTTGGTATTTTTATATGCACAGCCAAGTTCAGAATATTTAATTATTATTTCATATATTATTCAACTATCCTATAGGTTAAAAAAGAGTAAATTAGAGAACTTCATATTTAAATCCAAACAAAAAGAATTCCTTCATGGTCCTCCATCCAAATATACTCCAGGGATGAGCTTGCTTAGCTTCTGAGATCAGTCAATTACTGATATAGAACTAGTGCATTGCTTGCTGATGGATCCCTCAACTTCTCTTTTCCATTATTTTAGATCTACCACACAGATGGGTATTACAAATGGCATCCTTATTGCACTGACTGATGACTTGCTGTATTCCTATTTTTCTTTATTTTTTGTCACTTTCTGTTTATTAGAACTTTATGGTTCCCCCAGTGCAGAGCCAAAAATATCCCTCTTGCTATTTTTCACTAGTGAAAACATGTGCCAGGGATAGGTTTGTGTTAACTGCAGACAGTTTGATAAGATATAGACATCATAGATCATATATATGACTTTATTGCAAATCTAGAGGAAATTAACTTTTGAATGACTTATGGCACTCTCTCTGAAATCATGCTCTAGGAAGAATTCTTTAACTTTGGACAGACGCAAAAACAACTTTGGAGATCAGATGCATCTGATCTCTCAGTAGCATAACAGTGTTAAACAGGTCATGTTTAACAGCTGTGTCCTGACAAAATGCAAATTTTTAACTCCATAACTAATTGATTAAAAATCCTTCCACATACTTTTTTTTTCAGTAACCATAGCTAATTCAACTTGTAATAGGGCTACTGTAATATTTATTTCATAGTTATGTTTATTTAATTTAATGCAATTCAATGGACTTGGGGTCAGGAACATATGCTAATTTCTCTACCTAGTCCTTATCTCTGGTTGTCCAATGCCAATATGAGAAAGACTCCTATTAGGAGAATAAATTGGTATATTAGTGAATTTTTTAACATGAAAAACTTGATTAGAAATAACAACTGTAAATAATCCAAATCATCCCACTCCTATTTGGTGAATTCATAATGTAGTTCTAGGCAAGATGTTATTTCCTATTCCTCTTTTGGATATGAAGATAATTTATATTTTTTGCCTAGGTTTGAAACATATGGTTGAAAGATCATAAGATTGCAAGTTACTGCCTTAGAGAAATGTGACTCACAATACATGTGCCTTCAAAAGGCATACCCTCATCATTGAGTTACCAAAAAAATCTGCCTTTTTCTTCTTTTGCTATTCTTTGTGTTTAATTTAATGGTGTTCTGGTGAGTTAATGACACTTATTGTTGTTTTGGTTGGTGTGGAACATTAATAAAATGCTTGAAGCCCATGTCACACTGAACCAACGGATGCAAAGAGGATGTAAAACGGACAAAAAACCTTGCCATCCATTGGTTAACGCGATGTATCCGTTCTGTACTCACTGCCTCCGTTTTGCTTCCTCTCTATCCGTCCAGCATCCGTTCAAAGACGTTTCATCCGCTCCCAAAGTTTTGGGCTGCCTAAAACTTTTGCGCAGAAAATGTATCCAGTTCATCCATTCTGCATCCGCTACGCATCCGCTACTCATCCGTTATGCATCCGCTATGCATCCACTATATCTGCTAGGCATCCGCTGCGAATCCACAGAACTCGCATCCGCCCGGACGCAGGGAGGAAGTGGAACGGACTCAGAACAGATGCAGAATGGATGCAGAACAGAAACAAAGTGTTTAAAGCGGAAAAAACATTCACAGAGGGGATCTATCTCGGATATTAAGGATGTCTAGAGGATGCCTAGAGGATGCCTAGAGGATGCAAAGGGACACCTACACTGCCTACAAAAAGGGGGAGCAACTCGTCTGCATCTCACTTTCAGACCAGCAGCCCACCTGTGCAGACCTCTGCAGCCTTCATCTGACTCTTCCTCTTCCACAGCATCCAGACATGTCCACTGTGGATCGTACCACAGTCCTTTTGGCAGCCACCATCCTTCTGCAACAGCACAAAACCATCTACAGGCTCTGTGAACTCTACTATGGGAAGAAAAAGAGGAGGCTAAGAAGCATCTGGGTCCGAATATGGATCGGGAGAAGAGCAGAGTACGGACTGTACAACAAGCTGATGGTGGAGCTCAGGAACAAAGACACTCGGGCATTCCAGAACTTCATGAGGATGCCTCTAGCCATGTTTGATGAAGTTGTACAGCGGCTGACACCCAGGTTGACCAAGGCAAACACCAACTTCCGCCCCAGCCTGGACCCTGGGCTCAAGGTGGCACACACTCTGTGCCACCTGGCCTCAGGGACCACCAACAAAACCATGCAGTACGGCTGGAGGGTGCCACACAACACCATCAGCATTGTGGTCAGAGAAGTGGTGCAGGCCATCATTGAAGAATACAAGGAGGAGCTCCTCCAGTACCCCCCCATGGAAGAAGGATGAAAGAAAGTTGCAGAGCAGTGATATCAGAGGTGGAACTTCCCACACACCGTTGGAGCCATCGATTGCAAGCACGTGGCCTGCAAAGCTCCAGCCAAGTCGGGGTCCACTTATTTCAACTACAAGGGCTTCTTCAGCATCATCCTCTTCGCCATGGTCGATGGTGACTACAAGTTCATGTACATCGATGCTTCAGGCTACGGCTCATCTTCAGATGCCCAGGTATACAATGCCAGTCACCTCAAGGAGAGGCTGGAAGGCAACCTCATCGTGGGCTTCCCAGATCCAGACTCCCTGCCCAACGACACACAAGATGTGCCCTACTTCATCGTGGGGGATGACGCCTTCTCCCTCAGAACCTACCTCATGAATGCATACCCTTCCAGACTCCTGACCCGTGAAGAGAGGATCTTCAACTACAGGCTGTCCAGGGCAAGGCGGGTGGTGGAGAACGCCTTTGGCATCCTGGCCAACAGGTTCCATGTACTTCTCACCACCATGCAGCATCGCCCAGAGACCATGAGGAGGATCGTGGGAGCTTGCTGCATCCTGCACAATCTCATGAGCACCTGCTACCCAGTCTTGCAGAACAGGCTCATGGACCTCCAACAAGGCAATGGGAACATGGAGCCTGGGGAATGGAGGCAAGGGTGAAACCTGATCGACACTCAGGATGTGCAAGGCCCCAACAGAGCCTCACGGGAAGGGAAGAAGCAGCGCAACCTCTTGAAACACTGGTGCAACTCCCCAGCTGGAGCAATGGAGTGGCAAGACAGGATGGTATATACTTAATGGATGCTTCCTTCAGCCTGTCTCATCACATGGATGAGATTGGTCCATGTATGTTTGGTTGGCCTACAATGAACAGGGCGTTTAATAAAGAGTTGTGTTTGTGTTGACATGTGTGGATGATTGATTACATTATTATTGATAATAAAGGGCCATAGGTGTGGCACCTGGGAGGGTGGACCATACAGTCCCACTATGCTTGCACTGGAGTTTTATCTATCCCACAGCTATTAGCCATCCCAAAGGTATCCCTGGTCATTCCACAGGTATCCCTGCCCACCCCACTGCTATCTTAACCCATCCCACAAGCTTGCAAAGGCTTAAGCCAATTCTAAAAGTTTCCAGCAAGACTTTATTAAAAAAAACAATGAAGCAAGTGTGTGAATCAAAGATAAACTTTATTGAACAACAAGCTGTAAAAAAAATTGACCTAAGTCAAGTGTCCAAATAAAGTCCACAGGTAGCCAGCTAGCCAGTCTCTGGCACTCTTCTTGGTCACTCGGAGGTGTGCCCAGTCTCAGGGGTGAAGGTTCCAGGTGCTGTGGTGGTGGGTGGTGCTGGAGTGCCTGGCCTTGAGAGGACAACAGGGGACGGTGTGTTGAGAAAGCTCTCGGACAGCTGGCTCAGCCCCTCGATGCTGAGAGGTCCTTCCTCTATGCCATGGGGTGTCAGCCCCAGTACTGATGACAGATGTACTGAGGCCAGGCTTAGCTGTGGGGTGGATGAAGGAGTAGTGTAGTGGGGCTGTCTGCTCTGCAGCTGGGTGAGGACTGGCATGGGTGGCATCGCTGTCGTGGGTGGCATCATTGGCATGGGTGGTATCGCTGTCGTCGGTGGCATCATTGGCATGAGTGGCATCGGTGTCATCAGTGAAACAGGTGTCCGGCTCTCTGCCTTTCTTCGGAGGCGGAGCTGGGGGGGGTGGATGCGGCTAGGACTGTGGTGGACCCAATGTCTCCTCTCTCCCATCGCACCAGGGAGTCCTCTACGCACTCCACCATGCTTACACACCTGTCCGTGGGTTCTCCGCCGTGGCACGCTCCACAGAAACCTGCCTGGAGACAGGGACTGACTCTTGGCCAGAAGAGGACTGGGCGGCAGCAGGCTGCCGGAGAGAGAGGGTAATGAGAGGGGCTGCTTGTGCTCCTCGGTGGCAGATCTCACCCTCCAGGAAGCTGCACCTGGCCATGACGTAGGTCTCTCTGTCTGTCAGCTTCACAGTGGCCTGGCCAGATTCCTTCAGGTGCAGCTTCCCGTACCAGGTGTGCATATGTTTTCACCAGCCGAGGAGCACCTCTGAAGTGTAACCCATACTCTCTGCCTTCTCTCTCCAAGCAGCCTGCTTCGCTTGGTGTCCCTGTATAGCCGGTGTCCCTTCTGCCACAGATAGTCGTTCTCTCTCAGCCACTCCATCACCTCATCCTCGTGCGTCTCCTCAATGGAGTATTGCCTCCTCTCCCGTTGTCGCATACGCCTCTTCCTCCCTTTGGCAGGACCAGATGGGCCCTCATCAGAGGGGTTCCCAGGTAGTAGGGGCTGCTCCTCCACACCACTACCACCAGCAGCAGCAGCAGGATCATCATCATCATCATCCTCACCAGCAGGTTCATAATCAGCCTCATCATCCTCACCAGCAGGATCATAATCATCATCAGCATCAGCATCAGCATCATCATCATCAGCAGCAGCAGCAGGAACAGCAGGACCAGGATCAGCAGCAGTAGAGTAAGCACCAGCAGGGCCAGCAAGTCCAGGAGCACAAGCAGGACCAGGAGCACGAGCAGGGCCAGGAGCACGAGCAGGACGATCAAGACCAGGAGCACGAGCAAGTCGAGCAGGACCAGCAGGACCAGGAGCAGCTTCAACAGATTAAGCAACAGCAGAATCCCCAGCACCACCAGAAGCACCACCGCCTGGAGCAGCTTCAGCAGAAGCCCCAGCACCAGCAGAGTCAGGGGCAGGGGGCAGGAGGTTGGCCCTGTCCCTCTTGCCAGGGATGGCGGCAGGTTGCTGAGGCTTTCTCTTCCTCCCCATGGTTGTGGGGTTGTTGGCTGGCAGGGAGGCTGGCAGGCACCAAGGCTGGCAGGAAGGCTGGCAGGAAGCCTGGCAAGAAGGCTGGCAGAAAGCCTGGCAGGAAGGCAGGCAGGCAGGCACCAAGGCTGGCTGGAAGGCAGGCTGGCAGGGCAGGCAAGGAACTTGAAGTGTCCAGCAGCAGGTCTTTCCTCGGAATGCTGGCCACATGCGAGCTGCTTCCCTTTATATCCGGGGGGCTTATGTAATACTTCCCCCCCGCATGCGCAATTAACGCGCAACATCCGTTCCGCTTCCCCTGTGCATCCGCTAGGCTTCCACTGTGCATCCGCTTTATCTGCTAGGCTTCCGCTGTGCATCCGCTTCATCCGTTCGGCGTCCGTTCTGCATCCGCTGTATCCATTCCGCATCCGCTTTGCTGAGCCCCCCCGGAAACCCTGCGGTTGCGCCATCTGCTCCCATCCGCTTCCATCCCCTGTGCTTCTGTTCCGCATCTGCTTTCCATCGGCCCTGCGTCCTCCCCGCGTCCGTGTTATCCGCTCCGGTTATGCAAATTTTTGGCCCTTTTGAGAGCGGATAACAATGGATGGCACATTTTTCTCGTCCGTTGTGTCCATTTTGCATCCGTTGGCCAGTGTGACATGGGCTTTAAATGCATTATCAATAGCAAAATAACTATTCTCCAACATATGCACATTTTAGTCTATATTTCAGCTTGGCTCTGTTGTGTATATTTGTGTGTGTGCATGTGTCCATAATTAGAAATAAATATACTATTTATACCCTCAAAAGAAAATCCATGTGCCTCAGAGGTGCAATTCAAATGTCTTAACAACCGGTTCTGTGGGCGTGGCCTAATTTGTGGTTGTGGTTTGGTGGTCATGTGACTGCTGAGTGTGGCTTGCTGACTGGGCATGGCTTGGTGGTCATGTGACTGGGTGGGCATGACTCATATGTAAATATTATAAATATTTGTGTAAATATTGATTTTTTTTTTTATAAAAAAGAGCAACTTTTACCCAAAATCAGGCAAAGCAGAGAGGCAGATTGGGTCGCTCACAGAATCACAGATTCATTCAGAGATCTATCTTTCTGCAATCTATTAGCTGAGTCTGCACTGAAAAATAAAAGCTTTAGCCCTAAGGAAGGTTCAGCTCTCCAACAATTTCCTACTTTCTGGCTAATCTAAATCAGCACAGCAGAACAGCTGATGGTTGGGGAAAAAAAGGAAAAATAGTAACTCAGCAGGCGTGCATACTGGTAAGAAGTGAGTGGGTAGGGAGGGGCCAGCCAGGGGCAATATTTGCCAGTTTTTTGAACTGCACTGAATTGTAACAATTGGTTCTATAGAACTGGCCTGACCAGGTAGAATCCCACCCCTCATGTACCTTTAGTAATCGCTTCTATGTTAATGTATACAACATTGCAATGGTTTTATTTAATTGTTATTTGAATAAAGTCTAATCAACTGTACACGCACACGTTACACACATAGATTTAGCCAAAAACTGATATTTCAGTATTTTGAAAAATCCCAAATTGTTTTATATATACAATAAAACAAATTGTTTTATTATACAAAACATATATATATGTTTTATATATTTGTATAATATACTTGCTGCAGTATACTTGCTGCAGTATACTAGTATACTTGCTGCAGTATACAATACTTCTATAGCTAGTGATACCATTGATACTCAGTAACTTATTCCAAATCATTCCTCCTAAAATGATTAATGCTCCTCTCCAAGCAGAATTGTTCAAAGAGAAAGAAAAGAATAATAGTCCCTTGGTAATAATGGTTCTTAGAAAACAAAGGCCAAAACAGAGAGAGTGCCCATTAGAGTTGAACTAATGACAGGCTATGGCCAATAATTTTTCTAGCTCTGCTAAACCTTAATTGTTATATGCAGAAATATAAGAAGTACACATAGGGAAAGGTTCTACAGTGGTTTTTACAACAGTATGTTTTTTTTTTTCATACATGGCTTAAATTAGAATTACGATAACATATTTCTTAAATATATAGTGCACAAAAATATATGAGGGCAGGAACCAGCCCTCCAATTTTAAATAACATTATAGTGTAATCTTATGCTCAAAAACAACCCCCACTGAATTCATTAGGTGTCAGGTAAGGAATTTAAGACAGTAATTTGATTATCAAATTAATCAAATTTAAATTAAATCAAAGTCAAAACGAGATCTCAAGTTTCCTCTAGGCTGTAGGGATTTGGGTTGCTAGAATTTTCTCTATTGATTATTCTTGCTAATCATTTTGGGGAACATTTATATGTTCAGGGAGCAGGTTGAGGAAGATTGAACTGAGGAATATTGTAAAGAATAGAATAGAATAGAATAGAATAGAATAGAATAGAATAGAATAGAACAGAACAGAATAGAATAGAATACTTTATTGGCCAAGTATGATTGGACACACAAGGAATTTGTCTTGATGTAAATACTCTCAGTATACATAAAGAAAAGGTACATTCGTTAACAATCAATATTCATAATGTATAACACTTAATGATAGCCATAGGGTACAATCAACAATCAAATCATACTATGAAACAGTCAATATAAATATAAATCGTAAGCAATAAAATTACAGTCCTAAAATCATAAGTGGAAGGAGATGGGTGAAAAGGATTGATGAGAAGATTAACAGTAATAGTTGTGTACATTTAGTAAATAGTTGAACAGTGTTGAGGGAATTATTGTTTAGCAGAGTGATGGTTTTGGGGAAAAAACTGTTCTTGCGTCGAGTTGTACTGTTGTGCAGTGCTCTATAGCGTTGTTTTGAGGGAAGGAATTGAAACAGTTTATGTCCGGGATGTGAGATGTCTGTATGAAATATTTTCATAGTCCTCTTTTTGACTCATGCAGTATACAGGTCCTCAACTGAAGGCAGGTGGGTAGTAACTGTTTTTTTGCAGTCTTAATTATCCTCTGAAGTCTGTGCCTGTCCTGTTGGGTTGCAGAACCAAACAAGACAGTTATAGAGATGCAGATGATAGACTCAATAATTCCTCTGTAGAACTGTATCAACAGCTCCTTGGGCAGTTTGAGCTTTCTGACTTGGTGCAGAAAGAACATTCTTTGTTATGCTTTTTTGATGATGTTTTCGATGCTAGGTGTCCATTTTAGGTCATGTGATATAGTAGAACCTAGACATTTGAAGGTATCTACTGTTGATACAGTATTGTCTAGTATTGTAAGAGGTGGTAGTATGGGAGGGTTTCTTCTAAAGTCTCCCACCATTTCTATGGTTTTGAGTGTATTCAGTTCCAGATTGTTCTGGTTATACCACAAGGCAAGTTGTATAACCTCCCATCTGTATGCAGTTTCATCATTGTCTCGAATGAGACCAATCACTGTTGTGTCTTCAGCAAACTTCAGTATTTTAACAGATGGATTGTTTGAGATTCAGTCATTGGTATATAAGGAGAAGAGAAGTGGAGATAGCACACAGTCTTTGGGGGGCCCAGCGATGATTGTACAGGTATCGGATGTGATTCCTCCTAGCTTCACCTGCCTGTTAGGAAGCTTATGATCCACTTACAAGTGTGTTCAGGTACCGCTAGTTGGTTTAATTTACTTAGAAGAGTGTTTGGAATGATGGTGTTGAATGCTAAACTGAAGTCTACAAAGAGGACCCTTGCGAAGGTATTTGGAGATTCAGGGTGTTATAGGATGTAATGCAGAGCCATGTTAACAGCATCATCTGTTGATCTATTTGCTCATATGCAAACTTTGTGGAATCTAACAGCATTAATAATGGCAGAAAAAATAACTTCTTTGTAAAGTATGATTGTACAAGGGGCAAATAATCGTGGAGAACAATTGTACCAAAATCCTAGTTTTGATTCCTAGAAAAGCAATATTTTATTTATTTATTTATTTGTCAATAGCTTACAAGTTAAGAAACATAAGTATATAAATACAGGAAATGGATACGAATAATTGGGGACAATAGGACAGGGATGGTAGGCATAATTGTGCGCTTATGCTGCAGGAACCTTTGTGCTGTTCATAATATAGGATGCTGAGGCTGTTTTCCTATTGTTAAATATGTCAAGAGAGCTGTAAGAGCAATCTGAGAGGGGCACTTTGCCTAGCAATTTGATGGGCTGATGTTCTTCTATAAGCCCATGTCACACTGCCCAACGGATGCAAAAAGGACACAGCGGATGAGCAAAATGTTCCATCCGTTGTTATCCGCTCTCAAAAGGGGCAAAAATGTGCATAACTGGAGCGGATAACACAGACACGGGGAGGACATAGGGCGGATGCAAAGCGGATGCAGAATGGAAGCCCAGCAGATGGAAGCGGATGGGAGTGGATGGCGCAACCGCTAGGCTTCCGGGGGGGCTCAGCAAAGCGGACGCGGAACGGATACAGCGGATGCAGAGCGGATGCCGAACGGATGAAGCGGATGCACAGCGGAAGCCTAGCGGATGCACAGCGGAACCCTAATGGATGCCTGGCATTAATTGCGCATGCGGGAAGGATGCACTGCATCAGCCCCACGGATATAAGGGAAGCAGCTCGGAAGCAGGTCGCCATTCAGAGGAAAGACCTGCTACCAGACACATCGACTGCCTTGCCTGCCCTGCCTGCCAGCCTTGCTGCCAGCCTTGCTGCCAGCCTTGCTGCCAGCCTTGCTGCCAGCCTCCCTGCCACCCTTGCTGCCACCCTGCCTGCAAGCCTTGCTGCCAGCCTTGCTGCCTGCCAGCCTTGCTGCCTGCCTTCCTGCCAGCCTTGGTTCATGTCTGCCTGCAAGCCTTGGTGCCTGCCTACCTGCCAGCCTTCCTGCCAGCCTTGGTGCCTGCCTCCCTGCCAGCCTTGGTACCTGCCTTGGTGCCAGCCTTCCTGCAAGCCTTGGTGCCTGCCTGCCTGCCTGCCAGCATTCCTGCCAGCCTTGGTGCCTGCCTCCCTGCCAGCCTTGGTGCCTGCCTTGATGCCAGCCTCCCTGCCAGCCTTCCTGCCAGCCTTGGTTCCTGCCAGCCTCCCTGCCAGCCAGCAACCCCACAACCATGCGGAAGCACAGCAAGCCTCAGCCTTCTGCTGCCAGCCCTGGCAATAGGGACAAGGCTAGCATCCCACCCCCTGGCCCTCACTCTGGTTCTCCTGGGGATTCTGCAGCACGGACTCACTCTTCTGGGGCTGGCGCTTCTGCTGCTTATGCTTTTGGAGGAGCTGATGACAAGCACTCCAGCACCAGCCACCTCCACAGCACCTGCACCCTTCACCCCTGAGAATGAGTGACCAAGAGGAGTGCCAGAGACTCATTTTTGCTTTATAGCTTGCTGTTAACAAAGTTTATTTATGATTCACACACTTGCTTTGTTTCTTTTTTTAAATAAAGTCTTGGTGGAAACTTTTAGAAATGGTTTAAGCCTTTGCATGCTTGTGGGATGGGTTAAGATAGCTGTGGGATGGGCAGGGATACCTTTGGGATGGGTAATAGCTATGGGATGGGTTAGGATAGCAGTGGGATAGATAAACCTCCAGTGCAAGCATAGTGGGACTGTATGGTCCACCCTCCCAGGTGCCACACCTACGGCCCTTTATTATCAATAATAATGTAATAATTATCCACACGTCAACATAAACACAACTCTTTATTAAATGCCCTGTTCATTGTAGGCCAACCAAACATACATGGCCCAATCTCATCTGTGTGATGAGACAGGCTGAAGGAAGCATCCATTAAGCATCTACCATCCTGTCTTGCCACTCCACTGCTCCAGCTGGGGAGTTGCACCATTGTCTCAGGAGGTTGCGCTGCCTCTTCGCTTCATGTGAGGCTCTGTTGGGGCCTTGCACATCCTCAGTGTCAATCAGGTTTCGCCCTTGCCTCCATTCCCTAGGCTCCATGTCCCCATTGCCTTGCTGGAGGTCCACGAGCCTCTTCTGCAAGACTGGGTAGCGGGTGCGCATGAGATTGTGCAGGATGCAGCAAGCTTCCATGAACCTCCTCACGGTCTCTGGGAAATGCTGCATGGTGGTGAGAAGTACGTGGAACCTGTTGGCCAGGATGCCAAAGGCGTTCTCCACCACCCGCCTTGCCCTGGACAGCCTATAGTTGAAGATCCTCTCTTCATGGGTGAGGAGTCTGGAGGTGTAGGGCTTCATGAGGTAGGTTGTGAGGGAGAAGGCATCATCCCCCACGATGAAGTAGGGCACATCTTGCAAGCATGTGGCCTGCAAAGTGCCAGCCAACTCAGGGTCCACTTATTTCAACTACAAGGGCTTCTTCAGCATCATCCTCTTCGCCATGGTCAATGCTGACTACAAGTTCATGTACATCGATGCTTCAGGCAATGGGTCAGCTTCAGATGCCCAGGTATACAACGCGAGTCACCTCAAGGAGGGACTGGAATGCAACCTCATCGTGGGCTTCCCAAATCCAGAACCCCTGCCCACTGCCTCCGTTTTGCTTCCTCTCTATCCGTCCAGCATCCATTTATTGATGTTTCATCCGCTCCTAAAGTTTTGGGCTGCCTAAAACTTTTCCGCAGAAAATGTATCCAGTTCGTCCATTCTGCATCTGCTACGCATCCTTTATGCATCCGCTATATCGGCTAGGCATCCGCTACGCATCCGCAGAACTCCATCCGCCCGGAGGCAGGGAGGAAGTGGAACGGACGTGGAATGGATGCAGAACGGATGCCTAGCAGATGCAGAACGGAAACAAAGCATTTAAACGGAAAAAACGTTCGCAGAGGGGACCTATCTCGGATATTAAGGATGTCTAGAGGATGCCTAGAGGATGCCTAGAGGATGCAAAGGGACACCTACACTGCCTATAAAATGGGGGAGCAACTCACCTGCATCTCACTTTCAGAACAGCAGCCCAGCGGTGCAGACCTCTGCAGCCTTCATTTGGCTCTTCCTCTTCCACAGCATCCAGTCATGTCCACCGTGGGTTGTAACAAAGTCCTTTCGGCAGCCACCATCATTCTGCAACAGTGCGAAGCCATCTGCAGGCTCTGTGAACTCTACCGCGAGAAGAAAAGGAGCCACCCAAAAAGAGTCTGGATCCGAAGATGGTTTGCCAGAAGAGCAGAAGAGCAGAGGACGGCCACATGCTTGCTATCGATGGCTCCAATGGTGTGTGGGAAGTTCCACCTCTGATACCACTGCTCTGCAACTTTCTTCCATCCTTCTTTAGTGGAGGGGCACTGGAGGAGCTCCTCCTTGTATTCTTCGATGATGGCCTGCACCACTTCTCTGACCACAATGCTGATGGTGTTGTGTGGCACCCTCCATCCGTACTGCATGGTGCTGTAGGTGGTCCCTGAGGCCAGGTGGCGCAGAGTGAGTGCCACCTTGAGCCCAGGGTCCAGGCTGGGCCAGAAGTTGATGTTTGCCTTGGTCAACCTGGGTGTCAGGCGCTGCACAACTTCGTCAAACATGGCTGGAGGCATCCTCATGAAGTTCTGGAATGAACGAGTGTCTTCGTTCCTGAGCTCCACCATCAGCTTGTTGTACAGTCCGTCCTCTGCTCTTCTGGAGAACCATCTTCGTACCCAGAGGCTTCTTGGCCACCTCTTTTTCTTCCTGTAGTAGAGTTCACAGAGCCTGTAGATGGCTTCGCACTGTTGCAGAACGATGGTGGCTGCCAAAAGGACTTTGTTATGATCCATGGTGGAGATGACTGGATGCTGTGGAAGAGGAAGAGTCAGATGAAGGCTGCAGAGGTCTGCACCACAAGGCTGCTGTTCTGAAAGTAAGATCCAGATGTGTTACTCCCCCTTTTTTTAGGCAGTATAGGTGTCCCTTTGCATCCTCTAGGCATCCTCTAGGCATCCTCTAGACATCCTTAATATCCGAGATAGGTCCCCTCTGCGAACGTTTTTTCCGTTTTACATGCTTTGTTTCTGTGCTGCATCCACTAGGCATCCGTTCTGCATCTGTTCTGCGTCCGTTCCACTTCCTCCCTGCCTCAGAGCGGATGCGAGTTGCGCGGATGCATAGCGGATGCCTCGCGGATATAGCGGATGCGTAACGGATGTAGGACAGATGCGTAGCAGATGCATAGCGGATGCAGAACAGGCGAATTGAATACATTTTCTGCGCAAAAGTTTTGAGCAGCTCAAAACTTTCTGAGCGGATGAAATGTCCATAAACGGATGCTGGACGGATAGAGAGGAAGCAAAACGGAGGCATCGCGTTAACCAATGGGTGGCAAGCTTTTTTCTCCGTTTTACATCCTCTTTGCATCCGTTGGTGCAATGTGAAAGAGGCTTAACAGCTGTCAAGTAATCATTTCCAATAGGGATGTGGCAACGAGTGTCACAAGAGCAATATAGATGTAGAGTGGAACACGTAACTTTATCCTGTATTAGTGTTCCTGATGAAAGCCATAATTTTTCTGCTATGGATGAAATCACTGAACCTCTTGGTACTGGACTGAAAAAGATGCAATTGTTTTTCTGCTTCAAGAACCATAAAAATATGTGGTAGAGAGAGAAGAAGAGGAGATATGTCTCTGAATGATTCTCCAGTCTGTATTAATGTGGCCCCCAAATGGTTCTGAAAATATAATTAAATATTTATTACTGATGCTCATATGAATGTCCATGTGCCCAATCTATAGAGTGTCCAACATGTATTGGACCAGTTTGTGTACCAGTTTGTTTATAAAGGATTGGCTACTCTTCTATGAATTTGGTTATTTCATTGCCAGTCTTGAGAGATTCTGAAAATAACTTCTGTAGACAATATATTATTAAGCATTAGAGTTTATCATCATTGATCACTGTGTTATTTTTTTAATTGACATTCAATTTTCCTGTGATTAATTTTAACAAATTAAATAACTAAAGCAGTTTTGAATCTGCCCGGAAGTGTTGCATTTCTTGCCAAAGGATCTATGTTGGCATTGTCACAGTGCCCCTAAGATAAGAAGAGATGTGGCTTTGCACATTTTTAGGCATGCTCATCGTCCAAAACATGGCAGGTAAATTGCTTTAAGTTTGTAGAGCCAAACCTGTCAGCTTTTGACAGCCAATTTGCTTTACTGCTAATTAATAATGAAGTGCCAAGTCTGTTACTATTTATGAAGTGATAGAAAGTGTCATAAAGAAATGAGCATGCCTTCATGAAGAAAGTAATTCATAGAAGCATTAAAAAATTTGTTTCCCTGTATATTTAACATCCTGGCCAAAACTCATTTCTATTAATCATTTAGATTTGTCTGCTTCTTAATGTAATTATGTAAACTCAAGCACCCAAATATACTTTATCTGATATACTTGACTTATTAATTTCATACCTTTGAATGAATGTATGAACCAAACCTTAATTATCCATTAAAGTTTAAATTTCTTGAAATAAAAATGTATGTAAAATGTATATCTTATGGGAAAATGCAGGCAAAAACACTCATAATTATGAAAATAGCTACAAATGTATTATTTTAAATTAAAACCAACCATTGTTTTAAGTCAACCTTGAAAACTTGCTAAAATGTATGTGTGAAATAAGATTCTGTATAAATAGGTCTAGTTGGATAAAGTTACAGCAAATGCTAAAGCCAATGTCACACAGCACCAACGGATGGAAATAGGATGTAAAACGGAGAGAAACACTTGCCATCCGTTGCTTAACACGATGCATCCGTTCTGTACTCACTGCGTCCATTTTTCATACTCTCTATCCGTCCAGCATCCGTCTACTGACATTTCATCTACTCAAAAGGTTTTGAGCTGCACAAAACTTTCTGAGCAGATAAAGTATCCAACGCGTCAGTTATACATCCGCTACGCATATGGGGAACATTCGTGATACATCCGTCGTCATCCGTTACGCATCTGCTATATCCGCTAGGCATCCGCAAAACTCACATCCGCTCCAGCGGAAAACGGACACAGGGAGAAAGCAAAACGGATGCAGAACGGACACGGAGCGTTAGTAGCACGGACATAGAAAGGATGAAAGCGGATACAGCTCACATAGAAAGCATTAAAACAGAAAAAACGTTCAAATAGGAGACGTATCTCGGATATTTAGGATGTCTGCAGGATGTCTAGAGGATGCAGAAGAACACCTAGTGGAAAGCTTATATTTCCTATAAAAAGGGGGAGAAATCACCTGGATCTCACTTTCAGTCTAGCAGCCCTGCTGTGCAGACCTCTTCAGCCTTCATCTTGCTCTTGCTCTTCCACAGCATCCAGTCATCTCCACCATGGATCGTCGCACACTCCTTTTGGTAACCGCTATCGTTCTACAATAGTGTGAAGCCCTCTACAGGATCTTTTATCCATTATACGGGAAGAAAAGGAGGCATCCAAGAAGTGTCTGGGTCCGAAGATGGATTGTGAGAAGAGCCGAGTACGGACTGTATAACAAGCTGATGGTGGAGCTGAGGAACGAAGACCCTCGTGCATTCCAGAACTTCATGAGGATGCCGCCAGCCATGTTTGACGAAGTTGTGGAGTGTCTAAGACCCAGGTTGACCAAGGCAAACACCAACTTCCGGCCCAGTCTGGACCCTGGGCTGAAGGTGGCACTGACTCTGCGCCACCTGGTCTCCGGGACCATGTACAGGAGCATGCAGTATGGCTGGAGGGTGCCACACAACACCATCAGCATTGTGGTCAGAAAAGTGGTGCAGGCCATCATCGAAGAATACAAGGAGGAGCTCCTCCAGTGCCCCTCCACTGAAGAAGGCTGGAAGAAAGTTGCAGAGCAGTGGTATCAGAAGTGGAACTTACCCCACACCGTTGGAGCCATAGATGGGAAGCACGTGGCCTGCAAAGTTCAAGCCAACTCAGGGTCCACTTATCACAACTACAAGGGCTTCTTCAGCATCATCCTCTTTGCCATGGTCGATGCTAACTACAAGTTCATGTACATCGATGCTTCAGGCAATGGGTCAGCTTCACATGCCCAGGTATACAACGCGAGTCACCTCAAGGAGGGACTGGAACGCAACCTCATCATGGGCTTCCCAGATCCAGACCCACTGCCCAACGACACACAAGATGTGTCCTACTTCATCGTGGGGGATGATGCCTTCTCCCTCAGAACCTACTTCATGAAGCCCTACACTTCCAGATGCCTCACCCGCGAAGAGAGGATCTTCAACTACAGGCTGTCCAGGGTAAGGCGGGTGGTGGAGAACGCCTTTGGCATCCTGGCCAACAGGTTCCAGGTACTTCTCACCAATATGCAGCATCGCCCAGAGACCATGAGGAACATTGTGGAAGCTTGCTTCATCCTGCACAATCTCATGCGCACCCGCTACCCAGTGTTGCAGAACACGCTCGTGGACCACCAACAAGGCAATGGGGACATGGAGCTTGGTGAATGGAGGCAAGAGCGAAACCTGATAGATACTGTGGATGTCCAAGGCCCCAACAGAGCTTCACATAAAGGGAAGAAGCAGTGCAACCTCCTGAAACACTGGTGCAACTCCCCAGCTGGAGCAGTGGAGTGGCAAGACAGGATGATAGATGCTTAATGAATGATAGATGCTGATGAGATTGTGCCATGTATGTTACAATGAATAGGGCATTAATAAAGAGTTGTGTTTATGTTTAAATGTGTTGATGAATGATTAAATTGTTATTGATAATAAAGGGCCATAGGTGTGGCACCTGGGAGGGTGGACCATACAGTCCCACTATGCTTGCACTGGAGGTTTATCTATCCCACTGCTATCCTTACCCATCCCACAGCTATCACCCATCCCACAGGTATTCCTGCCTATCCCACTGCTATCCTTACCCATCCCACAAGCATGCAAAGACTTAAACCATTTCTAAAAGTTTCCACCAAGACTTTATTGAGTAAAAGAACTGAAGCAAGTGTGTGAAGCAAAGATAAACTTTATTAACAACAAACTGTAAAAGCAAAATGACCCAAGTAAAGTGTCCCAAGCAAAGATAAAGTCAACAGGTAGCAACGCAGTCTCTGGCACTCTTCTCAGTCACTCTGAGGTGTGCCCATAGTCTCAGGGGTGAAGGTTCCAGGTGCTGTGGAGGTGGCTGCTGCTGGAGTGCTGGTCTGTGGCTCCTTTGGGGTGCCTGGCCCCGAGAAGACAACAGGGGATGGTGTGTGGAGGAAGCTCTCAGAGAGCTGGCTCAGCCCCGTGATGTTGAGAGCCCCTTCCTCCAGGACATGGGTGTCAGTCCTAAGACCGATAACAGATGTTCTGAGTCTGGGTTTGGCCGTGGGGTGGAGGAAGGAGGAGTGTAGTGGGGCTGTCTGGTCTGCAGCTGAGCGAGGTGGGGCGTCGGTGGCATCTGTGGCATCGGTGGCATCTGTGGCTTTGGTGGCATCGGTGGCATCCCGCGGCATCGGTGGCACCAGTGGCATACAATGAACCTGGGCCTGGACTGGGAAGGGCTGCCTGTGCTGCTGGAACTCCTGGTAACCATAGACTTGGTAGGTGAGGGCCTGTGGAAAGCCTTGGAAGGGCTGTGACATCACCTGGGGTGGAGGAGCAGACCTGGACTGGGTCGGAGCAGGTTCAGCTGGGCCTGGAGGGTTGTGCAGAAGACCGGTGATCCTCTCCTTTATCACCTGGTACTGTAATTCGGACATGTCCATGAGGGTCTGGTTGACGTAGGTGAGGAAGGGCTTTTTTGTTAGAGGATGGTATGTTGGTGTGTACCAGTTGAGAGAGGAGATCTACACTGCTTTTGATGGTGTCCCTGATCTCCAGCAGGACAGTGTGGCTCTGTCCCTCCGGTCTGCTTTATGTGGAGGTGGAGCTGGGTGTGGGTTGGTCTCTGGTGACAGCGGCTTCTCCTAGCTCCAACTGTGTTAGGGGGTCCTCCACATGCTCCGCCACGTGGAGTGCAGCTATTGGGGGGGTCTCCATTGTTGGGCGTTCAACAGATACCTGCCTGGACACAGGAGCTGACTCTTGGCCAGAAGAGGACTGGCTCTCTGTGGGCTGCCTGAGAGAGAGGGTAGACAGAGGGGCTGCTCTGGGGCCTGTTGCAGAGTGGCGGACCTCACCTCCAAGAAGCTGCACTTGGCCATCACGTAGGTCTCCTGGTCAGTGAGCTTGACTGCAGCGTGGCCAGATTTCTTGAGGTGCAGCTTCCCGTACCAGGTGTGCATGTGCTTCCACCACCCGAGGAGGACCTCTGAAGTGGAGCCCAGGCTCTCCGCCTTCTCTCTCCAAGCCACCTGTTTCCGCTTGGCTTCTCGATAGAGCCTGTGTCCCTTCCGCCAGAGGAACTCGTTCTCCCTCAGCCATTCGAGCACCTCATCCTCATGTTCCTCTTTGATGGAGTACTGTCTCCTCTCCCTATTGCACAATTGCCTCTTCCTCCCTCTGGCAGGGCCTTCTGGGCCCTCATCAGTCGGGCTTTGAGGTTCTAGGGGCTGCTCCACCACACCACTACCAGCAGCAGCAGCAAAAGCAGCACCAGCAGTACCAGCAGCACCAGCAGCACCAGCAGCACCAGCAGCACCAGCAGCACCAGGAGCACCAGCAGCACCAGCAACACCAGCAGGACCAGGAGCAGCACCAGCAGAAGCACCAGCACCAGAAGCAGCCCCAGCAGAAGCCCAAGCAGAAGCAGAGTCAGCACCGGGGGTGGGATGGTGGCCCTATCCTTCTTGCCAGGGCTGGCAGGAGTAGGCATAGGCTTCCTCTTCTTCCTCATGGTTGTTGGCTGGAGATGTATCTGGCAGCAGGTCTTTCCTCTGAATGGTGACCTGCTTGCGAGCTGCATCCTTTTATATCCTTTTATATTATTTTGCATCATATATATATGATGCAATGCATCCTCCCCGCATGTGCAGTGAACGCTTTGCATCCGCTAGGCATCCACTAGGCATCCGCTAGGCGTCCACTCTGCATCCGCGTCATCCGCTAGGCATCCACTCTGCATCTATTCCTTCCGCTGCGCGTCCACTTCACTGTGCTCCCCTGGAAGCCCTGCAGACATGCCATCCGCTTCCATCCGCTTCTATCTGCTAGGCTTTCGTGGAGCATCCGCTTAACATCCTCACTACGTCCTCCCCATGTCCGTTCCTTTCCGTTGTTGTCTGCTCTGTTTATTCAAATTTGGGGCACTTTTGAGAGCGGATAACAATGGATGGAACATTTTCTCGTCCGCTGTATCCTTTTTACATACTTTTTGCATCCGTCGGCTGATGTGACAGGGCCTTAAAGTGCAAACAAAAATAATTGCCTAGGCATGGAAAGCACACAAGCCAAAATTTAACAAAAATGGATAAAGATAAACATGACAAAATCTGAAATTGGTTTATTCTTCCTTGTCATCTTTCTTCCCATCACATATTTCTCTTCCTCACTCTCTTATGTCAAAAATTGATCATGGTTCTAAAATATAAATCCTCAGGACATTATTGGAAAATATAGGCTTTTAAATCTCAAGTTTAAAAGTTCCAGTAGGATTGCCCTTTTCAATAATACTTTCATTCATATATTTTATTTTAAAACACTGTGTTGCTATGTAGTTACTATTTTTTCTGTCCATTTCATTTATAAGACATCTATCACTAGTTTCTTTAGAAGGATTTTTAAAAATCCTGTTATGAATGAAGTAGAAAAAAATAAAACAAACTTCAGTCAGATTGTGTTACTTTTCCATCACCATCATAATTATGAATTTTTGTTAAATAAAGCAGTCACTAAATGAGGACTGCCTATACTAAATTTCTCAGATAATAAGTGTGCTGTAGAAATTTCTCAGGGCCACCAATGATGTTAGTTTTATGATTTCACAGGATACTGTGTTCCAAAACTCATGTGCAAATTCGATCAGTTAACTTCAGGCAACTATCTCAATGTTAATAATTTAATAACTATCTTTAATTTAAATAAGTGGTGGGAATCAGACAGAAAATGTCTTAAGTAACTTGACCATCACCATTAAAAGAGAAACAGTGGTCCTTTATAATATTAAACAGAATTTACTGCCACATTTTGAAACACAGAAGTTTCCAAAGTATATACAAAGAGAGTAACATGTACAAAGTCCTCAATTTCAAAGGTTTCTAGAATAATCACTGTTTAAATTTATTTTAATCTCTGAGTGAGCATTGCCATGGCATCAGCAAAACTGATTTCAAGGCTTTTTGGCTGCTGAATCCATCCATAGTATTAGATTAAGGAGGGCTTTTAAACGATGTGCACTTTTTCTGGAAAATGCCTGGAAATGTCTGTGCATCTTATAGAATGAATGTTGCCAAAGCTGGCCCCACCCTTTGGTCTCTGCCTCCCAGCAATTTGCCTTCTTGCAGAAAACAGCAAATAGCCTGGTCAGCTTCAGCACAGTCTGATTTAGCATTAGCAGCTGATTGGCGGTTTTATCTGCCTCCCGGAATATGACCAACCAGCTGTTCCAGATGGTGGGGATCACCGCCGCTGCCTATCGCTGTGATCATTTGGCAGCAATTGGTGTTGGTGATTGGTGATTTGCAGTGATAGGCAGAAGCTGTGATCCCCACTGCCTGGAACAGGCTGAAAATGGGACTTGTGGAGGCTGAAAATGGGGCACACAGAGGTATCCATTGGTGGCAATGGCAGCAACTGGCAGCAGATTTTTTTCCTTGTTTTCCTCCCCCAAAGCTTGGTGCATCTTATGATCTGGAGCATATTATAGTGCAAAAAATACAGTAGTTTCACCTACTGTAGCAGTTTACATTTCTTTAATAACATTATTATTGTCCTTTTTCCAAATCTATAGTGTCCTTCTTAAAGGCCCTGTCCCACTGCACTTACGGATGCAAAGAGGATATAAAATGTTAAAAAAAGCTTGCCATCCGTTGGAAAACGCTATGCATCTGTTGTGTACTTATTGCACACGTGTTTCATACTCTCTATCCGTCAAGCATCCGTCCACTGCAATTTCATCCGCGCAAGAAGTGTTGAGCTGCACAAAACTTTGTGAACGGATGAACTTTCCTCTGTGTACAATGTAAATCCGTGACATACGAGCAACAAACGTTCTATATCCGTTTATCATCGTTAAACATCCTCTGTATCCTCTCTGCATCCTCTCGGCATCCCCTCAACTCACATCCGCTGCAGCTGAAAACGGAAAGAGGGAGGAAACAAAAGGTACACTGAACGTCTACACAGCGTTAGTAGCACGGAAATAGAAAGGATGTGCAGTGAACAGTTTGCATCCGATATATATCCGCACGGCATGCCCTTTATTTCCTTTAGGCATACGTGATGCATCCGCTTCATCCGCTATGTGTCCACTTCGAAATTCTCCCCTGGAACCCCTTCAGAGGTGTCATCCGCTTCCATCTGCTAGGCATCCTATGAACATCTGTTTAATATCCCCACTCCATACTACCCATGTCCATTCTTTTCCATTCTTTTCCATTCTGTTTATGCAAATTTTTGCCACTTTTTGGAGTGGATAACAACGGATGGAGCCACCCCCGAAATTTTGCTCGTCCGCTGTGTCCTTTCTGCATACGTTTTGCGTCTGTCGGCCAGTGGGACCAGGCCTTAAAATGAATTAAATTTTTACACAATATTCCAAACAAAAATAACATTGTATCAATTCCCAACCTCAAAGAAAAGAAAAATTGCAACTTCATAATAGACAGCATTGTTTCAAGATAGCATGTAATTTTAAAGGATTGGTGTTGAAGAGATTCTGAACACACGTTGTATTAAATCCAGTGGTGTGTCTCCTTTTGTTAGTTGCTTGATTAGGGGCATTATCACTTCAAGAACACCAATTTATATGAAGTTATTGAAATCACCAGTTACTAATATAGGTTTTTTTCTTCCAGATGCACTCTTAATTTTGTTTTGTATCTTTGGTCAGTTTTAATTTCTCAGTCAAGGAGCAATAATACAAACATGTTTTTGAGGATTGATATGAATAATCATAGATATTTGTAAGGCTCACATTAAATGCTTCATGGCCTGTTTGACATACAGGTTTATTCTATCCTAAGTATGCCCTTCCCTGTTGCTTCCACAGAGCTTATATCAAAAGAATGATATATTTCTCCAAGTGTTTCATATAGATGGTAAAAAAATGGAGACAGAATGGAGCCCTGGGGAGCAACATACAAAAGTTGTCAAGAAACAACTTTTTTCCTAGAAATACCATCTGGTATGTCTGAGAGATAAAATCAGAATCTCCACAGAGTATAATCTCCTCTGTCCAGATTTCTCTGAGAAAGAAGATGTTTACATTAAAAGTGTCTAAGAGAACAAATCCATTGATCACTCTCTCCTAAGTAGATGGCACAAAGTATATCAGAAAAAAATTAACTAACAGACTACATCATTCCAAAATCCTGCACCAATTGCATAATCAGGAAAATAAAAGACTCAGGTTGTTACTACAAGGTAATAGGATACCTAATTATCCTTGAACATAGTCTAAATATACATATGGGTGACATCAGCAATTCCTTTGCAAGGATTTGTAAAAGAGATGCTATTTCTGTGATGTACTTTGTCATCATCTCTTCTCATCTGTTCTTCTGCAGAGCCAAACTAAAGAGAAATTTTTCTCTCCTTGTGTCAAACTCTACACCAGGACTTGGTAGTAAATTAGATCTCTTCAAATTTTTGCCTCTTTCTTCAACCCTTTGATTTGACTTGTGAGGAGACTCTGAGATGTACTGGAGCAGACCTGGGCATTTTTAGGACAACATCCAACTCTTTGGCTGACCCTGTCTGATCTACATAAGATCAATCAAAAATTAGAAATCAAATGTCAATAAATGTGCACCATGCATGCAATACATTGCTTTCAATTTGAAGGAGACTGCTATTTTTTTCCACTTGATGCATGGTTGTATGTCCCTACACTTTCACTATTGGTTCAGCCCTTCACAATTGTTCCAGTTTCTCATATGACTCCTTAGGATAATTAATTGCCCAGCCCTGTACTACAGTAATCATTACTATAGACAAAATTCAACATTTCAAATAAAAGTTAATTGTATACTGCACTGCAAAAAAATCTCTCTTTCTCTCTCTCTCTCGACCATAACATAACATAACATAACATAACATAACATAACATAACATAACA
>BLBF01000031.1:21549990-21570160 GCA_015471245.1 Laticauda colubrina | reverse complement strand
ATAATAGCCATCCTTTCATGTGAAGCCAAGCTGCACTGAAAGCCTCCAATACAGGAAGACAGTGTTGCCAGCCAATCAAAGCCACAAAACAGACAGAAGAAACCAGAAACACCAATCAAACAAACTCCAAGTCCAATAAACACAGATCAAGACTCCCAACCAATCAGGATGTAGAAAAAAACATCCTGCCACAGTAATAGGCTAGCCTCAAATTTAAAACCAACGGCTGTGAGACCTTGACCCACATACAAACTCCATACAGAAGCCTGATGATGGCAGATGAGATTCTGCTGAAATGTTGCTGCAACTTTAAAAGCACTACAATGACGTGGGATAATACCCGAATACATATATATATATGTATTTTAAGAATTTCATTGGAAGTTATGTACTATATTGAATGATATAATTCTAAAGGCATAAAGTAAATAAGAGTTGAATGGATAAAATTAAAAGATATAAAGGTGTCATACTCCAATTAGTAACTACAGGGGAAAATTTGTTTAATGAGAAAATATAATTTGAAATTGAAGAGGACAGACAAAAATATAAATATCATGATTTGAAAGACAATGAAACTTAGAAAAAGATATATCATTGAATTTAGATATGAGATAATTAAAAATAAAGTTGAGAAAACCAAGGGAAGGGAAAATTAGAACACAAAGATGAATATGAAATTGAATTTGTGTCTGTATGGAGAAATGATAACTCAGGATCATGTTATTCCCAAAAAAAGATGTTTTATTTGTATTATGTTTTTGTGAAAACCCAAATAAAATTCATGTTAAAAAATAAATAAATATTGCTATAAAGTGCAAATGATAAAAATTTGTTGGTCAGAAAAGATGCCACCAGAGATCTCCTCCAGTGCCTGAATAATGTATTAATTTCTTATTTTCTTTACATAATAATTATTATGTAAATAATAATTTACATAATAATAATTATTATTTAGAAAACAAATAATTTAGATTGCAGCATAATATTAATTTATGGTAAAGTATCTTTGTACAATCATAATTATTTATCACTCAAATTTTTGTGTCCAGCTATCTCTCTCACAGAAGGACTCTGAGTGGAGTATTTGTAAAAAAATATTCAAACATAAACACGGCATAAAAATATATGAGATGGATGAAGAATTAATATTAAAAGTTAATTAAAATGGGGTGGAATGGCTTTCAGCACATTAACCAGACCAGTGGCTCTGTGCTTTCCTGTCAGCCTCAAGCAAGGCTTCAGAGCTATGGTTATACACCTTTCCAAAAAGCCTGCCTCACCTCTAGCAGGAGAATATTGCAGAGCATGGAGGCAACAGCAGAAAAGGCCTTCTTCTTAGATCCTCCGATTTGAATTATTTAACTCATGGAGTCTGCAACATGCTCTCCTGCATCAATAATATATTGGTTGAGTGTGTTGCTGGAAACCATGTAGGAATAGGTGTGTGCACTCTTTCCCAAAAAGTATAACTTGTCACTGAAATTTATAATTTCCAATTAGTTCGTCAAATTCACCTTGAATTTTGTTTCTGTTAGGAGTCTAATTTCAAAATAGACATATAAGGGCCTTTTAGTGACATGTGGAAATGCATATTTTCAGATGTTAAGATATAGCTTGACCAGGAAATACAATACTGGCTTTGAATTTTTCTGATTTTTTAATTTTTTTTATCCACTGCAATTCAGAGCAATTGTTTTGAGATTCCTAGCATAAATCTAGGGACATTAACCAATAACTCAAGAAGGATCTTCATGAATAACAGTCTGTATGTACTCTTCTGAGGAAAAGTCAAGGTTTCAAATTGTCTTTGAATTGTCTTAAAAGGCTTTAATAAACTTAAAGCATAATAGAAATAATTGATTAGTAACCTAATTTAGAAATCATAGGATATCTGTAAATGCTTTCTTTTGAAAAGTAAGAGCATACACAAGCATATGACCTTCAATGGTTTTTGATGGAAATTGTTCTAGAAAATATGTGCATTGTTTGCTGAGGAAGAAATAAAAGCAGATTTGATACATAATACCATATAATAAATAATATAATAAACTTCATGTTTTTGCTACTACATGTGGAAAGTAGATAAAAATAAAAACTGCATTACTGTTAGGTCTCTGCTGCTCTTTGTTGTAAGATCTTCCAAGTAAAGCTATATTTTGCAACTAAGTGGTGATGATTCTGTACAATTTATTGCGGCAGCTAACTAAATGGAGGCAGCTGGATTTGTTCAGTTTTCACCATTTTCACTCTGTTGATGGTATAAAATGGCACATTTGTCCAGTCCAATACTTTGGCTGTATATATAAACAGTGTTAAGCAACTATTCTCTTTCAGATTATGCTTTTCCATTATCTTGAGACTGTGTCTGTAAAGGAGGTAGGATAACCTGGCAAATGTTTTTGTTGCTTGATTGCTGACTTGTTCAATGTTGTTGACAGAAGAATCAGTGAAATGAGAAAGAGTACTGGTGATTGAGTCTCCTTGAATGATTCTTCTCTTCATACTAATATCTCCCAGTTTATCACCATTGACCAGCAACTTGTCTTTCATTGCACCATTGATCTTTGCATAAAGCTACTGATGTTTCTATTAATTCCTGTTATTTCTAGGCACTTGATTATTCAATAATGTGGCAGGGAGCCAAGTGCCTATTTGTAATCAGTCCATGCTACATTCAAGGTGGTCTTCCTTTTCTTGAATTTTTCCAGAATCTCCCTGTTGGTTAGGAGTTGGTCTCTTAATCCTCTATTGTTTGCATAGTTTCCTTTCAACTTGAGTAGAAATAGTGTGTATTCAACTAGATACTATTGAACTGCATCATTTACCATTTCAATTGACAATTTGAAAGTGGTTGGAACTGGCCTGTAGTTGCCTGGTGATTATTATTAGTTACCTTCAGATAAATAGATAGATAGATAGATAGATAGATAGATAGATAGATAGATAGATAGTTTGTTTCAAGATTCAGGCAGTTACCCCAATTAAATCATAAGTCTCCAAACAAACTTCCAAAACTTCAAAAGGATTTATTGGGAGCTAAAATGACCAGCACTGCCTGGGTATAGCTGACTCTGAGACACATAATTCATTGTCACCCTTGATCCTGGTTTTCCCCCAGCCCCTAGGTGTATCATAATTCATATTCTCCAATGAGACAAATCCATCGCCAAGAATGATCAATTATGTTGATGATTCAGTTAGAATCCAGTTAGAATTTTGCATGGCAGAAACTTCAGTCACCTAGTTACTTTCTTTCAAAACTTTATGGAATGGACTTTTGATTTCTAAGCTGCCACACTGCTCTTTCAGAACCCTTTCTCCCTCCCCTCCCTTTCTGTTGGCAACTCTAAAAAGACCATATAAATATTTTATGAGTTGATATTCAGCTTCCCTCACTTCATGAAGATGACCTGCACAACACAAGAAGAAAATGAATTTATTGCAGACTTAGGATTGCGAACAGTGTGGCAACAGTGCAGCAGCTTGAAAATCAAAAGTGCACACACACACGCCCCAGGCTTGGTTGGATTTTCTGCATGGAACCTTGTCACAAGATGATCAGCTTAGTTGTTCCTACTCTTTACCCAAGATGCCTCTGATAAGGGATAGCCCTTCCACTTGATTAAATATTGGAGTTGTCTCCCATGCCACCTTGAATCAAGGATTCATTGCACTTCGTTATGGGTTTGGCTCTTATGACCATAGAAATATTTTATGAGTTGGCAGACAGACAGACAGACAGGATAGATCAAGGTGCAAACTTACCTAATATTTCCACCTTTTATTTTGCCACTAATAACAACCTGTAAGATGGGCAGAACTGAGAAAGCAACTGATTCAAACAACTCACAGAAAGGGAAGTAATTAACATGTTTAGAATTTTTTAAAAAAAATCAGTGACTTATTCAGAAAGCTATCCTTCCTTACTGGAATTTCCCAATTGTTCTGTCCATCATGCAAGTATTTTCAGATCACACTGGATGCTTCCTTAATTCTTGTATCTTGAACATCTGTTTCAAATTTTATTTTTTGAGTGTTAAGAATAACACAGAGGCCCTCCCAGCAAAGCTGAGACTCAGTGCGATTGTGTTGAGCTGAAAATAAGGTATTTGTGACCTGAAATATTTTGAAGTTGAAAACTCTCCTGCCTCTAGAAGGGGGAATAATATTAAGAGATAAAGAACATGACTGTGCAGTGGTTAATAAGTTTTATTTTCATAGTCTACAGTTAAAAGTCAGGCAGATATATTAATGTGGGGAGGGAGGGAGATGCTGACTAGCAGATAGCCAGGGAGTGAGATGCGGACTAGCAGTTAGGAGAGAATAAATTTGTGGCAAATAATACACCAATACAGCTAACAAATTTTCATTCAGAACAGACATATAGTGACTGCATTTATTGAATAGCCTAAAGGCCCTGTCACACTGCCCTACGGATGCAAAATGGACACAACGGATGAGCAAAATGTTCCATCCGTTGTTATCCGCTCTCAAAAGGGGCAAAAATTTGCATAACTGGAGTGGATAACATGGACGCGGTGAGGAGGCAGAACGGGTGGAAAACGGATGCAGAACGGAAGCGCAGCGGATGGAAGCGGATGGGAGCAGATGGCACATCCGCTAGGCTTCCGGGGGGCCTCAGCAAAGCGGACGTGGAACGGAAAGAGCGGATGCACAGCAGATGCACAGCGGATGAAGCGGATGCAGAGCGGAAGCCTAGCGGATGCACAGTGGAAGCCTAATGGATGCCTGGCATTAATTGCGCATGCGGGGGGGATGCATTGTATAAGCCACACAGATATAAAGGGAAGCAGCTCGCACGTGGCCAGCATTCGGAGGAAAGACCTGCTGCAGGATACATCGAGTCCTTGCCTGCCCTGCCTGCATGCCTGCCTGCAAGCCTTCCTGCCAGCCTTCCTGCCAGCCTGCCTCCAAGCCTCCTGGCCAGCCTCCCTGCCAGCCTTGCTCTCTGCCTGCCTGCCAGCCTTGCTGCCAGCCTGCCTTCGAGCCTCCCTCCCAGCCAGTCTGCCTGCAAGCCTTGGTGCCTGCCTACCTGCTTATCTTCCTGCCAGGCTTCCTGCCAGCCTTCCTGCCAGTCTTCCTGCAAGCCTTGGTGCCTGCCAGCCTCCCTGCCAGCCAGAAACCCCACAACCATGGGGAAGAAGCGAAGAGGGACAGGGCCACCCTCCCGCCCCCTGTCCCTGACTCTGATTCTGCTGGGGCTTCTGCTGCTCGGGCTCGCTCTTCTGGTGCTGGAGCTTCTGTTGAAGCTGCTCCTGGCGGTGATGCTTCTGCTGCTGCGTACTCTGCTGAAGCTGCTCCTGGCGGTGATGCTTCTGCTGCTGCGTACTCTGCTGAAGCTGCTCCTGGTCCTGCTGGTCCTGCTGGTCCTGCTGGTCCTGCTTGTCCTGCTCGTGCTCCTGGACTTGCTCGTACTGCTCATACTGCTTGTGCTCCTGGCCTTGCTCATTCTGCTCGTGCTCCTGGTCCTGCTGGTCCTGCTGGTCCTGCTGCTGCTGGTGCTGGTGCTGCTGGTGCTGCTGGGGCTCCTGGTGCTTACTCTGCTGCTGCTGATCCTGGTCCTGTTGATCCTGCTGCTGATGATGCTGCTGCTGATGATGATGATGATGATGATCCTGCTGCTGCTGCTGCTGCTGCTGATGATGATGATGATTATGATCCTGCTGGTGATGATGATGATGATGATGGTAATGATGATGATGATGATGATGATGGTGATGCTGCTGGTGGTGGTGTGGAGGAGCAGCCCCTACCACCTGGAAGCCCCTCTGATGAGGGCCCATCTGGTCCTGCCAAAGGGAGGAAGAGGCGTATGCAGGGATGGGAGAGTAGGCAATACTTCATCAAGGAGGAACACGAGGATGAGGTGCTGGAGTGGCTGAGAGAGAATGACTATCTGTGGCGGAAGGGACACTGGCTGTAAAGGGACACCAAACGGAAGCAGGCTGCTTGGAGGGAGAGGGTGGAGAGTATGGGTTACACTTCAGAGGTGCTCCTCGGCTGGTGGAAGCATATTCACACCTGGTACGGGAAGCTGAACCTGAAGAAATCTGGCCAGGCCATGGTTAAGCTGACGGACAGAGACCTACGTCATGGCCAGGTGCAGCTTCCTGGAGGGTGAGATCCACCACCGAGGAGCACCAGGAGCCCCTCTGTCTACCCTCTCTCTCCGGCAGCCTGCTGAGACCCAGTCCTCTTCCGGCCGAGAGTCAGTCCCTGTCTCCAGGCAGGTTTCTGTGGAGCGTGCCATGGCGGAGAACCCGCGGACAGCTGTTGTCACCATGGTGGAGCATGTGGAGGACTCCCTGGTGCGGTGGGAGAGAGGAGACATTGAGTCCACCACAGTCGTAGCCGCATCCACCACCCCCAGCTCCGCCTCCACAGAAAGGCAGAGAGCCAGACAGCGGGAGGGGCAGAGCCACACTGTCCTGCTGGAGATCAGGGACACCATCTGGACCAGCATTGATCTCCTCTCTCAGCTGGTCAACACCAACTCCTCATCCTCCAACTGCAAGCCCTTCCTCACCTATGTCAACCAGACCCTCAGGAACATGGAGGAACCCCAGTACCAGGTGGTGAAGGACCGGATCACTGAGCTGCTTCACAACCCTCCAGATCCAGAGGAACCTGCTCCCACCCAGTCCAGCCCTGCTCCTCCACCTCCACCCCAGGTGATGTCCCTCCCATTCCAAGGCTTCCCACAACCCCTCACCTACCTGGGCTATGGCTTCCAGGAGGTCCAGCAGCACAGCCCTTCCCAGTCCAGGCACAGAGTCAATGGGCGACACCGTTGCCACCGGTTCCACTGATGCCACCGATGCCACCCACAATGATGCCACCGATGACAGCGATGCCACCCACGCCAGTCCTCACCCAGCTGCAGACCAGACAGCCCCACTACACTACTCCTTCCTCCACCCCACAGCCAAGCCCGGCCTCAATACATCTCTCATAAGTACTGGGGCTGACACCCCACTGTATGGAGGAAGGACCTCTCAGCATTGCGGGTCTGAGCCAGCTGTCTGAGAGCTTCCTCAACACACCGTCCCCTGTTGTCCTCTCGGGGCCAGGCACCCCAATGACGATACAGACCAGCACTCCCGCACCACTCACCTCCACAGCACCTGGACCCTTCACCCCTGAGACTGGGCACAACTCTGAGTGTCCAATAAGAGTGCCAGAGACTGGGTAGCTGGCTACCTGTGGACTTTATTTGGACACTTGACTTGGGTCATTTTTTTTTTTTACAGCTTGTTGTTCAATAAAGTTTATCTTTGATTCACACACTTGCTTCATTTCTTTTTTTGTAATAAAGTCTTGGTGGAAACTTTTAGAATTGGTTTAAGCCTTTGCATGCTTGTGGGATGGGTTAAGATAGCAGTGGGGTGGGCAGGGATACCTTTGGGATGGGTTAAGATAGCTGTGTGATAGATAAACCTCCAGTGCAAGCATAGTGGGACTGTATGGTCCACCCTCCCAGGTGGCACACCTTTGACCCTTCATCAGTAAGCATTGTTCCACACATTTTATTAAATGCCCTGTTCATTGTAGGCCCACCCAACATACATGGCCCAATCTCATCCGTGTGATGAGACAGGCTGAAGGAAGCACCCATTAATCATCTATCATCCTGTCTTGCCACTCCACTGCTCCAGCTGGGGAGTTGCACCAGTGTCTCAGGAGGTTGCGCTGCTTCTTCCCTTCATGTGAGGCTCTGTTGGGGCCTTGCACATCCACAGTGTCTATCAGGTTTCGCCCTTGCCTCCATTCCCCAGGCTCCATGTCCCCATTGCCTTGCTGGAGGTCAATGAGACCATTGCCTTGCTGGAGGTCAATGCGCGGGTGCGCATGAGATTGTGCAGGATGCAGCAAGCTTCCACGATCCTCCTCACGGTCTCTGGGCGATGCTGCATGGTGGTGAGAAGTACCTGGAACCTGTTGGCCAGGATGCCAAAGGCGTTCTCCACCACCCGCCTTGCCCTGGACAGCCTGTAGTTGAAGATCCTCTCTTCACGGGTGAGGAGTCTGGAAGTGTATGGCTACATGAGGTAGGTTCTGAGGGAGAAGGCGTCATCCCCCACGATGAAGTAGGGCACATCTTGCATGTCGTTGGGCAGAGGGTCTGGATCCGGGAAGCCCACAATGAGGTTGCCTTCCAGCCCCTCCTTGAGGTGACTGGCGTTGTATACCTGGGCATCTGAAGATGAGCCATAGCCTGAAGCATCGATGTACATGAACTTGTAGTCAGCATCGACCATGGCGAAGAGGATGATGCTGAAGAAGCCCTTGTAATTGAAATAAGTGGACCCTGACTTGGCTGGAGCTTTGCAGGCCAAGAGTCAGATGAAGGCTGTAGCTAGGCTGCTGGTCTGAAAGTGAGATCCAGGTGAGTTGCTCCCCCTTTTTATAGGCAGTATAGGTGTCCCTTTGCATCCTCTAGGCATCCTCTAGGCATCCTCTAGGCATCCTCTAGACATCCTTAATATCTGAGATAGGTCCCCTCTGCAAACGTTTTTTCTGTTTTAAACGCTTTGTTTCCGTGCTGCATCCGTTCTGCATCCGTTCTGCATCCGTTCTGCGTCTGTTCCGCTTCCTCCCTGCGTCCAAGCAGATGCGAGTTGCGGGATGCGGAACAGATGCCTAGCGGATATAGCGGATGCATAACAGATGCAGAACGGATGCATAGCGGATGCATAGCGGATGCGTAGCGGATGCAGAATGGACAAATTGGATACATTTTCCGCACAAAAGTTTTGAGCAGCTCAAAACTTTCTGAGGGGATGAAACATCAATAAACGGATGCTGGATGGACAGAGAGAAAGCAAAACGGAGGCAGTGAGTACATCGCGTTTTCCAACAGATGGCAAGCTTTTTTGTCCGTTTTACATCCTCTTTGCATCCATTGGTGCAGTGTGACAGGGGCTTAAGGTTCAGTAAAATCATACAGATACAATCTCAAAACTTTACTCCTTTTTCTGACTTGGAGTTAGATTTTTAATTCTTTTGGAGGCAATAAGCTATACATGTTATATGTTTGCATCACAAAATGGAGTTTAAAATAAAGACTTGTTTGAATCTCTTTGAAAGGCTCCTTGTAAAACAGAAAGTCTTATGGGAATACCAAAAAAGCCCAACAACAGAGAAATCTTTTGTTAAAGGATGGTAATGTTATAAAAGTCATTTGAATCTGGGATGAACTAGTTTTAGAGGCAAACTTCCATTGTCTTTCATGTCCTTGTTTGTCTTTTACATCTTTCTGACAACCTTAGACAAGCAAATCTTTGGGACTTTCTTTCGCTAATTATGACTAATCTCAAAAAAAATAATGTCAGATCTAGCTAATGAATAAATGAGAGAGTAACAGAATAGTTCAGGACCAGGTAGAGAATTTGGAAAAACATGTCAGGTAAAAAAAGTTATTTGAGTTATCTAAACATTGCTGCATGGGAATTATGTGATATTCCATGTATTCATTGTGAGTCTGGTTTGATACAAGGCAGCCTTTATCTTTCACCAAACTCTTCAAATAATTTTAAGGAAAGCAATTATTTGCACATGAAACAATAAAACTTCACTAGTTATCAAATTTTATAGATTAAAAAATGCTTTGCTCTTTTAGACTGTGATTCGAAAAGGAAGGAAGAGTCTGTTCCCCTGACAATTACCATTATCTGCCATTCTTTTATGGCTATTATTGAAGCAGCCACTGAATTGCTAGTAGAGCTATACTATAGATATACTATAGTTTATACTAAAGTATATACTATAGTATAGCTCAATAAAAGGAGTTGGGAAAGACAAGAATATAATAAATGAAAGTTAAAGGTTTAATTTATTAAAGGTTAAAAATGCTAATCAGCCCCAAAGGCATGCTTTTGTGTAAGCCCCATATGGATCAGCAAACCCAGGGGTTCAAACTCTTTCAAAGGGGTTTATTTTACAATTTTTGAAAGTAAGCTGTTCCACTAGTTCTCATTCTCAGAACATTTTTCTCCTTGCTTAATTTCCATCCATTGCTTCTTGCCTTGCCTTCTAGTGCTTTTGCATAAATATTTATTTTAAAGATTTTTCATGTGAAGATTTCCAAATAAATAAACTTCATACGCATTTTTGAAGAAAGTATATTTTTTACAATTCTTCTTTTATCAAAATGTTCTCTTTTCTCTCTTCCTCTCTCTTCCTATTGTATGCCAATGACTTTCATTGCATTATTTGTTACATAGATTGATGATTCTTCCTTCTCTTTTTGCCTTTGCCGTGAAAGTTTTTTTGGGCTTTATTATTCATGTGTGAGTGGAATTATATGATGTTGTCAAAATGATGTTGCCATTCATTTAAACAATATTATAAAAATAGTAAATATGAAGAACTGAAAAAGCAGGAGCAGGTTTGGCAAGGCTGTATCAAGCCATATTCACAAATGTACATTTTATTTGATTTATTTACTTATTTTTGCCAATTGCTTACAAAATAATAGGTATAAGTAAAAACATAGTTATGAATACATGGATACATATAAGAAAAATAAAAAGAACAATAGGACAGGGACAGTAGGCATGTTGGTGTGCTTATGCACACACCCCTACAGATCTCTTAGGAAAGGGGTGAGGTCAATAGTAGACAGTCTAAGGTTAAAGTTTTGAGGGGTTGGGGAAGAAACCACAAAGTCAAGTTGAGTATTTCAGACATTGACCACTCTGTTGCTGAAGTCATATTTCCTGCAATCAAGTATGGTGCGGTTTACCTTAAGTTTGTATCTATTGTGTGTTCTTGTATTGTTATGGTTGAAGCTGAAGTATTCATTGACAGGTAGGACATTGCAATGTATGATTTTATATACTATATTTAGATCAGACCGAAGGTGGCATAGTTATACGTTTTCTAGGTCTAGAATTTTGAGTCTGGTGGCATAAGGTATTCTGCAATGAATAGAGGAGTGGAGGAATCTTCTTGTGAAATATTTCTGGACTTTCTCAACTGTGTTAATATCAGATACGTAATGTGGGTTCCACACTGATGAGCTGTATTCGAGCATTGGTCTAGCAAATGTTTTGTATGCTCTAGTTATTCGTGTAATATTACAAGAGAAAAAGCTACGTAAGATTAGGTTAACAATTCTTAATGCCTTTTTAGGTTATTAGAGATGAGTATTCCAATATCCTTGACAGAGCTTGGATCATCAACAAGGTCTTGACTATTCAGCCTGTATTTTATTTTCTGATTTTTTTGTCAAAATGTAGGACAGAGCATTTATTTGTTGAGATTTGAAGTTGCCACTTGCTTGACCATTCTGATACATAGTCAAGGTCTTTTTGAAGGGTACCAGTATTGTCTGTGGTATTGACTAGCTTTACATCATCAGCGAAAAGAACACAGTTACTCTTAATATGATCACAGAGGTCATTTATGTAGAGTATGAAAAGAGTTTGTCCTGAAACACTGCCTTGAGGGACACTACTGTTGACAGGTACAGAATTTGACAGAACACTCCCATTTTTGACCATTTGTTGTTTGTTTGACAGGAATGCTTCTATCCAGTTATGCAAGTGTTTAGAAATACCATAAAATTTTAGTTTTAGGAGTAGTTTGTCATGTACCACTGAATCAAAGGCTTTACAGAAGTCTATGTAGATTGCATCTATTGATTTGCCCTGAATAAGTTGTGTAATCCGCTAACTGGTGCTAAAACCCCTTATCCTGAACAATTTTCTCAGGAGTTTACACAGGATTCAGATGGGTCTCCCCTCCTTTTAGAGAAAGCCAATTTCATGCACGATGACACCTCAGTCCATTGCAACAACCCTTCAACTTCCCTTTGTATAAATCAATTTTCCTGATGAGCGGCAAAAGATGATCCCCTCTCCATTATAACCTGGAATATAGTGGGCTGGACTGTCCCATTAAAAGACCAACTCTTTTTTAACTCCATATCACAATTTGACATCCTCTTCTTACAGGAAACCTGGAGCCCCGCAGAGATACAGTTGGATGGTTATTGGACCAACTCTATCCTGGCTGCCCCAAGTAAGGTGGGTGGGAGAGCTAAAGGGTGTATTGTGACACTAGTTAATACAGCCCTGCAATTTAAAAGTGTATCACTGCCACGTTTTCAGCCATGGGTTGTGACTACCTTACTTTTATATAAACAGGTAGAGATTTTGCTTTTTAATATCTATATTCCTCCACTCAATAAGAAGAAATTGATCAACAAGATTTGGGATGGCACAGAAGATTTTATCCTTGGCTGTTCAAACAAGTAGCCCACAGCAGCAATAATTATTGAATGGGCCTTAAATGCTAGGATGGGTCCAAATAATGAAGCATTATTTAATCAATTTAAGATCCATTATGATGAGAATGTACCAGAAGAACCCCTGCGTTGCAGACAATCTAAAGACCCTAAAAAAAATCGGGCAGGTTTATGTGTAAGACAGATGACTTTATGTTTGGACCTTTGTATCTTTAATGGTTCTACAAAAGGCGACTACCCAGCGGAATATACTTATCGGAGAGCAGGAAGAAAATCCATAGTTGATTATTGGATAATATAATATGACCTCCAGAAGTTCTTGCAAAAGATGGAGGTAGACTCATGACTGGAAAGCAATTACAATTCAATAATCTTTACTCTCACATTACACCAGAAATCTCTAAGGAATGGTTCAATCTACCTACCCAGGCTAGAGAGCCAAAATACCCAGGTAAAAATTAAATGGACTGAGAAAAATGCAAAGAAAGTTACTAAATGGATGTTAGTTCCAGAAACAATAGAACTTTGTACATCTCTACTAAAAAAATAAGTTTGAAGGATCATACTTAGAGGAGTTTGAAACTTTAATTTCAAATTTGAAATCGGTTCTCACTAACAGAGAGAACTAGCTCAATCCAAAAAGCCAATTTTAAAGAATAAAAATTGATTTGATAGAGACTGCATGCAACTGAAAAGGACATATAACAAAGAGTATAGGAAAAGTAAAAATGCCGCTTCTGAGGATCATACTCACTACTTAAAGCATTTGAAGGCACAATATAAGACCCCACTAAAAGAAAACAAAAGTGCGGCTCTGAAGGAGTCTTGGCATAGATTAATTGCATCAATCAAGACAAAAAAATACATCCCTTTTCTGGCACATCACTAGACAAATTGGGGAAATCTTCCCTATTCCCAACTAATCAGGTACTGATTCATGCCTGGGAAGAATATTTTAGAGAGCTATATATGGACCCTGTCTATGTAACTAAGGAGAGCCAAATTAGTTTGGACCAAACTCTTTACTGGCCCCCGGTTACACTAGGAGAGATATCCCGGTTGATTGGAACCCTCAAGGCTAATAAGGCACCAGGTGCTGATAATGTCCTGCCAGAAATAATCAAAAAGAATGCCAGGTGGTAGGCTCCACTTTTAGCATCTCTGTTTACATTTATAAATAAAATGGGCCATATGCCAAGAGATTGGGGATCAGCAATTATCATACAATCTATAAAAAAGGATATTGAAATGACCCAGGTAGTTATAGACCTATTAGCCTTCTGATTGTTATTTGTAAATTGTATGCCAAATGCCTAAACTATAAACCTCAGGATTGGCTAATTTCTGGGGGGATAATTGAGCAAGCTGGTTTTAGAGAAGGAAGATCTATGGTAGATATATCTTGGTACTTCATCATCTGGTTCAAAAATACACGAATTTTAAAAAAAAATCCTCTCTTTTCGTAGCCTTCCTTGATTTTAAGCAGGCCTTCAATTCAATATCCAGGAATGCTCTCTGGGAAAAATTAAAACACACTACCATCGATAAACACCTCCTTTTCCTCATACAAAAATTGTATGATAATTCCACCTTGAAAGTGAGGTGTAATCCTCAAAGGACTTTAACCAGCCTAGTAAAGGTACAAAAAAGGGGTATGGTAGGATTGAATCCTATCCCCCTCCCTTTTTAGATTAATCCTCTGATCAACCCCTTACAGAACCCTGATTTATATCCTCCAAATGTAGCACAACGTAAAATCCCAATTCTCCTTTACGCCGGTGATGTCACAAACTCCAATAGGACTGAAGAGAGCAATTCCGGCAAGACTTGAATTTTGTAAACAGAATAAGCTGGTCCTTAATTTTGATAAATCAAAAAATTTAGTTTTTGCTAAAAGACCAAGACAATACTCCTGGAAAAATACAAGGTATAGTTTAGAACAGGTCAGGACATTCAGATATCTTGGGGTAGTTTTCCACTCACAAGGGATATGGAAGTCACACCTGGATCGCACATTGCAAGCAGCCTATAGGTCCTCAAATGCAATTAAACACTTTTTTTACACCGGTGGAGGGCAATTAGTACCTGAGGCCTTAAAACTTTTTGAGGCCAAAACATTGGCACAAATTCTATATGGGGCACAAACAGGAATCCTTGCAAAAAAAAAAAAAAAAAAAAGACTTGCTAGAACCTATACAAACCAAATTCCTATGAGCCATCTTAACTGCACCCAAAGGAACTCTAAATGCCCAGGTAAGAATTGAGATAGGCATGCCTCAAATTCATGTAAGAGCCTGAAGACAATGATCATTCATTGGCTAAAAATGCATTTCTTCCCAGAGGGACTGACCCCTCTAGTACTGACTGATAACTACCCCTCCCCCTGGAAACAGGCAATAGACCACAAACTGGGCTCTTATGGGCTCTCACCAGTATTCTTAATGTCCCTAGGCTTTGACCAAGCAAAGCAAGTGGTAATCAAGAGAATGAGGGACATGGATTTCCAAGAAGAACTAAATAGGTTGGCTTGCAGCAGCAGGGACAGAATTAAACAGGAAGTGTGAGAGTCAGCAAGATATCTAAATGATCTGATCTTCCCAAAACAAAGAATAGCATTCTTCAGAGCCAGATTTAATATTTTTCCATCAGCATTCCTTCAGGGCAGGTATAAGAAAACACCAATAGCAGAATGAGTATGTATATGTGGTAAAGGTGAAGTTGAAGATATCTCACATGTTTTATTGTACTGTGAGTTATACAAAGTATAAAGGTCATTGTATATTCTCTCCTTACTAGAGAGATTGCCAGGGAGGGCAGACAATTTTAATGTAGACTTTCTCATCCAGGATTTAAACCCAGCTATTAGGCGTGCAGTGCAAAATTCTGTGTTGCTGTAATGTCTACTAGGAAAAAAAAATAGTTGCAAAATTATAGCTGTCAATTTGTGACAACTTTTGGAGATAGAAAAAACTTTGGAAAATGATATTTACACAAATACTTATTGGCTCTCCACTCATATAAACCAGGGAGTGCTCCTGTTTGAGAACATGTATTTTCTTAACAGATGTTTTTATCCACTGTTAATATGTTACAATGTGTCAGTATTTTTTATACTGTATTTTTTATATTGTAAATAGTGATGTCTATTGCTGGTCTAAGACCATAATAAAGTTATATTCATTCATTCAGATCATGGTACATCGTTTATCTAGGTACTAAAACATATTGACAATTATATTATCCAAATAAGTATCTTGAAATGTTTGAATTGGATTCAGGATCAGATTGACACTGAACAAGTATAACACAATCATGATCAGATGCCCAACCTTGAGTGTCTCTCTCTCAAAGTGACAAAATGACATCCTCTTTTGTCTCCAAAAACAAATATATTCAGAGGAATCAATAGGATACAGTCAATTTTCTTTAAACATGGAGATAAATCATATATTGGCATTTGTCTGTTTTAACTGGGATGAGTGAATTAAAAATATTTTTCAAAATCTATATTGTAACATATATCAAAGTGACTCCCTTCCAGTTGCTGACATTCTCTTTTCTCTATCAGCAGTGCAGGGCTCTTTCTTTCAGCCAATAATTTATAATATTTGTAGAAGTCTGTCACTCATTTTCTCCAGCATCCTTTGGGTATTCTTTCGAAATTTCATTTCAGAATTACAATATTTGAAAGAAATGTGTCAAGAAAAAAAAAGGTAGGTAAACAGAGAAAGGCTTGAAGATTCAGTTACCTTTTGTTTTGATTGCTGGAGTGACTTATGTGCTGTTTGAGGCTGTTTGACTGATATTTTGAAAATAACTGAACAACTCCTAATCCTTCTCCTCCTCCTCCTCCTTTCTCTTCACCTCCTCCATTATCATTATTTTCCTTAAAAATAATTACTTGTTGGCAGTTTCTCTGAAAGTATAAATGTAAAAAGAAAAAAACATTTTAACACTTACACATTTCCTCCCCCCACATTAATTGAAAATTGTGTATATACTGAACATAGAAAAAAAATGCTCAACAGAATTCCACTGAAACAGTGATAGGATGCAACAGGAAACTTCTTATTACATATTCCAAAACTAAGTAAAAGAGAAGGAGTGGAAAATGATAGAAAAATGCAAGGCCTAGAATAATCGATTGATTATATGCCATCAAATCAGAATCAACTCTTAGCAACCACATAGATAGATTTTCTCTATGATGATGTGTTCCCAACCTGGTTCTTTAGGTTCTCCAATGATGTACTCATCACTACTGGAATTGAGTTTTTCTACCTTGCTGTGGTCATCTTAACGATTTCTTTACACCTTTCCAAACATTATAGAATTCTCCAAGGAGAAGGCTTTTTAGCGACCTATAGATATATCTGAATACTAATTGGATTTTAAAGTATTATGTCCAATTTCTGAAGAAGTCTCAATAAAACAAATATGTTCCATTGCTTTTTTTCAGAGAACTATGCAAAGATTATATGCATCAAGATAGTCTTTTTAGTGAACATATCTGCATACGTGCAATGATATAAAAAGCAACATCAAACAAGTTTGCCATCACTCAAAATAATTTTTCGGTGTGTTCTTTTTTAGTGTGTAGGCACACATAAGTAACATGAGAGAAGCACTCAAGTGATTTAATAAACACTTCAATTTTAAAAAGCAAATTTACAATTCCATATTTTTAAAGTTGAAATGGGAGCAATAGAATACAATATAAAGTGAACTTCAAGCTCAATAATGAAACAAGACAGGATAAATTTATTCATGCCTAAGAGCAAATTGGCAGAGCCACTTATAATCAGTAAGGAAGAAACAGATTTCCAAAGTTAAAACCATTATTTTGATAACAACTTCATGATTTTTGTTTTTTTACTCCAACAAATTCATTCTCTGAGTGCTAAGCTCTCACATTCTAACATAATCAACATTACACATTTTTGAATTTGCATGACAAGTGAATTTGTTTAGTTGAAGATACAGGACTTGGGCTTGCGACATATAGGGAACTGGCACAAACAGAAGCAGGGAGTTTCTTGGCAATAGAATAATGGGAGATAGGGTGGGTCACACTTGACCATCTGTCAGGCTGCTCCTAATCTAGGGGTTGTACAGTGTGTGATTTGCAGATTGAGTATCTGTAGGTTCATGTAATTGTGCTTCTAATCTGTCCTCCACTCTTGAATATTTGCAGAGAGAGAGGAGGTAGGCTGGGAGGGAGGGAGAAAGAGAGAGATTGATTCACAAAATTGACTTTATAATTTCCCAGAATTCAGAGGAAAAAAACCCAATGATATGTAAAAGTTGTATGTTTCACATACTGTATAAACAATCATAAACATATAAACATATGTTACATACAATTATAAACATAAACATATGTTACATACTGTAACATATATTTACACACACATGCATACACACACAGATATATAAAGAGACTCCTTTTAAAATATATAACAAACTGAGGGTTTTGCTTGTTTTTTTTCCCTTTTACTAATATAAAAGATATGGAATATTTTTTTTACAAAAGTATAAACAGGGAGAAATATTTGACTTCTGATATACAGAGAAATATTCTATGCACATAGGGTTCAATCTATATAAAGCAAACATGAAGAATTAAGTGAACAGAAACAGAGAAGATAGCCAAACATTATAACTACTAAATTCAGTATATTTTAATTGAAGTCCAGTGTGATACCTTTTCAAAACCTCTGTTCCATTTCATTTCTCTGTCTGTGTTGTTCAGTTGCAAAACACAGTTCTAGGTTTTACCTTTCATACTACTTTTCATAAATGTAAACTATGTACCATGGTGGAAATTTATTTTGTTCATTCCTTTTATATTTCAATTTATTCCTTTTTAAGAATAGCATATGCATTTACTGGTCAGGACCTGCTGGGGCAATAGCTGTTCACAGTAGTATAAACTTTCAGTATGAAGCCATTCATTGTTGGTATATTCTTAGAGATATCATCTCATCAAGGACCATGTCAAAGCACAGCTTCAGGGAAGCTTAACTTTACAAATGTATCATTGATTTTGTATCTAAACCACAGGCTGTCAGGCTTCAACAAGTTGACAAATTTATGCTTATTGTCAAAGGATAGGCAATAAGCATTCTATTAATTCTATTGATTTCAGCTGCATTTATTGAGATAGTCTTATAGTAAAATAAATAAATAACTGCATTTTATCTGTAATTAGTATTAGGCGAAATATGATTTAATTTCATTTTTCAAACTATTCTAAACTAACTTAGCCTGTTTGAATTAGTAACATTCCTCATTCCTTATAGAAACTACTATGTGAATTGTTTCACTTGCTTGCCTCTATTCCTGAATTGAGCACACTTGATTATTGAATTAAATGCACTAAGAATCTTTAATCCAACAGATTGTTTTAAAATCAAATGAAATATGTGAATCAGGATTTTGGTTCCCCAAAATTGCCCATAGAGGGGATGTAGGGGATGTAGGTGTCCAAATCTGCAAGATGACAAGGCTGGCCTTATGAGTCTTTAGTCCTTTTGTATGTGCACAATATACAGTACATACAAAACAGGGTAGGCTTCCATCATTATGCTGCACCAGCCATCTTGCTGTTTTCATGCTGTTTATTTTTCTGGATAATATGCACCTCTTGAATCTTGACTACAGAACTACTCTTAGTCAGAGAGAATCTCATCCATACAGAAGAACTTACAGGAAAAACACCCTAATAAGTGGAATTAGGTGTCAAGTCAAAGGAAGACACAATATCCAGGTCACATATGTCATTTTGCTCACATTCCACCTTGCCTTCTCACAGAAAGCTCAAGTTGGTAATATTGTTTCTAGACAGAAATCACAAGGCTAGGCTTAGAAAATCTTTTGTGAAAGTATCAACATTCACTTCAGAAATGAAATGTATTACATTCAACTTTCTGTGATGTAGCACCCAAATTTGTACCTAAGTGTTAAAAAACCAACTCAGCATCTGTTGCAAAATTGCTTGGCTCATTAGTCATGAACCTTGGAAATATGCAGAGTACACAGTAGAGACATTTTAGAATTCATAATCATGTAGGTCAAACAGATTTCCTGCCTTCTTTTACCAAGGGAGATAGTGTAACTTTTTTAATGCATGCTGACATTTTGTGGCTAAAGCTGACTTATAAGCATTGGAGAAATCCCCTAAGAAGGAATAACTGATTTGTTGTAAACCAATTTTAATATCTTTTGAAGCACAAATGTTTATTTCTACTTTGAAAATGAGGGGCAATAGTACACAGAAACTGAAGTGAAAAATATGTAAGATTAGTATTATACTGGTGTGGATTCAGCAATTCATTTTTTTCTGATTTGTTGAAAGTAAAAACTTTGAAAAGGAAATAGAATAGGAATCATCAACACAGAGCCTGCAAGCAATCAGATCAAATGTGTTTGTGCATATACCTTTATGCAGTGTCCAAAATGCTGTGAAATTGCAGTATCTGGAAAATCTTGCCTAACTCCTGTAATAATAGCAGTATGGGTCATGTAATAAAAATAATTAACTCTAGCTACTGGGAAGTACTTTTGGATATAAAGTACAGTCAATTGCTATACTTCAACGAAAATTACAAAAAACATCATAATTTAATGTCCATTCATAGTTATTGTCAGAGGTAAGATTATCTAAATGTGTTGAACACCTTTATGTACAGAATTAATAATAATAAAATTCATTGCAGCCATTCTGGAACCTTCTAGCAAGCAGGCCCTGACTCTCTTTTGTAGAATGATAATTGCCATTTTGTTAGTTACTTAAAAAGTGCTTGTGACTTTACTTCAAATGAGTGACAATTTAATCTATCTATCTATCTATCTATCTATCTATCTATCTATCTATCTATCTATCTATCTATCTAT
>BLBF01000031.1:21538622-21549980 GCA_015471245.1 Laticauda colubrina | reverse complement strand
TATCTATCTATCTATCTATCTATCTATCTATCTATCTATCTATCTATATTGAATTTATATGGCCATCCACTCACTCTTAGTGACTCTGAACAAAAAATAAAAATCCAATATACATAAATAAAAACAATAACCCCCTACCCCTCACCCCAATGACAACAATCAATCAAACAAACCACTTGATGGACACAATCCCACTCTGAGTTCCCCAGGCCCACTGGCAAAACCAGATTTTCAGGGCTTTGTGAAAGAGTGCCAGTGTCTTCCTGGGGTTAATGTTCCAAAAGAGGGACATTTAATTCTTGACCATCTTTATCAAAACTAAAAGAGCCACTTTGAAATGCTTAACTTGCAGTTGCAGCATCTTTTAGACAATCCAATTGTAGCATGGTATCACTTTTCACTAGTTTTGGCATTTTGGCCCATTTCCACGATGACTTAAGTAAGGGATCTTGAGCTGGTATACATATATAGGAAAAAATGTGGGTTCTCTCCACACCTCCATTGTGCACAAAATGAGATCAACAGGCTTAAAAAATGTGATAAACGATGATCCAATGTTTAAAACTATGCATGCAGTAGGTTTGTATTTTAATGCAGAAGATGCATGGGCATATCATAAATTATTAAAGAATGTTCTTGGTGTTTAAAACAAATAGTGGAACTAGTACCACATTAGAAAAATTATAACAAGAAACCAAAATCAATCAAAATACAAAGAAGCATCTATGTTTATTTTTTTTAACAAAACAACTTGGGAGTATATAGAACTACATTTATAACTATAGAGTATATTCAGTGTTTCAAACATTCATATTCAATAGATACCTGTGTAAGTATTTATATGGACAGAGATAATCTATGAAGATACACTCCATGGAGACAAAACCTGAATAAAACATCCTCACCTAAACATCCTACAATATACCTTGCTCTTTGTATCTTTCAGCCAATTCTATTCTATATATATTTAACCATGACTAACACACCCCCATGTACCTTAATTTTATTACAAATACATCATTTTTTTCAAAATTCAAAGAAACCACATTTGCCAGATCAGAATTTGTTTTTCTGTAAGTACATATCTTAAATATATAACTGCTATTCTCTGCTCTAGAAAATTCACAATTTTTATCAGAGTTCTTTCTTTTCCTTTTCAGTTGCTAAATATTTGAACCTGGAAATTAGCCTTACATTTATTTTGAACATCATTGTAGGACCTTCTTGTCACCCAAACATCTTTAACCACTAATTTGAAAAGCCTTGCAAAAACATTGCTTCCATGCAGGCAATTTAGGGCTTCATTTGATGATGTGATAGGATTTTATACTCTCTATGCTGAAAATATAGTGAATAGTTGCATACCATGTTTATCAAAAAGAATAGTACATTAGATGCTTCTGGCTCTCATCATATGTTTATATGTTTACCTCAGCAAATTGTTAAGATTTCCACAGCTGCTGGATGTTTCTTATATATTTTGCTTTACCATGATAATATTTCATTGTAATTATTCTAGTCATGATCTGTTTGGTTCATAGTTTTCTTGAAGCCTTTTCAGGTTTGAAATTCTCTCACACAAAATAGATTAACCAGGAATGCCTCATTAGAAGTTAATATGACACTAGCAGTCATTATGTTCAGATATAGCAGATATATACATCTTGCTGGCAATGCTAAGGACTGCTAGAATTGCTTCAGGGATGTTGTCCATTCATCTGCATGGAAGATGTCAGGGACTTCTACTTGCAAGTAGAAAGATTGGTTCAATGAGAATGATGAGGAGTCATAAGTTTTACTTCTTGAAAAACATAACCTTCACTGTGTCCATCAGAATGATTTATCATCAGCTTCCAAAAAAATGTCTTTACCAGTATTAATATGATAGATCAGAATAAACTGTAAAATGCAAGATTCCTGACTGAGGGTCAAGGCAGACAAAATATAGGGATATCCTGACAGAAACAAGTTAAAGTAATTCTATGAAGACCTTAACACTCCCTATGGAATTGAATTTCTTGGGGTTTTCCCCTTTTTGAATATAGATGGTACACTTTTATTATACAGAGGGCTCAGAGTGTGCAGAGATGGGCTCAACATTTTGAAGCCATCTTCAACTGATTCATTAATGATGAGGCAGTAGATGGGGTTCCCCAAATCAATCCCACCAGCACAATGAATACTCCAGTAGTAGTTGAAGTTGCTGTTAACCAATGGCAAAGCCAGGTGCAGATGCCATACCTGCAAAGATATGTCAAGTTGATCCTGTGTTTATTCATTTTGTTTATGGAGAAAATTTATATGGTTGTCCAACCCATTCACAGTGACTCCAGGCTGCATACAGAAATAAAACCATAAATCCAAACCCTTGATGAAAGCAGTCAAACAAACTACTTGCTGAGTTCCATAACATATTGGAGGGTCTTTTGAAACAGTATTAAGGGGGGGGGGGGCAATGTTACCTCTGAATTTTAGTAAAAGGAAAAAAAGCAAAATCAATAGAAGTTTCTCTTTTTCCCCTTTGAATTTAAAACTTCTTTCTTGCTTTCAGAATAAAAATAAACAGAATGAACAAATTATTTTCCTCTTTTTCTTCTCCTCCTCTTCCAAACTAATTTTTCTCATGTGTTTTAACTATTATCTATAAAATTGGTATTTTAGGAAGGAAAATGATGAACTCTTAAAAGTGGCCTCAGAAATTTTTATTCTGACATATTTTATCAACAGATACTGATTTGAGGAGAAGTCATTTGGTATATTTGAGGGTGTAAGTGGGGAAAAGTATGAAAGAACAGTTCTAAACTGAATGGTAAGAGTCTATGAGGTGTTTATTTATTTATTTTGTCAAAAGCTTACAATACAATTGAAATAAGAATAAACATAAGTTTAAATATAAGAAATAGGAACTAATAATTGGGGACAATAGGACAGTGTTCTTCCATTTGGCACATTATGTCCATACAAACACATCTCTTTTGGACTTGAAAATTGTGGAAGCTTGCTGCATCCTGCACAATCTCATGCGCACCCGCTACCCAGTCTTGCAGAACAGGCTCGTGGACCTCCAACAAGGCAATGGGGACATGGAGCCTGGGGAATGGAGACAAGGGCAAAACCTGATAGACACTGAGGATGTGCAAGGCCCCAACAGAGCCTCACGTGAAGGGAAGAAGCAGCACAACCTCCTGAAACACTGGTGCAACTCCCCAGCTGGAGCAGTGGAGTGGCAAGACAGGATGATAGATGATTAATGGATGCTTCCTTCAGCCTGTCTCATCACACTGATGAGATTGGGCCATGTATGTTGGGTGGGCCTACAGGGCATGAACAGGGCATTTAATAAAGAGTTGTGTTTATGTTGACATGTGTGGATCAATGCTTACATTATTATTGATAATGAAGGGCCATAGGTGTGGCACCTGGGAGGGTGGACCATCCCGTCCCACTATGCTTGCACTGGAGGTTTATCAATCCCACAGCTATTACCCATGCCAAAGGTATCCCTGCCCATCCCACAGCTATTACGCATCCCAAAGGTATCCCTGTCCATCCCACAGCTATTACCCATCCCACAAGCATGCAAAGACTTAAACCATTTCTAAAAGTTTCCACCAAGACTTTATTGAAAAAAATAAATGAAGCAAGTGTGTGAAACAAAGATAATCTTTATTAATAACAAGCTGTAAAAGAAAAATGACCCAAGTCAAGTGTCCAAATAAAGTCAACAGGTAGCCACCCAGTCTCTGGCACTCCTCTTGGTCACTCTGAGGTGTGCCCAGTCTCAGGGTTGAAGGGTCCAGGTGCTGTGGAGGTGGCTGCTGCTGGAGTGCTGTTCTGAAGCGCCACTGGGGTGCCTGGCCCCGAGAGGACAACAGGGGATGGTGTGTTGAGGAAGCTCTCAGACAGCTGGCTCAGCCCCGTGATGTTGAGAGCTGCTTCCTCCATGCCATGGGGTGTCAGCCCCAATACCAATGACAGATGTACTGAGGCCGGGCTTGGCTGTGGGGTGGAGGAAGGAGCAGTGTAGTGGGGCTTTCTGGTCTGCATCTAGGTGAGGGCTGGCATCGGTGGCATTGGTGGCAGCAGTGGCGTGGGTGGCATCGGTGGCATCAGTGGAACTGGTGGCAATGGTGGCATCCGATGGACCTGTGCCTGGACTGGGAAGGGCTGCTGCCTGTGCTGCTGGATCTCCTGGTAGCCGTAGCCCTGGTAGGTGAGGGCCTGTGGAAAGCCTTGGAATGGGAGGGACATCACCTGGGGTGGAAGAGCAGATCTGGACTGGATGGGAGGAGGTTCATCTGGATCTGCAGGGTTGTGAAGCAGATCGGTGATCCTGTCCTTCACCACCTGGTACTGGGGTTCCACCATGTCCATGAGGGTCTGGTTCACATAGGTGAGGAAGGGCTTGCGGTTGGAGGATGAGGAGTCGGTGTGTACCAGCTGAGAGAGGAGATCTACGCTGCTCCTGATGGTGTCTCTTATCTCCAGCAGGTCAGCTCCGCATCCGCTTCATCTGCTTGGCATCTGCTGTGCATCCGCTTCATCCGCTCGGCATCCGCTCGGCATCCACTGTATCCGTTCCGCATCTGCTTTGCTGCGCTCCCCCGGAAGCCTTGCGGATGTGCCATCCACTCCCATCCGCTTCCATCTGCTAGGCTTCCGTGGAGCATCCGCTTTCCATCCGCCCTGCTTCCTCCCCTGGTCCATTCCTTTCCGTGTTGTCCACTCTGGTTATGCAAATTTTTGCCCCTTTTGAGAGCAGATAACAACGGATGGAACATTTTTCTCGTCCACTGTGTCCTTTTTACAAACGTTTTGCATCCATCGGCCAGTGTGACAGGGCCTTAATTAACAACAGAATACATAAACTTTAAGCTAATACTTGTGTTCCAGGTGCTGGCTATAGCATCAGGCAATGTATATTATACTGCCAGGATTGTATACAATATTTTGTTAGAAACAAGGCAGGTTCTGGAAGTTTGTGTGAGCACAACCTGAAATTATAGTTACATCTGTTCCTGTATTGGTGTTGAAGCATCAAATCAAAAGATTTTCTCATGATTTGGAAGAATCATTAGAGTAGCCATTTGGTTCCCAAAATAAATGTTCATTGGCTTTACTATGTTTTGTGGAATGTCCTCATCTCTTATTTGGCAGCTGGCTGTATTTGTAGCATTCAGCAATTTGAGCAGTATATTCTTGCCTCTCCATGGTTATTTCCAACACTAAATTCAGCTTTGTGGGTGGAGATTTACTTGATCATAGGGAAACAATACAGTCTGCTCTTGTGCCTTTTGATGTCAGAAGGGATGGAATATTTTAGCAAATTTTGCAGCCTGATTTAGTTCCTGCACTGATGTCAGTTTACAACTTCTTTCTTTTGCATAGAATCTAGCTAAATAGAAACTGAATAGCATTTTTAATGAAGACACTTTATAGAGTAAAAACATTACAAATTTAAAGACAAAAGGGAAAAGTAAAGTGATAAATAAGTAACAAATGAAAAGAAAGAAAAAGAATGTGTGTTCAGTGTGTTTAGAAAAAGTGAGAAAGAAGGAAAGAAAGAAAGAAAGAAAGAAAGAAAGAAAGAAAGAAAGAAGAAGAAAAGCTTCTTATCTTCTTACAGCAGTTATAAATACTTTTATAAGTTATCCTCTCTCTTTATAATCATATTGTGACACCCTTCTTTCCATATTTTACCCTTTCTTATAATCAGATTTATAAATCATATTTCTATTTTCAGCAAAAAGTCCATAAATAGTTGTACTGACAAATGTAATAATTGTTGTTTCCCTAATCAAACAATTATTACAATTAATTTGACATCTCTGTAAATTCTGTAATCTTTTTGTGTGTTTTTGAACCCAATTTTAAAAACTTTTTTACAAGTTTCCCAAGCAAGATAAAATGGCATTTCCACATTTTCAACATAAATTTAAAGTATCTTAATGTTCCAGAAAGTTTTTTTTGTTATCATAAGAATCTGAATGGCTCTAGTTGTGTTAGAATTCAGGAAGAACTTGGCATAATTAAAAATAGATTAATACTGTATTGAAATATGAACCTGCATTGAAAGAGTCTAAAATTACAGGCGTATTTTATTTCTTATAAGGGGTAGGAAAAACTTGGAGAATTTTTTTTCATTCACCTGTCATTTCCTACTCATTTTGTTGTTTTTCTCTTTTTTCTTCTCTTTTTCTTTTTTCCCCCTCACATTTCCTTCCCTCTTTTTTATCCCTTTCTAAGAAGAAAAATATATCAAGTTACATTTAGAATATAAACATCCAACATCAAACTATGCAAATTGGGTAAAAAGGAATGGTTGGGTAGAGCATATTACACTGATATAATTACACACACACACACACACTTGGGGAGAGGTTAATTTAAGATGGTTGTTACACAAGGTCTTGAGTGTTTATTTCCTTTCCATGTGCACAATTCAACATATGAGTTCTAATGTGCCACAAGATCCATGAGCTACAAGTGAGTCTTTGATTTTTTAATTGCTTGAATTTCAGAATAAAAGTGGTTTTTGCTTGTTATTGTTTTAAAATTTCTTAATGGACCTCAGTTAATGATTTTGGAATTCTTCCAACAACAAATTTTTTCTTACTCTGAAAAATAGAATAAATAATGGGAAATAAGTAGATCTGAAGAATCTCATCTCTATGCAAAAGTCATTTATCTCAAACTTTTTATTAGAATTTAAGATTTATTATTTTGTATTTCCAGGAATGCTAAAGCAATTTTTTCAATCCTTTTATTACTGTCTTGTAAATTAGCTCACTAAATAAGTACCTTCATTTACAAATTAATTAGTTACGAGACTAATATTCCATACTTCTGTGTTATCTCTAAAAGAGGTTTATATTTAGCATTGGAAAAATACTTCCAGTGAATAAACTGAAGAAACAAATAAAGTGATCTTGTCCTTCCTCCAGCATCACGTTTACTTCACTCTTTTGATGCCAGCAAAGAAGTATAGGGTTTCAGAAAAAGAATAATAAATTCACTCTTTACCTGCACAGAGTTTCTTTTGCCTGCACTATTTTTCTAAATTAAAAAGTATTTATTAAAAATTAGTGGTTCTTCTTTTAACAATGCCCAAACCAATTTACAATAACTATACATGTCAAAAGCAAGATTAAAAACAGATTAAAATCCAGGTGGAAAAAATTCAAATGACAAAAACAAAAATAGGAAGCAAATAGAGTGAAGGATAGATTAATGGCCAGAGAATGTCAACATAAAACATTAGCTTTGGAGCCTCTGATAGCATAGATGATAAAATAATTACACAGGACAGATTCATTGCATATCCATGTATAGCAAAGTACAATGACAATAGCCCCCAAAATGATAACACAAAAATGGAAATTTGTGCCATGTCAGGTACAAACAACCAGTTCACTTGTGTAAAGTTCAAGCTGCCTATTTCATTGTATTCTGCCTATAATACAGGAATTTTTTGAAACTGCTTGCCTTTCCTTGGGAACAGATGGAGAGGGTCAGTCCTGGATTTTTGCAGCTGAGAAGCAATTGGAGGCTAATTCCCAACTTGAGTCATCTTCCCTGGCTGGCTGAGCATTTCCCAACATGTCAGGATGTCTGACACAAGTACATAAGTCATGGAATTGAATAATTATACAAACATCACCCTTGCAGTTGCCTATGATTCCATCCTAGCTGAATGATTTTACGTAGACTACAAAGACAATTGCTAGATAGCAGCAGATCTATCCAGATTTTTGAACCACAAATTTGGTAACCCTGATCTCAGTGTTATTGCCAATTAGCAAGCACAGCGTGCAGATCAAGATCTTTCTCACATATTTTTAGTTCCTAAGAGATGAACAAAATGGCATGTTCCTACATTTGTTTCTGGAGTCATCCACATTTATCAAATACAATATAATTTTTCTCTGAACTTGACTCTTACAACTTCCTGAATTCTGGCCAAATCTTTCAAACACCCCTCCCCCTTTTAAAAATTCTTCTGCAGGATAATAGAATTGTTATGTTGATAACTTTTCACTTTTATACATGTATCTTTTTTGTCTATATTATGCTATATAATTAAATGTTGGATTTTTACTTCACCTTCCTTTTTCTTATATTTCTCTCTTCCTGCTTTCTCTCAGTTCTGGTAGCACAAGATTTGCCAAACTTGGTTTCTACTTCAGGCAGCAATTTTTACACAAGACTTTCTTTGCTAAGAGAATTTTTATCTATCTTTTTATACTAGGCAAAACAAGTCAAACACTGCAGGAGAACTTGGCTAAAAGCTTAATGAGTAATGCTTGAGAGCCACTGACCTGCTTTGTTTAGTTGCTTAGGAAACACAATATTAAAAAACCCAGTCTGTCTTTTGATCTCTGTTTGCCCAGAGGAGTTAGTAGCCTCAGTTATGGTTCTTTTGAAAGTAGAAAGCATCTTTATGCACCTTAAAGGACTTGAAATTTATTATGACTTAAACTTTCATAAACTACAGGGTCCTTCTCTGGATGCATATGTAATAAAAAGATGCCATAGTCAACAGAGCAAAAAACTATTTTCCATGATAGATGCCACAAAACTCTTCATGGCATGTATAGCAACAGATAATATCATTGCGTCCTGCTCAAAATTGTTATTGGGAATAATCACCAATTTAAACTTGCATTCATTGAAGTTCTGATTGAATTGCCATGCTATTTAAAATTTTAAACTATCTAAAGCCCATGTCACACTGCACCAACGGATGGAAAGAGGATGTAAAATGGAGAAAAACACTTGCCATCCGTTGGTTAATGCAGTGCATCCGTTCTGTACTCACTGCCTCCATTTTGCTTCCTCTCCATCCGTCCAGCATCCGTCTATTGACATTTCATCCGCTCAGAGGGTTTTGAGCTGCTCAAAATTTTTGAGAGGAAAATGTATCCAATGCATCCATTCTGCATCCACTAGGCATATGGGGGACATCTGTTCTGCATCCGTTACGCATCCGCTATATCCGCTAGGCATCCGCTGCGCATCTGCGCAACTCGCATCCGCTCGGACGCAGGGAGGAAGTGGAATGGACGTGGAACGGACGCGCAGCGTTAGTAGCACGGACTGAGAAAGGATGAAAGCGGATGCAGCATGCAAAGAAAGCATTAAAAACTGTATTTAAAATGGAAAAAACGTTCGTATAGGGGACCTATCTCGGATATTAAGGATGTCTAGAGGATGCCTAGAGGATGCAAAGGGACACATAGGGGAAAACCTATATTGCCTATAAAAAGAGGGAGCAATTCACCTGCATCTCACTTTCAGACCAGCAGCCCTGCTATGCAGATCTCTGCAGCCTTCATCTGACTCTTCATCTGGCTCACGTAGATGATGAAGGGCTTGTGGTTCAAGGATGGTATGTCAAAGTGGACCAGCTGGGAGAGGAGATGTGTGCTTGCCTTGATTGTGTCCCTGATCTCCAAGAGGACAGTGTGGCTCTGTCCCTCCGGTCTGCCTCTCTGATTGCTTTCTGTGGAGGTGGAGCTGGGGGTGGGGGTGGGTTGGTCTCTGGTGTCTGCTTCTTCTTGCTCCATCTGAGACAGGGGATCCTCCATGTCCTCCGGCACAGGGAGTGCAGCTGTCGGGGGGGGGGTCTCTGTTGTGGGGCCCTCCAAAGACACCTGCCTGGACATGGTAGCTATCTCCTGCCTGGAAGAGGAGTGGCTCTCTGTGGGCTGTCTGAGGGAGAGGGTTGACAGAGGGGCTGCTCCTCGGTGGCGGATCTCACCCTCCTGGAAGCTGCACCTGGCCATGACATAGGTCTCCCAGTCAGTGAGCTTGACAGCGGTCTGCCCGGATTTCTTCAGGTGCAGCTTGCCATACCAGGTGTGCATGTGCTTCCACCACCCAAGGAGTACATCTGAAGTGTAGCCCAGGCTCTCCTCTCTCCATGCTGCCTCCTTCCTCTTGGTGTCGCGATAGAGCCTGTGGCCCTTCCTCCACAGGAACTCGTTCTCCCTCAGCCATTCCAGCACCTCCTCCTCATGGTCTTCAGAAATGGAGTACTGTTTCCTCTCTCCCTTCTCCTTGCCTTGCCTCTTCCTCCTTCTGGCAGGGGCTTCAGGGCCTTCAGCAGCAGGGCTTTGAGGGCCTTGGGGCTGGTCCACCACAGCAGCAGCAGCAATGGAAGCACCACCAGCAGCAGGAGAAGCACCAGCAGCAGCAGGAAAAGCACCAGCAGCACCAGCAGCACCAGCAGAAGCAGCAGCAGGAGAAGCACCAGCAGCAGCAGAAGCAGCAGCAGCACCTGCAGCAGCAGCAGCAGCAGCAGGAGAAGCACCATGAGCACCAGCAGGAGAAGCACCGGCAACACCAGCAGGAGAAGCACCAGCAGCACCAGCAGGAGAAGCACCAGAAGCAGCAACACCAGGAGCACCAGCAGCAGCAGCACCACCACCAGCAGCTTCAGAGTCAGCGCCAGGGGGTGGGATGGTGGTTCTGTCCTTCTTGCCAGGGCTGGCAGGAGTAGGCACAGGCTTCCTCTTCTTCCCCATGGTGTTCTCTCAAGATGTCTCTGGCAGCAGGTCTTTCCTCTGAATGCTGACTGCTTGTGAGCTGCATCCTTTTATATCCATGGAGCTGACGCAATTCATCCTCCCCACATGCGCAGTGAATGCTTTGCATCTGCTATGCATCCGCTATGCATCCTATAGGCGTCCGTGATGCATCCGCATCATCCGCTATGCATTCACTATGCATCCGCTCCTTCCGCTACGCTGTTCTCCCCCGGAAGCCCTGTGGATGTGTCATCCGCTTCCATCAGCTTCCATCCGCTAGGCTTCCTATGAACATCCGCTTTACATCCCCGCTACATCCGCCCTACGTCCGTTCCTTTCCATTGTTGTCTGCTCTGTTTATGCAAATTTGGGACACTTTTGAGAGCGGATAACAACAGATGGAAAATTTGCTCATCCTCTTTGTCCTTTTTGCATACCTTTTGCATCCTTCGGCCAGTGTGACCTAGCCTTAAAGCTTTGACATGTTTCCCTCCTTTAACACCTGAGGGATATACAGTATTTTACCATCTGGGAAGTAAGTATGCAGTATGTATCTAACAGAAATAGATGTTTCCTAATGTTAGAGAAGCCACCAGAGTCATTGCTTTCTAAGGAAATTATTTCTGATCTGTAACAAATTGAAAAAGAAGGATCTGTTTGGCATGAATTCACTTGTCTAAAACTCTGTAAATATTTAAAAGTAGAAAAGTAAAGTTATATGCACATAAAGGAGAGTAATAATGGGAGAAGAAGAAATTATATATAGGGAATTGTTAAGCCTAGGTTCCCCAACCAGGGTTAGGTAGACAAGCTAAACAGAATGTGCAGC
>BLBF01000031.1:21514483-21527773 GCA_015471245.1 Laticauda colubrina | reverse complement strand
AGATATAGATATAGATATAGATATAGATATAGATATAGATATAGATATAGATACATATATATGTTAAAGCTGATCTCAGTTGCTCTCCTTTTTTCTATTTGGTCTTGTATGAGTTCCTGGGCCTGTCTGGTTTTTAATAATATGCTCTACTTATCTTTGTGTGTTCTGCTTTACTGTATGTTTCTGTAACAAAAACACAACTTTATGCCAGGACAATGCATATTCATTGACAGTAATGATGAACCTTGGCTGAGAGTGAGAGCAATGTTGAAAAGATAGGAAAGATAGACATTGTTCACAAAGTTATTTTTTCATCACTGTCATAATTGCAAAAGTCACCATGTAAAGCCCTGTCACACAGCACCAACGGATGGAAGGAGGATGTAAAATGGAGAGAAACACTTGCCATCTGTTGGTTAATGCGATGTATCCGTTCTGTACTCACTGCATCCGTTTTTCATATTCTCTATCCATCCAGCATCTGTCTACTGACATTTCATCCGCTCAAAAAGTTTTGAGCTGCACAAAACTTTTTGAGTGCAAAATGTATCCAACGCGTACATTAGACATCCGCTATGCACATGGGGAACATCCGTTAGATGTCCGTCATCATCCGTTACATGTCCGCTATATCCGCTAGGCATCCACTATGCATCCACACAATTCAAATCCGCTCCAGCGGAAAACGGACACAGGGAGGAAGAGAAACGGATGTGGAATGGACACGGAGCGTTAGTAGCACAGACGTAGAAAGGATGGAAGCGGATGCAGCTCGCATACAAAGCATTAAAACGGAAAAAACGTTCGCAGAGGGGACGTATCTCGGATATTTAGGATGTTTGAAGGATGTCTAGAGGAAGCAGAAGGACACCTATTGGAAAACCTACTTTGCCTATAAAAAGAGGGAGGAACTCGTCTGCATCTCACTTTCAGACCAGCAGCCCTGCTGTGCAGACCTCTTCAGCCTTCATCTGGCTCTTGCTCTTCCACAGCATCCAGTCATCTCAACCATAGATCATCAAACACTCCTTTTGGTAGCCACCATCGTTCTACAACAGTGCGAAGCCATCTACAGGCTCTTTCACCTGTTCTACGCAAAGAAAAGGAAGCGGCCAAGAAGTGTCTGGGTCCGAAGATGGATCACAAGCTGATGCTGGAGCTCAGGAACTAAGACACTCGTGCACTCCAGAACTTCATGAGGATGCCGCCAGCCATGTTTGACAAAGTTGTGGAGCGGCTGAGACCCAGATTGACCAAGGCAAACACCAACCTCCAGCCCAGCCTGGACCCTGGACTCAAGGTGGCACTGACTCTGTGCCACCTGGCCTCCGGAACCATGTACAGGAGCATGCAGTATGGCTGGAGTGTGCCAAACAACATCATCAGCATTGTGGTCAGAGAAGTGGTACAGGCAATCATCGAAGAATACCTGGAGGAGCTCCTCCAGTGCCCGTCCACTGAAGAAGGATGGAAGAATGTTGCAGAGCAGTGGTATTAGAGGTAGAACTTCCCCCACACCGTTGGAGCCATAGATGGGAAGCACGTGGCCTGCAAAGCTCCAGCCAAGTCAGGGTCCACTTATCACAACTACAAGGGCTTCTTCAGCATCATCCTCGTCGCCATGGTCAATGCTGACTACAAGTTCATATACATTGATGCTTCAGGCAACGGGTCAGCTTCAGATGCCCAGGTATACAACGCGAGTCACCTCAAGGAGGGGCTTGAACGCAACCTCATCATGGGCTTCCCAGATCCAGACCCCCTGCCCAATGACACACAAGATGTGTCCTACTTCATTGTGGGGGATGACGCCTTCTCCCTCACAACCTACCTCATGAAGCCCTACACTTCCAGATGCCTCACCCATGAAGAGAGGATCTTCGACTACAGGCTGTCCAGGGCAAGGTGGGTGGTGGAGAACGCCTTTGGCATCCTGGCCAACAGGTACCAGGTACTTCTCACCACCATGCAGCATCGCCCAGGGACTGTGAGGAGGATCGTGGAAGCTTGCTTCATCCTGCACAATCTCGTGCGCACCCGCTACCCAGTGTTGCAGAATAGGTTCCTGGACCTCCAACAAGACAATGGGGACATGAAGCCTGGTGAATGGAGGGAAGGGCAAAACCTGATAGACACTGTGGATGTGCAAGGCCCCAACAGAGCTTCATGGGAAGGGAAGAAGCAGCGCAACCTCCTGAAACACTGGTGCAACTCCCCAGCTGGAGCAGTGGAGTGGCAAGACAGGATGATAGATGCTTAATGGATGCTTCCTTGAGCCTGTCTCTTCACACTGATGAGATTGTGCCATGTATGTTGAGTGGCCCTACAATGAACAGGGCATTGAATAAAGAGTTATGTTTATGTTGAAATGTGTGGATCAATGATTACATTGTTATTGATAATAAAGGGCCATAGGTATGGCACCTGGAGGGTGGACCATATAGTCCCACTATGCTTGCACTGGAGGTTTATCTATCGCACAGCTATTACCCATCCCAAAGGTATCCCTGCCTATCCCACAGGTATCCCTGCCCATCCCTCAGGTATCCCTTCCCATCCCACAGCTATTACCCATACCAAAGGTATTCCTGCCCATCCCAAAAGTATCCCTGCCCATCCCACAGCTATTACCCATTGCAAAGGTATCCCTGACCATCCCACAGGTATCCCTGCCTTTCCCACAGCTATTACCCATCCCAAAGGTATCCCTGCCCATCCCACTGCTATTTCACCCATCCCACAAGCATTCAAAGGCTTAAACCATTTCTAACAGTTTCCACCAAGACTTTATTGACTAAAAGAACTGAAGTAAGTGTGTGAAGCAAAGATAATCTTTATTAATAACAAATTGTAAAAGCAAAATGACCCAAGTAAAGTGTCCCAAGCAAAGATAAAGTCAACAGGTAGCAGCCCAGTCTCTGGCACTCTTCTCAGTCACTCTGAGGATTGCCCATATCCTCAGGGTTGAAGGGTCCAGGTGCTGTGGAGGTGGCTGCTGCTGGAGTGTTGGTCTGAGGTGCCATTGGGGTGCCTGGCCCTGAGAGGACAACAGGGGTTGGTGTGTGGAGGAAGCTCTCAGAGAGCTGGCTCAATCCCATGATGTTGAAAGCCCCTTCCTCCATGACATGGGGTGTCAGTCCCAAGACCGATGACAGATGTTCTGAGGCCTTGCTTGGCTATAGGGTGGAGGAAGGAGGAGTGTAGTGGGGCTATCTGGTCTGCAGGTGAGCGAGGTGAGGCGTCAGTGGCATCTGTGGCGTGGGTTGCATCTGTGGCGTTGGTGGCATCGGTGGCATCAGTGGCATCAGTGGCATCGGTGGCACTGGTGGCGTCCGATGAGTCTGTGCCTGGACTGGGAAGGGCTGCCTGTGCTACTGGAGCTGCTGGTAGCCGTAGCCTTGGTAGTTGAGGGCCTGTGGAAAGCTTTGGAAGGGCAGTGACATCACCTGGGGTGGAGGAGTAGCCCAGGACTGGGTGGGAGCAGGTTCAGCTGGGTCTGGAGGGTTGTGCAGAAGACCGGTGATCCTGTCCTTGATCACCTGGTACTGTGATTCGGAAATGTCCATGAGGGTCTGGTTGACGTAGGTGAGGAAGGGTTTGCGGTTTGAGGATGGTATGTCGGTGTGTACCAGCTGAGAGAGGAGATCTACGCTGCTTTTGATGGTATCTCTGATCTCCAGCAGGACAGTGTGGCTCTGCCCCTCCGGTCTGGCTCTCTGCCTGCTTTCTGTGGAGGTGGAGCTGGGGGTGGATGTGGGTTGGTCTCTGGTGTCAGTGCCCTCTCCTTGCTCCCACTGCGTCAGGGGGTCCTCCACGCACTCCGCCTCAGGGAGTGCAGCGGTTGGGGGGGTCTCCGTCATGGGACATTCCACAGATACCTGCCTGGACACAGGAGCTGACTCTTGGCCAGAAGAGGACTGGCTCTCTGCAGGCTGCCTGAGAGAGAGGGTTGTCAGAGGGGCTGCTCCTCGGTGGATCTCACCCTCCAAAAAGCTGCACTTGGCCATCATGTAGGCCTCCTGGTCTGTCAGCTTGACCGCGGCCTGGCCAGATTTCTTGAGGTGCAGCTTCCCGTAGCAGGTATGCATGTGCTTCCACCAGCCGAGGAGAACCTCCAAAGTGTAGCCCAGGCTCTCTGCCTTCTCTCTCCAAGCAGCCTGCTTTCTTTTGGTGTCTCGATAGAGCCTGTGTCCCTTCTGCCATCGGTACTCGTTCTCCCTCAGCCATTCCAGCACCTCATTCTCATGTTCCTTTTCGATGGAGTATTGCCTACTCTCCCGTTCACGCGTATGCTTCTTCCTCCCTCTGTCAGGGCCATCTGGGCTCTCATCAGAGGGGCTTCGAGGTTCTAGGGGCTGCTCCACCACACCACCAGCAGCAGCAGCAACAACAACAACAACAGTAGCAGCAAAAGCAGCACCAGCAGCACCAGCAGCACCAGGATCAGAAGCAGCAGAGTAAGCACCAGCAGCACCAGCAGGACCAGCAGGACCAGGATCAGCAGCAGCAGAGTAAGCACCAGCAGCACCAGCAGGAACAGGAGCACCAGCAGCACCAGCAGTACCAGGAGCACCAGCTGCATCAGCAGGACCAGCAGGACCAGGAGCAGCGCCAGCAGAGTAAGCACCAGCATAAGCACCAGCACCAGGAGCAGCGCCAGCAGAGTAAGCACCAGCAGAAGCACCAGCACCAGGAGCAGCGCCAGCAGAGTAAACACCAGCAGAAGCACCAGTACCAGGAGCAGCGCCAGCAGAATCCCCAGCACCAGAAGAGTCAGCCCAAGCAGAAGAAGCCCTAGCAGAAGCAGAATCAGGGCCAGGGGGTGGGATGGTGGCCCTGTCCTTCTTGCCAGGGCTGGCAGCAGATGGCACAAGCTTCCTCTTCTTACCCATGGTTGTTGGCTGGCTGGAGCTGTGTCTGGCAGCAGGTCTTTCCTCTGAATGGCGACCTGCTTGCAAGCTGCTTCCCTTTATATCCACGGGGCTGATGCAATGCATCCTCCCTGCATGCGCAGTGAATGCTTTGCATCTGCTAGGCATCCTCTAGGCATCTGCAATGCTTCTGTGATGAATCTGCTTCATCTTGTAGGCATCCGCTCTGCATCCATTCCTTCCATTGTGTGTCCACTTCTCTGTGCTCCCCTGGAAGCCCTGCGGATGTGCCATCCGCTTCCATCTGCTTCTATCCACTAGGCTTCCGTGGAGCATCCGCTTAACATCCTGGCTACATCCTCCCCCTGTCCATTCCTTTTCGTTGTTGTCCGCTCTGCTTATGCAAATTCGGGGCACTTTTGAGAGCGGATAACAACGGATGGAACATTTTCTCATCCGCTGTGTCCTTTTTTCGTACATTTTGCATCCATAGGCCTATGTGACAGGCCCTTAAGGCAGACTATTTGTACTGTGTTACTGTACTCTGTATTTTTGATATCTTCTGGCTAGATGGAGGAGTAGGAATGAAATCCTGAGTTGTATCTTTTATTACAATTTTTTAGGAAAGGGAATTTCAACAGAATTGGCTTTTCTTTTTTTGTTTTTGAAGTTTTACTCAAAGAAACTCACATGTGTGAAAATAAAGTCAGTGGTTAAAGTCATTCCATGATATCTTCTGTTTTAAAAAGCCCCAATAGACATACATTGTTTACAAAATGCAGGTAACTGGGAAAATAGATATATTTCTGTTTGCCTAGTTGCAGTTAAACCCATTAAGGGCAGAACACAGCAGCACACAGTACAGCTAGGAACACAAATGAGAAATACCTTAGTGCATATTGTTATAAAATATAACACCCATGCTTCATTAGTGTCTGTTTATGAATTTGCTTGATGCCTGTCTTGCAACCAATAATCTTGTAGGGCTTCTATCTGGTGATGGGAGGGAGACTTTCACTTTGGGAATATTGCAAATGTGTCCTCTTTTGTAACATACCAAGTTCTAGAAAGCCTTAAAAAAACATTATTTGGAGACTGAGTATTGGTTTTGCAGTCTTGAAGGAGGAGACAGTAAATCAAGCTTATCCTTGTTGTAATATACAGTAGTTGAGCAGGGAGAGGGAGGTTACACGTTTTCTTTCCAAACTAACATAAATGTGCCAATGAGATGAGACTAACCTTGTTCCCCCTTTTTTTTTAATTCATGGTTTTTCTTTCTTCTCCCTTGTGAATCCTGAGTAAATAATAATTACATTCACTGGTGTATAACGGCTTTGTTCTATAACTGGGCCATAAAGGGTAGACACTAAAATAATGCATAGCAGCAGCAGAATGAGTTACTGCTAATATTAGTTTCCTATATTTAGTTGTGAATAAGTGCTATAGCATAAGATACCAATAATACTTTTGAGTTCTCTCTCTCTCTCTTGTTTCTATCTTATTCAATGTCTGCAGAAGCTAAGTAGGTAGTGAGAGTTTGGATGATTACTTCAGTATTTTTTTTATACAATTTCATGCTGCCATATAAATTTCTTTTATAGGTCCCTTTAGATGGAATTTTATGCAGCAGAAACGTTGTCAACAGAAGAATTAATGTTTGTGTTAGCATTTTGGCAATAGAAAAAAAAAATCCAAAGCTGAGCAGAGAAGGTCAACAGACAACCTCAAACCTGGATTCTTCAGCTCATCATTCAACATTGGAGTTTTTAAATCCTTGCAGTAGAGAAACCATTGCCAATGCTTACAAGGAACTGCTTATCCCTGCTTCTCTGGGTCCTGTTCAATGGAGGTATCTTAATGTTACTTCATTCACAACCACAACATATTTCACAACCTGAGTCAAGGAAAAATGTTGTCACCAACCCTGAACGGAGGATACCCACCTTACGGGTCAAGAGAGGCTGGGTCTGGAATCAATTTTTTGTCCTGGAAGAATACATGGGATCTGAACCCCAGTACGTGGGAAAGGTAAATGCTTAATTTTCTAAAATCAAAGTTCACTCAAAGGAGATCTTTCTTTAACTTTTAGTCACAATTTTTTAATTATAAAAAAACAACTTTTTCACTCTTGTCACTATGTTATTCTAATTTGTGAATATTTTTGCATAATTTAATAAAATCATATTTTTTGGAAGATGTATCCATTATATATAAAATCATTGCCTTTATTTTTAGTAGCTCAAGGAAGAATTCACCTGCAATTATTGGTTAAAAGTTAAAAATATTAGAAGGATGTTTTTCGAAGATGGGTATCCTGAACGTTCAGCATAGAGAAACAAATTCTAATAATTCAGACATATCATTTGATACACCGTATACTTATTTATCTTGGAGTGGATCCCAGTTAAGTTAATAAAGCTTTCTTTGGAATAAATTTATATAAGATTGTGTTTTATTCCATTGAAAGAAATTAAATAAACTGCAAACATGTAGTATTTTGTAATGTTTAATGTTCAAAGTTGTTATTGGAACACTTGTATGTATATTTGTGTATACCAATGTTACAGTAAGGATGTCACCTTTGTGATATGACAATGCAATATGGTATAACAAATATTTTATGCAACTGAATAATTTGATGAAATTTGACTTCCATCACTTCCAGTTTGCATCACTGTTTGCAAATGCAACAATTAGAAGTAATTGTGCTCTCATTATAGAGAAAACATAGGTATTTCTTGCCCCGTATCCATATAGACTTTTATATCCACAAAGAAAAATGTTATACACATAGTAGGAATTGGATTCTAGTAAGAGAGAAAGGTGGCAATGTCATATTGTACCATTTTTCCAAACTTTTTCTTGCAATTTGAGGCTTTGTTTTAGTTTGTTTCATTGTATTTTTACATTGATTAAACTTATCACAAGTAAATGGCAAATTGTCATAAAGTTTTGGATATTGTACATCTTAAAATATACCTACAGGTATGATGAATATTGCTGTTTTCCTAAAAGAACAATGAAGTCTTTTGTAAACAAGAATGAGGATTCATGATATCCCAAGTTTTGTATGATTCTGTCTGCCCATATTTGAATGCCAATGATCTGAGATGATGGAAGTTGAAATTTAACAATAACAAAAACAAAAGGCACTTTTTATGGCCTGAGTGAGACTTTTTTTTTTCTTTTTTAACCAGTAACCAAGTGCGGTAACCAACTAACATAACTGGAGGGATGGAATTTGCAATTGTTTGTAATCCTTTGGAGCCGAATTTTGGAAAAAAAAAAAGGATAAAAATAAAGGGAATAAAACTATCATACATTTTGCAATTTTTTTCCCAAACAAGGGCAGAAAATCCTTTAATATTCCCCATTCCTCAGGGATCATTATCCTTGTCTCTTGCCTTGGTAGCAATTAAATTGGGAGAGTGCAAGAAAAAAAGAGGCATGGATCTAATGTTCACAATAGACATATACCACTTCATAATATTGTTACAGCCCTATCTAAGCAGTTTACAGAGTCAGCATATTGCCCCCAACAATCTGGGTCCTAATTTTATCCATCTTGAAAGGATGGAAGGCTGAGTCAATCTTGAACCTGGTGAAATTCGATTTGCCAAATTGCAGGCAGCTGAAAGTCGGCAGAAGTAGCTTGCAGTACTGCAGTCTAACCACTGCACCACTGCAGTTCACAGCAAATAGCAATTATTGTTGGGACTCCCTATTATGTTGTTTGTTTGCCTTTTTTTTACACAGTTATACTTTCAGAGGAAAAGCTTATTTCATTTATACTTCTTCTTATCCCTTTTCTTCATTACTGACTTCCATGCTGACTTGTCTGTTGTAAGCAGAAGAATGGTAGAATTTTGTATTAGAGAGGAAATTAAAAGACATTTTGAAAGAAAAAAAGGAAAATGTGAATAGATTATGTTTTACATTCAGTGGAAGGTCTTTATTTGCCATCATAATTAGTTTCATCATAAGAAGTATTATTTGCCATCATAATTAGTTTGATCATAATTTCAGACTGGATTTAGGGTGATAAAAACACATAGATTCATAAATATATAAAGCATTTAATGTCTGCATAAATTTTGAAGAATACCTCTCACTTAAAGCCCCTGTCACACTGCACCAACGGATGCAAAGAGGATGTAAAATGGACAAAAAAGCTTGCCATCCATTGGAAAACACGATGTACTCACTGCCTCCGTTTTGCTTCCTCTCTATCCGTCCAGCATCCGTTTATGGACATTTCATCTGCTCAGAACGTTTTGAGCTCCTCAAAACTTTTGCACGGAAAATGTATCTAATTCGTCCATTCTGCATCTGCTATGCATCAGCTATGCATCCGTTACGCATCCATTACGCATCTGCTATATCCGCTAGGCATCCGTTCCGCATCCGCGCAACTCGCATCCGCTCGGAAGCAGGGAGGAAGTGGAACGGACGCGGAACGGATGCAGAATGGATGCCTAGCAGATGCAGCATGGAAACAAAGCATGTAAAACGGAAAATACGTTCGCAGAGGGGACCTATCTCGGATATTAAGGATGTCTACAGGATGCCTAGAGGATGCCTAGAGGATGCAAAGGGACACCTATACTGCCTAGAAAAAGGGGGAGCAACTCACCTGGATCTCACTTTCAGAACAACAGCCCAGCTGCAGACCTCTTCAGCCTTCATCTGCCTCTTCCTCTTCCACAGCATCCAGTCATGTCCACCGTGGATCGTAACAAAGTCCTTTTGGCAGCCACCATCCTTCTGCAACAGTGCGAAGCCATCTACAGCCTCTGTGAACTCTGATACAGGAAGAAAAAGAGGCGGCCAAGAAGCATCTGGGTACGAAGATGATTCGCCAGAAGAGCAGAGGATGGACTGTACAACAAGCTGATGGTGGAGCTCAGGAACGAAGACACTCGTGCATTCCAAAATTTCATGAGGATGCCTCCAGCCATGTTTGACGAAGTTGTGCAGCGGCTGACACCCAGGTTGACCAAGCAGAGCAACAGCTTCTGGCCCAGCCTGGAACCTGGACTCAAAGTGGCACTGACTCTGTGCCACCTGGCCTCAGGGACCACCTACAGGAGCATGCAGTACGGCTGGAGGGTGCACCCAACACCTTCAGCATTGTGGTCAGAGAAGTGGTGCAGGCCATCATCGAAGAATACAAGGAGGAGCTTCTCCAGTACCCCTCCACTGAAGAAGGATGGAAGAAAGTTGCAGAGCAGTGGTATCAGAGGTGGAACATCCCACACACCGTTAGAGCCATCGATGGCAAGCACGTGGCCTGCAAAGCTCCAGCCAAGTCGGGGTCCACTTATCAGAACTACAAGGGTTTCTTCAGCATCATCCTCTTTGCCATGGTCGATGCTGACTACAAGTTCATGTACATCGATGCTTCAGGCAACGGCTCATCTTCAGATGCCCAGATATACAACGCAAGTGACCTCAAGGGTAGGCTGGAACGCAACCTCATCGTGGGCTTCCCAGATCCAGACCCCCTGCCCAACAACACGCAAGATGTGCCCTAATTCATTGTGGGGGATGACGCCTTCTCCCTCACAACCTACCTCATGAAGCCCTAAACTTCCAGACTCCTCACCCATGAAGAGAGGATCTTCAACTATAGCAAGGCGGGTGGTGGAGAACGCCTGTGGCATCCTGGACAACAGGTTCCAGGTACTTCTCACCACCATGCAGCATGATCCAGAGACTGTGAGGAGCATCATGGAAGCTTGCTGCATCCTGCACAATCTCATGCATACCCGCTACCCAGTCTTGCAGAACAGGCTCGTGGACCTCCAACAAGGCAATGGGGACATGGAGCCTGGGGAATGGAGGCAAGGGCGAAACCTGATAGACACTGAGGATGTGCAAGGCCCCAACAGAGCCTCACTTGAAGGGAAGAAGCAGCGCAACCTCCTGAAACACTGGTGCAACTCCCCAGCTGGAGCAATGGAGTGGCAAGATAGGATGATAGATGCTTAATGGATGCTTCCTTCAGCCTGTCTCATCACACTGATGAGATTGTGCCATGTATGTTGAGTGGCCCTACAATGATCAGGGCATTTAATAAAGAGTTGTGTTTATGTTGACATGTGTGGATGATTATTACATTATTATTGATAATAAAGGGCCATAGGTGTGGCACCTGGGAGGGTGGACCATCCTGTCCCACTATGCTTGCACTGGAGGTTTATCTATCCCACAGCTGTTATCCATCCCAAAGGTATCCCTGCTCATTCCACAAGTATCCCTGCCCATCCCACTGCTATCTTAACCCATCCCACAAGAATGCAAAGGCTAAAACCATTTCTAAAAATTTCCACCAAGACTTTATTTAAAAAAAGAAATGAAGCAAGTGTGTGAATCAAAAATAGACTTTGTTAACAACATGCTATCAAACAAAAATGAGTCTCTGGCACTCCTCTTGGTCGCTCAGTCTCAGGGGTGAAGGGTCCAGGTGCTGTGGAGGTGGCTGGTGCTGGAGTGCTTGTCATCAGCTCCTCCAGAAGCAGAAGGAGAAGCAGCAGAAGCCCCAGCCCAAGAAGAGCGATCCCGTGCTGCAGAAGCCCCAGCAGAACCAGAGTGAGGGCCAGGGGGTGGGATGGTAGCCCTGTCCCTATTGCAAGGGCTGGCAGCAGATGGCTGAGGCTTGCTGTGCTTCTGCATGGTTGTGGGGTTGCTGGCTGGCAGCAAGGCTGGCAGGAACCAAGGCTGGGAGAAAGGCTGGCAGGGAGGCAGGCACCAAGGCTGGCAGGAAGGCTGGCAGGGAGGCAGGCACCAAGGCTGGCAGGAATGCTGGCAAGCAGGCAGGCACCAAGGCTGGCAGGAAGGCAGGCACCAAGGCTGGCAGGAAGGCTGGCAAGCAGGCAGGCACCAAGGCTGGCAGGAAGGCTGTCAGGGAGGCAGGCACCAAGGCTTGCAGGCAGGCAGGCACCAAGGCTGGCAGGCAGGCAGGCACCAAGGCTGGCAGGAAGTCTGGCAGAAAGGCTGGCAGGCAGGCTGGCAGGCAGGCTGGCAGGGAGGCAGGCACCAAGACTGGCAGGAAGGCTGGCAGGCTGGCAGGCTGGCAGGCACCAAGGCTGGCAGGAAGGCTGGCACCAAGGCTGGAAGGAAGGCTGGCAGGGAGGCAGGCACCAAGGCTGGCAGGAAGGCTGGCAAGCAGGCAGGCACCAAGGTTGGCAGGAAGGCTGGCAGGGAGGCAGGCACCAAGGCTTGCAGGCAGGCAGGCACCAAGGCTGGCAGGAAGGCTGGCAGGAAGGCTGGCAGGGAGGCAGGCACCAAGGCTGGCAGGCAGACATGAACCAAGGTTGGCTGGCAGGCAGGCAGCAAAGCTGGCAGGCAGACTGGCTGGCAGCAAGGCTTGCAGGCATGCAGGCAGGGCAGGCAAGGCTGTCAATCCGTCCGGCAGAAGGTCTTTCCTCTGAATGGTGACCTGCTTCCGAGCTGCTTCCTTTATATCCGCGGGGCTTACGCAATTCATCCTCCCCGCATGCGCAATTAACACTCGGCATCTGTTAGGCTTCCACTGTGCATCCGCTGTGCATCAGCTCTGCATCCGCTGTATCCATTCCACATCCGCTTTGCTGTGCCATCCGCTCCCATCCGCTTCCATCCGCTTGGCTTCCATTCCGCTTCCGCTTTCCATCTGCCCTGCGTCATCCCCCCGTCCGTGTTATCCGCTCCGGTTATGCAAATTTTTGCCCCTTTTGACTGTGGATAACAACGGATGGAAAATTTTGCTGGTCCGTTGTGTCCGTTTTGCATCCGTTGGGCAGTGTGACAGGGCCTTAAGATCATTGATTATTACAGATCTTTGTTTTTGCCTATGTGTTTTTTAAAATAAATTTGAGGCTGAGACAATGTATTCTTATTTCTGAGATTAATATTCATTCAGATAACATTGTTCATTTTACTGTAACACCTAAAAATATTTCTGTTGCTCTTTCTATCTTTTGATCAAATTGCAGCTTCTAATAAGTTAAAATAAGCAGGAACAAAATTATGAAGATCTGTTATATTTGATTTCGGACTAACATTATCTAATTGTTGTTTCCAAAATTTACCTATATAATTTTAATAAATTTCATTCCCCTGCTTTTGATTATAATATAATTCATTCATTATTTTACATTACCACATAATCCCTTCGAGTTCATTATATATTGTATTTTCTATTTCATGTATACCACAAAGAAAAAAATATAATAAAAACATTTAATTTCCTCTTTTACTTCCCTTTGACCAATTTCAATCTAAAGCATTTATATAACCCTAATTCACACTTTTTAAACATAATTAATACCAGATTTTCACCCAAGTCATCATATTCTTTGTTTTCCTAATATCATTTATATAATCATTAGTATATTTTAGAATATACATACATACATACATACATACATACATACAT
>BLBF01000031.1:21478212-21507332 GCA_015471245.1 Laticauda colubrina | reverse complement strand
TCTCTCTCTCTCTCTCTCTCTCTCTCTCTCTCTCTCTCTCTCTCTCTGTGTGTGTGTGTGTGTGTGTGTGTTCAGGTCTTTTCCCATGTAAGATTGTGAGTATCTTGGGAATGTTTTGATGAGGTCCCACTCGCCATCTACAGGCTGGTGCTTTCATGCTCGTGCAAGCAAAGTGTGATCGGAGCTGCTGTCTCCCTATATATACTGGGGAGGTTGGTTGTGTTGTCATTTCTTGATTGATTGATGGGGTTAATGTTTGCAGATTGGCTGGCTTTTTCATAAGAACTTGTGTGGCTGAGGTATTGACTGTGTGTCTATCAACCTCCTGTGTTGTAATGACTTAGGTAATGGGCTATGTGATGACCTTCTGAATTCTATTGTTTTGACATCCTGAGTCTTGTGCTGTAATCTCCTGGATCACTGGCTATGTTGCAACATCCTGAGTTTTTTCAGTGTAACCTGAGTTCTGTGGTGTGATATCCTGGCTGGGTAGCTGTGATGTGATGTTCCGGGTTTTGGTTTGGCTCCGAGTTTGAGGCCTGGATATGTGTTCATGGCTTGTGTCCATTTGCTTGATTTGGGGGTCGGTGTGTGTGGCAGCTGGTGATGCAGCCGTGGTCTGGTTTCTAGACGATGGTTGTCTTTCATCTGTGAGATGGGTTTGGGTTTGGGTTTGAGTCTGATGAGGGAGAATGGTGGAGGTGTCATTTCTTGTTTTGGGTATGGTGTTGGTATTCATGTCTGGGACTCATTTCTTGATAAGGGCTAGTTTCCAGATATCTGGTAGGTGGGAGGCATCATCCCAATTATTCATGTTATGGGGGTGTTTCTCTTTTTTGATGGCTTCCCTGATTATTCTCTTGTTGAAGTGTTCAGTGTTGGAGATTAATTTGGTTCCATCAAAATTAATTTAATGTCCTGTGGCTTTAAGGTGCTGGAAAAGGGAGGAAGTATTTTCTATGAACATAGAAAATATATATGTGTGTGTGTGTGTGTGTGTGCTGTTCATTTTCCTTCGGGTATTATCCCACGTCATTGTAGTGCTTTTAAAGTTGTAGCAACGTTTCAGCAGAATCTCATCTGCCATCATCAGGCTTCTGTATGGAGTTTGTATGTTGGTCAGGGTCTCACAGCCGTTGGTTTTAAATTTGAGGCTAGCCTATTATTGTGGCAGGATTTTTTTTTCTACATCCTGATTGGTTGGGAGTCTTGGTCTGTGTTTATTGGACTTGGAGTTTGTTTGATTGGTGTTTCTGGTTTCTTCTGTCTGTTTTGTGGCTTTGATTGGCTGACAACACTCTGTTCCTGTATTGGAGACTTTCAGTGCAGCTTGACTTCGTGTGAAAGGGCGGCTATTATCTATCAGGAAGCTAGGTTTCATCTGGGTGCCTGGTGGGGGGGTGTTTGAGCTGGAGGTATCAGAGGGAGTCTTTTTGTGCCCAGGTGTTTGCCAGGCTTGTGGTGTGGAGATCTTTCTATTTGAGAGTGCAGGCTTCCAAATGATTGACTGTCTGCTGGAATCATCTCTTCTATTCATGCTTTCAAGTCTTTTTTCAATCTCTATGGCTTCTCTGATGATTCTGTGGCTGGGGTTTTCTATAGTGGCTAGGGTTTTAGTACCATTGAAGTTGATGTTGTGACCTGTGGTTTTCATGTGTTGGACTAGTGAGGAGGTGTGTTCCAGCTTTTTTACTGCATTTTTGTGTTCATCCAGGCAGGTATTTATTCTTCTATTGGTCTGTCCAATGTATGTGGCCGGACATGATGCACAGGGAACTTCGTATATGCCTTGGTTTTCCAGGTCAATTTTGTCTTTGGGGTTTTTAAGAATGGCTGCTATTTTTTTTGTCTGTTTTGAAGGCAGTCTTTTTTTTTTTTTTTTTTATAAAGAATTTTATTAATTTTTAACAAACAAACATGTACAAACAAACACAAAACATAAAAAACATAAAATATCTTTTTGGACGGCAGTTTGATCCCGAGTTACATCTTTTTGTACAGAGATAAATTCAAGTTCATGCTTACTTTTAAATAACATTCCATTTCTTATTTATTATTTTGCATTTTCTATATAGCTTCTCCTCTCTTTTCACTCTCTTAATTCTATTATATTTATTTCATCTCAATTTAAATCATTATACTTATATCCTTTGTCTGTTCTATTTCAGCTAGCTATTTATCTTTTCTCATTAACACAAAGTTTCTTCTGTAATGACTGATTGGAGTATAATACCTTGTCATACTTATCCCTCCCCTAGTTTTAAAGCTTAACATGACACATAATTTTCATTCGGATTCTGCGTAGTACATTCTAAAGATAAACTCAATATTTTGAAACTATATTTAAAAAATATAATATAATTAAAACAACAATCCATAGCAATTAAAGTTATATCATTCAAATTAATATTCATTTAAGTCTTAAACATTTTACACAATCCTTTCTAAATAAGTATCATGCTTCTATGGGAACACTTATAGATTTTACTTAATTACTTCCCCCTATTTCACTTATATTTTAAAATATTAAACAATAACAATGTTCCCATTTTTCTTTAATTCAATTCTCTCATATTTGATTTCATTTATTTTTATTTAAAAAGAAAAAATTTCGCTAATTTACATTAAATATTTTGTCCCATTTTATAATCATATATTATTCCAATTTTCTAACATTATTTCAAATACAAATAGAACAACACAATCTTATGTATCTTTGGAGAATCTCTTTTTCAGTTATATGTTTACCCATTATCTCTAAATAAATTCTGTTTCTTTACATCTTGTTTCAAACCTTTGTAACTGTTTTGAAGGCAGTCTTGATGTGATGCCTGTGTAGTATCTTACTGATTTTGTCTGTAGTACCTCTTATGTAGGGCAGGACAGCTGTTCCATAGGTCTGTTGATCTTCTAGGTCTCTGTTATGTCTTAGTGTGTTTTTGTGGATCAAGTTGGTGATTTTGTTTTTGTGCAAGCCGTTGGCTGTCAATACTTTAGTCAGGGTGCATAGTTCAGTCTTTATATGTGTCTTATCTGCCAGGCGTTTGGTTCTGGTAATTAGTGTTTTGGCCACAGAATTTATCTGTGCTGGGTGGTGGTGGGATTGGGCATTGAGGTAGAGGTTGGTGTGTGTTTTCTTCTGGTATATTGTGTGTCCCAGTGTGCCATCTGTTCTTTTGTAGATTAGTACATCTAGGAATGGTAGTTGTTTGTTTATTTCCATTTCCATGGTGAACTTGATTTTGAGGTGTGTGCTGTTTAGGTGTGTTAGGAAATTGTTTAGGTTTTCTTTTCCATGGGGCCAAATCACAAATATGTCATCAATGTATCTTAGCCATCGCTTGGGTTTGTGGGTGGCATTAGCCAGGGCTCTGGATTCGAATTCTTCCATGAACAGGTTTGCAATGACGGGTGACAGTGGTGATCCCATAGGGGCTCCTTCAATTTGCTTGTATCTTTGTCCTCTGTATATGAAATATGTCTTGGTTAAGCTGTGTTCTGTTAGTAACATGAGGTGTTTAGCTGGTTGGTATTTAGTTTTGATGATTTCGAGAGTTTCTTTTATTGGGACTTGAGTGAATAGTGAAACCACGTCGAAACCTACAAGCAGATCTTCTTGTTCCACATGTAGATCTTTGATCATTTCTTAGAAGTGGTATGAGTTTTGTACATATGAAGCTGTGGTTTCAGCATGGGGCTGTAGTTGTTTTGATAAGTGTTTAGCTAGGTTTTGTAATGGTGCTCCTTTGGGCTTAACTATGGGTCTGAGAGGTATGCCTTCTTTGTGTATTTTTGGGAGGCCATATAATTTGGGGCATCTAGAAGATTTTTCTCTTGGGATGATCGTCTGTTGGATTTCTTTGCTTATGTGGCTGATTTCTTTGCTTATTTCTTTGCTTATGTGGCCTCTGATACCTCCAGCTGAAACACCCCCCCACACCAGGCACCCAGATGAAACCTAGCTTCCTGATAGATAATAGCCTCCCTTTCACATGAAGCCAAGCTGCACTGAAAGCCTCCAATACAGGAATAGAGAGTTGCCAGCCTATCAAAAGCCACAAAACAGACAGAAGAAACCAGAAACACCAATCAAACAAACTCCAAGTCCAATAAACACAGACCAAGACTCCCAACCAATCAGGATGTAGAAAAAAACATCCTGGCACAAAAATAGGCTAGCCTCAAATTTAAAACCAACGGCTGTGATGACTGCAGATGAGATTTTGCTGAAACATTGCTACAACTTTAAAAGCACTACAATGACATGGGATAATACCTGAAGGAAGCTGAACAGCATAGATAGATAGATAGATAGATAGATAGATAGATAGATAGATAGATAGAGATAGAGATAGAGATAGAGATAGAGATAGAGATAGAGATAGAGATAGAGATAGAGATAGATAGATAGATAGATAGATAGATAGATAGATAGATACACACACACACACACACACACACACATATGTGTGTGTGTATGTGTGTGTGTGTGTGTGTGTGTGCTGTTTAGCTTCCTTCGGGTATTATCCCACGTCATTGTAGTGCTGTTAAACTTGTAGCAACATTTCAGCAGAATCTCATCTGCCATCATCAGGCTTCTGTATGGATTTGGGTCTCATAGCTTCTGGTTTCAAATTCGTGGCTGGTCTATTCTGATTGGCTAGGAGCCTGGGTCTGTGTTCACTGCGCTTGGAGTTTGATTGATTGGTGTTTCTGGTTTCTTCTGTCTGTTTTGTGGCTTTGATTGACTGGCAACACTCTGTTCCTTTGTTGGAGGCTTTCAGTGCAGCTTGGCTTCGTGTGAAAGGACAGCTGCTATCCATTAGGAAGCTAGGTTTCACCTGGGTGCCTGGTGGGGGTGTATTTGAGTTGGAGGCATCAGAGGGAGTCTGTTTGTGCTCAGGTGTTTGTCGGTTTTGTCGTGTGGAGATCTTTCTATTTGAGAGTGCAGGCTTCCAAATGATTGACAGTCTGCTGGAATCATCTCTTCCTGATAGATAATAGCCTCCCTTTCACACAAAGCCAAGCTGCACTGAAAGCCTCCAACACAGGAACAGAGTGTTGCCAGCCAATCAAAGCCACAAAACAGACAGAAGAAACCAGAAACACCAATCAATCCAACTCCAAGTCCAGTGAACACAGACCCAAGCTCCTAGCCAATCAGAATAGACCAGCCTCGAATTTGAAAGCAGAAGTTGTGAGACCCACATCCATACAGAAGCCTGATGATGGCACATGAGATTCTGCTGAAACGTTGCTACAACTTTAACAGCACTACAATGACGTGGGATAATAACCGAAGGAAGCTAAACAGCATACATGTAAGTACCCGCGAAATCTTAAAAAAACAAATATATATATATATGTGCTGTTCGGCTTCCTTCGGGTATTATCCCACGTCATTGTAGTTCTGTTAAAGTTGTAGCAACGTTTCAGCAGAATCTCATCTGCCATCATCAGGCTTCCGTATTGTGTTCATTTGGTTCATCTGGTTCTTCATCTGAACCTTCATCTGGTTCATCAGACGAACACTATACAGAAGCCTGATGATGGCAGATGAGATTTTGCCGAAATGTTGCTACAACTTTAAAAGCACAACTATAATGTGGGAAAATACCCGAACATATATATGTATGGAATTGTTTTCTTTTTAGCTTCTCCCTTAAGATATCCCAAAATATTATATTCTGGTGAATAGATGATTTCACATTTGCTGACTGATGTCTACATAATATTTTTTGCATTGTCCAGAATGTTATATGTTTTAATCCTCCAATTCCTCCATTCCACCCATGCAAAAAGAAAACCTCCCCAAATCAGGCTTTTATGTTTATCTGAAAAGTGATGGTTTCATTCCTTATTATAGACAGCACTGACAGTATTAGTGCAATTTATAAATAGATCCCTAATGGGTCTATAAAATTAGCTGTCAGTTTTATTAAACATTTTGGATAACTAGTTAATTTTGGAAGCCACCTGGAATAGCTCTGAGGAGATTAATAGCAGCCATGTCAGATGTTAACAGCCCAGATTTTCAAATCAATTTATGCTGTCTTTCATCACTACCATAGATCCCTTTCAGGATATTATTTGAAAAAATGTCAGATTAGAGAACATGATCATTAGTCAAATTCATGGACAGGAGGTCTAAAAATGTTCTCAAGGCTGACCCTTTCAAATTAGGATAGTATGCTTCTGCTCTCATATCAATATCCTATATCATATCAGAAAAGGCATGTATACATCTCTGTGTTTTTCAACTGTGGAGATGGTTAGAAGTATCAGGTTTTGGGTATGCATCTGACAAGCAGGTTAGCTTGGTCACTCAACAATAAGACACCTGTAAAGCATGCACAGCAGCACCTGAGTTATTTATAAATAATAATAAAGGTGGGATACAAATAAATAAATACATAAAATATCAAAATATGGGATCATGAATGAAACCCACAACATTTTATTCAGTATGGGCAAAAACCGCCCTTTAGGATTTTGCCCCAAACTGAAAAAAATAGCAATCATTATTTTGTTTGCTTTTTTTTTTCTTTGTCATGGTTAGCAGAGTATATAATGTAAATGCTATAGCAGATGTTACTCAACTATAATCTCTGAATCATGATAAACTAGCATAGCATACCTCACAGCAAGAGTCTTCAAACTTGGCAAGTTTAAGACTTGTGGAGTTCAACTTCCAGAATTTCTGAGTTAACATGATAGGAAGAGGAATTCTGGGAGTTGAAGTCCACAAGTCTTCAAGCTGTCAAGTCTGAAGACCCCACCTCACAGTCTGGAAAACAAGCACTAGAGCAGCTTTAAAACAAATTGGGAAAGGAAGATTGGAGTTTGGAATATGTGAAAAGTAAATGATAACAATGTGAATTAATGAACAAAATAAAAGATTTGTAAATATGTGTTCATCATGTAAGTAAGAAGTAGGAGAAATGGATAAGGAAGTTAAAATAATTTTATGGAGATGTCTTAATTACTATAAAGCGTAATTCATAAATAAGTGCCTGAACACCAACAGGTTTCATTATGAATTAAAGGACTAAAAACATTGTCATTTGCAGCAGAATGTTGATATAAATGTCTTAACATGATGCAAGCTGCACCTGTTATGGATTCAGTTAAGAAGTATTCAGTGGGTCTTATTTGAGCTGGCTTGACAACACAAGAAGTAGAACAGTAAAAAGGAAGGATTATATCAGGGGTGGGATGCTACCGGTTCGGCCTGGTTCTATAGAACCGGTAACTCTGAAGAGCAGCAGACACCGAACTGGTTTGCTGCAATGACCTTTTGGTCATCTGTTTGACCCACCTGCCTGCTTGGTGTCTTGGCTGTCCTTTATTTCCTGCTTTTTCAACCTCAACTGTGCCGGGCAAAGCAGCTGAGGTTGAAAAAGCAGGAAAGAAGAAGAATTTCAATTGCTGTGCACCCGTGCGCAGTGCTTGTCAGCTGTCCGGGTGGCACAGCTGAGTTTTTTTGCAAATGCTGTACATGTGCATGCAGTGCACATTAGGCGTGCATGCGCAAAATGCACTCTCAGCAAACTGGTAGTAACACTGGTTGAATCCCACCCCTGGATTATATTATATAATCATTTTCTGTGTTACAGGTATAAGATTGCATAACAGTGGTGCGATTGAACCTGTGTAACAACCAATCCAGTGACTGCGCACTTTGCACATGTGGCCAACATTTAAAAAAGACAATTTTTAACTATAATACTTATCTTCTGCTGCAGAGTAAAACAGCTGTTGTTTGGCAAACTGCTCTGCCACACAAATCAGTTGTGCTCAAAAACAAGAAAATAAAGCACAGGAAAAGGACAGGAGTGGGTGGGTGGGGGCAAATGATTGTTGGAAATACCAGTTTGCTGAACCAGTAAAATCCCACCCCTGATCCCAGAGTATTCTGAAACAAATTATTCTTGCTCATCTTTCTAGACTGTTATTGCAGAAAGTGGGAGTCACAGCTAGAGGGGCTTTTGCCAACTTCATCTGGTGTATTAGTTGGACTCTACCTGGTACACTATAAAGCTTGTATCTGCTGAAAGAGATCACCTCTTTTTTCTTGGATGGGTTTTGGATCTCACCTTGTAAGTCTAAAAGCAAGGTCACTGCATCCCTTTGCCTTGCCTCTGAGGACTCTTCAGCCAGTTCCAGTAGTGGAAAGATAAAATTGCTTCAATGCCTCAGTGTGTATACTGAGTTGCTTCTTTGATGCAAATTGACTCATGGAGACAAATTGTAATCTCACACACCTCTTTTATATAACTCCTTCCATGTGGGATCTGAGTTTTTTCTCCTGTATTGTTCAGCTATAATGAATGTGTTCACTTTAAGGGTGAAAATTGGGAAAGGAGGAGATTTGTTTTGAGGGAAAATAGTTGCAAAGCCTTCAACTCAAGAACATGAAGTGTGCAAAAATGTTTTTTTTAAAGAATTGTGATCACAATTGTAGTTATCTCAAAGCAAAATAAAAAGAGTGAGGTAATATAGATAAAAGAGGAGCTAATTCACCAGTGCATCAGTAACAAGGTGTTATTACAGTTTGATCACTTTTGAAGGACACTTTGAAAGAACAGATGTTAAAAAAGAATAGGACTGACACATATAATGTTACTCATGTTATTTTTTTCTTTCCTCATAATTTTTAAATAAATAGCCCTTTTCATTTCAATGCACATGCAAGATAAGGAAGTTTTCCTACAGAATTCTACCTATAGACATCTTAAGCCCATGTCACACTAGCCAACGGATGCAAAAAGGACACAGTGGACGAGCAAAATGTTCCATCCGTTGTTATCCACTCTCAAAAGGGGCAAAAATTTGTATAACCGGAGTGGATAACACGGAGGCATGGAGGACGCAGGGCGGATGCAAAGCGGATGCGGAACGGAAGCCCAGCAGATGAAAGCAGATGGGAGCGGATGGCACATCCGCAGGGCTTCCGGGGGGCCTCAGCAAAGCGGACGCAGAACGGATGAAGTGGATGCAGAGCGGATGCACAGCGGAAGCCTAGCGGATGCCTGGCATTAATTGCGCATGCGGGGAGGATGCATTGTGTCAGCCCCGTGGATATAACGGAAGCAGCTCGGAAGCAGGTCACCATTCAGAGAAAAGACCTGCTGCCGGAAGGATTGCCTGCCTTGCCTGCCCTGCCTGCATGTCTGCCTGCAAGCCTCCCTGCCAGCCTTGGTTCCTGCCAGCCTCCCTGCCAGCCAGCAACCCCACAACCATGCGGAAGCACAGCAAGCCTCAGCCATCTGCTCCCAGCCCTGGCAAGAGGGACAGGGCTACCATCCCGCCCCCTGGCCCTCACTCTGGTTCTGCTTGGGCTTCTGCAGCATGGGCTCGCTCTTCTGGGGATGGGGCTTCTGCTGCTTCTGCTTTTGGAGGAGCTGATGACAAGCACTCCAGCACCAGCCCCCTCCACAGCACCTGCACCCTTCACCCCTGAGACTGAGCGACCAAGAGGAGTGCCAGACACTCATTTTTGTCTTATAGCTTGTTGTTAATAAAGTTTATTTTTAATTCACACACTTGCTTCATTTCTTTTTTTTAAGAAAGTCTTGCTGGAAACTTTTAGAAATGGTTTAAGCCTTTGCTTGCTTGTGGGATGGGTAAGGATAGCTTTGGAATGGGTTAGGAAACCTGTGGAATGGGTAATAGCTGTGGGATGGGTTAGGATAGCAATGAGATAGATAAACCTCCAGTGCAAGCATAGTGGGACTGTATGGTCCACCCTCCCAGGTGCCAAACCTATGGGCCTTTATTATCAATAACAATATAATCAATCATCCACACATGTCAACAAAAACACAACTCTTGATTAAATGCCCTGTTCATTGTAGGCCAACCAAACATACATGGCCCAATCTCCTCCGTGTGATGAGACAGTCTGAAGGAAGCATCCATTAAGCATTTACCATCCTGTCTTGCCACTCCACTGCTCCAGCTGGGGAGTTGCACCAGTGTTTTAGGAGGTTGCGCTGCTTCTTTGCCTCACATGAGGCTCTGTTGGGGCCTTGCACATCCTCAGTGTCGATCAGGTTTTGTCCTTGCCTCCATTCCCCAGGCTCCATGTCCCCATTGCCTTGTTCACAGTCCACAAGCCTGTTCTGCAAGACTGGATAGCGGGTGCGCATGAGATTGTGCAGGATGCAGCAAGCTTCCACGATCTTCCTCATGGTCTCTGGGCTATGCTGCATGGTGGTGAGAAGTACCTGGAACCTGTTGGCCAGGATGCCAAAGGCGTTCTCCACCACCCGTCTTGCCCTGAACAGCCTGTAGTTGAAGATCCTCTCTTCACAGGTGAGGTATTTGGAAGTGTAGGGCTTCATGAGGTAGGTTGTGAGGGAGAAGGCATCATCCCCCACGATGAAGTAGGGCACATCTTGCTTGTCGTTGGGCAGCGGGTCTGGATCTGGGAAGCCCACCATGAGGTTGCTTTCCAGCCCCTCCTTGAGGTGACTGGTGTTGTATACCTGGGCATCTGAAGATGAGCCATTGCCCGAAGCATCGATGTACATAAACTTGTCGTCACCATCGACCATGGCAAAGAGGATGATGCTGAAGAAGCCCTTGTAGTTGTGATAAGTGGACCCCGACTTGGCTGGCCCTTTGTAGGCTATGTGCTTGCCATCTATGGCTCCAACGGTGTGTGGGAAGTTCCACTTCTGATACCACTGCTCTGCAACTTTCTTCCATCCTTCTTCAGTGGAGGGGCACTGGAGGAGCTCCTCCTTGTATTCTTCGATGATGGCCTTCACCACTTCTCTGACAACAAAGCTGATGGTGCTGGGTGGCACCCTCTAGCCGTACTTCATGCTCCTGTAGGTGGTCCCTGAGGCCAGGTGGTGCAGAGTGAGTGCCACCTTGAGCCCAGGTTCCAGGCTGGGCAGGAAGTTGGTGCTTGTCTTGGTCAACCGCTGCACAACTTCATCAAACATGGCTGGAGGCATCCTCATGAAGTTCTGGAACGCCCGAGTGTCTTCACTCCTGAGCTCCACCATCAGCTTGTTGTACAGTCCGTCCTCTGCTCTTCTGGTGAACCATCTTTGGACCCAGACTTTTTTTGGGTGCCTCCTTTTCTTCCCGTAGTAGAGTTCACAGAGCCTGTAAATGGTTTTGCACTGTTGCAGAAGGATGGTGGCTGCCGAAAGGACTTTGTCACAATCCACGGTGGACATGACTGGATGCTGTGGAAGAGGAAGAGTCAGATGAAGGCTGCAGAGGTCTGCACAGCTTGGCTGCTGTTCTGAAAGTGAAATGCAGGCGAGCTGCTCCCCCTTTTTATAGGTAGTGTAGGTGTCCCTTTGCATCCTCTAGGCATCCTTTAGGCATCCTGCAGACATCCTTAATATCTGAGATAGGTCCCCTCTGCGAACGTTTTTTCCATTTTAAATGCTTTGTTTCCGCTTGGCATCCATTCTGCATCCATTCTGCATCTGTTCTGCATCCGTTCCGCTTCCTCCTTGCATCCAAGCGGATGCGAGTTGCGCAGATGCGGAGCGGATGCCTGGCGGATATAGTGGATGCGTAACGGATGCGTAACAGATGCATAGCGGATGCGTAGCGGATGCAGAACGGACAAACTGGATACAATTTCCATGCAAAAGTTTGAAGCGGATGAAACGTCAACAAACGGATGCTGGACGGATAGATAGGAAGCCAAACGGAGGCAGTGAGTACATCGCGTTTTCAAACGGATGGCAAGGTTTTTTGTCCGTTTTACATCCTCTTTGCATCCGTTGGTTCACTGTGACATGGGCTTTAAGTTCTCTTTTGTCATTGTGAAGACTTGTGAGAAAATGAATCTGCACTCTGCACAAAGTTCCGCAGCAACATTTCTCTAACTTCCACACATTCACCTAAGAAATCTGAAGAGAATTTTTGCCTTTAGTCAAGAGAATGAAAGACTGAAAAGCCTGCAATGAAAGATTTTGTGTGATCCTGGTAGACCATGAAGGCTGAAAAAAAAAAACTTTGCTCTATTCTAATGAACAAAATTAAGGAGGCCATATTACATGCATGATCAAAGGTGGAAAATTTCTTCTTTCAGCAAAAAAATAGTTAAATATTAAAACAATATTTTGACCACCAAGAGCTATCAAAAATTGAGGTTCTCAAATGTTCATCCTATTATTAATAGTTTCTGTTGTATTTGACATAAATAGAAAATAGATGCAATCAACCTAGTAGAAACTTAAGACACCTATTTTTCACACTTATTTCAGTTAAAACTTGTAACATTGCTCCATAGTTGAATAGGTTTTCACCACTGAATTTCAGCAACCTGGTCTTAGAGCATTCTACAGATCACAAAAATAAAGGCTTGTTGACAATTATAGCGTTTTCTCCCCCTTTTATCTGAAGGGACAAAGTTAAGTGATGAAAAATGATGACATGGAGGCAGACATTATTCTTTTGAGGGCAGTAACAGATTTACAAAAAATTCAGAGCGATTTTTTTTTCTATAACTTTTAGGTATCTAGAATATATCATGTTCCAAAAGAGTAGCCAACTATAATAAAAATGTAAAGGTTATTGTATTAACTGCAACATGGAGTTTAAATGGCATAAATCTATGCCAGTTCCATGAAACTGACAGTGAAATTGTTGAATATTAAGGGGTAGTATGGATTTTTAAAAATTCTTCAGGCAAAGAAATTATGCATTGTCCTTTCCCAGCCCTATGCCCTTCAAATATATTGGAACTACAACTCTCATAATTGCAAAGCTGAGCTGGCCCAATATAATAGTGAAGATAAATAACCCAAATCCTTTAGAACTGAAACTTTTCACTACAAAATAATGATACTGTTCTCATTTAATTTCTCTCTGGAATTCAGGCTCGTTAAACAAAAATATCTAGATAGGTTAACCATCCAGTGTTCATTTTAATTGGTGATAGTAATTCATGCAATAAACTCTCAAGCTGTTTCTGATGCCTGTGCAAGCAGTATGAATGTAGGTGGACATACAAGTTGGGCTCTACATAATTTCTGAATATTCCTTGCATTCTTGAAGATGCTCCTGGGCAGGTGTTTTATGAGTCATTCAATTGAAGGTTTTTTTTATCCATAAACACATGAGTGCAGATTTTAGAATATCCTTGAAAAAGTTGTACTGAGTTTTTGTGAGTAATTGCAGCTGCTTAATCATTTTGGGGGGTGTATCCAAAATAAAGTCAGAAATAGAATCTGTGATCCTATTATTGTTTGACAAGAAGCAGGTCTCAATGATTTCTATTCTAAAACTATTTGTTTGCTCTAGTTTCACAACTCACACAAACCCCCTCTTTTGTACATCCCAAAAAGTACCAGAATATGTAGCAGAGTCTGCTTATATTTTCCTGAAAAGAATTAAATAGAATGTTCACTGGAATTCTTATATTATAATCTTCAGCTCCCTTCTAATTGTTATAGAACTTAAAAATGATGTTAGGGAAACTCTGAATAGGAGAATATTAAGTAAGTAAAAGCATTCTTCTTTAAGGTTAGTGGTAAAACCTTTAATTTGTTGACAGCCTGATTTCACTTTGGCAACTATGATGCTGTTGTATTTACATGTCTTATGACATAAGAGTTTAGGTTACATTGTACTGGGGGTCCTTCACTCAGCCTGTTTGCTGGTGAGGCACCACTTTTGATCAAATGTGTATGGTTTGTTTATTGCTGTTCCTGTTGTCTGGTTAACTGGACAGCCTCTGTTCAAGAAATAAATATTTGGAAATTACTATCTCCCTAAAATTGTAAACTTGGAAAAACTTCCTTCTTTTTTAAGTTAGCCATTTCCAGGCCAGGAGTGCTAGGAGTGAAATCCAGCAATATTTTTTTTACTCCACTTGATAAGAAAATTGTTTTCAAAAGAGAAGAACTATTGATAGCAATTGTCTTGGGCATGTTCAAGAATTTTACTTACCATACTTACAAGTTGATATATAAATGTTTTTCATTGTATGATCATTACTCCAGAAACGTACAGTCTCTTGGACTTCTGAGATTTCACCCAAAGGACATCATGAACATTTTCTTCCCTTCATTTTATGAACAATGGACAGCCAGGGAGACCGCACAATGAGGGAGTGGGAATTGCCCATCCTATTATCTATTTTATGAGGGACAGACCTTCATTGAGCTTGACTTGCCAGTAATTTGATCACCTTTTTAGTTTTATCTGCAGCATATTTTGATACACTCAAGATTTGTGCATTGCAATTATTATTATTATTATTATTATTATTATTATTATTATTATTATTATTATTATTATTATTATTATTATTATTATTAAAATGAAATTGTTTAAAACTGAAATTCTCTTTCCCTACCTTTCTGGGCTCAGTAATGAGGAAAAACATGAAAATTGATTACAAGACTGGGAAGACTAAAATTGTTATATGGTTCTGTTAGAAGAATAGCATTGGATTTTTTTTTTTTACTAAACAATTCCTTTTTGCTCATAAGCTCATAAAATAACTTATTTTTAAATAGCAAAAATATGTGCAGAAGAGAATAAACCACCTGGCAGGTTTGTGCTGATTACGACAAAAATTGAGAGGAAAAACATTCACTCAGTAGCATATAATTTGCTGCAAGGAAAATGGCCTACTTCCAAATTTGGAATCTTGCAGTTTATTTTGTTTTAAGCTTAGGTTAAAACAGAAATCTTATGGTTCTTTTCTGTTTTATGAAACCTTCTATTAATGTAGGTCTGTGATTCATATTTTTTGTTCTGCTTTCATATTCCATTGGTAAGGAGAATATTGGCTAGCACCATAATGATGAAAACTATCATGTTAAGACAGAGACAGAAATGTAGAGATAGAGACAACAGATATAGAGATATAGATAAAGACAGACATAGAAATAGAGGGGTGCCTCTGTGCCTCTGTGTGGGTACAATTAATAGAGTAGAATAATGGAGAAGTGGCAGGTTAAACTGAAGTTTAATAGTGAAAAATTGGCTTTTCATACATAATATTCCAGACCCCAAACCTGGAAGTCCTATTGAAAAATATCTGAAGTATCCTGGATGAGAATTACATCTTAACTCAAAACTTTCCAACAATTACCGTGTTTCTCATATAATAAGGCCGGGTCTTATATTTTTTTTTTGAGCCCTAAAAAAATGGCTAGGCTGTCTTTTTTGGGGTGACTTAATTCCCCTCCTCTTGCATCTTTGGGTGAGTGTGCAGCAACGGCTTGGATGTTGACCTCGGCATTGGTGGGGCACTTCGTATTGGGGTCAACACAGGCAGCACCATATCCGGGTGTGCAACAAAAGTACTTCCTAATGACAAGCCTCCCCACCATTTCTCCCCCATTTTGCATATTTTAATATAGGCCTTCATTTGTGGGGGAGGGGCTTAATTTCATTTCATGCCTATAAAACATCCTGGGACTTCCTATTGGGAGAGGGTGTACTGTTGGAGAAACAGGGTATTATTTATATTGGTCCATAGTTATCAGTATTAGAGAAACCTAAGAGCTGACAAGAGCTAGCATTGTTATGGTCTGAATGAATCCCGCTTCAATTAATAAGAGATGTATTCAAACAAAAATGAGAGAAAACATCAGCATTTTTGTATTTATGGTTCATTAACAGAAGGATTTTGTATACACACATTTATATGCAAATTTCCCTAATGTACATATTGTTTTATGCAGCTGTCCCATATATGCACATTTCTGTACACAATTGTTCAGAAAAAAAAAACATTTTTAATGGACAGTAGCTGGCATTAACTACATATTTATTCATGCCACAGTGGACTCATAGCTTTTTGCTTGAAAAGAAATCAGAGACTGATATCTGTTTCATATCTTAGAACAGGCTCAGTATAAATTAGCTTTATTCACTGGAATTTAACAGATTTTTTTTGTCTTCTTCTTCTTGGACTGCATTCAGATATTCCAGTCCCATTCTTTGTAAGTTGTGATATACACTGTGTTTGCACAGCAAAAATAGACTTTGGGAAAAGAGATTCACAAAGCTGAACATTCCCAAAAAGTTCCCATGATAAATGAGGAAATAACTGTAATTTACCTGATACAATTTCTTCAATATGATTAGATGCTATTATTCAGCCAACCTTTATATTGGAAAACATTCCACCTAAAATATGTACATCACTTAAACTTCTATCATTGTGATAAGAAAAATACTTACAAACTTTGATTCCCGCATCAATCAATCAATCAATCAATCAATCAATCAATCAAGGTCCACTCTCATCTACACAACCTGTTTCAATCCAGCAGCAGGCAAGTTCTACTAGTCTCAACTTAAATAATATAAAATTAATGAAAAATTAATAAATTAATTTAGCATCAAAGTAAAATTAATAAATAAGTGTAAACCTCTGTAGATTTGGCAGGAAATTCACACTAAATCATATTGAAAATTGGCAGCCAAGATTTGTAAACAAGAACCAACTCTTTCAACAAACATTGCTCTCCTATTTTTCTGAGATCCTCTGGACACAAAATAATATTTTCTTAGGTCAACAAATAACAAAAATTATTGAATTAAATGAAAGATCAAGGTGACTGCCAATGCTAGCATTTGCTTTCAAGAGCACAGAGTTCAGAGCAGAGCCAGCTTCATGCCACACCATGACAACAATGGTCATAATATATAACACATAAATGACCTCTGTGATCATATCAAGAGCAACTGTGTTCTCTTTGCTGAAGATGTAAAGCTTTTCAACACCACAGACAGCACTGATACCCTTCAAAAAGACCTTGACTTTGTTTCAGAATGGTCAAACAAATGGCAACTTCAAATCTCAACAAATAAATGCTCTGTCTTACATATTGGCAAAAAAAAATATCAGAAAATAAAATACAGGCTGAATAGTCATGACCTTGTTGATGATCCAAGCTCTGTCAAGGATCTTGGAGTACTCATCTCAAATGACCCAAGTGCTAGAGCCCACTATAACTACATAGCCAAAAAGGCATTACAGACCTGCCAACCCCTGATAAAGGAAAATCTGGAGACCCATGAAAAAAAATCTGGAGATTCTATAAAAAATAGTGAGATTCACGGTCACGTGAATAACCAATCAGAGCGTGTTATATCCAGTGGTAGAAAAAGCAAAATGGAGGCGCCCAGAGTAAAAAGAAATGTGCTGTATGTATATATGACTGTATGGTAATATCGATATTGCGTGATCTGATAAGTGGCGTCATGTCATTTGTGTGAGAATCAGATTTATGCACGTATAAGCCGACTCCCAAATTTGGAAAAAAATTTGGTGTGAGATTGAGGAGCCTTGTCGTGAGACCGTGAGACATGACAAAAAATCGTGAGACTCACGGCAGAACTGTGAGAGTTGGCAGGGCTGGCATTAAGAGTTGTTAACCTAATCTTACGTAGCTTTTTCTCTGGTAATATTACACTACTAACTGGAGCATACAAAACATTTTCTAGACCAATACTTGAATACAGCACATCAGTCTGGAACCCACATTACATATCTGATATTAACACAGTTGAGAAAGTCCAGAAATATTTCACAAAAAGAGTTCTCCACTCCTCTACTCGTTGCAGAATATCTTATGCCACCAGACTTTAAATTCTAGACCTAGAAAACCTAGAACTACGCCACCTTCAGTCTGATCTAAGTATAGTGTATAAAATCATACATTGCAATGTCCTACCAGTCAATGAATACTCAAGTTCAATCGTAACAACACAAGAGCACACAATAGATACAAACACAAGGTTAACTGCACCAAACTTGATTGCAGGAAATACAACTTCAGCAACAGAGTGGTCAATGTCTGGAATACTCTACCTGACTCTGTGGTTTTTTTCCCCAAACCTCAAAAACTTTAACCTTAGACTGTCTACTATTGACCTCACCCCTCTCCTAAGAGGTCTGTCGGGGGCGTGTGTAAGTGCACCAACGTGCCTACCGTCCCTGTCCCTGTCCTATTGTTTCTTTTGTATATTTTTTATTTTTCTTATATGTATCCATGTATTCATAACTATGCTTTTACTTATACCTATTATCTTGTAAGCAATTGACAAATAAAAATAAATAAAATAAATAAATACAACCAGGTTTTCTTTTGCAATTTATTTCATAGCTAAAACTTACTAATGACCTTGATGTAATGTGGACTTTCAAACATTACATCTTGGATATAATGATACTCTCTTTCGATAACCATGTATATTGATGCTTATTTTTTTGCTTATTTTTCCCGTGCTTTCATCATACTTTTTCAATTGGCTACCAATAATGTAGATGAGCAAATAAATAAATAGTTTCTCTATGGATAAAAAGAGAAATATCCTGACTATGTACAGCTTCACATTCCAAGATAACTACAAGAAAATCCTGGAATTTACTTCTTGTGGACTGACATTTAATTACTGGATTTAAATGCTATTGTTTCAATTCATATTAATGAAATGAGAATTTACATTCAGATGCATCTTGTAATAAGAAAATGGTTCTGTATTCAGTAGATTTGGCCCTTCTAGGCTGCACCATTTCTATAACTGCCTTTTGCCACTTCATCAGCTTTCCTCTGTGGTTCTTTAGATTTCCAACCCTTCCTTAAGGAAACAATAATAATCAAAGATCTAACTCTTCTATGGCCTGCTGATTTTAAGGCAAAACACAAAGGACTAGTTGCTTAAGGCTAGGTCCCACTGGCTGACAGAAGCAAAACATATGCATAAAGGACACAGCAGACGAGTAAAATTCCGAGAGTGGCTCCATCCGTTGTCATCCGCTCCAAAAAGTGGTGAAAATTTGCATAAACAGAACGGAAAAGAATGGAAAAGAACGGATGTGGGTAGTACATAGCGAGGATATTAAATAGATGTTCATAGGAAGCCTAGCGGATGACAGCATCCGAAGGGCTTCTGGGGGAGAATTGTGAAGCGGATGCATAGTGGAAGGGGTGGATGCATAGTGGATGAAGCGGATGCATCACGGACGCCTAGAGGAAACAGAGCGGATGCTGAGTGGATGTATATCGGATGCAAAGCGTTCACTGCACATGCGTGGAGTATGAATTGTGTCAGCTCTGTGGATATAAAAGAATGCAGCTTGCACGCAGTCAGCATTCAGAAGAAAGACATGCTGCCACATCCATCTTCAAAGAACACCATGGTTCATCAGTCAGGGAAGAAGAGGAAGCCGGTGCCTACTCATGCCAGCCCTGGAAAGAAGGACAGAACCAGCATCACACCCCCTGGCACTGACTCTGAAGCTGCTGGTGCTGCTGGTGCTGCTGCTGGTGCTGCTGCTGGTGCTGCTGGTGCTAGTGCTGGTGCTGCTGCTACTGCTGGTGCTGCTGGTGCTGCTGCTGGTGGTGGTGGTGCTGCTGTTGCTGTTACTGTTGCTACTGCTACTGCTACTGCTGCTGCTGCTGCTGCTACTGCTGCTATGGTGGACCAGCCCCAAGGCCCTCAAAGCCCTGCTGCTGAAGACCCTGCTGCTCAAGCCGCTGAAGACCCTGCTGAAGCCCCTGCCAGAGGGAGGAAGAGGCAAGGGAAGGAGAAGGGAGAGAGGAAACAGTACACCGTTTCCGAGGACCATGAGGAGGTGGTGCTGGAATGGCTGAGGGAGAACGAGTACCTGTGGAGAAAGGGCCACAGACTCTATCTTGACACCAAGAAGAAACAGGCAGCTTGGAAAGACAAGGCAGAGAGCCTGGGCTACAGTGCAGATGTACTCCTGGGATGGTGGAAGCACATGCACACCTGTTATGGCAATCTACACCTCAAAAAATCTGGGCAGGCCGCTGTCAAGCTCACTGACCGGGAAATGTACGTCATGGCCAAGTGCAGATTCCTGGAGGATGAGGTCCGCCACCGAGGAGCAGCCCCTCTGACACCCCTCTCCCTCAAAAAGCCCACAGACAGCCAGTCCTCTTCCAGCCAGGAGCCAGCTACACTGTCCAGGCAGGTGTCTTAAGAGGGCCCCATGGCAGAGACCCCCCTGACAGCTGCACTCCCCATGCTGCCAGACTTGGAGGATCTCCTGTCACAAATGGAGGAAGAAGCGGCAGCCACCAGAGACAAACGCATCCCCACCCCCACCCCAGCTTCACAGGATGCAGGCAGAGAGGCAGACCGGAGGGCCAGAGCCACACTGTCCTGTTGGAGATCAGGGACACGATGAAGACCAGCACAGAACTTGTCTCTCAACTGGTCCACTTGGACAGACGATCCTCCAGCTGCCACACTTTCATCACCTATGTGAGCCACACCATGAGGGATATGCCCGAAGCCCAGGACCAGGTGATGAAGGAGAAGATAACAGCACTTCTACACAAACCTCATAGCCCAGCTGAAGCTGCTCCTACCCAGTCCAGGTATGCTCCTCCACCCCAGGTGATGTCACAGCCCTTCCACGGCTTTCAACAGCCTCTCACCTACCAAGGCTATGACTACCAGGACTTCCCACAGCAGATGCAGACTTTCCCAGTCCAGGCCAAGGTTCATCACACGCCACAGATGCCACACCTCACCCAGCTGCAAACCAGACAGCCCCACTACAATATTCCTTCCTCCACGCCACAGCCAAGCCCCTCAACGGACAATCTGTCATCAGTCTTGTGCCTGACATCCCAGGTACTTGATGAAGGGCCTCTCAACCTCACGGGACTGATTCAGCTCTCTGAGAGCTTCCTGAACACACCATCACCTGTTGTACTCTCGGGGCCAAGCACCCCAATGTCTCCTCAGACCAGCACTCAAGCCACAGCAACCTCCACAGACCCTGGCCGCTTAACAGCTGAGTCCATGGACATGACTCAGAGTGACTGAGAATAGTGCCAGAGACTGAGTTGTTACTTGTTCACTTTATCTTTGCTTAAGACACTATACTTGGTTCATTTTGCTTCTTTAATAAAGTCATATAGTTTACTTAAGACAGTTCATAAAGGTTATCTTTGCTTCACACACTTAATTCAGTTTACTTGGTTCATTTTGCTTATTTAATAAAGTCATAAAGGTTACCTAAGAAAGTTAATAAAGGTTATCTTTGCTTGAGACACTTGGTTCATTTTTTTACTTAATAAAGTGTTGGTGAAAAACTTGAACAAATGGATAAGCCTTTGCATGCTTGTGGGATAGATAAGGATAGTTGTGGGATAGATTAGGATAGTTGTGGGATAGATAAACCTCCAGTGCAAGCATAGTGGGATTGTATGGTCCACCCTCCCAGGTGCCACACATATGGACCTTTATTATCAGTAACAATTTATTCATTGATCAACACATTTCAAAATAAACAAAGCTCTTTATTAATACCCTGTTCATTGTAGGACCACTCAACATACATGGCACAATCTCATCAATGTTATGAAACAACCTCAAGGAAGCATCCATTAATCATCTATCATCCTGTCTTGTCACTCCCCTGCTCCAGCTGGGGAGTTGCACCAGTGTCTCAGGAGGTTGTGCTGCTTCTTCCCTTCATGTGAAGCTCTGTTGGGGCCTGGTACATCCACAGTGTCTATCAGGTTTTCGCCCTTGCCTCCATTCACCAGGCTCCATGTCCCCATTGCCTTGTTGATGGTGGACAAGTCTGTTCTGCAACACTGGGTAGCGGGTGCGCATGAGATGGTGAAGGATGCAGCAAGCTTCCACGATGCTCCTCACAGTCTCTGGGTGATGCTGCATGGTGGTGAGAAGTATCTGGAACCTGTTGGCCAGGATGCCAAAGGCATTCTCCACCACCCGTCTTGCCCTGGAGAGCCTGTAGTTGAAGATCCTCTCTTCACGGGTGAGGTATCTTGTACTGTAGAGCTTCATGAGGTAGGTTCTGAGGGAGAAGGCGTCATCACCAACGATGAAATAGGGCACACCTTGTGTGTCATTTGGTAGGGGGTCTGGATTTGGAAAACCCATGATGAGGTTGCCTTCCAGCCCATCCTTGAGGTCACTAGTGTTGTAGTGCTATCTGAAGCTGACCCATTGCCTGAAGCATCGCTGCATTGATGTACATGAACTTGTAGTCAGCATCAACCATGATAAAGAGGATGATACTGAAGAAGCCCTTGTAGTTGAAATAAGTGGACCCTGAGTTGGCTGGAGCTTTGCAGGCCAGGTGGTTCCTATCTATGGTTCCAATGGTGTGGGGAAAGTTCTACCTCTGATACCACTCTTCTGCAAGTTTCCTCCAGCCTTCTTCAGTGGTGGGACACTTGAAGAGCTCCTCCACATATTCTTCGATGATGGTCTGCACCACTTCTCTGACCACTTTGCTGATGCTGTTGTGTGGCACCCTCCAGGCATACTGCATGTTTCTGTATGTGGTTCCAGAGGCCAGGTGCCGCAGAGTCAGTGCCACCTTCAGTCCAGAGTCCAGGTTCTGATGGAAGTTGGTGTTTGCCTTGGTCAACCTTGGTCACTCCACAACTTTGTCAAACATGGCTGGTGGCATCCTCATGAAGTTCTGGAATGCACGAGGGTCTTCATTCCTCAGCTTCACCATCAACTGGTCATACAGTCCAAACTCCATTCTTCTCATGATCCATCCTCAGGCCCACACAGCTCTTGGACATCTCCTTCTTCTCCTTGTGTATAAAAGGTGAAACAGTCTGAACAGGGTGTGGTTCTGGTGTTGAATAATCGCAGCTACCATAAGGACTGTGTTATGATCCATGCTGGAGATCAATGGATGATGTGGAAGACCAAGACCAGGAGTGAAGAGGTCTGTACACCACGGCTGCTGGACTCATACTGAGATCCAGGGATTTCCTCCCCCTTTTTATAGGAAATATCGGTAGTCCACTAGGTGTCCTTCTACATACTCTAGACATACTGCAGACATCCTAAATATCCAAGATACATCCCAGATACAAATGTTTTGTCCATTTTAATCCTTTATATACAAGATGCATACGCTTACATCCTTTCTATTTCCGTACTACTAACGCTGTGTGGACGTTCCGTGTACCACCTTTTGTTTCCTCCCTCTTTCTGTTTTCAGCTGCAGCGGATGTGAGTTGAGGGGATGGCCAGAGGATGCCAAGAGGATAAAGCGGATGTTTAATGGATGATAACGGACATAGAACATTTTTTGCCCATATGTAGCGCAGATGTACATCGTACGTGGTGGAAAGTTCATCCGCTCAAAAAGTTTTGTGCAGTTCAAAACTTCTTGCACGGATGAAATCTCAGTGGATGGATGCTCGATGGATAGAGCGTATGAAACACGTATGCAGTGAGTACACAATGGATGCATCGTGTTTTCCAATGGATGGCAAGCTTTTTTAAACATTTTACATCCTCTTTGCATCCGTTGGTGCAGTGGGACAGGGGCTTTAGATGGATAGCCTATGAATTTGTGATAACATAGAAAGAAATTTAATAAGATTAGGAACATTTCTCAGAAGGGTATCAAAGCAGAAATAGGAGGAGAGAGTAAAAAATTTCCTGTGTTCAGACAAGTAAGTAAAAAGAAAGAAAAACATTTACAAAAATATGTGTGTTTGTAAGAGATTTATAGTAGACATATCACAGAATTTTTGACTGGTGGAAAACTGTAAGAGAAATCAGATCCCATCATTTTATTTTGGGGGAGAGATGGTAGAAGTACAAAAGGTCTGCACCAGTTCATCAGCTCATCTGTATTTTAATATTTTTTCTGTTGCATTCAATCATGTCCATTTCTTGGATACTGCCCAGACAAGTCCTTGCAATTTTTTGGCAAGATTTTTCAGAAGCACTTTGTCATTTCCTCTTTCCTGGGGCTGTCACTGACTTGGAGAAATTGATTTATCCAAGGTCACCCAAGATAGGATTAGGACTCAAGATAGGATTAGAACTCATAGACTCCTCATTGTTAGCCTGATGTATTAACCACTACACCAATAGGCTCTCAGTTTAGTCTTAGTATTAGAGTTTGCCATTTGGTATCCAAATTTCAAATGATTTTTCCATATTTAGAATTAAAATATGTTTGGTTTTCAGTTAATAACTAATACAACTCTCCTTCCTTCCTTCCTTCCTTCCTTCCTTCCTTCCTTCCTTCCTTCCTTCCTTTCTTCCCTCTCTCCCTCCCCCCTCCCTCCCTCCCATCCTTCCTTCCTTCCTTCCTTCCAGTGTGCTGGGGTTAAAAACATTTTACTACCAGTTCTATGGGCATGGCTTGGTGGGCATGCCTGGCGAAGGATACTGTAAAATTTCCATTCTCACCCCACTCCAACGGAAGGATACCACAAAATCTCAATTCCCATACCGTTCCTGGGGGAAAGTTCCTGCAAAATCCCGTTTTCTCCCAAATCCTGGGGGAAGGTTACTGCAAAATCCCATTCCCTAACCACCTCACTAAACTTTTTTCCAGCTTCATTCTCCTGTGCAGAGCAACAAAAGAAGACCCAGATAATCAGCTGGGACTCAGGAGGCAGAGAATAGATGAGGCAGGGGCCAGTCAGAGGTGGTATTTGCCAGTTCTCCGAACTACTCAAACTTTCCAGTACCGGTTCTCCAGAACTGGTCAGAACCAGTTGAATACCACCCCTGCTTCCTTCCTTTCTTCTTCCCTCCCTCCCTCCTTCCTTCCTTAAAAATTAACCTGTTATTTTGTTAAATTGTTTCATTTTTTAGTCCATCTCCATTGTTTTCTAGTAATGATGTATTTCACAATAGTTAATGTTGTTTAATAAGAAGGATTAATCTAAGCATATTCATGAAAAGTACATTAATACTTAGTGGAACAATAAATTATAACTACTATTGTAAACCCATTATTTTCAACAGGATTTAATATAAGAGTTACTTCTGAATTCTAGAAACAATTAGCAAAGAAAGGCACTATGTAAAATAAATATGTGTAACAGTTAGTGGTTATGCCAGTTAGTGGTTAACACATCAGGCCAGAAACTGGGAGGCTATGAATTCTAGTTCCACCTTAGTCACAAAGTCATCCTGACCCAGTTTTCTCTCTCTCCAGCTTAGGAAAAAGGCAACAGCAAACGATTTCTGAAAATTTAATTTAAAAGAAATAAAAAGACCAGTCCAGGTAGTCATCAGGAGTTAAATCTTATCAATACTAAAATTATAGTTGAATCTCATAAAGTACAGCAGTATTCCACTTTGACAAACACTTATTATTTCTTAAATTTGAAGTTCTTAGAACTCTATTCATATACTCATTCCTCAGTTAATAACTAAAATTGGAAGCAGGAACTCCATCACTAAGTAACATAGTCATAAAGCAAAATAACTGTACCAACCTATGTAGGCAATTCTAGCAGTTGTTTGCAGTGATTAACTGAATAAAGCCCATGTCACACTGAACCAACAGATGCAAAGAGGATGTAAAACGGACAAAAAACCTTGCCATCCGTTGGAAAACGCGATGTACTCTCTGCCTCCATTTTGCTTCCTCTCTATCCGTCCAACATCCGTTTATGGACGTTTCATCCGCTCCAAAAGTTTTGGGCTGCCCAAAACTTTTGTGCAGAAAATGTATCCAGTTCGTCCGTTCTACGTCCGCTATGCTTCTGCTACGCATCCGTTATGCATCCGTTACGCATCCGCTATATCCGCTAGGCATCTGCCATGCATCCGCGCAACTCGCATCTGCCCGGACGCAGGGAGGAAGCAGAACGGACGCAGAACAGATGCAGAATGGATGCAGAATGGATGCAGCACGGAAACAAAGCATTTAAAATGGAAAAAACGTTCGCAGAGGGGACCTATCTCGGATATTAAGGATGTCTGCAGGATGCCTAGAGGATGCCTAGAGGATGCAAAGGGACACCTATACTGCCTATAAAAAGGGGGAGCAACTCGCCTGCATCTCACTTTCAGAACAGCAGCCAAGCTGTGCAGACCTCTGCAGCCTTCATCTGACTCTTCCTCTTCCACAGCATCCAGTCATGTCCACCGTGGATTGTGACAAAGTCCTTTTGGCAGCCACCATCCTTCTGCAACGGTGCAAACCCATCTACAGCTCTGTGAACTCTACTACGGGAAGAAAAGGAGGCACCCAAAACAAGTCTGGGTCCAAAGATGGTTCACCAGAAGAGCAGAGGATGGACTGTACAACAAGCTGATGGTGGAGCTCAGGAGCGAAGACACTCAGGTGTTCCAGAACTTCATGAGGATGCCTCCAGCCATGTTTGACAAGTTGTGCAGCGGCTGACACCCAGGTTGACCAAGACAAACACCAACTTCAGGCCCAGCCTGGAACCTGGGCTCAAGGTGGCACTCACTCTGCGCCACCTGGCCTCAGGGACCACCTACAGGAGCATGCCATACGGCTGGAGGGTGCCACCCAATACCATCAGCATTGTGGTCAGAGAAGTGGTGCAGGCCATCATCGAAGAATACAAGGAGGAGCTCCTCCAGTATCCCTCCACTGAAGAAGGATGGAAGAAAGTTGCAGAGCAGTGGTATCAGAAGTGGAACTTCCCACACACCGTTGGAGCCATAGATGGAAAGCACGTGGCCTGCAAAGCTCCAGCCAAGTCGGGGTCCACTTATCACAACTACAAGGGCTTCTTCAGCATCATCCTCTTCGCCATGGTCGATGCTGACTACAAATTCATGTACATCGATGCTTCAGGCAACGGGTCATCTTCAGATGCCCAGGTATACAACGCCAGTCACCACAAGGAGGGGCTGGAAGGCAACCTCATGGTGGGCTTCCCAGATCCAAATGCGCTGCCCAACGACAAGAAAGATCCAGACCCTCTACCCAGTCTTGCAGAACAGGCTCGTGGACCTCCAACAAGGCAATGGGCACATGGAGCCTGGGGAATGCAGGCAAGGGCGAAACCTGATAGACACTGAGGATGTGCAAGGCCCCAACAGAGCCTCATGTGAGGCGAAGAAACAGCGCAACCTCCTGAAACACTGGTGCAACTCCCCAGCTGGAGCAGTGGAGTGGCAAGACAGGATGGTAAATGCTTAATGGATGCTTCTTTCAGCCTGTCTCATCACACGGATGAGATTGGGCCATGTATGTTTGGTTGACCTACAATGAACAGGGCGTTTAATAAAGAGTTGTGTTTATGTTGACATGTGTGGATAATTATTACCTTATTATTGATAATAAAGGGCCATAGGTGTGGCACCTGGGAGGGTGGACCATACAGTCCCACTATGCTTGCACTGGAGGTTTATCTATCTCATTGCTATCCTAACCCATCCCACAGCTATTACCCATTCTACAGGTATCCTAACCCATCCCAAAGCTATCCTTACCCATCCCACAAGCATGCAAAGGCTTAAACCATTTCTAAAAGTTTCCACCAAGACTTTATTGAAAAAAAGAAATGAAGCAAGTGTGTGAATCATAAATAGACTTTATTAACAACAAGCTATAAAACAAAAATGAGTCTCTGGCACTCCTCTTGGTCGCTCAGTCTCATGGGTGAAGGGTCCAGGTGCTGTGGAGGTGGCTGGTGCTGGAGTGCTTTTCATCAGCTCCTCCAGAAGCAGAAGCAGCAGAAGCTCCAGCCCCAGAAGAGCGAGCCCGTGCTGCAGAAGCCCCAGCAGAACCAGAGTGAGGGCCAGGGGGTGGGATGGTAGCCCTGTCCCTCTTGCAAGGGCTGGCAGCAGATGGCTGAGGCTTGCTGTGCTTCCGCATGGTTGTGGGTTGCTGGCTGGCAGAGAGGCTGGCAGGAACCAAGGCTGGCAGCAAGGCTGGCAGGGAGGCTGGCACCAAGGCTGGCAGGAAGGCTGGCAGGAAGGCTGGCAGGAAGGCTGGCAGGCAGGCAGGCACCAAGGCTGGCAGAAAGGCTGGCACCAAGGCAGGCACTAATGCTGGCAGGGAGGCAGGCACCAAGGCTGGCAGCAAGGCTTGCAGGCAGGTTGTCACCAAGGCTGGCACCAAGGCTGGCACCAAGGCTTGCAGGCAGACATGCAGGCAGGGCAGGCAAGGCAGCCAATCCGTCCGGCAGCAGGTCTTTTCTCTGAATGGCAACCTGCTTCTGAGCTGCTTCCGTTATATCCTCGGGGCCGACGCAATGCATCCTCCCCGCATGTGCAATTAACGCCAGGCATCCATTAGGCTTCCGCTCTGCATCCGCTTTGCATCCGCTGTGCATCCGCTGTGCATCCGCTTCATCCGCTCAGCGTCCACTGCGCATCCACTGTATCCGTTCCGCGTCTGCTTTGCTGAGCCCCCCCGGAAGCCTCGTGGATGTGCCATCCGCTCCCATCCGCTTCCATCTGCTGGACTTCCGTTCCGCATCCACTTTGCATCCACCCTGCGTCCTCCCCGCGTCCGTGTTATCCACTCTGGCTATGCAAATTTTTGCCCCTTTTGAGAGCGGATAACAACGGATGGAACATTTTGCTCGTCCGTTGTGTCTTTTTGCATCCGTTGGGCAGTGTGACATGGGCTTAACATATAGTTCTTTTGCATTATGTCATATGACTGCTATTTGTGATTCCCTGCTGGCTTCCCCATTGCTTGTCAGAAGCTAGCAGGGAAGATCACAAATAGGTCTCACATTTGAAACCAAAAATATTTAGGAATTGCCCACACATCTCTGCCTCCCTGGGATTCGATCCCCATACAGTTCAATATTGTATCATATTGTTTATATGTTCAAAATATATAAAACTAGAAGGCAATGTGAAAGAAAATATTTCAATATACTGTCCACTCCTTTCAATATTCTGTCCTCTCAATATACTGTCTTCTTGACAATATTTACAAAAGCTTCTTGGAAGAGGATTAATTAATGTATTTTATTTGGTTGTTTTTCAAGCATGTATGAGAAAAAAGGCACAAGTATGAATATAATATATATAAGTATAAACAGGCATAAGTATATGCATAATAAATGAGTACAAATAAATGGATAAATGGGAACAGTAGGACAGGGACAGTAGGCATGCTGGTGCGCTTATGTATGCCCCTTTACAGATCTCTTAGGAATGGAGTGGGATCCACGGTAGACAGTTTAAGGTTAAAATTTTGGGGGTTTGAGGATGTAACAAGACAGTTAGATAGTGAGTTCCAGGCATTGACTACTATGTTCCTGAAGTCATATTTTCTGCAATCGAGTTTGGAGTGGTTTACTTTGATTTTGTATCTATTGTTTGTCCATGTATTATTGCAGTTAGAATAGAATAGAATAGAATAGAATAGAATAGAATAGAATAGAATA
>BLBF01000031.1:21445707-21478202 GCA_015471245.1 Laticauda colubrina | reverse complement strand
TAGAATAGAATAGAATAGAATAGAATAGAATAGAATAGAATAGAATAGAATAGAATAGAATAGAATAGAATAGAATATTGGTCAAGTGTGATTGGACACACAAAGAATTTGTCTTGGTGTAAATAATCTCAATATACATAAAGAAAAGGTACATTCATTAAGAATCAAGAATCATAATATACAATACTTAATGATAGTCAATGGGTACAATCAACAATCAAATCATACTAGGAAACAGTCAAGTGGGAGGGGATGGGTGATAAGGAATGGTGAGAAGATTAACAGTAATAGTAGTGTACATTTTGTAAATAGTTGAACAGTGTTGGGGGAATTATTTGTTTAACAGAGTGATGGCTTTTAGGAAAAAACTGTTCTTGTGTCTAGTTGTTCTGGTGTGCAGTGCTCTACAGCATCATTTTGAGGGAAGGAATTGAAACAGTTTATGTCCGGGATGTGAGGTGCCTGTAAATATTTTCACAGCCCTCTTTTTGACTCATGCAGTGTACAGGTCCTCAATTGAAGGCAGGTGGGTAGTAATTGTTTTTTCTGCAGTCCTAATTATCCTCTGAAGTCTGTGCCTGTCCTGTTGGGTTGCAGAACCAAACCAGACAGTTATAGAGATGCAGATGATAGACTCAATAATTCCTCTGTAGAACTGTATCAACAGCTTCTTGGGAAGTTTGAGCTTTCTGAGTTGGCACAGAAAGAACATTCTTTGTTATGCTTTTTTGATAATGTTAGGTGTCCATTTTAGGTCATGTGATATAGTAGAATCTATAAATCTGAAGGTCTCTACTGTTGATACTGTATTGTCTAGTATTGTAAGAGGTGGTAGTATGGGAGGGTTTCTTCAAAAGTTTACCACCATTTCTACGGTTTTGAGTGTGTTCAGTTCCAGATTGTTCCAGTTACACCATGAGACAAGTTGTATAACCTCCTGTCTGTATTCAGATTCACTGTTGTCTCGAATGAGACCAATCACTGTTGTGTCATCAGTAAATTTCAGTTTTTTAATAGATGGATCATTTGAGATGCAGTCATTGGTATATAGAGAGAAGTGGAGATAGCACACAGCCTTGGGGGACCCCTTTGCTGATTGTACAGGTATCGGATGTGATTCCACCTAGCTTCACCTGCTGCTTCCTGTCTGTTAGGAAGCTTATGATCCACCTACAAGTGTGTTCAGGTACCGCTAGTTGGTTTAATTTACTTAGAAGAGTGTCTGGAATGATGGTATTGAATGCTAAACTGAAGTCTACAAAGAGGACCCTTGCATAGGTATTTGGATATTCAAGGTGTTTTTGGATGTAATGCAGAGCCATGTCAATCTATTTGCTCAATATGCAAACTGCATGGGATCTAACAGCAGATCTGTGATCATTTTCAGGTGGGACAGCACAAGTCTTTCAAAGATTTTCATAACTACAGATGTTAGAGCAACCGGTCTGTAGTCATTCAGCTCCTTGATGGAGGGCTTCTTTGGCACTGGGATGATGGTAGAATGTTTGAAGCAGTAAGGAACATAGCACATCTCTAATGATCTATTGCAGATTCGGGTGAAGATGGGGGCCAATTGGTCAGCACAGACTTTTAAGCAAGAAGGGGTTATCTTGTCTGGCCCTGGTGCTTTTCCTGGCTTCTGTCTGTGTAATAGATCTTGCACTTTTTTTTGTGATTACCAGAGGTGGTGAGCCCAATGGATTGAGGCCAGTTTTAGCAGACTTGGCTGTTGTTGGTGTGTTTGAGATGTGAGTTGTGGAGATAGGTGGCTGTAGTTTTTTTTTTTTTTTTTCAAACCTGCAGTATTCAGGTCATCTGCTAGTTGTTGATTTTCTGCCTGGGAAGGAGGTTTGCTGAAGCCAGTGATGTTTTTAAGAGTTTTCCACATGTTTGCTGGTTCATTTGTTGAGAATTGATTCTTTATCTTTTCAGAGTAGCTTCTTTCTGCTGTTTTGATCTCTCTTGTTAATATGTTTCTGGCCTGGTTGTATAGTATTCTGTCACCTTTTCTGTAGGCTTCCTCTTTGGGACGACGTGGCTGCTTAAGTTTAGCTGTGAACCAAGGTTTATTGTTACTATATATTTGCAGGTTCCTTGCTGGTACATATAAGTCTTTGCAGATGCTAACATATGATGTTACAGTATCTGTGAGCTCATCTAGATCTGCAGAGGCATCTTCAAAAACATTCCAATCAGTGTAATCAAGGCAGGCCTGAAATTTCAGCTTTGCCTCATCCAACCACGTCTTCACTGATTTAATTGTTGGTTTAATGGTTTTAAGTGTTTGTCTGTAGGCAGGTACAAGGTGAATCATGCAATGATCAGGGTGTCCCACAGCTGCTCATGGTAAAGACCTATGAACATCTTTTACTGTTGTGTAGCAGTGGTCTAAAGTATTTTTGCCTTTGGTGGGACAATTTACATGCTCGAAATATTTTGGGAGCTCTTTCATTAAATTTGCTTGATTGAAATCTCCTAAAATGATGGAAAGAGAACCTGGGTGTTTGGCTTCAGCCTCCATAATTTGATTGACAAGAGTTTGTAATGCCTTGTTTACATAGGCTTGTGGAGGAACTTACACAGCTATTAGGAGAAATGAGGAGAACTCATGTGGAGAGTAAAATGGCTTGCAGTTGATGTGTAAAGACTCATGTGTGTAAAGAAGTTTTCATCACAAAACTTTTGTATTATAGTTATATCCTGAGACCAGCTGTTGTTGATATATAAACATAATCCTCCACCCTTTGTTTTATCTGATATCTCTTCAATTCTTCCTTATCTAAATATCTGAAATCTTGGGATGTATATGGTGTTGTCACCATGAATTTGTGGATTAAGCCAGGTTTCAGTAAACAAAGAACAGCTGAATTATGAAAATCAGAATTCCATTTATTTAAGAGATGAATTTCATCCATCTTGTTAAGCCAGTGAGTGTAAATTAGTCAGAAAGATTGAAGGGAGAGGAGTTTTTTTCCCCCCTATTCCTTAGTCTTTTTAAAATTCCCACTCGTTTACCTCGTCTCCTTTTCCAGCGGGGTCGCTTCTTTGCTTTTTTTGTTGTAATCCATATAGCACCAGAGAATTGGTTAGAATGTCCTCTGCATTTGCAAAGACAGGTGGGAGTGGGGAATCAGAAAGCTGCAACTTAAGGAAACATTGCCTAATTCTTAGCAGATGGTCTCATAAGTATGAAATCCATAATGAATTGCAGATAATAATAAGGAATAAAGCATTTCACTGAGGTAGCTGTTGTCGGTGCCATCTTGGCTGAGAGCTACTGTTGAAGCTGAAGTAGTCATTGACATGTAGAATGGTATAGCAGACAATTTTGTGTACTAAGTTTAGTTCAGACCATAGGTAGCGTAGTTCTAGGTTGTCCAGGTCCAAAATTTTGAGTCTGGTAGCATACAATATTATATTGCAAGCAGAGTACTCTTCTCATGAAATACCTCTGGACTCACTCCATTGTATTAATGTCCATTATGCAGTGTGGATTCCAGGCAGATGAGCTGTATTCAAGAATTGGTGAAGGTTTTATATGCTCTGGTTTACAGTACAGCGTTAACAGAAAAGAAACTTTGCAGAATTAGGTTAACAACTCTTAATGCTTTTTTGGCAATGCTATTACAGTGAGCTCTGGTGCTTTGATCTTTTGAAATGAGTACTCCTAGGTCCTTGGCAGAGTAAGGACCATCTATGAGGTCGTATCTGCCCAGTTTGTATTTAGTGCTCTGATTTTTGTTGCCAATGTGTGAGACAGAATATTTTTTTTGGTTGAGATTTGAAGTTGCCAATTGTTCAACCATTCGGACACATACTCAAGGTCGCTTTGTAAGACAGCAGTATTGTCAGAGGTGTTAAATAGTTTTACGTCATCATCAGCAAAGAGGATGCAGTTGCTTATAATATGATGGCAAAGGTAATTTAAGACCCATAATGTAGCAGACCCAGTTTAAAGAAGCAAATGTATCATTTTCTCGTCCAGCTAAGACGTTTTGTTGAGTTCATTTAATGGGTCCATAGGATTTGCTGCTAACTGTATTTTCCCCCTGGATAAACATTTTACCCCAGAGCTTTTGGTACTTTCTTGTATAAGCTTTCACTTATGCATTTTATCTCCTGTATTCCCTTTGGAATCCGAAATTTCTTAACTTCAAGTATTTCCTCCTTCTCATGTATATATTGCCCATGAAACATAATGGGTGAAGCCATAGGAGAAAATTATGGATTCACAAACTTGAAATGATTACAGGATGGTCTTTAATAATTTTCCTCACCAGGGTCATTCAGGATGTATTGGCTCATCAGATCCAGAACTTAGATGAAACAGCTTTTCCAGCTCCATTTTAATAGGGGTATATTTAATGAGGCCTGGATATGGAAAATGTTCAGAGTAGCCCTGTCCAAGTTTGAAATATCCAGTATTTAGATACCGCTGGTACCATCATTAATGTATTTTCACCACATTAAAGAAGTATTTATTTTCCAAGGCCTTTTAATGCTGCTGTGACTGCCATTTTTACTCTTCGTTACATTATTTATTTAAAGTTTCAATATACTTTAAAAATGGGTTAACCTAATGTTTTAATTGTTTGAATTTTATTGTAAACAGGTTTAAGATTCTTTTTTGTAAGAAAGTTGGCACAAATACTTTAAATAAAATATATGTTAGTATTCTAGCTAGCTCACAACAATAAGAAACAAAGAAACAAAAAAGAGAAAAACTAGAATCTTGCATCCCAATCAAAACTCTTGAATACATTAACAGATGCAATCAGTGGATTCCAATCCCATTGCTTATCGGAATTTTTCATGACCTTCTGGGAATACTAAAAGGATGAGGACTTTCCAGTTTCCAGGGGGAAGGATGATTCCCAAGGTAGAAGTTGCTGCAGAAAAGACATTTTTATGGGTCCCATAAAAAGATGGAAACATTTGTAGGAAGAAACCTATTTACCCTATCTGGCTTGGTGGAATGGGTAGATATCCTCAGGGTATTGATCACCAAGGAGCATAGGTCTCCTCATAATAAACAAGATGGGGGATTTCTAGCTGGATTAGAACATACCGTTAAAAATAAGGCCAATACATTGGACTTTGGGGTATTAAAAATACCATCCCTCTCATTTTTCACTTTTTAAAACAAAATACATTTATTAAAACATTATGTGTGTGTTGCTTTAAGCCCATGCAGGTTCTCTTTATTAGAACCTTTTCAGTTGCAGCTCTAAAGTCTTCACTATGCAAATATGAAACATTAGCAGCTTTCTGCTGAGTTTTCTAAAATAAAAGTATGAGTGAAATGAGGAAGAGCAAATCTCTCATTGATAAGATGTTGCTTCCCCTAATAATTGCCACTCTTGTTCAACAATATGCTTTTCTTTTCAAGCCTGGTCAATTGACATTAACAATTTAAAATTTATTGCTGCAAGGTGAAGAAAGCTGTAGGGGATGCAGAGAAAGCAGACAAAAGCATAAGGGAAAGTTGTCATCTCTTACAAGTTTACTGGCATAGGTCATCATTCTGAGCCACTCTCTTCAAGCCACAAGGGACAAACAAACAGCAGAAGAAAGCTGTGCATGTTATTAAAATTCATAAGGCCCATTGCTCCTTCCCTGCAATTTAATGCTGGTATTTTGTAAATCATCCTGCTGCTTTTTTCCATGGAAAGTAACCTTTTACTTACCTGTATAACAAAGATTGCTGACCCTAAGCAAATGATACTGCAACATTTTAAAGCAAGTGGTCTATCTCCCTTGAAATATGTGAAGTAATGCTAGTAACAACATGCTCTTTTTTTTAAAGAAAGGAAAAAGAAAAATAGCTGTAGATAATAAAAAGGGCAAACACTTTAAAGATTGCAAAGACATTATTTGCCATCCAGACATGATTTTCTGCTGGCTTTTCCAGTTAAGTCACAGTGGATGGCATAACTTATCTGACCTTGGCTAATCTCAAAAAAGCTTAGCAAGCTAGACTTGATAGTTGGGAAAGTTGGGGAAAAAAAAAAACACACCCCACAAGTTTTCCTGAAGAAGCCTGCAGCAAAGTATTTTAATGCCAAGAAAAACCACTTGGAGTTGAGCTGTGCTTGAGGAAAGCAACTATCGTCAAGAGGAGCTCAGGCCAGTGAAAAATCTCTTAGGGAAACACTGCTTTGAAAGGAAAAGATTTTGGCATGTGAAACATATGAATGCTTTGGGCCTGCTTGCCTTTCTGCTAGTTTTATTCATTAAAAATAGTTTACCTGCCTTTTTCAACACTAAACTTCCACTTCTCCATGCAGTCCAGTTAAATCATGCAGTTGTAATTCAGAAGAGCATTTTATTCAAAACAATATAATATAAACACTAAAATAGCTAAATCATCACATATAGAGCCAGAATACCAAATCAATTTTCATATTTCCAGTTGTGCTTCTCCTAAAGGCCCGGTCCCACTGCACTTACGGATGCAAAGAGGATGTAAAATGTTAAAAAAAGCTTGCCATCCATTGCAAAATGCTATGCATCTGTTGTGTATTCACTGCATACGTGTTTCATACGCTCTATCCATCGAGCATCTGCCCACTGAGATTTCATCCGTGCAAGAAATTTTGAGCTGCATAAAACTTTGTGAACGGATAAACTTTCCGCCATGTATGATGTACATCTGCAACATATACGGGCAACAAACGTTCTATGTCCGTTATCATCTGTTAAACATCCACTGTATCCTCTCTGTATCCTCTGGCCATCCCCTCAACTCACATCCACTGCAGCTGAAAACAGAAAGAAGGAGGAAACAAAAGATACACGGAACGACTACACAGCGTTAGAAGCACGGAAATAGAAAGGATGTAAGCATATGCATCTTGTATATAAAGTATTCAAAATGGACAAAATGTTTGTATCTGAGATGTATCTCATATATTTAGGATGTCTGGAGTATGTCTAGAGTATGTTGAAGGACATCTAGTGGACAACCGATATTTTCTATAAAAAGGGGGAGAAAATCATCTGGATCTCTGGGATGGTAGACCATACAGTCCCAATATGGTTGCACTGGAGGTTTATCTGTCCCACAACTATCCTTATCTATCCCACAAGCATGAAAAGGCTTAACCATTTTTTCAAAGTTTTCACCAACACTTTATTAAGTAAAAAAAATGGACCAAGTAACCTAAGTGTCTTAAGCAAAGATCAACTTTATTAACTTTCTTTGGTAAACTTTATGACTTTATTAAATAAGCAAAATGAACCAAGTAAACTGTATTAAGTGTCTTAAGCAAAGATAAACTTTCTTAGGTTAAGCCCCTGTCACACTGCACCAACGGATACAAAGAGGATGTAAAACGGACAAAAAACCTTGCCATCCGTTCGAAAACGTGATGTACTCACTGCCTCTGTTTTGCTTCCTCTCTATCCGTCCAGCATCCGTTTATTGACATTTCATCCGCTCAAAAAGTTTTAGGCTGCTTAAAACTTTAGCGCAGAAAATGTATCCAGTTCGTCTGTTATGCATCCGCTACGAATCCGCTACGCATCCGTTATATCCGCTAGGCATCTGCTGCGCATCCGCGCAACTCGCATCCGCCTGGACGCAGGGAGGAAGCGGAATGGACGCGGAACGGATGCAGAACAGATGCAAAACGGATGCAGAACGGAAACAAAGCATTTAAAATGGAAAAAAACGTTCGCAGAGGGGATCTATCTCGGATATTAAGGATGTCTAGAGGATGCCTAGAGGATGCCTAGAGGATGCCTAGCGGAAAACCTATACTGCCTATAAAAAGGGGGAGAAACTCATCTGCATCGCACGTTCAGAACAGCAGCCCAGCGGTGCAGACCTCTGCAGCCTTCATCTGACTCTTGCTCTTCCACAGCATCCAGTCATGTCCACCGTGGATTGCGACAAAATCCTTTCGGCAGCCAACATCCTTCTGCAACACTGCAAAACCATCTACAGTCTCTGTGAACAGTACTACGGGAAGAAAAGGAGGCACCCAAAAAAAGTCTGGCTCCGAAGATGGTTCACCAGAAGAGCACAGTACGTACTTTACGACAAGCTGATGGTGGAGCTCAGGAGCGAAGACCCTCGGGCATTCCAGAACTTCATGAGGATGCCTCCAGCCATGTTTGAAGAAGTTGTGCAGTGGCTGACACCCAGGTTGACAAAGACAAACACCAACTTCCCGCCCAGCCTGGAACCTGGGCTCAAGGTGACACTCACTCTGCGCCACCTGGCCTCAGGGACCACCTACAGGAGCATGCAGTACAGCTGGAGGGTGCCACCCAGCACCATCAGCTTTGTTGTGAGAGAAGTGGTGCAGGCCATCATCGAAGAATACAAGGAGGAGCTCCTCCAGTGCCCCACCACTGAAGAAGGATGGAAGAAAGTTGCGGAGCAGTGGTATCCGAAGTGGAACTTCCCCCACACCGTTGGAGCCATAGATGGCAAGCACGTGGCCTGAAAACCTCCAGCAAAGTCGGGGTCCATTTATCACAACTACAAGGGTTTCTTCAGCATCATCCTCTTCGCCATGGTCGATGCTGACTACAAGTTCATGTACAACGATGTTTCAGGCAACAGCTCATCTTCAGATGCCCAGGTATACAACGACAGTCACCTCAAGGAGGGGCTGGAAAGCAACCTCATGGTGGGCTTCCCAGATCCAGACCCGCTGCCCAACGACAAGCAAGATGTGCCCTACTTCATCGTGGGGGATGACGCCTTCTCCCTCACAACCTACCTCATGAAGCCCTACACCTCCAAATACCTCACCCGTGAAGAGAGGATCTTCAACTACAGGCTGTCCAGGGCAAGGCGGGTGATGAAGAAGCAGCGCAACCTCCTGAAACACTGGTGCAACTCCCCAGCTGGAGCGGTGGAATGGCAAGACAGGATGGTAGATGCTTAATGGATGCTTCCTTCAGCCTGTCTCATCACACAGATGAGATTGGGCCATGTAGGTTTGGTTGGCCTACAATGAACAGGGCGTTTAACAAAGAGTTGTGTTTATGTTGACATGTGTGGATCAATGCTTACATTGTAATTGATAATGAAGGGCCATAGGGGTGGCACCTGGGAGGGTGGACCATACAGTCCCACTATGCTTGCACTGGAGGTTTATCTATCCCACAACTATTACCCATCCTATAGATATCCCTGCCCATCCCACAGGTATCCCTTCCCATCCCACAGGTATCCCTTCCCATCCCACAGCGATCTTAACCCATCCCAAAGGTATCCCTGCCCATCCCACTGCTATCTTAACCCATCCCACAAGCATGCAAAGGCTAAACCATTTCTAAAAGTTTCCACCCAGACTTTATAGAAAAAAAATTATGAAGCAAGTGTGTGAAACAAAGATAAACTTTATCAATAACAAGCTGTAAAATAAACATGACCCAAGTCAAGTGTCCAAATAAAGTCCACAAATATCTAGGCAGCCAGTCTCTGGCACTCCTCTTGGTCACTCGGAGGTGTGTGCCCAGTCTAAGGTGTTAGGGAGCAGGTGCCGTGGAGGTGGGTGCTGCTGCAGTGCTGGTCTGAGGTGTTGTGGGAGTGCCTAGCCCCGAGAGGACAACAGGGGACGGTGTGTTGAGGAAGGTGTCGGGCAGCTGGCTCAGCCCCGTGATGCTGAGAGGTCCTTCCTCTATGCCATGGGGTGTCAGCCTCAGTACTGAGGACAGAGGTACTGAGGCCGGGCTTGGCTGTGGGATGGAGGAAGGAGCAGTGTAGTGGGGCTGCCTGGTCTGCAGCGGGGTGAGGACTGTCGTGGTTGGCATCGGTGGCATCATTGGAACCGGTGGCAACAGTGTCGCCCGATGACTCTGTGCCTGAATTTGTAAAGGCTGCTGTCTGTGCTGCTGGACCTCCGGGTAGCTGTAGCCCTGGTAGGTGAGGGGCTGTGGGAAGCCTTGGTATGGGAGGGACATCACCTGGGGTGGAGGAGCAGACCTGGACTGGGTGGGAGCAGGTTCCTCTGGGTCTGGAGGGTTGTTAAGCAGCGTGGTGATCCTCTCCTTCACCATCTGGTACTGGGGATCCGCCATCTCCTTGAGGGTCTGGTTGACATAATTGAGGAAGGGCTTGCGATTGGAGGAAGAGGATTCGATGGGGACCAGCTGAGAGAGGAGACCTATGCTGGTGCGGATGGTGTCCCTGATCTCCACCAGGACCTTGTGGCTCTGCCCCTCCTGTGGTCTGGCTCTCTGCCTTACTGTGGTGGCGGAGGTGTGAGTGGATGCGGCTTCGGCAGCGGTGGACTCAATGTCTCCTTTCTCCCACTGCACCAGGGAGTCCTCATCGCTCTCCACCACGCTTTCAACACCTGCCCAGGGGTTCTCCGCCGTGGCACGCTCCACAGATACCTGCATGGAGAGAGGGACTGACTCTTGGCTGCCAGAGGACTGGCTCCCAGCAGGCTTCCGGAGAGGGAGGGTAGAGATTTGGGCTCCTGGTGCTCCTCGGTGGCGGACCTCACCCTCCAGGAAGCTGCACTTGGCCATGACATAGTTTTCTCTGTCCGTCAGCTTAACCGTGGCCTGGCCAGATTTTTTGCGGTGCAGCTTCCCATACCAGGTGTGCATGTGCTTCCACCAGCCGAGGAGCACCTCCGAAGTGTAGCCCATACTCTCCGCCCTCTCTCTCCAAGCAGCCTGCTTCCGCTTGGTGTCCTTGTACAGCCGGTGTCCCTTCCACCACAGATAGTCGTTCTCTCTCAGCCCCTCCAGCACCTCATCCTCGTGTTCCTCCTCAATGAAGTATTGCCTCCTCTCCCATCCCTGCATACGCCTCTTCCTCCCTTTGGCAGGGCCCTCATCAGAGGGGCTTCCAGGTTGTAGGGGCTGCTCCTCCACACCAACAGCAACAGCAGCAGCAGCATCACCAGCAGGATCATAATCAACATCATCATCAGCAGCAGCAGCAGCAGCATAATCACCAGCAGGATCATAAGCAGCAGCAGCAGCAGCAGCAGCAGGATCAGCAGCAGCAGAGTAAGCATCAGCAGCAGGGTCAGCAAGACCAGGAGCACGAGCAGAATGAGCAGGACCAGCAGGACCAGCAGGACCAGGAGCAGCTTCAGCAGAGTATGCAGCAGCAGAAGCACCACCGCCAGGAGCAGCTTCAGCAGAGTACGCAGCAGAAGCACAACTGCCAGGAGCAGCTACAGCAGAAGCTCCAGCAACAGAAGAGCGAGCCCAAGCAGCAGAAGCCCCAGCAGAAGATGAGTCAGGGACATGGGGCGGGAGGGTGGCCCTGTCCCTCTTGCCAGGGATGGCGGCAGGTTGCTGAGACTTTCGCTTCTTCCCCATGGTTGTGGGGTTGCTGGCTGGCAGGGAGGCTGGCAGGAAGGCTGGCAGGCACCAAGGCTGGCAGGAAGGCTGGCAGGCACCAAGGCTGGCAGGAAGGCTGGCAGGAAGCCTGTTTGGAAGCCTGGCAGGAAGGCTGGCAGGAAGGCAGGCACCAAGGCTGGCAGACAGACTGGCTGGCAGGGAGGCTGGAAGGCAGGCTGCCAGCAAGGCTGGAAGGGAGGCTGGAAGGCAGGCTGGCATCAAGGCTGGCAGGGAGGCTGCCCAGGAGGCTGGGAGGCAGGCTTGGAGGCAGGCTGGCAGCAAGGCTTGCAGGCAGACATGCAGGCAAGAACTCGAGGTATCTAGCAGCAGGTCTTTCCTCGGAATGCTGGCCACGTGCGAGCTGCTTCCCTTTATATCCGGGGGGCTTGCGCAATGCATCCCCCCCGCATGCACAATTAATGCCAGGCATCCGTTAGGCTTCCGCTGTGCATCCGCTAGGCTTCCACTCTGCATCCGCTTCATCTGCAGTGCATCCATTCTGCATCCGCTGTTTCCGTTCCACATCTGCTTTGCATCCACCCTGCATCCTCCCCGCATCCGTGTTATCCACTCCAATTATGCAAATTTTCACCCCTTTTGAGTGTGGATACAACGGATGCATCCATTGGGCAGTGTGACACGGCCTTAAACTTTATGACTGTATTAAATAAGCAAAATGAACTAAGTAAAGTGTCTAAAGCAAAGATAAACTTAACAAGTGAACAACTCAGTCTCTGACATGATTCTCAGTCACTCTGAGTCATGTCCATGGTCTCAGCTGTTAAGTGGGAAGGGACTGTGGAGGTGGCTATGGCTTGAGTGCTGGTCTGAGGCACCATTGGGATGCTTGGCCCCGAGGGTACAACAGGTGGTGGTGTGTTCAGGAAGCTATCCGAGAGCTGATTCAATCCCATGAGGTTGAGAGGCCCTTCATCAAGGACTTGAGATGTCAGGCCCAATACTGATGACAGATTGTCCATTGACAGGCTTGGCTGTGGGGTGGAGGAAGGGTTGGGAGGAGTGTAGTGGGACTGTCTGGTCTGCAGCTGGGTGAGGAGTGGCGTCTGTGGCGTCCAATGAACCTGGGCCTGGACTGGGAAGTTCTGCTTGTGCTGAGGGATGTTCTGGTAGTCATAGCCTTGGTAGGAGAGGGGCTTTTGAAAGCCGTGGAAGGGCTGGGACATCGCCTGGGGTGGAGGAGCATACCTGGACTGGGTAGGAGCAGCTTCAGCTGGGCCTTGAGGGTTGTGCAGAAGTGCTGTGATCTTCTGCTTCATCACCTGGTACTGGGCCTTGGGCAGGTCCCTCAGAGTCTGGCTCACGTAGGTGATGAAAGTGTTCTGGCACGAGGATGCTCTGTCCAAGTGGACCAGCAGAGAGAACTTCTGTGCTGGTCTTCATTGTGTCCCTGAACTCCAACAGCATACAGTAGTCCTGGCCCTCCAGTCTGCCTCTCTGCCTGCATCCTGTGGAGCTGGGGGTGGGGGTAGGGGTGGGTTGGCCTCTGGTGGCTGCTTCTTCTTCCTCCATTTATGACAGCAGGGCGTCATCCTCCACGGGATCCTCCAAGTCCGCCGGAATGGGGAGTGCAGCTTTCAGGGGGGTCTCTTCTGTGGGGCCCTCTTAAGACACCTGTCTGGACAGGGTAGCTGGCTCCTGGCTGGAAGAGGACTGGCTATCTGTGGGCTGTTTGAGGGAGAGGGGTCTCAGAGGGGCTGATCCTCAGTGGCAGATCTCACCCTCCAGGAAACTGCACTTGGCCATGATGTACATCTCCCAGTCAGTAAGCTTGACAGCGCCCTGTCTGGATTTCTTGAGGTGTAGCTTGCCGTACCAGGTGTGCATGTGCTTCTACCATCCAAGGAGTACTTCTGGAGTGTACCCCAGGCTCTCTGCCTTGTCCCTCCAAGCTGTCTGCTTCTTCTTGGTGTCCCGATACAGTCTGTGGCCTTTTCTCCAGAGGTACTCGTTCTCCCTCAGCCATTCCAGCACCTCATCCTCATGCTCCTCGGAAATGGTGTACTGTTTCCTCTCTCCCTTCTCCTTCCCTTGCTTCTTCCTCCCTCTGGCTGGGGCTTCAGCAGGGCCTTCAGCATCAGGGCCTTCTGGAGATTGTTCAGGGCCTTCAGGGGCTTGAGCAGCAGGGCCTTCAGGGGCTTGAGCAGCAGGGCCTTCAGCAGCAGGGCTTTGAGGGGCTTGAAGGCCTTGGGTCTGGTCCACCACAGCAGCAGCAGCAGCTTCAAAGTCAGTGCCAGGGGGTGGGATGCTGGTTCTTCCCTTCTTCACCTCCCCAGGCCTTGAACGAGTAGGCATGGGCTTCCTCTTCTTGCCTGACTGATGAACCATGGTGTTCCTGCAAGATGTATGTGGCAGCACGTCTTTCCCCTGTATGCTGACTTCGTGCGTGCTGCATCCTTTTATATCCATGGAGCTGACGCAATTCATACTCTCCGCATACTCAGTGAATGCTTTGCATCCAATATAGATCCACGCGGCATCCCCTTTGTTTCCTATAGGCGTCTGTGTTGCATCTGCTTCATCCTCTATGCATCCGACCTTTCCGCTATGTGGATGTGTCATCCGCTTCCATCCGCTGTCATCCACTCGGCTTCCTATGAACATCCATTTAACATCCCCGCTACATACTACCCACGTCCGTTCTTTTCTGTTCTTTTCCGTTCTGTTTATGAAAATTTTCACCACTTTTGGGAGCGGATGACAACAGATGGAGCCACCCCTGAAATTTTGCTCATCTGCTGTGTCCTTTATGCATACCTTTTGCATCCGTTGGCCAGTGGGACTGGGCCTGAAGAGAACTCCAGCCCTCTTTCCATCCTCTTTACCATTAAATGTAAATGTACATTGTTGGACTCATCAGATGAAAGTAGTTGGGACTAAGTGAAAGGCAAGAAATTGATTATTCTGTTTACTCCTGTTGTTGCTCTATTTCAACTTACCGCTTCCTGAAGCTGGTTGTTTGTTGTGGTTTTTTGTAAACTGTGATACTAGGAAGCCATTGGGAACTCAATGCATATACCTCCTTCTTAGCTATATGTCAGTTTTTAAATGATTTTCTTTTTTTCCTTATATGAACATAACAATAGATATATACTAAATGGAAAGCAGTGGTAATTGGATGGGTTGGTTCTTGGTTTAGATGGGAAAGGAATGATTACAAATAAACAGCACATATTTGTGCAGGTAGATTGTTTCCACTTCATCACATCAGTTTCCATTTTTCATCAATTGCGAACTGTATGTTATGATGAAGCCAAATGAACATCCATAAATTATTTGCTTCTATAATCACTCTCCAAGATAACCATCTGGAAATGCAACCGAAGGAGCAGGAATACATTTAAAGAGGAAGGGAAAGGAAGCATTCTGAAAATGTCCTGTTCATGTATTAGAACACTGTGTATACTTCCTAGTGAGAAGGATGCAAACAAGAATATGTTGAATTGAAATATAATTTCTAGATTATATAGACTTTACATAGAATAGCATGGATCTGTAAAACTGGGTGTTGGTTGCATTTCTGCCACACTGTACCCAAACAGATTAATATTGTTTTTATTGTTAGCAGGGAATGCTAGATGAGGCTTGAGTTATATCTGTATGTTTCCGAGTTTATTTTATGGTATTATGTAAAAGTCTCAAATGATCAAAGGCATGTTGGTCAGCAATGTTGACAATCATTGAATATGGAAAAATTGTGATTTAGAAAAAAGAGTAGAGTTAATGAATACATGTTTGCAAAGAAACAATGGAAAGATGTAGTACAGTGCTGTCAAACTCGTGTCCTGCGGGCTGGATGCATCACACATTGGCCACATCCATGCCCAGTTTAGCAAAGGGGAAAAAAGTCCAGGTATGTTACATGATGCTGCAATGCGAGTTTGACATCCCTTTTGGAGTAGATCTGAGTAAGATTATCTGATTTCACAGAGTTGATCAATGCCTACATTACAGGTATAGCTTTGGTTATGAATAAAAAGGTTAAAATGCATGTCAGAAAGTATGAACCCATATCATCTAGATTGTTCTGATTGATATTCCTAGGTTAGTGAGAACTATTATAAAATATTTATTTAGCTGCCTTCCAAGCCACCAAAATAAGCTTTGTATTGTTAATTTGAATCAGCAGGAAAAAATTATGGAGCATATACCTATGTAAAGAGTCTGACTTCTGTTCACTTAAAAGATCTGGTATTGTTTTTAAGGCTTCATTTTAGTCCATGATAAAGCTTTTAACATAATCTGGTTTTAGTGTCTCTTGTCAAGTTAATCCTATTGCTATATAAGGGACAAGATGACGAGCTACCTAAAGCCCATGTCCCACTGCACCAACGGATGCAAAGAGGATGGAAAACGGACAAAAAAGCTTGCCATCCGTTGGAAAACGCGATGCATCCGTTGTGTACTCACTGCATACGTGTTTCATACACTCTATCCGTCGAGCATCCGTCCACTGCGATTTCATCTGCGGAAGAAGTTTTGAGCTGCAAAAACCTTTTTGAGCGGATGAACTTTCAACCACGTACAATGTACATCCGCGACACATACGGGCAACAAACATTCTACGTCCGTTGTCATCCATTAAACGTCTGCTGTATCTTCTCAGCATCCTCTGGACATCCTCGCAACTCACATCCGCTGCAGCTGAAAATGGAAAGAGGGAGGAAGCGAAAGATACATGGAACGTCCACACAGCGTTAGTAGCACAGAAATAGAAAGGATGTAAGCGGATGCATCTCGTATATAAAGCATTAAAATGGACAAAATGTTTGTATCTGGGATGTATCTTGGATATTTAGGATGTCTGAAGTATGTCTAGAGTATGTGGAAGGACACCAAGCAGAAAAGCGATATTTCCTATAAAAAGGGGGAGGAAATCACCTGGATCTCAGTATGAGTCCAGCAGCCGTGGTGTACAGACCTCTTCACTCCTGGTCTTGGTCTTCCACATCATCTATTGATCTCCACCATGGATCATAACACAGTCCTTATGGTAGCTGCGATTATTCAACACCAGAACCAAGCCCTGTTCAGACTGTTTCACCTTTTTTATGCAAGGAGAAGTCCAAGAGCTGTGTGGGTCTGACAATGGATTGGGAGAAGAGTGGAGTTTGGACTGTATGACAAGCTGATGGTGGAGCTGAGGAATGAAGACCCTCATGCATTCCATCACTTCATGAGGATGCCACCAGCCATGATTGATGAAATTGTAGAGCATCTGAGACCCAGGTTGACTAAGCCAAGCACCAACCTGCATCCCAACCTGGACCCTGGACTGAAGGTGGCACTGACTCTGCACCACTTGACCTCTGGAACCACATACAGAAACATGCAGTATGCCTGGAGGGTGCCACACAACAGCATCAGCAAAGTGGTCAGAGAAGTGGTACAGGCCATCATCGAAGAATACGTGGAGGAGCTCCTCCAGTGTCCCACCACTGAAGAAGGCTGGAGGAAAGTTGCAGAACAGTGGTATCAAAGGTGGAACTTTCCCCACACCTTTGGAGCCATAGATGGGAAGCACATGGCCTGCAAAGCTCCAGCCAACTCAGGGTCCACTTATTTCAACTACAAGGGCTTCTTCAGTATCATCCTCTTTGCCATGGTTGATGCTGAATACAAGTTCATGTACATCAATGCTTCAGGCAATGGGTCAGCTTCAGATAGCCAGGTATACAACATTAGTGACCTCAAGGATGGGCTGGAAGGCAACCTCATCATGGGTTTTCCAAATCCAGACCCCCTATCAAATGACACACAAGATGTGCCCTACTTCATCGTTGGTGATGACACCTTCTCCCTCAGAACCTACCTCATGAAGCCCTACACTTCAAGATACCTCACCCGTGAAGACAGGATCTTCAACTACAGGCTCTCCAGGGCAAGACGGGTGGTGGAGAACGCCTTTGGCATCCTGGCCAACAGGTTCCAGATACTTCTCACCACCATGCAGCATGACCCAGAGACTCAGGTGTATCGTGGAAGCTTGCTGCATCTTGCACAATCTCATGCGCACCCGCTAACCGGTGTTGCAGAACAGACTTGTGGACTGTCAACAAGGGAATGGGGACATGGAGCCTGGTGAATGGAGGCAAAGACATAACCTGATAGACACTGTGGATGTACAAGGCCCCAACAGAGCTTCACATGAATGGAAGAAGCAGCGCAACCTCCTGAAACACTGGTGCAACTCCCCAGCTGGAGCAGTGGAGTTGCAAGACAGGATGATAGATGGTTAATGGATGCTTCCTTGAGCCTGTCTCATAACACTGATGAGATTGTGCCATGTATGTTGAGTAGCCTTACAACGAATAGGGCATTAATAAAGAGCTTTGTTTATTTTGAAATGTGTTGATCAATGAATAAATTGTTATTGATAAAAAAGGGCCATATGTGTGGCATCTGGGAGAGTGGACCATACAGTCCCACTATGCTTGCACTGGAGGTTTATCTATCCCACAGCTATTCTTACCTATCCCACAGCTATCCTTACCTATCCCACAGCTATCCTTATCCATCCCACAACTATCCTTACCCATCCCACAAGCATGCAAAGGCTGAACCCTTTTTTCAAAGTTTCCCCCAACACTTTATTAAGTAAATAAAATGAACCAAATGTGTGAAGCAAGGATAACCTTTATGAATAATTGTCTTAAGTAAACTGTATGACTTTATTAAAAAAGCAAAATGAACCAAATATAGTGTGAACAGGTAACAACTCAGTCTCTGGCACTATCCTCAGTCACTCTGAGGCATGTCCATGGTCTCAGCTGTCAAGCGGCCAGGGACTGTGGAGGTGGCTGTGGCTGGAGTGCTGGTCTGAGGTGCCATTGGGGTGCTTGGCCCCGAGAGTACAACAGGGGATGGTGTGTTCAGGAAGGTCTCTGACAGCTGACTCAATCCCGTGAGGTTGAGAGGCCCTTCATCAAGGACCTGGGATGTGAGGCCCAAGACTGAAGACAGATTTTTTGTTGAGAGGCTTGGCTGTGGGATAGTGGAAGGAGGAGTGTAGTGGGGCTGTCTGGTCTGCAGCTGGGCGAGGTGAGGCATCTGTGGTGTGCGATGAACCTGGGCCTGGACTGGGAAGGGCTTCCTCTGCTGTGGGAAGTCCTGGTACTTGTAGCCTTGGTCATTGAGGGGCTGTTCAAAGCCATGGAAGGGCTGTGACATCACCTGGGGTGGAGGAGCAGACCTGGACTGGGTCGGAGCAGGTTCAGCTGGGCCGGGAGGCTTGTGCAGAAGTGCTGTGATCTTCTGCTTCATCACCTGGTACTGGGCATCGGACAGGTCCCTCAGGGTCTGGCTCACGTATGTGATGAAGGGCTTGAGGTTCGAGGATGGTATGTCGCTGTGGACCAGCTGAGAGAGAAGATCTGTGCTGGTTTTTATTGTGTCCCTGATCTCCAGCAGGACAGTGTGGCTCTGGCCCTCCAGTCTGCCTCTGCTTCTCTGCCTGCTTTCTGTGGAGGTGGAACTGGGGGTGGGTATGGGTTGGTCTCTGGTGGCTGCCGCTTCTTCCTCCATTTGTGACAGGGGATCCTCCACATCCTCTGGCATGGGGAGTGCAGCTGTTGGGGGGGTCTCTGCCATGGGGCCCTCCGAAGACACCTGCCTGGACAGGGCAGCTGGCTCCTGGCTGGAAGATGACTGGCTGTCGTGGGCTGTGTGAGGGAGTGGGTTGTCAGAGGGGCTGCTCCTAGGTGGTGGACGTCACCCTCCGGGAAGCTGCACTTGGCCATGACATACATCTCCCGGTCAGTGAGCTTGACAGCGGCCTGGCCAGATTTCTTCAGGTGTAGCTTGCCATACATACCAGGTGTGCATGTGCTTCCACCATCCCAGGAGTACATCTGCACTGTAGCCTAGGCTCTCTGCCTTGTCTCTCCAAGCTGCCTGTTTTTTCTTGGTGTTGCGATAGAGTCTATGGCCCTTTCTCCACAGGTACTCGTTCTCCCTCAGCCATTCCAGCACCTCCTCCTCATGCTCCTCGGAAAGGGTGTACTGTTTCCTCTCTCCCTTCTCTTTCCCTTGCCTCTTCCTCCCTCTGGCAGGGGCTTGAGCAGCAGGGCCTTCAGGGGCTTGAGCATCAGGGCTGGTCCACCACAGCAGCAGCAGCAGGAGCATTAGGAGAAGCACCAGCAGCACCAGCAGGAGAATCACCAGCAGCACCAGCAGGAGAATCACCAGCAGCAGCAACAGCAGCAGCAGCAGCAGCAGAAGCACGAGCAGCTTCAGAGTCAGTGCCACGGGGTGGGATGGTGGTTCTGTCCTTGCCAGGGCGGGCAGGAGTAGGCACAGGCTTCCTCTTCTTCCCTGACCATGGTGTTATTCGAAGATGTCTGTGGCAGCACGTCTTTCCTCTGTATGCTGAATGCTTGCGAGCTGCATTCTTTTATATCCACAGAGCTGACACAATTCATCCTCCCTGCATGCGCTATGAATGCTTTGCATCCGCTATGCATCCGCTATGCATCCTATAGGCATCCATGATGCATCCGCATCATCCGCTACGCATCTGCTCCTTCCGCTATGCGTCCGCTTTGCAATTCTCCCCCGGAAGCCCTTCGGATGTGTCATCCGCTTCCATCCGCTTCCATCCACTAGGCTTCCTACGAACATCCTTTTAACATCCTCGCTACGTACTACCCCCATCCGTTCCTTTCCGTTGTTTTCTGTTCTGTTTATGCAAATTTGGGGCACTTTTGGGAGTGGATAACAATTGATGGAGCCACCCCCAAAATTTTGCTTGCTGTGTCCTTTTTGCATATGTTTTGCATCCGTTGACCAATGGGACCTAGCCTTAAGATTTATTTCCAAACACTTGTGTGAAACAAGAAATTCATAGTTTTGTGATAGTTGCCTATTATACACTAATGAATAATTGGAACAATAAAGAACAAAGGATGAATTCTGAGAAAAACTGAGCAACATCCTAAGTTAATGTGATGCATAGGAAAAAGTTATTTGATTAAATAGGAACAAAAGAAAGAAAACAGTAGTAAAAAATAATTAGTCAATACGGTGAGCCAAGAATGAATGAGAATGGTGATTAATTATTGTATTAGAACAAGATCTGCTTTGAATATATGATCTATATACAATATATTCATTTGTTGATGAATATGCTTTAGAAAGGGAGGAATATGTAAAGGGTCTTGGGGAAAAATGGACATAAATTTAAAAAAGGGAGAAAGTGAATAAAGCTAGAATGAAAAATGACCAATTGCAGGAAAAAAGGTTTAAGTCTTGTGTGACAGATTTGTCTTTCAAAATAATGAATAGAAGTGGAAGAAGTTGTTTAGAATAGAATGAAAACAATTATATTATGGGGTACCATGATATAGGTTATTATGAAGATAGGTTAAACTTAAACCAGTATGAAAATTGATTAGTGAATAAATGTTAAAAAAAATGATATATTTTGAAAGTAAAGCATGGGTCAGTATGATTCAACACTGTACAAGAAATTAGCCAAGGATTTATTTCCACTTGATTATTTAATGTATTTATGGGTACATGTATTTACATCATGTTTACATCCATAGCAAACTTTATATGCTTATAGCATGTGTATTTTTGCACATGGATGATCATGCTGGTAAATCTAAATGATTTGTACTGAGTTTTGTATAGATTGAATAACTAACAGCAAGGAGTATGGAACTGCACTTATCTTTGACAGGAGAATGAAGTGAATGGTTGCAAGCTATACAGAAATGGCAAAAAAAATGAGTAGGCAGATAGATGGAAGAATGTTTATTAAATATGAAATCATGGGTGGAGAAATTATAAGGTGTGGCATAGCATGTGAACAAGAAGAATTCTCCACTCCTCTACTCGTTGCAGAATAACTTTTGCCACCAGACTTGAAATTCTAACCTAAAAATCCTAGAACTACGCCGCCTTCAGTCCGATCTAAGTATAGTTTATAAAATCATACATTGCAGTGTCCTATCAATGAATACTTCAGCTTCAACCAAAACAATACAAGAGCAAACAATAGGTACAAACTCAAGGTTAATCAGACCAAACTTGATTGCAGGAAATACGACATCAGCAACAGAGTGATCATTGTCTGGAATACTCTACCTGACTCTGTGGTTTCTTCCCCAGCCCCCCAAAACTTTAACCTATTGACCTCACCCCTTTCCTAAGAGATCTGTAGAGGTGTGTGCATAAACTCACCAACGTGCCTGCTTTCCCTGTCCTGTTGTTTCTTTTATTTTTCTTATAGGTATTCATGCATTCATAACTATGTTTTTACTTATACCTATTATCTTGTAACAATTGACAAACCAAATAAAATAAAAATAAATAAATAAAATGTGTGGTATAGTTTGTGGCTTCTTGTGAGGGACAGTTATTTACAGAAACAATAACAAATGCTTTTGTGTAAGGATATGCTTTCCTCATTTTTCTATCTGGAGAGCTGAGCATAAATATATTAGGATAAAAAAAAACAGTCAACTGAATGCAGTGGGAATTTGGGTATGTAAGAAATGTGTGGGCGGTAAAATAAGAAAAGGTAATGTCAAGAATCAGTGTGTGCTAAATTAATGTGAATGGAATGCAAATGTGAGTGCCCAGTGTGAAAGAAGTACATTGAGATGGTTTGCTGAAGTAGAAGGAATGAATGAGGCTCATTAGATTCACTCGACTGAAGCAGCATAAAAGCACTTGCAATAAATAAATAAAAACATATATGAAGGAAAAATAAATGGGTTGAAAGAAAGGGTGAAATAAAGAATGCTGTGGTTGGATGGAGCTGATGAGATACTAAAAAAAAAAAGAGGTGAAGGTTTTAAATAACAAAGGTAATGTAAGATGCAGGGTATGGACATGGTGAAAGCAAGGATGCTTTGTAGAGGCAGAAAAGTATGGAGCAGCATAACAAATGAAGTTGATTTAAATGGTGTTCATCTATGGAAGCTTTCCTTATTTATCAAATATCTTTGATTTCTTTGATTTATATCTTATCACTTTTCTGAGCTCTGGAAAGCTCCATTGCTCCATTGTGTAATACTGTAATGCATGCAGAAGATTAGGCAGCCTTGGTCAAATTGTATATTTTAATATTTGGTAAGTGAATTGAAGCTGACACAGCATCTATTTGGTATGAAGTTATGCATAGCATCTTAGCACACGTCTGAAGGCAAACAACTATTATATTGTTTTTAGATTTAAGTAAAATTGCTTTCCCTACCTTACATCTTTAGCTACATATTATATTATACAGTTATATTCTCAATATCTATCAGTCTTTCCCATACGCAAATCCAGAGTTACTTTCTAATACCACCAAAGACATTAAAGAAAGTATAAAATAGAAAAAATCCAGATAAAGTATAAGATAGGATGAACTAAAACTGGAAAGATATTGTATTTATATAGTTATGTAAGCTGGTACAATTTATCTAAATACTTCCAAGATTGTACTTATTTGATATTTTATAAATACATTTTTAAAATCAGAATTCAGATCGAGAAATAAATGCCTATTTATCCATCAGTTCCCCATTGTTCTGTCTTCCACATTTCATTTGTTTCCCTATTTCATTCCAAAATAATTTAGAAATTATTTCATTAGCTATTAATATTACACACATTTCCCTTGGTTTATTGAAAATAAAGCTTTAGTTATGCCAATTAGTATTTCCAACTATTGTGGAACAATTGTTGAATTAGTTCTTAAATAAATATTTATTTTGAAACCCCATGTTATTTTTGTCTAAACTCACAAGTAGGAATCAATTTAGAGCAGGGGAGGGAAATATTCTCAAATTCATTATCATAGAAGAAGTCACATATCATTTGTCAGTTAAATAAAATCAACAGGAAATAATTCAATCAATTGATTGCAAATGCTAGTCAAGCACTGAGAGGTGTGGATTTTGCCACTTTCAGCCTAAACAGCCTAAATATTCATTGAATCTCTTATCTCCTTTCCTTTGTTAAATTGTCAACTCTGTCACTGAACATTGGAATTCTAGAGTCTTATGAGTTAGAGAGGTGTCATCTGCTAAGAAACAGAAATGACAATGAGCTCCAGGCCATGTCAAGACAGCGCAGTTTTCTGAAATATTGGGTTCATATTGGAAATAGATACAGGCACAGACTGTTGTATCCTGCTGCAGCTGGAGCTGGGAGCAGAGTTGGACAGTAGTGAGGAGGTTGGGGAGGAACCTGGGCTGGGCCTGGAGGCTGAGGAAGATCCAGAGGAGGGCACTGCATCAGAGGCAAAGATGTAGCCAGAGCAGGCTGGCAGTCAACAGCTGCCTTCAGCCTCGGACAGCAGTGAGGTGGGGGAGTTTACAGAACCAGTTCCCAGCCTGCACATGTGCAGAAATAGCAGAAGACAAGAACAATTGAAAAAGCAGAGTTGATTCAGGAGTAAGGCCACTCCTTGAAGATGATTGGTCCCTCCCATAGGTCATAAAAGAGGAGTGAACAGGACATGAGCTTTTGCAGGAAGCAATTAATTCATTTGCTCAGAACACAAGCTTTGAAAAAATCTTGTTGGACTCTGTGTCAAGTTTGGCTTTGTCCTGCATCTGCCAATTAGTTCTTCTGGCCTTATTCCAAGTGTGATAAGATGGGTGTTTATCAACATTCCCCTGAAAGACCATATGTGAAGCCTTGTGAATGAATGTAATTCACAGCTGGAGAAATAAAAAAGATTTTGCCAGGATTAAGATTGTGTTCTATGATTTCTAAGGAAGCCTGGTGTTCTGACCTAGGATCATTGTTTCTCTAACTCTATAGCAAATAACTAGGTACTGTCCAGTTATTTGAGTTCATAAGACACTCAACTCTGAGTGGTTTCACAAAGAACAAAAACAAGATCCATAAAAAATAACTACCCAAGAAAATAAAACTATCCTTCCATATTCCCTTGTAGTTTTAAGAGCTTTGACAATTGTCTTAACCTAAAGCCCATGTCACACTGGCCAACGGATGCAAAAAGGACACAGCGGACGAGCAAAATGTTCCATCCGTTGTTATCCGCTCTCAAAAGGGGCAAAAATTTGCATAACCGGAGCGGATAACACTGACGCGGGAAGGACGCAGGGCGGATGCAAAGCGGATGCGAAACGGAAGTGGATGGAAACGGATGGGAGCGGATGGCGCAACCATGAGGCTTCTGGGGGGGCTCAGCAAAGCGGACGCAGAAAGGATACAGCGGATGCACAGCGGACACGGAACGGATACAGCGGATGCACAGTGGAAGCCTAATGGATGCCTGGCGTTAATTGCACATGCGGGGAGAATGCATTGCGTCAGCCCCGCGGATATAACGGAAGCAGCTCAGAAGCAGGTCGCCATTCAGAGGAAAGACCTGCTTCCAGACACATCGACTGCCTTGCCTGCCCTGCCTGCATGTCTGCCTGCCAGCTTTGCTGCCAGCCTTACTACCAGGCTTCCTGCCAGCCTTGCTGCCAGCCTCCCTGCCAGCCTTGCTGCCAGCCTCCCTGCCAGCCTTGCTGCCAGCCAGCCTGCAAGCCTTGCTGCCAGCCTGCCTTCCTGACAGCCTTGGTTCATGTCTGCCTGCCAGCCTTGGTGCCTGCCTTCCTGCCAGCCTTGGTTCATGTCTGCCTGACAGCCTTGGTGCCTGCCTGCCTGCCAGCCTTCCTGCCAGCCTTGGTGCATGCCTCGCTGCCAGCCTTGGTGCCTGCCTGCCTGCCTGCCTTCCTGCCAGTCTTGGTGCCTGCCTCCCTGCCAGCCTTCCTGCCAGCCTCCCTGCCAGCCAGCAACCCCACAACCATGCGGAAGCACAGCAAGCCTCACCCATCTGCTGCCAGCCCTGGCAAGAGGGACAGGGTTACCATCCCGCCCCCTGGCCCTCACTCTGGTTCTCCTGGGGCTTCTGCAGCACGGGCTCGCTCTTCTGGGGCTGGGGCTCCTGCTGCTTCTGCTTCTGGAGGAGCTGATGAGAAGCACTCCAGCACCAGCCACCTCTACAGCACCTGCACCCTTCACCCCTGGGACTGAGCGACCAAGAGGAGTACCAGAGACTCATTTTTGTCTTATAGCTTGTTGTTAATAAAGTCTATTTATGATTCACACACTTGCTTCATTTCTTTTTTGTAATAAAGTCTTGGTGGAAATTTTAGAAATGATTTAAGTCTTTGCATGCTTGTGGGATGGGTAAGGATAGCTTTGGGATGGGTTAGGATACCTGTGGGATGGGTAATAGCAGTGGGATAGATAAACCTCCAGTGCAAGCATAGTGGGACTGTATGGTCCACCCTCCCAGGTGCCACACCTACGGCCCTTTATTATCAATAATAATGTAATAATTACCCACACATGTCAACATAAACACAACTCTTTATTAAACGCCCTGTTCATTGTAGGCCAACCCAACATACATGGCCCAATCTCATCCATGTGATGAGACAGGCTGAAGGAAGCATCCATTAAGCATTTACCATCCTGTCTTGCCACTCCACCACTCCAGCTGAGGAGTTGAACCAGTGTTTCAGGAGGTTGCGCTGCTTCTTCGCCTCACGTGAGGCTCTGTTGGGGCCCTGCACATCCTCAGTGTCGATCAGGTTTTGCCCTTGCCTCCATTCCCCAGCCTCCATGTCCCCATTGCCTTGTTGGAGGTCCACGAGCCTGTCCTGCAAGACTGGGTAGTGGGTGCGCATGAGATTGTGCAGGATGCAGCAAGCTTCCACGATCCTCCTCATGGTCCATAGATGATGCTGCATGTTGGTGAGAAGTACCTGGAACCTGTTGGCCAGGATGCCAAAGGCGTTCTCCACCACCCGTCTTGCCCTGAACAGCCTGTAGTTGAAGATCCTCTCTTCACGGGTGAGGTATTTGGAGGTGTGGGGCTTCATGAGGTAGGTTGTGAGGGAGAAGGCGTCATCCCCCACGATGAAGTAGGGCACATCTTGTGTGTCGTTGGGCAGCGGGTCTGGATCTGGGAAGCCCACCATGAGGTTGCTTTCCAGCCCCTCCTTGAGGTCACTGGTGTTGTATACCTGGGCATCTGAAGATGAGCCGTTGCCTGAAGCATCGATGTACATGAACTTGTAGTCAGCATCTACCATGGCGAAGAGGATGATGCTGAAGAAGCCCTTGTAGTTGTGATAAGTGGACCCTGACTTGGCTGGCGCTTTTCAGGCCACGTGCTTGCCATCGATGGCTCCAACGGTGTGTGGGAAGTTCCACTTCTGATACCACTGCTCTGCTATTTTCTTCCATCCTTCTTCAGTGGAGGGGCACTGGAGGAGCTCCTCCTTGTATCCTTCGATGATGGCCTGCACCACTTCTCTGACAACAAAGCTGATGGTGCTGGGTGGCACCCTCCAGCCATACTGCATGCTCCTGTAGGTGGTCCCTGAGGCCAGGTGGAGCAGAGTCAGTGCCACCTTGAGCCCAGGTTCCAGGCTGGGTGGGAAGTTGGTGTTTGTCTTGGTCAACCTGGGTGTCAGGCGCTGCACAACTTCATCAAACATGGCTGGAGGCATCCTCATGAAGTTCTGGAACGCCCGAGTGTCTTCGCTCCTGAGCTCCACCATCAGCTTGTTGTACAGTCTGTCCTCTGCTCTTCTGGCGAACCATCTTTGGACCCAGACTTTTTTTGGGTGCCTCCTTTTCTTCCCGTAGTAGAGTTCACAGAGCCTGTAGATGGTTTCGCACTGTTGCAGAAGGATGGTGGCTGCTGAAAGGACTTTGTCACAATCCACGGTGGACATGACTGGATGCTGTGGAAGAGGAAGAGCCAGATGAAGGCTGCAGAGGTCTGCACCGCTGGGCTGCTGTTCTGAAAGTGAGATGCAGGCGAGTTGCTCCCCCGTTTTATAGGCAGTATAGGTTTTCCGCTAGGCATCCTCTAGGCATCCTCTAGGCATCTTCTAGACATCCTTAATATCCGAGATAGATTCCCTCTGCGAACATTTTTTCCATTTTAAATGCTTTGTTTCCATGCTGCATCCGCTAGGCATCCGTTCTGCATCCGTTCCGCATCCGTTCTGCTTCCTCCCTGTGTCCGGGCAGATGCGAGTTGTGCGGATGCGCAGCGGATGCCTAGCGGATATAGTGGATGCATAACGGATGCATAACGGATGCATAGCGGATGCGTAGCGGATGCAGAACGGACGAACTGGATACATTTTCCGCACAAAAGTTTTGGGCAGCCCAAAACTTTTGGAGAGGATGAAACGTCCATAAACGGATGCTGGATGGATAGAGAGGAAGCCAAACGGAGGCAGTGAGTACATCGCATTTTCGAACGGATGGCAAGGTTTTTTGTCCGTTTTACATCCTCTTTGCATCCGTTGGTTCAGTGTGACATGGGCTTTAGGCCTGAGGAAAGAGCCAAGTTTTTCAAGATTGTTTGAAAGCGGGCAAAACAACAGTTATACAAGTATCTGAGGGATATCATCTGTTTCTTGCAAAGGGAAGGTATAGTGCCAGAAGAGGCACATGTCCTGGGTCCCACCACATAAGTTTGTTTAATTGAAGGGACTTGAAGCCAGCTAACTTGTCAGAACACACAGGATGAGCAGACATTAAGGGAAAATGGTGATCCCTAAAATAACTAGGCTTTGTGTTATTTACCTCTCTATGACATAATCAGCATTTGAATTGCACCACAAATCCAACTGATAATGAGTGCAGGTCATGTAGCAGAGTGTTATATATGGATAACAAGCCCAACCTATCATTGCTTAGGCAGCCATTTTTTGAACCAGCTGTATATTCTGATGATCTCCAAGAGTAGCCCCATGCACAGTAAATTACAATAGTCTACCTGCAAGTTGATCAAGCCATGAATGACCTTGAGGAGAGTCTTTCAATCCAGAAATAAGTGCAACCTCTACTCAAGTAATTAGAAAGAAGATGCCTCAGTCTTCTCTTATTTGCTGCTAGCCACATTATATGGATTGGGAATTGATGTCTGGAGGATTAGAAGGATTAGAAGGAGTATGATACTTTGCCCCAAAGGTGGGCTTCACATAATTTAACAACCGGTTTGCCTCGTGCAGAACCAAAAATGTGCCTAGTACAGAACCGCTTGCACGTGTTTTCAAACACACAGTGATTTCATGTGCGTGGCTTCCAGCACATGTTCTAAAATAGCCATGGTGAGTAGAGCAGACAAAGCTCAGAAATCAGCTGGGCTGCATGGGAAGAATGGGTGAGCCAGAGAGTGAGATATATAGGATAGAATAGCACCGGGTTGGGTGGGTGGTTACAACTACTGGTACAGGTGAATCAGTCTGAACTGGCAACAGCCCACCTCTGCTTACTCCTGATATTCTGGTTAGATGACCAAATTAGATAAAAAGCATAAACAGAATTGCCACTCTGATATAGGAAACAAATTGTGAACAGTTTATCTTTTATTAATAAGTGAGAGATGTGAGCTACTTACATAATTGAGAGTCATCCAATGTTAATATTTATTGTATAGCAAAAATGCTAAAAGGCACATTACAATTATATTCTTAATGAGCAAACATGAAACTATTTACTATATAGAGTATATAATATAAAACTACTATATATATGAGTAGTTTTATTATATAGATGTTGCTATGTTAGGATATTACCTTATACATTTTGATTTTCATATTGTACAATTTGTAGATTTAATTGGTTCATAAGTGAACAAAGATTCACTATTATTTTCTGATGCCTGTATTAAAAAATGGTAGAGATTACACTATTTTTCTCATAATGATTTCATTAATGATGAAAACAATGTTTTAGTGTGTTTTGTTATAGTGAGTTAGAAGCTGTTTAGTCTATTTTTGTCATTGAACAAAAAAAGGAAAGGAAAGAAGCCATAACAATAAGAAACATCATCTCTTTTACCTGAGTCAGAATCCCCTGGTATAAAACTAGAAGTTTAAAAAGACAGATTCAACATATTTTACTATAGGTTTTAAGGCAGCTAATTTGTATTTACAGGGGAAATATCATTTGGAGCAACAAATGGTAGCAAGGGACCTTCATTTTGTTGGGCTGCTAAAAAGAGAAACCACCACTGGCACATTGGAAATATGCCTTCCATAGGACCAATCAGTGTGCTTGTGAAGACTCTGAATGATACCTTGCATCTTCTCAGTCCACAAATTCTGGGACTGGCCATGGGAGGCCTCTTTTTTGTGTCTGGCAGAGGCTTCCCCATCCACCAGTCCACCTATCAGTTCTTTATTGCATTATTTTTAGGGCCAGATCACTGAGCGTGGGAAAGAAGGACAGATAACTTGTATCTGTTATGGAAATTTCTAGCAAAAGACCAAGATGAGAGATGTCCAACTTTGAGAATGAAGGAAGAACATTCCATTGGTTTGAACAGTGCCTTGTCCCAGCGCAATTTGCTATTCATCAAGGTTTTTTTTCCCACTCTGCTAGTGTGATAACCCAGGGCGTGGTACCTCCAACTTTGCCCCCAATGTCCCATTACCTTCGGCTGGAGAAAAAACTCTCCCTAAAATAGTCTTTAAATGAAGGAAATTCAGTCCAAAAACAAAGTATATATAAACTGTAAATAAAAATTCACACAAACCATGCTGAAGTAATTAACTGGACATGGCAGGATAAGGAATTGCAGCCTTCAAAGGCCAACAAAACACACACAGTTGGGAAGACACCAGAAACCTAGATAAGCCTCAACCATAAAAGATAACTCAGTTTGCTGTGTGCAAACTCCCTTTTTAAACATTGTGTTCCCAGCTGCAGCTAATGAAGTGAATTAGGGCCCATTCCTCCCCCATAAGCCATGAAATTCATGTTGCTCCCTTCTCCATTTCTCCCTGTATGCCTGAGGATGAAGAGGGGGTGGACCTGGATCTTCCTCTGAATTCTGTCTGCCTTGCTCTACCTCTACCCTGCTCTGCCCAGCTGGACTTTGCCCCTTCCCCAGTTTCTTCCACAGCCACCGGAGCCACACTCCTACTCCCGTCAGGTGCTTGGCCTCCCCCTCAGAATCAGATTCCGACAGGGGCATGACAGCTAGCTCACAAATCAGGTAGTCTACAGGATGGCTCTCAATGCATGGAATTTGGATCTGGCTGAGATTCCACCAAAACCTAAGTTACCATAATCAGTAAAACAATTCTCACTTTCTGAAATAGTTTATCATATTTTATATTAAGTATCTTTTATTTGCAGTAACTCTCTTTTATCTATGCACTTTTATCTAATATGCTGCATTAACACTGTAGAGCAAATGTATTTGTTTCAGCTATCAGCAGTAGACAAATATTTAATCATAAGATCAAATGCAAAATAAAATGCAGTAAATGAAATCTTCATAAATATTTGCCATCAGAAAAATAAATGTTTGTACAGGACTGACTCAGTGGTGGAATTCAAATTATTTTATTACTGGTTCTGTGGGCATGGCTTGATGGGCGTGGCATGGTTTGGTGGGTGCGGCAGGGGAAGGAAAAGGTAAAATCTCCATTCCCACCCCATTCCAGGGGAAAGATATTGTAAAATCTCCTTTCCCATTCCAATCTTGGGTGAAGTTTACCACCAGTTCTCTGAACTACTTAAAATTTCTGCTCCCGGTTCTCCAGAACTGGTCAGAACCTGCTGAATCACATCTGGATTGACTAGTGCTTATGTTTTTTTTTAACTATTATAATATAAATATATTTCCCATTTTTAGTTAGTGAACATCAAAATAAATTATTAGCTATATTCTCAACTTTCTCTTAACTATAAATGGAATGCCTTGCTTGGACTATTGCATTATACCATTAAAAGGAGAATGGAATATAACCTTAAAATGCTTTCCTTACAGAAATCTGAAATTAAATAATCAGAAAATTCCATCATATTAAAAAGTAGCATAAAGCTCAATTTCACTGCAATCTGTGTTTCTCTGCAAAAATTCCAAGTTTGGAGGAATGTGAATACTCACTAATTACTTTTGAAATCAAGTGTATTATTTAAATGAATTTGCTTGATCATACTATATTCCACAAAGCACAATTTTGGAAGTCTTTCAAGACACTGACAATAATTTACTTCAATAGTGAAAATAGTACAAACATACCTTTATTTTCATTTATAATATTCCATTTTAAATTCATGACATATCTTGGATTCCTTTCTTGGTGTTCTAATCTTTTATTTTGAAGAAACTTTGAAATAGATGCTTGTAAAATTCCTGGTACAAAGAACTGCCAATATTTTATTAGAGATACTGTTCCTCTGAAGTTTACCTGAAGTACGTGTGTGTTGTGTGTGACTAAAAATCACATCTGGTAATTCATATTATGAGCAAGGGACATGATCTACATAATGTGATTTTCCACTGGCAAGATACTGGAATAAAAATAAATTCTTCATTAAAGAGCTCATGATGGCAAATATGCAAGATTAGAGATTGTTGCAAGTTAAGTATTTTTTTAAAGATAGAAAGCTTAGAAGACAAAATTTTTATTGAGCCAAAGGCATATATCCCATTGCACATTCCCATCACTAAGACAGTGACATAAACTGGAACAGATTGTCCCCTGTTAATGTATTTGCCTTAGGAAAAATTACAGTGTGATACAGAATATTAGAACTACACTGAATTTAAATGTAAAGTGTGGGATCCTTAAAATGCAGTTACTTTTAAATGTTAATATTTTTCTCTGAAAATGAAACAATCTCCCCCATAAAGTTACTCCTTCCAATGTTGATAGAGTTTAGTTTCTTACATTTTTGTACAAAGGGATAAATGCAACAAATAAGGAGGCATGTATTATTCACAAACCATGATAGAAACATCTTGTACTTTTAGCTTAATTCAAGTTAGAGTTTATGTGTTTCCTTTTTCAGAATTACTGAAATGTGTTACATTTACTGAGTGCAAAATATATTTGGATCTTTTATTCATGATGATGTGTACAGTGTGTTCCCATTAAGATTAGTAATTGGAGAACAGACCCCCCCTCCTCCCCAAATGCCCTGTATTCAGCCATAATTAAAAGCATAATTTTCATTTTAATTTGTCCACAAGTCAATTGAAACAATGGTATATATATAGTGAATAGAGTGGAGTGGAGTGGAGTGGAGTGGAGTGGAGTGGAGTGGAATGGAATGGAATGGAATGGAATGGAATGGAATGGAATGGAATAGAATAGAATAGAATAGAATAGAATAGAATAGAATAGAATAGAATAGAATAGAATAGAATA
>BLBF01000031.1:21396024-21445697 GCA_015471245.1 Laticauda colubrina | reverse complement strand
TAGAATAGAATAGAATAGAATAGAATAGAATAGAATAGAATAGAATATTGTAGTTATATGATATGGAGAAAAAGTGAAGGAAATGCTGTTCTTTACTTAAGTCAAGATTCTCTATGATGACTTTATCCATCAGAATTTTCTCCTTTTTTAGTTCCTGTAGGCCTACCTTTTTATATGCAGACCCTCCCCCCTTTAGTGTAACATTAAATGTCTACACTTATCCCCAAAATGTGAATACCAAATGAACATAAATAAACAATAAAAAAAGACAATGAAACTTTGGAAAAGGTAGATTTATTGGAGCAATGCTTCACAGTTTGGGAAATCCTGCTATAGATAGTTCTTCTCCTTCATAATGGCCTCCAAATTACTAAAATAATAGTTCTCTAAATTCCCATCAAGGTGTGATGACTCTGGGCATGGCACAAAGTCAACACAGTCATATAAGTAAGAGAAAAGTCTCTTTAATATCTCCAACGTTGCCCCCAATGTCCCATTACCTTCGGCTGGAGAAAAATCTCTCCCAAAAACAGTCTTTAAGTGGAGGAAATTCAGTCCAAAAACAAAGTACATATAAACTGTAAATAAAAATCCACACAAACCATGCTGCAGCAATTAATTGGATAAGGAATTGCAGACTTCAAAGGCCAACAAAACACACACAGTTGGGAAGATGAACTTAGATTCGCCTCAACAATAAAATATAACTCACTATTTGCTTCCCTCCTTGTATGCCCTAGGATGAAGAGGGATAGGGCCTGGATCTTCCTCTGAATTCCATCTCCCTTGCTCTACCTCTCCCCTGCTCTGCTCAGCCGGACTTTGCCCTTCCCCAATTTCTTCCACAGCTACCAGAGCCAAACCCCCATTCCTTGTCAGCTGCTTGGCCTCCCCCTCAGAATTAGATTCTGACAGGGGCATGACATTAGGAAAGTAGAATACATCAGATTGGACCGGAAGCTGTATTATGAGGGGGTGGGGGAGAGAGAAGAGAGAGAAATAGGGAATGAGGGAGATGACATATAAAGTTCTTATCAAATCTATATAGCTATCTTTACTGATAAAGATTAGAATTCTTGATTTTGAGATTTCTGAGGAGTAATGCTCAACTAAGCTAATAATTGCAGTGGCTAGTAGACTTAGTGAAAGAACCAGTTCCTGGAATTCATCACCAGAAAAGGAGAGGACTTGGAAATACCCAGAGAGCTCCTTACAGATGCCCCATTTCCCAATAACAGGATGTAAAATAGCCATCTCACACAGGTTTTAGAACTCTGAGAATAGAAGAAATAGCCTATGATTGGATCCTTTGATAAGGACACTGGGTTCACCCATCTCCATTCTCCATTATTATTATTTTTACTGAAAATGTCTTATAAATTGCTTTTTGGACATTAAGAACCTTCAGAAGGGCAAGTTTAATTATATGAGGTGATTTTTCTCCAACTGGCAGCAAAAATAAAGAAAAAAGATTTATGAAAGTTTAAAATGTAAAGAAAACTTTTATTTTGTTTCAAAATAAGCAATAAAGGAGCTGTTAGAATGTTGATTTGGAGAAGATTTTAAATGGAAATAAAAGATTGCCTGGAAACAAGGTTTTGAAAATAATTATAAGAATGTGATAATAATCACAAAACAACTGGAGACGGTGAACAAGAGGTTTATTATTAAGCTTTTGCAAAAGGAAATTCTATTTATGGCACAAGACATGATTCCCAGGAAGGCTGGAGTTTATATACAGGTTCAAATATACAGTCTCTGCCCCTTTCCTGGGTTCACAATCTATCCAAGCTATGTATATCCTTATGCCACACCATATTACTGTTGCATAACACCTGTTTCCTTGTCTGTTTTTCTCTTGATAAGTGCACCATCCAAAATCCCATCTCATGGAAACCCTCGTTCTCATGGCTCCTTCTTCCTGTTATATCCATCTAAGTACAATGGATAATTAACAGGTTTCCGCTGGGTCAGGATGACCTCGCATCTCTCACATATATCTGTAAGCCAACATAACAGACCCCTATTCCAGCCAAGAACTTGATATTTTACTTTTAAAACATAACAAGTTAAAAAAATAATGTGTTTGTTAGATATAATTATATAACTGTCCAGTTATCATTGCATAGTTCAAATACTGGATAGACATGGATTCTTTTCTGTTCTTCATTCATAGAAGAGAATGTAATGGAAACTCAGGCTGTTTTGGACATGGATTTAAAAGTGACAGAATATAAGACTGGCATTGGCAAAGATTTCATAGAGAACCAACAAATGAAATGAGTTTTTAAGTTAAAGGGGATGCACAAATAATAAACCAGAAGAATGGCTTGGATAGATGGATCTTAACTCAGACAAGTGACTTTTCTGTTATACTTATGAAAGTATTCCTGATAAAAGCAAAAGAGAAGAAATCAGCTTTTGGAATACCACCTAAAAGAAATAATCAAGATCCTTAAAGCTAAAACTAAGCTTTACCAAGTGGGCCAATTTGATCAAGATTAAACTGTATATGATATTTTCTTTACTGAGAGCTCCAGCAGTTTCTAGCGGGATGGATTTAACTCAACCAGTCTGAAAGAATATTGACTGCAAGTGGTTTTGCTTGCAGGAGGAAAGTGTTATAATGGTATCTTTTTATTTATTATTAATGGTTCCAGGAGGTGCGTTGACTACCAAAATGAGTACAGGTAATCCTTGACCTTTCCTTGGGCTCACAATTGAGCCCAAAATTTCTGTTGCTAATTGAAACATTTGTTAAGTGAGTTTTGTCCCATTTTATAATCTTTCTTGCCACTGTTATTAAGTGAATCACTGTAATTGTTAATTTAGTAAAATGGTTGTTAAGTAGATTGGATTTCCCCATTGACTTTGTTTGTCAGAATGTTGCAAATTCTGAATGTTGCAAATTCATGCCAGGCAATGGCATGACCCCAGGACGCTGCAACTGTCATAAATATGAGTCAGTTGCCAAACATCTGAATTTTGATCAAATGACCATGGGGATGCCTCAACAGTCGTAAGTGTAAAAAATGTTCAGAAGTTACTTTTTTCATCACCTTTTTAACTTTGAATGGTCACTAAATGAACTGTTGTAAGTTTAGGATTATGTGTATTCCCATAAGGAATAATCTAATGAGTCACAAGACAGCCAACACCAACAAGTTCTAGCTTCTGTGTTGAGTGCCAAACAAGCAGTAAGCACCGAGACAAAATTTTCACCTCAAAAACCCTTAAGTACCAAATTCAATGAGTTTCAAAGCAGTTGAATACCAAGGTACCACTGTATCTCTATTTTGATGATCCCTATTGCTTCTAAACAACTTTCTTTTTTGCAGACATTATTTCAGGTGGGTTGGGCTAAATCTATCCATCTAGAACTTTTTACTGGAATCACATGGGGACGGGACTTAAGTAGTGAAAGAAGAAATTAATGGAGAATAACAGAAGCTCTTAAAATGTTATTATTTCATGATTCTTTTTATCTGGAATAAGATATTAATTTATCATCAGCAAAATTGAGTACTGCTTGAATGAGAAGCTTCACTGAATATGATGACATAGTTAACATTAAGATGAAGGGCAAACTTAACATTGTGCTTTTGGAATATTCCTTCGATCTTTGCATGCCTTTTTAATCCATTTGAAGGCTTCCAAGTTATCACTGCAAGGTGAGCAGAAAGAGATTTTAATGAATTATGGTTGCTGTTTTATAAGGTGTGAAGCCCAACAGTTCTTAAAAGGACATTCTATACAACTCACTGTGACTTTCCAATGGTGTGATACCTTGATATTTCTGACTCTTCATAAATAATTTTGATGAATGGTAGAGATACTATACAGTTACACAGAGGTATTTGATTGGTTAATCGTGGCATAAGAAAGATAAATTTTGTTTAACTTTAGTTTCTCCTTTTTTAGAGAATGTCAACTTCCTAGTGGCAAATTTGTCTATCCACTAAAAGTACTATTTCATCATGATGAAAGATCCATTTTAGTAGAAGTTCAAATATCTTTATCATGTTTGAGCTCTAGCAGCAATAATTTAAAGCTTACATTTATCAAAGGAAAAGACAGAACATGACTTACATTGATCTCTAAGATAATTAATGTATTATTAAATAATAGATTATTAACTAAATCATTGCTCTGTTGCCCACTTTTTCAATTTTATTTTTGTAGAAAAAGGCATAAAGTATATCAGGATTATTCTAAGGGAACCTTAATCATTATTTCTCAGCACCATATCTCATTCCCTGAATGTAGCTGGTACTTGGTATCCCAGAAGACTAATATATGATTCCTAGAGATTTGACATTAAAATGAAATAAAATTGTAGTATTAAGAGATATGTTTTCTTACATGATTTTCAAGACCCCTTTCACCATCTACATTTTACACTCCTGTAGTGAGACAGATACGGGTCAAATGAAATATTTATTACCCCTGTAAAAATTTCTTAAATAGAGATTTACAAAGTTACATATCATTTAACAACTGAAAATATAATATTTATAAAGCCAGAATAAATATGACATATAAATATGCTTATTTGAAATTATTTAAAATTATGTTACAAAATAATTCCCCTTTTAAAGTCTAGGTTTGTACTTGGGAATGATACAATTCTTTGAAGAAAAGTTGCTAGTGGTTTGAAAATATATATACTTCCTTTGAAAATATAGAATATTTCACACTAGGAAGGAGCTCCAAATCATTTTCTGTTTTTTGAAGGTTTGAGCATTAGTATTTTGTAGACAAAATAACAATATCCACTCATTGTTTATTTATATATTAATAAAATCTGTGTAGCCTCTCTTGTCACAAAACACAACTCCGGACGAAGATAACAGTTGAACAACAATACACAAAAAATGAAGAAATGCAAAAAAAATATAAAATCCAGATTAAAAAATAAATATTAAAAAATACAAACTTTAGACAAAGGGATAATAAGAAAGGGCATATAGAAATGAAGTCATCTGAGTAAATCTTCAGTTTCTTGGAAGCACCATGTATACATAACCATGCCTTAAGGGGCTTCTGGAATGTCAAAAGTAATGAAGGTACTCTTATTTTGGGGGTGGTGGAGGGACATTTTGTATAAAGTTGCACCACAGCAGGCAAGATATGTCTCCTTAGATCCAATTGTAGGTCTGTAGCTCATGGGTGTCAAACCTGCCATGTCATGTTATTGTCACATGACATATTACAAAGTTTTTCCCTTCCTGGAGCTGAGGTAACCATGGCCTGTGGGCGACACATCCAGCCCACAGACCTCCCCTGCCCTAGCTGATAGTATCCACAGCAAGCTTCTCTGCCAGATCTAATTGGGAAGACTAATGCAATTAGGAAGGCGTGGTGGTCCCTCAAGTAACCCTGTCCAATGCCATGATGTGATTTAAGAATTAAAGTTGGTATCTTGAATTGGACCTGAAAGCAAACTGGCAACCATTGCAGCTTGCAGAGCAATAGTATATTATGCAGTATTTCAGGATCTTGTGCCATTGCATTCTGTACCAGCTAAAGCTTCTGGGTACTCTTTAAGAGCATCGCCATGCACAGCACATATGCAGAAATCCAATCTGGAGGTGACTAGGAAATGAGTGACTATAAATAAGGCTTGCCAATCCAGGAATGGCTGCAATTGCATACAAGACAAAGCTGTGCAAAAGCCCTCCAAGCCACCATTTCCACCTGCTTATAAAGCAGGAGTCACAGCTCTAGGAGAGCCTCCTATATTCCAGATATAGGGTCTGTCTGGGATAATGTGATACCAATCAGCATCAAAAATGCCATGGTCCTGGAAACAATGAGACACAAAGTCCAAAGCCACAGCTGAAGTCTACTATTCCCCATGTGGACCCTAAAACCTTCAGACAATGGGATAAGACATTCATGGCATCATTTAATTTGTCAGAAGTAGAGATGTATAGTTGATGGATGAGCTCACTCAATAATCTCATTTGATGTTAAAGAGGAGAGGAGAAAGCACCAAACACTTTGACATCTCACATAGTGCAACCCCTCCACATCCCATCTGTTCTGTATAACTTGGAAGGTTCCAAGTAGTCAATTCTGATTGGCCAAAAAGGCCAGTAGTGGATTGGTTCATTAGGAACCAATCCAAGAAGCTGCTCAAAGGCAGCAAGATTAAATTAATGTCATTGGCTACAAGCCGGCAGGCAAGCCTCTATATAAAGGGCTGCCGCGGCTTGAGCCAATGTTCCATTACTGTTGCTGTTAACCGAATAAAGAGTTGTTAGTTGAAACCTGGTCTCACGTGCTTCTTTTCCGGATGGAACACTGGCGATGAAGGTGGGATTGTCCTGAAGAGGAGACCGAGCACGCAGCGAGAAAAAAAACCACTCTAGACGAGATGGCTGGTAATAACGCACCGCCCATTCAATCCCAATGAAGAAGATTGGGAGTCTTATATTGATCGTTTCCTGATGTTTCTGGAGAGCAACGAAATGGAAGAAATTTCCAATCAGTGAAAGAGGGCTGTCTTCCTAACACATTGCAGGCCAGCCGTATTTAAGATGGCGAAGGCATTGGTGAAGCCCAGAGACATGAAACAGATGACCTGGTCTGAGCTTAACTGAATGCCGAAAGCTCACTATGCGCTGGTTGTCTTAAACCTCATCAAGACACATGGATTTTATAAGAGAGACCAGAGGGAGGACAAAACCATTGCTGATTTCATGGCAGCTCTGCGCCATATTGGAGGAGCCTGTGAATTCCAAAATATGGATGAGGCAATGTGAGATTGTGTCGTGTTAGGTCTTAGGGACTCTACCCTTCAAAGCAAACTCTTAAACAGACCTAACATAAAGGTGGCAGAGGCAATCATGGAAGCAACTGCCATGGAAGCTGCAAAGAAATCAGCGGCCACAATGAATATGATGAATGCCAGTGCTGACATGACAACCCTTCCAAAAGAAAAAATCTCAGACAGAGTGAGAAAGCAAGCTGCCACAAACACACACACGAAGACCTAGATGAGTCATCAGACACTGATGAAGATGACGATGAGGTCCACCGCCTTTATGCAAACCAAAAAAGGCACGAAAGGAAGAAAAATTGGTGGGAATGTGCTGGTTGCGGAGGAAACCACCCCGAACCGAGTGCAGGTTCCTTGATGCCATCTGTCGGACTTGCAAAAAGAGGGGACATATCGAAAGAGTCTGCCGAAATCAAAGAAACAGCAGCCCTAGCAGACACAGTAATTCCCTACCAAGAACTGACTCGAGGCAAGCCGACAGAAAATGGGAGCTCAGCAAGGGAACCAGCAACCGAGAAAGCACACATCAGACTGTCACTATAGGAAGCGCACAGACGGAAAGCAGAAAAATGTCAGAATTGTAGTGTCCATTGAAGGAAGACCTTGTGAGATGGAGGTCGACTCAGGATCTTTTCTATCAATGGTGTCTTGGAACACAATTAGACATCTGATTCCAAACATCAGGCAAAACAAACTCAAAAAACAAAAATTAATTCTCAAAGACTACCAGGGAAATAGGATTCTTGTGGTAGGTCTGGGGAACTTCAAGGTAACTTACAAACAACACGCTGAAGTCCTGCCATTGACTATAGTCAACTGAGACCGTCCTAGCCTTCTGGGCATCGAATGGTTCGCGCCATTGGGCATCAGGATAACCGGAGTGAGCCAAATAGTTGCGAGCGATTGGGAAGAGAACCTGCTACATGAATTCCAGGGCATCTTCGACGGAACTCTAGGCAGGTACCAGGGAACCCCAATATCCTTTAGCCTAGATCACCAAATAGCACCGAGAAGACTAAAAGCCAGACGGGTCCCCTTTGCATTAAAACCCAAAATAGATGAGCAATTAAATAAATTGATTGCACAAGGGGTCATAGAACCAATTGACCACAACAGATGGGAGACACCAATAGTAACACCTGTAAAACCAGATGGGTCTGTGCACATCTGTGGAGACTACAAGGCTACCCTGAACCATGCGCTACAGCAAAGCGCATACCCGGTACCAGTCGTGCAGCACTTACTGCACTCATTTGGGGGAGGAAATTTTTTTGCTAAACTCGTTTTGGCCCAGGCGTATCAGCAACTTCCAGTAGACCCCATAATGGCCGAGGCACAAACAATAGTAAAGCATAGAGGGGCGTTCAAATGTAACATACTTCAGTTCAGAGTGAGCATTGCCCCAGGCATCTTCCAAAGCCTCATGGAACACCTATTAAACGGAATAAAAGGGGTCGTTCCATACTTTGATGACATCCTAATTTCAGCGAAAAATGTGACCCAATTAGAAGATAGACTAAGGGAAGTGCTAACGAAATTCAGAGAATCCGGCCTGAAAGTTAAAAAAGAAAAATGCTTCCTGGCCATTGACCGCGTCGAATTTTTAGGATATTTGATTGACGAACAAGGTATTCACCCAACAGAAAAAAAAAGTCAGAGCAATTAAAGACACACCCAGACCTAGAAATAAAATGGACTTACAGGCATTCTTGGGTCTGATCAATTTTTATAATGTATTCCTCCCCCACAAAGCAACGATAGCAGAACCATTGCACTGTTTGCTAGATAAAAAAACTGTCTGGACTTGGGGTCACAAAGAACAAAAAGCCTTTTAAAATATAAAAGACTTGTTAACCTCAGACACCGTTCTTATTCAGTTTAGTAATACTCTACCCTTGATGATCACCTGCGATGCCTCACCATTCAGAGTTGGTGCTATCCTGAGCCAACAATTACCTGATGGGAGAGAGGCACCCGTTGCTTTTTATTCGAAAACACTCTCCAAAGCGGAACGCAACTATAGCCAACTAGACAGAGAAACCCTGGCAATCGTTGCCGGAGTAAAACGCTTTCATGAATACCTATGCGGTAGAACATTCTCCATTGTTACTGACCATAAACCATTACTAGGGATTTTGGCTGGGAATAAACCCACACCAAACATTCTATCCCCACGGATGACTAGGTGGTCAGAATTCCTGGCCGCCTATTCATATACATTGCTGCATCGACTCAGGAAACAAATCGCCCATGCAGACACATTAAGCCGAACACCATTACCGATCTTAGAGGATGACCCGTCTCCAGCCACCGCCACTCTACAAGTAGAAACCTGCCCTGAACTTCCATTTACTGCAGATGATGTCACCAGAGCCATGGCAAAAGACTCATTGACTGCCCGCATTTTGACTTGGGTAGGTAAAGGCTGGCCGGAAGGCCAAAAGACTGAAAACTTTAAACCTTTCCGGACTAGATAAACTGAACTGTCAATACAAAAGGGGTGTTTGTTGTGGGGAGATCAGGTGGTGATTCCATCCAAACTACAAAAAGAGGTGTTCGGCATGTTACATGAGGGCCACCCAGGCATAGTAAAAATGAAAAGCCTGGCCAGGAGCTATGTCTGGTGGCCTGGCTTAGACAAAGACATTGAATGCTGGGTTGCAACATGCCACAAGTGTCAGAGAGCTAGACCCACACCACCACAAGCTCCCATACGGGACTGGGAGACCCCATGAGGCCTTTGGTCTAGAATCCATATTGATTTTGTGGGACCAACTCAGGGCAATACATTTTTAATAATTGTGGATGCATATTCGAATTGGCTTGAAGTCATCTTAATGTCCTCCACAACAACCAATGCTGTTATAAAACAGCTAAACAAATTATTTGCAACTCATGGTTTACCTGATTTGTTGGTATCTGAAAAATGGCCACAACTAACAGTGATACAAATCCAACAATACTTAGCCTTTTTGGGTATACACCTTGCACTAACCGCGCTGGCCCACCCAGTGGTGAATGGTAGGGCCAAGCGAATGGTCCAGTTCACAAAAGAAGGCCTTGAGAAAATGGACCATGGGAATGTCCAAGACAAGCTAAACCGCTTACTTACACTACAACACATCACTCCCAGTAGCACAACAAACAAGAGCCCGGCAGAATTATTAATGGGGAGAAAACTCAGATCCCATTTAGATAGGTTGCACCCCAATTATACTTGCGAGAAACCCTCCGACTCTTCCAGCCGATACCGCACTTTCGAAATCGGCAGCCTGGTTTATGCAAAGAATTTTACTGGGGACCCTCTTTGGCTTCCAGCCACAATCACACAAGTAACAGGCCCCCGGTCCTACCGACTAACCGTTGATGATGGGAGAGAGTGGAAGCGGCATATAAATCAGCTTCGTTCCTGCAACATTGAGCACAAAACAACCGTGCAACCTCAAATAATAAATTTTGATGAAAATAAAACCAAGGAAGGGGGGAATACAAATAAAGAAAAAAGGGTGTGAAAATGAACCATTAAAATCACAACCAGAAAATCTAACCAACCAAAAAGAGCACTTACGGTTAGATGAGACCATCTGAAGAAGTCCTGGTGAAAGGGAAGCCGACTTGGAAGGTGCCAGCCAGGAGGGAGTGGCAGAACCACTTCGACCGGCCTGAAAAACTCAGGTGGGAGCAGCAGTGCTGACTCACCCTTCCAGGCGGTTCCATGGAGAAAAGCTGGAGAAAAAATGATCCCTACCGAACCGCTTGAAGTCCGAGGCGAGAGTGAGCTGCGCAGGTCAACTAGGTCCAGAAAAAGCTCCACCTACCTGCACGACTATGTCACTCACGTAGGACTGAACTAAAGGGGGAGGGGTGTTCTTTATAACTTGGAAGGTTCCAATTAGTCAATTTTGATTGGCCAAAAAGGCCAGTAGTGGATTGGTTCATTAGGAACCAATCCAAGAAGCTGCTCAAAGGCGGCAAGATTAAATTAATGTCATTGGCTGCAAGCTGGCAGGCAAGCCTCTATATAAAGGGCTGCCGCGGCTTGAGCCAATGTTCCGTAACTGTTGCTGTTAATTGAATAAAGAGTTGTTAGTTGAAACCCGGTCTCACATGCTTCTTTTCCGGACGGAACACCATCCATGCCAGAGATCATCCAAAAGTTTGACCAATGTTTCTGTCCCATAGCAAGATAACTGAATACTGACTGAAAAGGATCCAAATAATCCATTTCTTCCAGGGTCGTCTGAGGTTGTTGTATAGCCTACCTTCTTCTCTACTTTCCCCACTTTATGAAGGCATCAGCTAGTTCTCCCCAAAAGCAAAGGTTTTCAGAACCTATATGAAAACCCCAATATACTTCTATAGGACAGAATGCTAATTGGTGGAGAAAACTGACTATGAAATTAAATGAAACTGAATATTGTGGAGAACATTAAGTCACTGGATTGTTTGATACAACAGATAGTTAAAAGTCTTAAAAACTCTTACAGATCCTTCAGAAAAATGTAATTGGAGTTGAAAACAAGAGAGGAATTCCTCTCCAGGAACTGAGGAGAGCATTGCTCAGATCAATAAATCAAAAAGCTACTTTTCCTTTGTAAATATGTGAATCAATACACAGGGATATATCTGACATTCATCTTTACCTGCTATTTCATGAAACTGAACAAGAATGGGAATCAATTTTTCATTAGTTATTGTATTCAAGGATAAATAATATCTTACGCCCACAGGTAAAGTGGAAAGCTATATGCTTGATTGTATGTAAGGGAAGAACCTATCATAGGTAAATAATTTAAAGAGTGAAATGTAACTTAACATTTGGGATTAATCATTTTATTTCTTTCTAAAGTGAAGAAAGTATGTATGTAAATAAAATCTGGTTGAGATTAAGTTGTAACCTCGATCAATTAGTTTGTCACCAGCAACTTAAATGACCAGTTTTATTAGAACTATATAAATTCTACTCACTGAATGACAATGTTTTAATTTCCATTAAATTAAAATATTAATTTTAATGTTTTAATTTTAATTAATTCTAATTAAGAGATTGTCTAGTGGTTAAGGCAACAGGCTAGAAAGCAGGAAACTGAGTTCAAGGCCTGCCTTAGCCATGAAAGCCAGCTGGGTGACTTTGGGCCAATCACTTTCACAATTTACTTCATAGGATGACTGTTATGACGAAAACAGGAGGAGTAAGATTTCTTGGATATGTTTGCCACCTTGAGTTATTTGTAAAAGTGATGAAGATTGGATATGAATAAATAATTAATTCAAAATTTGCTTTTGTCAGAATTTGATAGTATTTGCAATAAAAAAAATCTGGTGCATAGAGTAAGAAAGAATTCTGACTGAAATAATAATTATTTTAATACATGTGTGATGAAGTAATGATTATTGAATATTCTTTCTTTTTTATTTATTTATAAATATGTATCCAGAACTCAGTGGAGATTATTTCTCAGTTAACCTGCATGATATCAAACTGAATACATCCAAAATATGCAGCATATTTCTGTTGAAAAATTAATGTCTCCATAATAGTACTTCTTTTTTAAAAAAAAATACTGAAATAAAATTGAATGTGGTGAACATCTTATATCCAGCAATGGAACTGGCTGTTCTTGTTCTGAAAGTAAATTAATTGATGTGCCCCAGTAGAGATGTGCTTGCAGAATTGCCCAACTTTTTCCAGTGTATTTTAGAAAATAAAAATGTGAAGTAGGCAAAGTGAGCTGCTTAATATGGTTTCATCATGGCATAGATTTATTCTGTGTATACCTTTAGCTTACTTCTGCACTGTGATTTTATTCTTGGCAATATAAATTATTTTTTATCATAAATATTGCTCAGTAAGGAGGAATAATAAGAATTATGAATATGTAGGTGTGGGTGCATATCAGTAATCTATCTTGTGACTGTAAAACTAGTACTGACTTTAGATAAAGACTTCTCTCCATCTTCTCTAAAAATTATTCTTCACCTTTATCATGTTCTGAATTTTCTTAAAATAATCTAAATTAAGTAAGATCTGCTTTTACTCATATGGGTATTTAAATCTCCTGATTGTGCTGAGGCCCCTGTGGTTTAAAACTGCTGTAGCAAAAAATAGTATTTTATTTTCCAAAAGGTCTGAAGGATTTTTGGATGCATTGCTTTTCCCCCCAGATTTTTTATTTTCTTTTTATCATCTTTCCATTCTTCCAATCAAGATAAATCAAGGTTGCTTTTCAGGTCTTTTCTGTCCAATATAAAATGATGTTGACTAATTCCCATTGGGATGGCTCAGACCTGGAAGAAGTATGTTTGATAAGCAACTAGGATTGTGCTAATGAGGCTCTAATTCAGAATGGAAATTAGTCTGTTTCAACATATGTTGCTGCTCTTTCAAAAAGAATGCTCTCTTGATTACTGAACTAAAGACCTGGATTGGAAAGTTAAATTTGATTTTGGTTGTGGACAAGCTAAGTGATAATTGAGAAGCAAATGTAATCAGGGTTGCCAGTTTTAAAACTGCTGTGCTGAGAAACAGAGGGGAATTACACATAGTCTTCAACAAAACCTGAAGTTCAATTCTGAAATTTATTTTTATTTATTTATTCAATTTCTATAGCTGCCCAACTCAATCAAGTGACTCTCAAGTGATCTCCAGGATAGATTTTTTTTTCTGTTCCTTCAAATGATACTTGCCACAGAAGGAGGTAGAGGAAGTTGTTGATAAATATTTGAAGTTACTCTACATAGGTATATTCTGGCACCAAAAAAAATGACAAAAGTATAAAGTCACACTAAGATACAAAGCTAATGCCACTTTATAACTAGATATTCTACCTGGCCTATTTTGTTTTATTAATGTAATGATGTAGTATACAAAGGAACCATTAATATTTGGGTGTATAATATGTTAGTATGTATCAGTAAATACATATGTACCATATGCACTAAGAAATGCATATGTACCTTGCCTTACACTGAATAGTGTTATAGGAATAGTTAATTAAATCGGGGGAAATGACTAAAATGGGAAAAATATTTACCCTAAGAGTTTAGCATAATCACAGCTGAGACTTTTTTGCACAAATCTCTGTTACTGAGATTATGAATAACAGGTACAGTTTGCTAAATTTAATAGTAGATAAAATTTGCCATAGATATCATGAAACTCTTTTCATGTATTTTTATTTTTTCCCTCAAAGGGAAAACAGCAACAATGATAAATGATATTCATATATGTTCCGGTAAGGCTTTCATTAAAAAGTGAAGTAAACTATTTCATTAAGTTATCAATTATCTGTTTGCTTATTAACTATAACACATCTGCTTCTCCATTGCTGGAGACCAGGGCATGAACATTATGACCTTATAGTTACAGCTAGAAAAAGCACATGGTCTTTGCTTATTATAGAAATGTATTACATTAGATTCTAAATAAAGATGCATTTATTTTTATGAATGTCTCATATTACTTTCCCGTCAAAATCCAAAATCTTGTGGTTCACAAGCATAATTATAGACCTAGAAGCTTCCTTTTTCCTAAGCAACAAGAAAAACACATTGTATAGCTATATCCCTATTACACTTAGATTTTTCAAATAAAAAGTATTTGTTCTACTGATTCCTCTCATGGGTAAGTAAAATCTGTATACTTACCACACAGACCTGTTACTTAATGCTGCCTCTCCTTATACTTATAATGAAGCATTCTGTGTGGCTTGACAGATTTTAAGTGTCATTTAAACACAGTATATTCTTAGCACAGTCACCTGTGTTAAACAAAATAAATCTTTTTGGCTAAGATTAACTATAGTAATGCACTTTTTTTCATTTATCGTACTAGAAATACATGATCAGGCTTATTTTCCATGTCTTTTACAGTCTCTAAGATTATCTCTCTCTCTATTTTTTTTTCTCTATGATTTAAAAAAAAAACTATTATTCCATTGGGAAGTTAGGGAAATTTGATTTTTTTTTCCCCTGTGATTGTCACTTGCATTCCTTTTCATTTATTATTTTTTTTGAGTGAGAACTGAAAGCCAAGATAAGTTGCAATCTCTTTATGTGAAATTATAATTATCTGGGAATTTATACCCCATCTTTTTTGCCAGCAGTAAAACACAATAACAGAAAACACAAATGCCTAAAAGTACAGTTTAAACTACTTAAACCTCCATGAAAATGCATTTATAAAAACAGGACAAAATATAAACATATTTTTCCCCACAGCTTCAGCAGACTACAAAACCTAAAACTGGCCATATATTCAGAGTCTCCTGTGAATTTTATTCTGCTAGTCAAAGCCAACTATAGGAGGCAGTGTTCAATTCTGTTTCAAAGCGATTGAGCTAGCGCTGTTTGAAAACATTTCCACAATCACAAATAGATTAATAGTTACCACTATGGTGGAAAGGTACCAACCCTCTGTGTCATGATGACACAGAGTGTTATTACCTTCTCAGCATAGCAGTGGTGCTTGGGTCTCAAATCTGGGGTTCTGGCAAATGTCCTCCTCATTTAATGGGGCAGCAATATCTGGGGAATTGGAAGCAAAAGCACTGTTTACAGGTCCTACTCTTTCCATCTACCCTTTGCTTTCTCCAAACTTTGAAGCATCCCTAATTTTCAACCTCCTAAGAGGAATTTAGGCATTAACTCCCCTACCATCTTTCTTTCCATTTAGCTTTACAAAATATTTAGCATTTTGCCCATTCATATCTAAGACCTAAACATGTCTAGGGCAATATAATCATCAATATTAAAATGACTTCTGTTCTGAGATGTCAAGCACAGACAGGAAGACTGAAGCAGAAGCTTCCTAATCTATTGTTTTCTGCAATAGGTAATTTTCAGTCTAAATTGTAGCAGTGTGAAGGGCAATGTTTTAAAGACAGAAATGATTACCATATGTTGATTTTCATGGCACTGACAGAATAAGTAAAAAGCAAATGCTTAATTGCTCTGAATGGGAATGCTAATAAGTAAACAGTATGCATATGTAGAAATGATTCTCTTTCTCTCTCCCTCCCCCTCCCTCCCTCTCTCTCTCTTACATACCACACACACATACACACATACACACATACACACACACAAATGCACACAAATCCTCCATAGAGATCCATCTCCAAGATTTGGTTTGGACATTTAGCATGAACTGGAATGATTTGGATCAAATAAAGGGAAATATATATGCCTCATAACTGCATCAATGCAAATGTTCAAATTCTGAGAAATAAAATTATTGTCTTTAAAACTAAATGTAAATGTTGACACATTCTGTGAACGTAAGAAAATAAAAGATGGGTCAATAAAGCAGGGAGTGGAAAACTGAGGAAATGAATTAACCGAAGCAAGATAAAATGTGAATAGATCAAGCAGTATGTGAAAAAAGGAAAAAAAATTACAGCCATTGTTCATTTAGAGGAGAGACTGTTACCAAACATATATAACCCAGGTGATAGCAAGATATGATTGTGGTGACAACATATATAAAGAAATTTACTTTTATGTTTCCCTCCACATGATTTTTTTCATCCATCCAAAAGGTGTGTATGAAGCAAGGACCACTGGTAATGAGTATGATCCTTTTAATCCCTAAAACTATATTCTTTGTTCTTTTAACCTGCTTTCTCTCACACCAAAGCTATATAAGAATATAAAAAGAATCTTTTTGATGAAATGTATGATGTTCTGTTCATTGCTAAATACTAAATACAAACTAAATCTTAAAAACAGATCTGTGAGGAGGATTTTAATTTTATATAGAAAGTTAGAGATATACTTCCAGCCACAGGGGACTTAACACTACTAAATGGTTTTACTATGCATAGGGTTTAGGCTTTGCTCCAAGTAAGAGTACAGACCTGTTATACAAAGAAGGAGAGGGATCCTTGGCTTTACTACAGGTAGATCACAACAGGTATGAGTAGGTGGAATACTTCTGAGTCTATACAGAAAAAAGACACACACTTGCCTGATTCTTTCCTAAATATACAATACAAAACTTGAATTGCATACCTGCCACAATATTAAGCCCATGTCACACTGCACCAACAAATGGAAAGAGAATGTAAAACGGAGAGAAGCACTTGCCATCCGTTGGATAAAGCGATGCTTCCGTTCTGTACTCACTGCCTCCATTTTTCATCCTCTCTATCCGTCCAGCATCCATCGACTGAGATTCCTTCCGCTCAAAAAGTTTTGAGCTACACAAAACTTTTTGAGTGGAAAATGTATCCAACACACCTGTTCTGCATCCGCAGAACATCCGTTCTACATCCGTCTTCATCCGTTACGTGTCCGCTATATCTGCTAGAAATCCGCTGCACATCCGCGCAACTCAAATCCGCTCTAGCAGAAAACGGACAGAGGGAGGAAGCGAAACGGACGTGGAACGGACACAAAGCGTTAGTAGCATGGACGAAGAAAGGATGAAAGCGGATGCAGCTCGCATACAAAGCATTTAAAACGGAAAAAACGGACGCAGAGGGGATCTATCTCGGATATTTAGGATGTCTGCAGGATGGCTAGAGGATGCAAAAGGACATCTAGTGGAAAACCTATATTTCCTATAAAAAGGGGGAGGAACTCACCTGGATCTCACTTACAGTCCAGCAGCCCTGCGGTGCAGACCTCTTCGGCCTTCATCTGCTTCTTGCTCTTCCACAGCATCCAGTCATCTCCACCATGGATCATCACACACTCCTTTTGGGAGCCACCATCGTTCTACAACAGTGCGAAGCCACCTACAGGCTCTTTCACCTGTTCTACGCAAAGAAAAGGAGGTGGCCAAGAAGTGTCTGGGTCCAAAGATGGATCGCCAGAAGAGCAGAGTACGGATTGTACAACAAGCTGATGTTGGAGCTGAGGAACGAAGACACTTGTGCATTCCAGAATTTCATGAGGATGCCTCCAGCCATGTTTGACGAAGTTGTAGAGCGGCTGAGACCCAGGTTCACCAAGCAGAGCACCAACTTCTGGCCCAGCCTGGACCCGGGACTCAAGGTGGCACTGACTTTGCGCCACCTGGCCTGAGGGACCACGTACAGAAGCATGCAGTATAGCTGGAAGGTGCCACACAACACCATCAGCATTGTGGTCAGAGAAGTGGTGCAGGCCATCATCGAAGAATACCTGGAGGAGCTCCTCCAGTGCCCCTCCACTGAAGAAGGCTGGAAGAAAGTTTCAGAGCAGTGATATCAAAAGTGGAACTTCCCCCACACCGTTGGAACCATAGATGGCAAGCACGTGGCCTGCAAAGCTCCAGCCAAGTCAGGGTCCACTTATTTCAACTACAAGGGCTTCTTCAGCATCATCCTCTTTGCCATGGTGGATGCTGACTAAAAGTTCATGTACATTGATGCTTCAGGCAACGGCTCATCTTCAGATGCCCAGGTATAAAACGCCAGTCACCTCAAGGAGGGGCTGGAACGCAACCTCATCATGGGCTTCCCAGATCCAGGCCCCCTGCCCAATGACATTCAAGATGTGCCCTACTTCATCATGGGGGATGACGCCTTTTCCCTCAGAACCTACCTCATGAAGCCCTACGGTTCCAGATATCTCACCCGTGAAGAGAGGATCTTCAACTACAGGCTGTCCAGGGCAAGGTGGGTGGTGGAGAATGCCTTTGGCATCCTGCACAATCTCATGTGCACCCACTACCCAGTCTTGCAGACCTCCAACAAGGCAATGGGGACATGGAGCCTGGGGAATGGAGGCAAGGGCGAAAACTGATAGATACTCTGGATGTGCAAGGCCCCAACAGAGCTTCACATGAAGGGAAGAAGCAACACTGGTGCAACTCCCCAGCTGGAGCAATGGAGTGGCAAGACAGGATGATAAATGCTTAACGGATGCTTCCTTCAGCCTGTCTCATCACAAGGATTAGATTGGGCCATGTATGTTGAGTGGGCCTACAATGAACAGGGCATTTAATAAAGAGTTGTGTTTATGCTGAAATGTGTGGATCAATGATTACATTATTATCAATAATAAAGGGCCATAGGTGTGGCACCTGGGAGGGTGGACCATACAGTCCCACTATGCTTGCACTGGAGGTTTATCTATCCCACAGCTATTACCCATCCCAAAGGTATCCTTGCCCATCCCACTGCTATCTTAGCCCATCCAACAAGCATGCAAAGGCTTAAACCATTTCTAAAAGTTTCCATCAAGACTTTATTAACTAAAATAAATGAAGCAAGTGTGTGAAGCAAAGATAATCTTTATTAATAACAAGCTGTAAAAGCAAAATGACCCAAGCCAAGTGTCCAAAGCAAAGAAAAAGTCAACAGGTAGCCACCCAGTCCCTGGCACTCTTCTTGGTCACTCTGAAGTATGCCCAGTCTCAGGGGTGAAGGGTCCAGGTGCTCTGGAGGTGGCTGCTGCTGGAGTGCTGGTCTGAGGTGTCATAGGGGTGCCTGGCCCCAAGAGGTCAACAGGGGACGATGTGTGGAGAAAGCTTTCAGACAGCTGGCTCAGTCCTATGATGTTGAGAGCCCCTTCCTCCAGGACATGGGGTGTCAGCCCCAATACCGATGACAGATGTTCTGAGGCCGGGCTTGGCTGTGGGGTGGAGGAAGGAGCAGTGTAGTGGGGATGTCTGGTATACAGCTGAGCGAGGTGAGCCATCGGTGGCATCTGTGGCATGAGTGGCATCTGTGGCGTGGGTGGCATCAGTGGCATCAGTGGCATCGGTGGCACCGGTGGTGTACGATGTACCTGTGCCTGGACTGGGAAGGGCTGTCTGTGCTGCTGGACCTCCTGGTAGCCATAGCCTTGGTAGGTGAGAGACTGTGGAAACCCTTGGAATGGCAGTGACATCACCTGGGGTGAAGGAGCAGGCCTGGACTGGGTGGGAGCAGGTTCAGCTGGATTTGGAGGGTTGTGAAGAAGATCGGTGATCCTGTCCTTTACCACCTGGCACTGTGATTCTGACATGTTCATGAGGGTCTGGTTGACGTAGGTGAGGAAGGGCTTGTAGTTGGAGGATGGGACGTCGGTGTATACCAGCTGAGAGAGGAGATCTACGTTGCTTCTGATGGATGAGGAGCAGTGCCGGCAGAGTAAGCCCCAGAAGAAGCCCCAGCACCAGGAGCAGTGCCAGCAGAGTAAGCACCAGCAGAAGCACCAGCACCAGGAGCAGTGCCAGCAGAGTAAGCACCAGCAGAAGCACCAGCACCAGGAGCAGTGCCAGCAGGGTAAGCACCAGCAAAAGCCCCAGCACCAGGAGCAGCACCAGCAGAGTAAGCACCAGCAGAAGAACCAGCACCAGGAGCAGCGCCAGCAGAGTAAGCACCAGGAGAAGTACCAGCACCAGGAGCAGCACCAGCAGAAGCTCCATCACCAGAAGAGTCAGCCTGAGCAGCAGAAGCCCCAGCAGAAGCAGAGTCAGGGCCAGGGGGTGGGATAGTGGCCCTGTCCCTCTTGCCAGGGCTGGCAGCAGATGGCAGAGGCTTTCTCTTCTTCCCCATGGTTGTTGGCTTGCTGGCTGGCTGGCTGGCTGGCTGGCTGGCTGGAGCTGTGTCTGGCAGCAGGTCTTTCCTCTGAATGGTGACCTGCTTGAGAGCTGCTTCCCTTTATATCCACGGGGCTGACGCAATGCATCCTCCCCGCATGTGCAGTGAATGCTGTGCATCCGCTAGGCATCCGCTAGGCTTCCACTAGGCTTCCGCTCTGCATCTGCTTCATCCATTCGGCATCCGCTCTGCATCCACTCTATCCGCTGCACGTCCGCTTTGCTGTGCTCCCCCAGAAGCCCTGCGGATGTGCCATCCACTCCCATCCACTTCCATCCACTAGGCTTCGTGGATCATCCGCTTTCCATCTCCTCTACATCCTCCGCCCGTCCATTCCTTTCCATTGTTGTCCGCTCTGCTTATGCAAATTCAGGGCATTTTTGAGAGCGGATAACAACGAATGGAACATCTGCTCATCCGCTGTGTCCTTTTTACAAACGTTTTGCATCCGTCGGCCACTGTGACAGGCCCTTTAGAGTGGTGGATTAAAAGAAGTTGCCATGATAAATAAATGTTCTCTTCTCAGTCTGTGAAAAAAACACTGAATGGTAGGGACCTGTCACACTGGCCAACGGATACAAAACGTTTGTAAAAGGACACAGCGGACGAGAAAAATGTTCCATCCGTTGTTATCCGCTCTCAAAAGGGGCAAAAATTTGCATAACCAGAGTGGACAATACGGAAAGGAACGGACGGGGGGGAGGATGTAGGGCAGATGGAAAGCGGATGCTCCACGGAAGCCTAGCGGATTGAAGCAGATGAGAGTGGATGGCACACCCGCACGACTTCCAGGGGAGCGCAGCAAAACAGACACAGAACGGAAAGAGCGGATGCTGAGCGGATGCCGAGTGGAGGACGCGGATGCAGAGCGGATGCCTAGCGGATGCCTAGCGGATGCCTAGTGGAAGCCTCGCGGATGCAGAGCGGAAGCCTCGCGGATGCCTAGCGGATGCCTAGCATTCACTGCACATGTGGGGAGGATGCATTGCCTCAGCCCCGCGGATATAAAGGAAAGCAACTCCCAAGCAGGTCACCATTCAGAGGAAAGACCTGCTTCCAGACACAGCTTGGCAGCCAGCCAGCCAGCAACCCAACAATCATGGGGAAGAAACGGAATCCTCTGCCATCTGCTGCCAGCCCTGGCAAGAGGGATAGGGCCACCCTCCCACCCCCTGGCCCTGACTCTGCTTCTGCTGGTGCTTCTGCTGCCCGGCCTCGATCTTCTGGTGCTGGGGCTTCTCCTGATGCTGCTTTTGGAGGTGGTGCTTCTGCTGATGCTGCTTCTGGTGGTGGTGCTTCTGCTGGTGCTTACTCTGCTGATGTTGCTTCTGGTGATGGTGCTTCTGCTGGTGCTTACTCTGCTGGCACTGCTCCTGGTGCTGGTGCTTCTGCTGGTGCTTACTCTGCTGGCACTGCTCCTGGTGCTGGTGCTTCTGCTGATGCTGACTCTGCTGGCGCTGTTCCTGGTGCTGGTGCTTCTGCTGGTGCTTACTCTGCTGGCGCTGCTCCTCGTCCTGCTGGTCCTGCTGGTGCTTACTCTGCTAGCACTGCTCCTGGTCCTGCTGGTACTCCTGGTCCTGCTCGTGCTCCTGGTCCTGCTGGTCCTGCTCATGCTCCTGGTCCTTCTTCTGGTGCTGTTGGTGCTGCTGGTCCTGCTGGTTCTGCTGGGGCTCCTGGTCCTGCTCCAGTTGCTGCTGGTGCTGCTGGTGCTGCTGGTGCTGCTGGTCCTGCTTTCGCTGCTACTGTTGTTGCTGCTGCTGCTGCTGCTGGTGTGGAGGAGCAGCCCCTACAACCTCGAAGCCTCTCTGATGAGGGCCCATATGGCCCTGCCAAAGGGAGGAAGAGGCAGATGTGTGAACAGGAGAGGAGGCAATACAACATATAAGAGGAACATGAGGAGGAGGTGCTGGAGTGGCTGAGGGAGAATGAGTATCTATGGCAGAAGGGACACAGGCTCTATCGTGACACCAAAAGGAAGCAGGCTTCTTGGAGAGAGAAGTCGGAGAGCCTGGGCTACACTTCGTAGGTGCTTCTTGGCTGGTGGAAGCACATGCAGACCTGATATGGGAAGCTGCACCTCAAGAAATCTGGCCAGGCCACGGTCAAGCTGACGGACAGAGAGACCTATGTGATGGCCAGGTGCAGCTTCCTGGAGGGTGAGATCCACCACCGAGGAGCAGCCCCTCTCACAACCCTCTCTCTCAGGCAGCCTGCTGAGAGCCAGTCCTCTTCTGGCCAAGAGTCAGCTCCTGTGTCCAGGCAGGTGTCTGTGGAACGTGCCACGATGGAGACCCCCCTGACAGCTGAACTACCCTTGGCGGAGCACGTGGGGGACCCCCTGATGCAGTGGGAGAAAGGAGACGGCACTTCTACCACAGCCCAACCCTTATCTACCCTCAGCTCCACTTCCACAGAAAGGCAGAGAGGCAAACCGGAAGGGCAGAGTCACACTGTCCTGCTGGAGATAAAAGAGACCATCAGGAGCAGCGTAGATCTCCTCTCTCAGCTGGTACACACCGATGCCCCATCCTCCAACCCCAAGCCCTTCCTCACCTACGTCAACCAGACCCTCATGAACATGGCGGAACACCAGTACCAGTTGGTGAAGGACAGGATCACCGATCTTCTTCACAACCCTCCAGATCAAGATGAACCTGCTCCCACCCAGTCCAGGCCTGTTCCTCCACCCCAGGTGATGTCACTGCCCTTCCGAGGCTTTCCACAGGCCCTACCCAATGAAGGCTATGGCTACCAGGAGGTCCATCAGCACAGGCAGCCCTTCCCAGTCCAGGCACAGATACATCGGACACCACCGGTGCCACTGATGCCACTGATGCCAGCCACGCCACTGATGCCAGCCATGCCACCGATGCCACCCATGCCACAGATGCCACCCATGCCAGTCCTCACCCAGCTGCAGAACATACAGCCCCACTACACTGTTCCTTCCTCCAACCCACAGCCAAGCCCAGCCTCAGTACATCTGTCATCGGTATTGGGGCTAAAACCCCATGTCATGGAGGAAGGGGCTTTCAACATCATGAGGCTGAGCCAGCTGTCTGAGAGCTTCCTCAACACACTGTCCCTTGTTGTCCTCTCGGGGCCAGGCACCTCAGTGGCGCTTCAGACCAGCACTCCAGCAGCAGCCACCTTCACAGCACCTGGACCCTTCACCCCTGAGACTATGGGCATGCCTCCGAGTGACCAAGAAAATTTTAGAAATGGTTTAAGCCTTTGCATGCTTGTGGGATGGGTAAGGATAGTAGTGGGATGGGCAGGGATACCTTTGGGATGGGTAATAGCTGTGGTATGGGCAGGGATACCTTTGGGATGGGTAATAGCTGTGGTATGGGCAGGGATACCTGTGGGATGGGCAGGGATACCTGTGGAATGGGTAATAGCTGTGGGATAGATAAACCTCCAGTGCAAGCATAGTGGGACTGTATGGTCCACCCTCCCAGGTACCACACATGTGGCCTTTATTATCAATAACAATGTAATCATTCATCCACACATGTCAACATAAACACAACTCTTTATTAAATGCCCTGTTCATTGTAGGCCCACCCAACATGCATGGCCCAATCTCATCAGTGTGATGAGACAGGCTTAAGGAAGCATCCATTAAGCATCTATCATCCTGTCTTGCCACTCCACTGCTCCAGCTGGGGAGTTGCACCAGTGTTTCAGGAGGTTGCGCTGCTTCTTCCCTTCACATGAAGCTCTGTTGGGGCCTTGCACATCCTTAGTGTCTATCAGGTTTCGCTCTTGCCTCCATTCACTAGACTCCATGTCCGCATTGCCTTGTTGGAGGTCCACGAGCCTGTTCTGCAACACTGGGTAGCGGGTGCACATGAGATTGTGCAGGATGCAGCAAGCTTCCACGATTCTCCTCACGGTCTGTGGGTGATGCTGCATGGTGGTGAGAAGTACCTGGAACCTGTTGGCCAGGATGCCAAAGGCATTCTCCACCACCCGCCTTGCCCTGGACAGCCTGTAGTTGAAGATCCTTTCTTCATGGGTGAGGCATCTGGAGGTGTAGGGCTTCATGAGGTAGGTTCTGAGGGAGAAGGCGTCATCCCCCATGATGGAGTAGGGCACATCTTGTGTGTCTTTGGGCAGGGGGCCTGGATCTGGGAAGCCCATGATGAGGTTGCGTTCCAGCCCCTCCTTGAGGTCACTGGCATTGTATACCTGAGCATCTGAGCATGAGCCATTGCCTGAAGCATCGATGTACATGAACTTGTAGTCAGCATCCACCATGGCGAAGAGGACGTTGCTGAAGAAGCCCTTGTAGTTGAAATAAGTGGACCCCGACTTGGCTGGAGGTTTGCAGGCCACGTGCTTGCCATCAATGGCTCCAACGGTGTGGGGGAAATTCCACCTCTGATACCACTGCTCTGCAACTTTCCTCCATCCTTCTTCAGTGGATGGGCACAGGAGGAGCTCCTCCAGGTATTCTTCGATGATGGCCTGCACCACTTCTCTGACCACAATGCGGATATTCCCTTTATGCATTGCGGATGCAGAATGGACGTGTTGGATACATTTTCTGCTCAAAAAGTTTTGAGCAGCTTAAAACTTTTTGAGTGGATGGAACCTCAGTCGACGGATGCTGAACAGATAGAGGGGATGAAAAACGGAGCCAGTGCGTACGGAACGGATGAATCGCGTTAACCAACGGATGGCAAGTGTTTCTCTCCATTTTACATCCTCTTTACATCCGTTGATGCAGTGTGACATGGGCTGTAGAGATTGCAGATTGATGGAGGACTGGATCCAAGAAAACAATGCAGTAAAAAAGCAACTTGGAAGCATATGTTCAAGTTACTTCTGTGTTTTGTATTTGTATTCTTCCTTACTCCTTCCTTCCTTCCTTCCTTCCTTCCTTCCTTCCTTCCTTCCTTCCTTCCTTCCTTCCTTCCTTCCTTCCTTCCTTCCTTCCTTTCCTTTCCTTTCCTTTCCTTTCCTTTCCTTTCCTTTCCTTTCCTTTCCTTTCTTTTCCTTTTTTTTCTTTCTCTGCATGGATTTGTGCTGCTGAAAATGCTTGGTTTTTGAGGAAGCTTGAATAGTTACCCTCATGCCAGAGGTTATCTTGTGTTATCTTTCCTTTTACATTTTCTTACCTACTTTCTCAAAGAGTTCCTCCCATGATGATTGCTTCAGCAATCCTTAATGTGTGCTTTCTTGACCTTTGTCTCTTTATCACTGGACTTATTTTTTTTATTAAAACACAAATGAAGCTTTAGAGAACATTTTAGGATACAGAGTACAATGATCAGTTTTCATAAAATGAGCTGGATTTTATGTTATTAGTTGGAAAGTCTGTAATGTGTTAAAATTCTGTCTCAATTTAATCTGCTATCCTATTTATCTATTGTTTGCTATCTCTTTCAGGAACAGATGTGGTTTTTTTTATATATAAATAGGTACTTGATAGGCCTATAACATTTATGCTACCTGCTGACATGTAAACAAATTGTTCATCCATTTCTAACCTAAAGAGCAATAAAATATTCTATAGATTTTTTCCTCCCTCATTTGTATAACAGAACCACCTCTTTAACCCTATCAAAATCCTCACACCAAAAAAAAATGTAATAATTAATCCCCATGGCAACAGTTTAGTAGTTTAGTACTTTAATAGTTATTTAAAAGCAACAACCATTATCATTATAGGAATGTGAAGTTTAGAGTTTTTCTTTATGTTCCAAGATAGCAAGGGGAGGTAGTAAATGTATATTTGTTCAGAAGTGTGTTTAAACTTTCATCAGTGCTTTCCAGATTACAAGCTTTCCAGCACTTTGTCAAAACCCAGGAGTTTGTCATGATAGAAAACTTCTCATATGGAAAACTTTGCTTCTTTCAGATCACAGAACTCAAACATGGAGAGGGGAGACGACAGGCCACTGAATACTTCTTAATTGGGGGCAGAGGGGCAGAAATACTCACTTTAGAAAAAAAAATTGTTCAGGTTTTAAAGCAAATTTACTAAACTGAGTTTCCAAAATGAATTCCTAAAGAAATTTGGAATTTAGACTAAATAAACAAATAAGAAATCTATATCATGAGAACCGAATAATTTTCTGAATCTAGAAGACAGGTTTTGCCATAACACTAAAACACTGAGGCTCTTTTTTCACATTATTAGTGAAATAACACAGACGTGCGCTAAGCTTGGTGTTAATTTTGTTTAATGGTGTTTTTTGTGGATTGATGTTGGTAAATCTGATTGTCAGTTACTACTTCAATACTTCAAGCAAATCCAGAAATCTGGAAATCAGGTTATGTTGTATAGATATAAAACCATTGAAATGACTTCAGAGCATATTATAAATTGAACTAAATGCTATGAACCTGAAAAGGGAATGCAATATAGACCTGATAGTTCTTTGTAACACTCAAGTCTTGTCTTAGCATTTGAAATTTGCCAAAATTCTTGGGTTGTGTTTGCTTGTATGTATAGATATGGAGATATTGAACAGCACACACTCCCCTAGAGAGACATTTCCTGAAGGTGGGCTCCAGCACAAGTCCAAAAACTTGGAAGACAAAACTTCTGGTCCTGGTGATGGACCCTGATTAGATCCTGCAACATTATCCTGGGACATGTATGTTCATCTTCATTCATGAGAGTATTAAGATAGCTTCCCTATACATAAATTTTGCATTCTTTGTAATGTGAATGTCTGATATGGTAAGGATTGCTACTTTTCTTTTCCTGATAGGGACTTTTTATTAGATGTTTAGTAGGAGCAGCCTTTGGAATTAAATATGTATGCTTTTAACTTCTTCCACATTCACTTCCTTGGGGAGTATATTCCATTGTCTTGAAGCTTACAGGAGATGGACTTTTATATGGTACTTAACAGCCAAGCTTCTGGAAGTGGAGGATTTTCAGAAGGCTGTCTGAAAACTTGTAAACCTGCTTAGTTAATGTGAGAAGCTGTCCCACATATAAATAAGTCCTCAAACTCTAAAGAATAGCTTTAGTGCCTTAAATTGTGCAAGTATATAGTGCAACTGATGACCCATGCAGATTGTTTAGCCCAGAAATTAAATACCTAGCATCTTTCAGAAACCTGCAATCTCACAACACTTTTCAAAAGTAGAGCCATATAATGCACTGCAGTAGTTAAGACAAGTTGTAATCAAGTCATGAATTTTTGTTTCTAAGTCTCATTGACTTAGTTAGTACAGTAACCACAGTTGTACAGCAATCCAGTCAGGTGGAATGTAAAGAATACTCCCAAACTGTGGGGAATATAATTACAGTATATCCTGAACAAGCTTCACCTCAGCCTCAGAGTTTAACTTTTTTCTTTCCAACAGAACTTCCATCTTGTCTTAGATTTAATTTCAGCTTCTTCCTCACCCAACCAAATGTCAAGGTTAGGCAATGTACAAAGGAGATGATTATCTCTTTCAAATTTTTAAAAAATGGAACAATAAAAAGGAATGTTATTAGCATATTGAAAACATTCCATTGTAAAGCTTCCAACACAAAAGACAAGAGAAAATCCTATAGAACATAAATCAAATAGTTCCCAAGCACATTTTCCTATGCCAAGAAAGACTAGAACCATTTATAAAATGATTTTATGCTACTTTTTGAAGTACAGTGTGCCAATCTAAAGCCAAATTCACATTGCACATCCAGACATAAGTTACACAAAGCTTTTTTCAAACACTTATGGGTAAATTTGTCCATTATATCTTTTCTTGTGTTTTCTTCTTTTCTTTTCTCCCCTTCTGCTTCTTTCAAATAGAGCAAGCATACTCAGTGTTTTTCTAACTCATCATATTGTCATATGACACCCCAAGTTTGCTGCTTGCCAATTATTGCCTCAAAGGAGTAGTCTGCCTTTATTTGTTCCAGACTGCTTGATAGATTTTTCTGGCAGCTAATCAAATTCTTATCATCTATCTCAAATACACAATTTGAAGAAGTCAAGCTTTGTTTTCTCAGTTGTTTCAGTTTCTTCTCATTGTCTTATGCTGACACTGGTTTAAAATTGTAGTCTTTCTTCTCATTGAAATGTATTTATCCTCCATGATAAATTTGTCAGTGCCTTTCTCCCCAGCATCAATGTTCTCTCTACACAAACATTAGTAAAAGAACTCAGAAAATAAAATGTTCACCTTCAACACAACAATGTATTTAGAGCAGGGGTGGGATTCTACCAGTTCGCACCTATTCTCTAGAACCGGTTGCTAATATTCTAAGCAGTTGTTAGAAGAAATTTACTGGCCTAATCCTGTAAGGAAGGCAGGAAGGAAACATTCTAGTGTTGCTTATGGAAACTCTCTATTAACCCTTATTACATTCTTGGCAGAACTAGACTTCCTGTTTCAGAAACTTCTCTGGAGTTTTTCCCTTCCTTTGCTGATACTTTGCTTGTGTGGAGTGACCATTCAAAGTTACAATGGCACTGAAAAATGTGACTTATGACCATTTTTCACATTTACGACTGTAGCAGCATTCCCACAGTCATGAGAGGCTAGGCAAGGAGATGCGTGCCTCAATGTGAGGGATATTGAATTGATCATGCCCAGCCAATAACATGACCACCAAGCCACATCCATCCAGTCACATGACCACCAAGCCATGCCCACTAGGTAAGCCATGTACACAGAACTGGTTGTTAAAAAATTTGAATCCCACCCTTGATTTAGAGATGTCTATTAGGTTTTTTTTCTTTTTCCTGTATGTTCTTTCTCATCCATATGTCATTAAATCTAGCATATTATTTTACTTTAAATATTTTTCAATATTTTAGATTCTTTATAATTAATCGTAAAATCTTATTTTCAAACTTATCTGAACCATTAGTCTGAAACTTTCTTAAGCTAATGTTTTAATTTTTCACCGTTTCTTCCAAAACAACAACAATAACAAAGCCTGAAACTTACAAAAAAAATTCACGAAGGATTGAAACTCAACCAGTGCTGCAAAACCTGTTGATCTAAAGGTTGTTAATAGCTGAAAAGCCATTGACAAGCTATTTCCAATAGTGATTAGAAAAGAAAGTACATGTGAATCCAATGTCCTTTTAAAAGCATTGATTGCGGTTTGAGCAAAATTGACATTCTCTCATTCCCCCAAACCTTTAAACTCTCCAGAGAATGCTGTCTCAAAGAAAGAACTGTCCCCATAAGAGGCCAAATTTGCACTGTAACTTCTTAAGCACCACTTCTCTTGAGAATGAAATGCACTGTATGAAAAGATACCACATCTGTTTTAGAAAGTGTTGTGTTTCATTGTTATGAGCTACATGAAAGGATAATGTACCTTTGGTTAATACATTCTACTTTTAGAAGCTAGGTGAACAGAGTAATAAATTAATGTCAGTGTCAAGCTCCATTAGTCATGAAGGTAATTATCTGATTCATCAAATAACACTTGATTTTGACTCTACTTTCTTTACAAAAAATAGCGAAGAACACCAGCATCTAGGTTAACGAAACAAATTTTCTATGCCAATTTATGTAGAAGGTCACTGAATTCATATGCCATGTTTGCTAAATAGGGAAAATATTTCATCAGACAATATTGTAGGAACTATACAGATAACTAAAAATCAATTTATAAATATTTCCAGAAGTTTCCAGTACTTATATAGATAGAAAAAAGAAAAAAGAAAAATTCATTATTAAAAAATCTTTCAGGACCAGCTCCTTGCCTAACTGATGATCACAAGCCATGGTCATCCTCATCTTCAAAAGACCCCAGCCTAGTTGAAATTAAAGACCAATTTTCTTTTGCTGCGTCACCTATAAAGTCATGGAATCAATTATTAACCAATTCATTATCCTCCACTTAGAGACAAACAACCTACTCTCCAATAAACAATTTGGTTTCAGGAAAAAAACTATCCTGTAATCTGCAACTCTTACACTGCAAAAACATATAGACTACACAACTCGATCAGGGCAAAGCAATAGACGCAATCTACATAAACCTCTGTAAAGCCTTTGATTCAGTAGTACACGACAAACTACTAAAACTAAAATTTTATGGTATCTCTGGACAACTGCATAACTGGATAGAAGCATTCCTGTCAAACAGACAACAAATGGTCAAAATTAGGAGTGTCCTATCAAATTCTGTACCTGTCAATAGTGGTGTCCCCCAAGGCAGTGTTCTAGGACCAACTCTCTTCATACTCTACATAAATGACCTCTGTGATCATATTAAGAGCAATATGCGTTCTTTTCACTGATAATGTAAAGCTGTTCAATACCACTGACAATACTGCTACCCTTCAGAAAGATCTTGACTAAGTATCAGAATGGTCAAACAAATGGCAACTTCAAATCTCAACAAATAAATGCTCTGTCTTACATATTGGCAAAAAAAAAAAATCAGAAAATAAAATACAAGCTGAATAGTCAAGATCTTGTTGATGATCCAAGCTCTGTAAAGGACCTTAGAATATTCATCTCTAATGATCTAAGTGCTAGAGCCAACTGTAACTACAAAGTCAAAAAGGCATTAGGAGTTGTTAACCTAATCCTACGTAGCTTTTTCTTTGGTAATATCACACTACTAACTAGAGCATACAAAACTTTTGCTAGACCAATACTCAAATGCAGCTCATTGGTCTGGAACCCACATTACATATCTGATATTAGCAGTTGAGAAAGTCCAGAAATATTTCACAAGAAGAGTTCTCCATTCCTCTTCTCATTGTAGAATACTTTATGCCATCAGACTTGAAATTCTAGACCTAGAAAATCTAGAAAACCTTGAATTATGCCATCTTTGGTCTGATCTAAGTATGGTATATAAAATCATACATTGCAATGTCCTACCTGTCAATGAATACTCAGCTTCAATCGTAACAACACAAGAGCATACAATAGATACAAACACAAGGTTAACTGCACCAAACTTGATTGCAACTTCAGCAACAGAGTGGTCAATGTCTGGAATACTCTATCTGACTGTGGTTTCTTCCCCAAACCCCAAAAACTTTAAGCTTGGACTTTCTATTATTGACCTCACTGCTTTCCTAAGAGGTCTGTAGAGGGCAGGCGTAAGTGCACCAACATGCCTACCATGCCTGTCCTATTGTTTCTTTTATTTTACTTCTATGTACCCATTTCATGTATTCATAACTATGTATATGCTTATACCTATTATCTTGTAAGCAATTGACAAATCAAATAAATAAAGAAATAAATTTTCTACAAAATAACAGTGCTTTGCTTACTTCATATCAAATTTTGTTTTATTTTACATACTAGAGACAGTGTCAACTATTATTTTTCTCCTGGGGAAGAAAACAATCAACAGTGATGTGCAAGGCACAATATTTTCTGTCATTGTAAACTATATTCTCCACACTAGCATAGATTATTCTTCTGTGGCAGGGAAGTTTGGTAACTACTGTCATTTGACAAAATGTTTCAATTTATCCATGCAATGACAACCATAAAGAATTCATAAGTTGTATAAACAAGAACAACAAAGAAACATTGATTTTAAAATCAATGGAAATTCATTTTTAGAATTCTTTTAAGAACAGAGCAACATAAGCATCTGCAAGGAGCAGGGAAAGTAATTATATGTATATGTCCAGAAACAAAGATGAAAAGGCTATTTTGCCCCATGACTTTGAAATATGTTTCTTTATTTTGGCATGGAAAAGTTGTCAAAACTTATGAACAACTGTGACAGTGTCAGAGTGCACGCAGTGTGGCTAGGTGAGACAACCCAGAAGCAAATACAGCACACAGAGGTTTGTATTTTAAATAATTGTTTATCTCTACAATAACTTTGCATACACGTACTAGACAAAGATCAATGAACCAGAAATCAGCTACATGGAGAGAGAGAAATAGGTCCCAACAAGACATCTCTTATAATACAACCCCTTAAAGTGGTAGCAGTCAAATAATCCTCCTGACTCATTACTACCATTGCATCATCATTACAGTATTACACATGACAACATCCGGTCAGCTATTAAATCATCATTACCCTGACAGACAGAGATCCTTGGCAATTTTAATTATACAAAACACTAATTGTTATGATTTCTGTCCAAAACTGCTCTTGTGGAATCTCTGAGTTGAACACAAGATTTAATTTTAATACAAGATATGTCGCTCATACAGAGCAAATAGTTTCGGGATAATATTATTTAGTTTTCCTAAAAAAGATTACATCTCTTTATTGACTTTAATGCAGCACCATGGTAAATAAAATGGCAAGCAACAATCATTTTTAAGTCAGTTCAATGTGTTTAATAAACATTTATGTGGAATTTTATCACTGCAAACCTCTATTGGCTTATATCACTGGCCAGTTCATACAGTGTGTTACAATTAAATGAGAAATGTAAATTGTGTATTTGTTATTATTATGTTTTTATTTGTTATTACAAATCAAAACAAAGCAAAAGACTGAATAGAGAATCTACCATTTTCATTTCAAATTACACATTTCTTGATAAATATATTGTTCAAAGAAAAGTACTCAAAGCACATGAAAAATCAATTCCCGGAATAGTGTCATGCATTTTTCAATCCCTTTATGCTGTTTTCCCAGTGTATTGACTTTCTGAAATAAGTTAACAGCACAAACTTTGTCAGTGGCACAAACATTCAAGATTATAGCAGAACTGTGTAATGATATTGTAAGTAAAACTTAAGGACTTACTTGTTTATTTTTTTACACCCCATGGACATGCTGCTGGTTTTCTTCATTTCTACTTCTACTATAATCTTATAGTAGATAGTCTTCTACTATTTCCCAAGCTCTCAACTGTGTATAGCATTGTTATTATTTCATTACTTGACTCCTATGTAAGCAAAATCAAAGTCAAAATCCTCACAGTACCAAAGCTGTTTTTTTTTTTCCTCTAAATTATCTGAAACATTTGACTCATCTTAAGCCCATGTCACACTGCACCAATGGATGCAAAGAGGATGTAAAACAGAGAAAAAAGCTTGCCATCTGTTGGTAAACGCGATGAATCTGTTGTGTACTCACTGCATATGTTTTTCATACTCTCTATCCATCCAGCATCCGTCTACTGTGATTTCATCCGCTCAAAAAGTTTTGAGTTGCACAAAACTTTTTGAGCGGATGAAGTATCCAACGCGTCCATTATACATCCACTACACGTACGGGGAATATCCGTTATACGTCCATCATCATCCGTTACGAGTCCACTATATCCGCTAGGCATCTGCTACACATCAGCGCAACTCAAATCTGCTCCAGCAGAAAATGGACACAGGGAGGAAGCGAAACGGTCGTGGAATGGACACACAGTGTCAGTAGCACGGACGTAGAAAGGATGAAAATGGATACAGCTCGGATATAAAGCATTATATTGGAAAAAACGTTCATATAGGGGACGTATCTTGGATATTTAGGATGTCTGGAGGATGCCTGGAGTATGTGGAAGGACACCTAGTGGAAAACCAACATTTCACATAAAAAGGGGGAGGAAATCACGTGGATCTCACTTTCAGTTGAGCAGTCCTGGTGTGCAGACCTCTTCAGCCTTGCTCTTGCTCTTGCTCTTCCACAGCATCCATTCTTCTCCACCATGGATCATAGCATGCTCCTTTTGGTAGCCGCCATCATTCAACACCAGAACCAAGCCCTCTACAAGCTCTTTCACCTTTTCTATGGGAAGAAAAGGAGGCAGCCAAGAAGTGTCTGGGTCCAACGATGGATCGGGAGAAGAGCGGAGTTTGGACTCTATGACAAGCTGATGGTGGAGCTGAGAAACGAAGACCCTCGTGCATTCCAGAACTTCATGAGGATGCCGCCAGCCATCTTTGATGAAGTTGTGGAGCATCTGAGACCCAGGTTCACCAAACAGAGCACCAACTTCTGTCCCAGACTGGACTCTGGACTTAAGGTGGCACTGACTCTGCGCCACCTGGCCTCCGGGACCATGTACAGAAACATGCAGTACGCCTGGAGGGTGCCACACAACACCATCAGCATTGTGGTCAGAGAAGTGGTGCAGGCCATCATCGAAGAATACCTGGAGGAGCTCGTCCAGTGCCCCTCCACTGAACAAGGCTGGAGGAAACTTGCAGAACAGTGGTATCATAAGTGGAACTTCCCCCATACCGTTGGAGCCATAGATGGCAAGCACGTGGCCTGCAAAGCTCCAATCAAGTCAGGGTCCACTTATTTCAACTACAAGGGCTTCTTCAGCATCATCCTCTTTGCCATGGTCAATACTGACTACAAGTTCATGTACATCAATGCTTCAGGCAACGGGTCAGCTTCAGATGCCCAGATATACAATGCCAGTGACCTCAAGTAGGGGCTGGAATGCAACCACATCATGGGCTTCCCAGATCCAGACCCCCTGCCCAATGACACACAAGATATGCCCTACTTCATCTTGGGGGATGACGCCTTCTCCCTCACAACCTACCTCATGAAGCCCTACACTTCCAGATGCCTCACCCGTGAAGAGAGGATCTTCAACTACAGGCTGTTCAGGGCAAGACGGGTGGTGGAGAACGCCTTTGGCATCCTGGCCAACAGGTTCCAGGTACTTCTCACCACCATGCAGCATCATCCATGGACCATGAGGAGGATCGTGGAAGCTTGCTGCATCCTGCACAATCTCATGCGCACCCGCTACCCAGTCTTGCAGAACAGGCTTGTGGACCTCCAATAAGGCAATGGGGACATGGAGCCTGGGGAATGGAGGCAAGGGCGAAAACCTGATAGACACTGTGGATGTACCAGGCCCTAACAGAGCTTCACGTGAAGGGAAGAAGCAGCGCAACCTCCTGAAACACTGATGAAACTCCCAGCTGGAGCAGTGGAGTGGCAAGAAAGGATGGTAGATGCTTAATGGATGCTTCCTTCAGCCTGTCTCATCACACTGATGAGATTGTGCCATGTATGTTGAGTGGCCTTACAATGAATAGGGCATTAATAAAGAGTTTTGTTTATGTTGAAATGTGTGGATGAATGATTAAATTGTTATTGATAATGAAGGGCCATAGGTGTGGCACCTGAGAAGGTGAACCATACAGTCTCACTATGTTTGCACTGGAGGCTTATCTATCCCACAGCTATAACCCACTACACAGCTATTACCCATCCCACAGGTATCCCTGCCCATCCCACAACTATTACCCATCCCACAGGTATCCCTGCCCATTCCATAAGCATGCAAAGACTTAACCATTTTCTAAAACTTTCCACCAAGACTTTATTAAGTAAAAGAAACGACCCAATGTGTGAAGCAAAGAAAACCTTTATTAATAACAGTAAAGTGTGGAACTTTATTTAAAAAGCAATAGGAACCAAGAAAAGTGTCCCAAGCAATGATAAAGTCAACAGGTAACAACTCAGTCTCTGGCAATGTTCTCAGTCACTCTGAGGCATGTCCATGGTCTCATGTGTAAAGGGGACAGGAACTGTGGAGGTGGCAGAAGCTGGAGTGCTGGTCTGAGGCGCCATTGGGATGCCTGGCCCAGAGAGAACAACAGGAGATGGTGTGTTCAGGAAGCTCTCAGAAAGCTGGCTCAACCCAGTGAGGTTGAGAAGCCCTTCATCCAGGACCTGGGATGTCAGGCACAAGACCAATGACAGATGTTCTGAGGCAGGGTTGGCTGTGGGATGGAAGAAGGAGGAGTGTAGTGGGGATGTCTGGTGTGCAGCTGGATGAGGTGAGGCATCTGTGGCATGCGAGGAAACATCTGTGGTGTCGGTGGCATCTGTGGCGTCTGTGGCATCGGTGGCATCAGTGGCATTAGTGGCATCAGTGGCATCAGTGGCATCTGTGATGTTGGTGGCATCTGTGGCATCGGTGGCATCGGTGACATCGGTGACATCGGTGACATCTGTGGCATCAGTGGCATCTGTGGCATCTGTGGCATCTGTGGCATCTGTGGCGTCTGTGGCCTCAGTGGTATCGGTGATATCGGTGGTATCGGTGATATCGGTGGCATCGGTAGCACCTGTGGCATGCGAGGAACCTGTGCCTGGACTCGGAAGGGCTGCCTGTGCTGCTGGAACTCCTGGTAGCCGTAGCCTTGGTAGGAGAGGGGTTGTTGAAAGCCTTGGAAGGGTTGTTACATCACCTGGGGTGGAGGAGCAGACCTGGAGTGGGTGGGAGCAGGTTCAGCTGGGCCTGGAGGGTGGTGCAGAAGATCTGTGATCCTCTCCTTTATCACCTGGTACTGGGGCTTGGGCATGTCCATGAGGGTCTGGGTCACATAGGTGATGAAGGGCTTGCGGTTTGAGGATGGAATCTTGAAGTGTACCAGCTGAGAGAGGAGATCTGCGCTGGTCTTGATGGTATCCCTTATCTCCAGCAGGACAGTGTGGCTCTGTCCCTCCGGTCTGCCTCTCTGCCTGCTTTCTGTGGAGGTGGAGCTGAGGGTGGGTGTGGGTTGGTCCCTGGTGGTTGCTGCTTCTTCTTGCTCCATGTGTCTGAGAGAATACTCCACATCCTCCGGCATAGGGTGTGCAGCTGTTGGAGGGGTCTCTGTCACGGGGCGCTCTGTGGAAACCTGCCCAGACACAGTCGCTGTCTCCTGGCCAGAAGAGGACTGGCTGTCTATGGTCTGCCTGAGAGTGAGGGTAGACAGAGGGACTGCTCCTCAGTGGCGACCTCACCCTCCATGAAGCTGCACTTTGCCATGACATAGGTCTCCCGGTTGGTGAGCTTGACCGCAGGCTGGCCAGACTTTTTCAGGTGCAGCTTCCCGTACCAGGTGTGCATATGCTTCCACCACCCGAGGAGGACATCTGAAGTGTAGCCCAGGCTCTCCGCCTTCTGTCTCCAAGCCGCCTGCTTCCGCTTGGTGTCTCGATAGAGCCTGTGGCCCTTCCTCCACATATACTCGTTCTCACACTCCAGCACCTCCTCCTCATGCTCCTCTGCGATGGAGTATTGCTTCCTCTCTCCCTTCTCCTTCTTCTTGCCTTGCCTCTTCCTCCCTCTGGCAGGGCCTTCATCATCAGGGCTTTCAGGGCTTTGGGGCTGTTCCACCACAGCAGCAGCAGGAGAAGCAGCAGGAGAAGCAGCAGGAGAAGCAGAACCAGCACCAGCAGCAGGAGAAGCAGCAGCAGCAGGAGAAGCAGCAGCAGCAGCAGAAGCAGCAGCAGCAGCAGAAGCAGCAGCAACAGCAGCAGAGTCAGCGGCATGGGATGGGATGGTGGATCTATCCCTCTTGCCAGGGCTGGCAGAAGATGGCACAGGCTTCCTCTTCTTCCCCATGGTCTCTGATGAAGATGTCTGAGGCAGCAGGTCTTTCCTCTGAATGGTGACCTGCTTGCGAGCTGCCTCCTTTTATATCCGTGGGGCTGACACAATGCATCCTCCCCGCATGTGCAGTGATCCGCTAAGCATCCGCTACGCATCCTCTATGCATCCGCTATGCATCCGCGTCATCCGCTACGCATCTGCTCTGCATCCGCTACACATCCGCTATGCATCCGCTCTTTCCGCTATGCGTCCGCTTCGCAATTCTCCCCCGGAAGCCCTTCGGACGTGCCATCCACTTCCATCCACTTTCATCTGCTAGGCTTCCATTGAGCATCCATTTTACATTTGCGATACGTCCTCCCCCCCGTCCATTCTTTTTTGTTCTCTTTATGCAAATTTGGGGCACTTTTGAGAGCGGATAACAACGGATGGAAAATTTGCTTGTCCGCTGTGTCCTTTTTACATACGTTTTGCATCCGTCGGGCGATGTGACCTGGCCTTTACTTTAGCTAGCCCATTAATTAACTGTCATTAAGTTGGTATTGAATCTTGCTGATCGCATAGATAGTCCATGATCTCCTGGCTCTTTAGGTTTTCCAACAAGCACCTATCACTGCTGTCATCATCTACTTTGCTACTAGTGGTTTTGTTTTCCCTCTTCCATTTTTACCAGCATTATAGGCTCCTTGAAAGAGAGAGCCAACCTAAAACTAAGGAGACATTTCATGATAGTGGGAACAATTAATCAGAGGAATGGATTGCCTCCAGAAGTTGTGGGTGCTCTATCACTGGAGGTTTTTAAGAGTAGATTGGACAGCCATTTATCAGGAATGCTATGAGGTCTTTCTGTTTGAGCAGGTTAGAAGACCTCCCAGGTCCCTTCCAATTCTGTTATACTCTTTTAGTGTAATGTCTTAGTATGTCTCCAGAATATGATAATCTGAACCAGATCATGCACTCACGTATGCAGTGAGAAATCTGAATGGATTTGTTTTATAATACATTTGTTTGTCTTCTTGATTATCTATGGTATTCTCAGGACTCTTCTCAAAAGCCAAAATTCAGAACTGTCAATACTTAAAAAAAACACGTACTTTTTCTTTTCTTTTTTTTTAAAAAATAAATTTAAATAAAACAAACCAACAACACATACATAAATGAAAGAGAAAAAGAAGAAAATAGAAAGAAAAAAATAGAAAACAATTAAAAACATTCTCATCTTCAACAGTTTGTAAGACCTCTTTTTTATCCTTATTTTATGCCATATACACACACCTAATCCTAACATATATCTATGTATCACTACTATGGGTTTATCCTATCCTCTTTTGCCTTTTAGTGTGAAGTCTATCTTTGGTCTATCCATTTGTATCAGCAGTTCCAGCTGTTGTAGTATACTGAAGTGTCTTTATTTTTTAATGCCAAAATTAATTTGTCCATTTCTGCACAACTTGAATTTTTTTGAATTTTCATCTCCTCTGATGGAACATGAGGCTGCTTCTAAGATTGTGCAAGAGCCAATCTGGCCACTGTCAAAATGTGTATTATTATATATTTCACTTTTTTGGATATTTGTTTATCAAAGATCCCTAACAGAAAGGACTCTGGTTTGAATTCGATCTGTTCTCTTGTAATTTCTTCCAGCGAATTTCTAATTTTCTGCCAATATTTTTGAGCTTCTGTACAGGACCACCATATATGGAAAAAAGTTCCCTCTTTGTTTTGCATTTCCAGCAATTCAGACTCATATTGGGGTGCATCTTCGCTAATCTTGAAGGAGTAAGGTGCCACCTATAAAACATTTTATAGGCATTTTCTTTGTATGCTACCGATTTTGTAATTTTATTATTTCTACCCCAGACCTTTTCCCATTCTGTTATGGTGATGCTATGTCCTATATTCCTACTCAAGGCTATCGTGTTCCCTTTTACAATTTCTTCTTCTAATTCTACTTCTAATAAATAATTATACAATTTTGTTATGGTTTTTTTGCCTGATCCTAACAAAATTTTATCTAATTGCTGGAGTTTATTGTTAATTCTAAATTCTATTCTTGTCCTGCTTATATCTACTTTGAATTTTAAGATATGCTCACTGATCAATTTTTAGTTCCCGCTCTTGAAGTTCTTGCCACAATTTCAAATTTCCTTGTGTATCCAATAGGTCCTTATATTTAATCATTTTAGTGATATCCAGATTATTTGGGTGAATCATCGCCTCCATTGTTGAAATCCAAATTGGTATTTTTAAATAGTGTTTTTTTCCGTATTTTCTTCCAATTAGTTAATAATGAGTCTCTGATTAGGTGTCTGTGAAAATATTTCTGGCTAGTTTTCCCTACATCCCATAAAAAAGCATGCCACCCCCTCTGCAAGTCATGGCCTTCTAAGAATAACATTATCTTATTGGTTAAATTCACCCATTCCTTCAACCATACTAAAGAGGCTGCACTGTAATACAACTCCCAATTTGGAAGTGCCAGCCCTCCTCTGCTCTTCATATCCTGCATTGTCTTTAAATTTATTTAGTTTTTTTCCCTTGCCATTTTACAGTTATTTTATTAAGTTCTTCAAAAAAAAAAATTGTGTACTTGATTGGGATCGTCTGAAATATATATAGGAATTTTGGAAGAATATTCATTTTAATAGCAGCAATCCTGCCTAATGATGAAAGTTTCAGCTTGCCCATGTTTCTAAATCCTTCTTTACCTGTTGCATCAATTTATCATAATTATTTTCCTTAAGTGTCTTACAATGTGCTGTCAACCATATTCCTAAGTATTTAACTTTCTTTTATCACTTGTATTCCCATAACTTCTTCTAGTTCTATTTTCTGTTTTTCTGTTAAATTTTTAATCATTAATTTAGTTTTTTTCCTATTAATTTTAAGTCCTACTACTGCTCCAAATTCTTCCAATTCATTCATCAATTTTTGTCCTCTTTCTCTTGGTTCCTCAATGAAAAAAATTATATCATCCGCAAACAGTTGCAACTTATATTCTTCTTTCTTAACTTTTAATCCTTTTATGTCTGGGTTCTGTCTAATTCGCATTAGTAATGCTTCTAATGATAATATGAAGAGCAGGGGTGAGAATGGGCAGCCCTGTCTGACTCCTTTTTCTATTTTTATTGGGCGATTATATTCTCTGTTTATTATAATATTAGCCTGTTGTGTATCATAAATGGTTGTTATAATATTTTCAAATTTGGTGCCTAAATTCATATTATAAATTTTTTGGGTTAAAAATTGCCAATTTAAATTATCGAAGGCCTTCTCTGCATCTAAAAACATAAGTGCAATTTGTTTTTTGGGATGGGCTTCATAAAATTCTAAGACATCTAGTACTTTTCTTAAGTTGTACCTGATTTGTCTGGTCGGGAGAAATCCATTTTGATCTTCATATATATGCTCAGTTAACATTCTTTTTAGTCTACTTGCTATCATAGAAGTGAATATTTTGTAATCAGCATTTAACAGTGAAATTGGACTATAATTATGTATATATCAGGGATCTGAATCCTTCTTTGGGAACAGTGAAATCAATGCCCCCCTCCATGAGTCCAGCATCCTGGCTGCCAATAAGACGTCATTAAAAACTTCCACCATAAGAGGTCCTATTTGTTCTGCTATTGCCTTGTACAGCTCCCCTGGAATCCTATCTGGCCCCGGGGATTTATTGTTTTTTTGGTTCTCTATTGCTGATTTCAATTCAAACCAAGTAATATCTTTGTTTAAAAATTCTTCCATTTCTTCCCCAATTGCTTTATCCTTCACTCCATCTAAATAGTTTCTTATTCTATCTTCATTAACTTCCTCCTTTTTATAAAACTCTTCAAAATACTTATGGACAATTTCTTTCTTTCTTTTTTTTTTGTTCTATCTCCTGTTGTATATCCTCCTTTCCATCTATTAGCTGGTATATCAATCTCTTTTCTTTCCTTTGTTTTAGTCTATCTGATAGCCATCTCCCTGGCTTATTAGCATGCTCAAAATAAGTTTGTCTAGTTATATTCAAATTTATAATCATTCTCTCTTGTTCTATTCAATTCAATTTATGTTTAGTTATTATTATCTGATTTTGCAATTTTGAATCCTTTGGGGTACTCTGTAATTGAGTTTCTAATTTCTTAATTTTTTGTTTTTATTTGTTTTGCTGGGCATATTTTTCCTTATTCCTTTTGGCGTTATAAGAGAGTGTTATACCTCTTATTACTGCCTTCATTGTATCCCAAATGTTTTGTTTTGTAGTTGCTCCATTATCATTTTCCTTTGAGAAATAATTTAATTCCTCCTTGAGTTTGTTGGTGTATTCTTTTTCTCTTATTAACTGCGTATTTAACATCCATCTTTTCTTGGGTTTTTCCCTACCCTTCCATATTATCTGAATTTGATTGTGATCTGCCCATTAATTAAGTAAAATTTCAATCCCTTTTATCTCATTTGCTCTTTCCCCATTCATCCATGCCATATCAATTCATGTCCATATTTGGTGAGGATTTGAATAGAATGTAAATTGTTTTTTCTCGGGATGTAATCTTCTCCATATATCAATCAAATTTAACTCCTTCATCATTTCCATACATATCTTGGGAAGCTCTCTTTTCCCCCCTTTGTTCTTCCCCCCATTACTGTGGTCTTTTTGACAATCAGCAATAGAATTAAAGTCTCCTATGATACAAATATTTCTTTTTTCCAATCCTACTATTTTTCCATAAAGATGCTGAAAAAACTCTTTTTGATCTCCGTTCGGGGCGTAGATTACCACTAAGAGAATTGGGATGACATCAATCCAGATCTGTAAAACCAGAGTTCTTCCTTCAGAATCTGACCATATTAAATCTGCTTTCAAATCCTCTTTAACATATGCTGCAATTCCTTTCTTTCTCCCCATGTCTGCTGGTATGGTAAATAGCTTCCCTAATTTCGGACATTCTAGGTATTTTTCATCTGTTTTCTTTATATGAGTTTTTTGTCGGCATATTATATCAGCATTTTGTTTGATTAGTTTAGCTATTATCCTTTTCCTTTTTATTGTCAAGTTTAAACCATTTATATTAATTGATAGGAGTTTCTTTTCTTCTTCCATTTAATTAATTCTGTTTCGCTCTTTGTCTTGTAATAGCTCCGGTCTCTCCTTTTGCCTGAAGATGTGTCCTACTTTCTTCTCTCTCCTGTTGTAGATGAGTATTTCCTTGATTTCCTAAAGTTCCATATCTGTTCTTATGATAGCCTTGATCTTCCTGGGAGTTTGTTTCCAGTTCATCCTTACTGCTCTGGTCTTCCAGACCTATCAATCACTCATAAAATTCCTGGGCCTTTTTCATGGAGTCTATTTTAATTTTCCTTTCATTCCAAAAAACTAACATCCCCTCTGGGATTAGCCATTTAAATACGATTCTTTTTTGATTTAGGTAAGCTGCTAAGAACTTGTAGTCTCGTCTTTATTCTCTTACTCTTCTTGGTATTTGTTTGAGAATCAAGACTTCTTTGCCTTTATATGTGATTGTTTCATCTCTTGACATCCTATATATGATATTCTGGACACTCCTTGCAAATCATATATGGACTTATCTTGGGTATTTGTGGCATCTCGCATAATTAGTGCAAATCCTGTAAACTTCATCAAACTCCCTTAAGATGTCATCTTTATTCTTTTCCAATAGTCTAGCTAGTATTCCTGCCATTAGTTGTTCCAGGTTTTCTTCTTTGGATTCCACTACATTTTGGAATCTCAAGTATGTAGCAGCCTTGTCTATCTCTAGGTAGACCAGTGTGTCCTCCATTTCTTTACTAACATTCTTTAATTCTTCATCTACCCTTTCTAATTTCCTTTTGGTTCGTTCAGTCCTTTTCTCTACCTGTTTTATTGTTGCTTCATTTTTCTCCATGGCCTGCTGTAATAATCCAACTTTGTCCTCTACTTTGGAGATATCTGCTTTCATTTCTGCTTTTAATTTCCCCATCTCCTCTTTTAGTTCATTGATATCTGCTCTCATCTTGTTATGGTTTTTCTTCATTGTTTCTTGAAGCTTCGTCATCTATTCCTGTAAAGTCAGCAAAATTGATTGCATGTTGGTATTCGAGATGTTAGCTTGTTTCTCCACTGGTAATGTTTCTTCTGCTTTTTCAAATTCAACTTTTTACTTCATGGAGTATAACAGGGGAAAAAATGTCTGCACAGTTCTCATGTTTGTATATTCCAACATCTGAATATCTTTTTCCAAGGCCTTTATTGTTACTCAGTCAAGCGCTAGTCTATGTTATATTTCTTGATCGCTGGTTCTTTTACTATTGAGTTGATCGCGAAAGGAAATGCTATCTGTCACTTCTGTATCTTCATTGTCAGTTGTAAGGTTGGGTTGCTATATATGTTGACATTCATTTGGTCTTATTTACATTTAATTTTAGTTCCATTATTTTAGTTCCATTATTTTTTGCTCTGTATTACTTGAGTTTCATTACTAGAGTTTTCATTCATTTGCATTTTCAGCTATCAGAGTAGTGCCATCAACATAGCACAGGTTATTTATGTTTTCTCATCCACTTTTAAGAATTATGTTTATCTTATTCTAATACAGCTTCCTTCAATATATTTCCAGATGCAGGTTGAATAAATAAAAAGAGTATATAGTCTGTCTTGCATACTGATATTTTTCATTGATAATACTCATTAATCAGTGGAAAACTTATGTATTTTTAATATAAGGGTTATTTTTATATACATGTGTGAAAATTTATGACAACTTTCCCTTTTCTCAAATTATACCAGTGAAATTATACCAAATTATGTGTTGGGTTTGTGGATACAACTGAGAATCTGAAATAAGATTTGAAAAAATTAATTCTGCATGTTGAAAAGAATAGGATATATTGGGACTAAGCAGCATTAATGTATAGATGGAAACCCACCAGTGGTGATTTTCAATTTTTTTTTTTACTACCAGTTCTGTGGGCATGGCTTGGTGGGCATGGCATGGCTTGGTGGGCATGGCATGGCTTGGTGGGCATGGCATGGCTTGGTGGGCATGGTTTGGTGGGCATGGCAGGGGAAGAATACTGTAAAATCTCCATTCCCTCCCCACTCCTGAGGAAAGGTTACTGTAAAATTTCCATTCCCTCCCCACCCCACTAATCTGTTTTCCAGCTCTGTTCTCCTGTGTAGACCCAGCCAATCAGCTGGGACTGAAAGGGAGGTGGAGAATAGAGGGGGACAGTCAGAGGTGGTATTTGCCAGTTTTCTGAACTACTCAAAATTTCCGCTACCAGTTCTCCAGAACTGGTCAGAACCTGCTGAATACTACCTCTGGAACCCATCTAAAAATGATCAACAGCAAATATTTTGAAGGATATGGAATGGGACTGAATTGTGACACTAAATTAGGTATTTTATTTTATATAGCTCCAAGATATTGGGAAGATATCAGGTTAAGGAGAGCTGTTCTAAATTTAAAACTCTGGAAGTAATTCTTCTTTTTCATATTTATTTTGGAATAGGCTGGATAAAGCACTAACATAATAAAATAGAAGCAATCATAAATGAAGGAAAGAAATAAAATACTATTGTTCTAGTATATAAAGTTATTTAAGGATTCTTATATTTCTTTGTTTTATTGTCATTGATTCCTTGAGGTGGGGTAGAAGAAAAGTTACAGACATTTGGTGTTCAAGTAGAGATAGTTGTTCCTATCCACTGGATTTCATTAGTCCAAGTTATTTTTGGAAAAAATAATGAGATCTAAATTTGAATCCTGAGGTGAGATACATGCTTTGCTGTATGTTAAAGAAGCAATGGATTTTTGACACATGTAAACAAAAATAGGATTTGAACTGGAATAAAATGTTGGACATAATAAAAGTTCAAAAACAAACCTTTGAGAAAACCATAGCAGAGAGTTTTTTTAATGTTTTTTTTTAATGTTTTGTTTTGTTGATTTTTATTTTTATTTTCCTAAATCCAGGTATTTGATTCATTTCACAAACCCAAATCTCACACTTTTAAATTTTGGTTTTTTATTTTTCAGATGGTTTTCCAATCAGATAAAAGCATAAAAAAATACCGATAAGATTGGTAAATTATTTTCTACAAATGGTCAAATCTTTTAATAAAATATTTAAATCAGGAAAATGCTTCCAAAATTGCATAGATTTTCTTCTGTAAATCTTTTTTTTAATCTTCAAAGTGATGTGAGAATGGCATGAGTTTAAAGATTAAATAATTGAAATTAACATTATTCATCCGTCACTGTAAGGTTCAAGTGAATATGGCATAAATATATTTTAAAAGTATGCTTCTATTTTTTCATGCTTCATTTCCCATATTTCTTGTATTCTGTACATTTTTACATATTATTTTTTTAAAAAAATATTCTTTGAATATTTATGTTTTATTCACCCCATTGAACAGCTTATGTACAAAGATTGTAAAAAATGGAACAACTTGTACCATATGAAATCAATTAAAAACACAGAATATACCCATATTTTTTGCACTGTCACATACTCCAAAATTTAAGATGCACCTAGCTTTTGGGAAAGAAAGCAAGGAAAAAATTCTGCCTCTGCCTCCCAGCATCCATTGGTATTCATCTGGCTAGTGTCTTTCCAGCAAATAGCAAGCCTGGTCAGCTTTAGCACTTTATCACAGCCTGATTTAGCCCAAGTAACTGATTGGCAGTTGGATTGGCCTCCCAGAATACTATTGATTACCTGTTCCAGGCTGCATGAATTTCCATTGCCCATTACTGCCATTGCCGCTGTCTATCACTGCCTCCATGCATTCCGTTTTCAGCCTCAGTGTATTCCGGTTTTGGCCCATTCCAGGTAGCGGGGACTGCTGCCACTGATCACTGCCACCATCAAATGGTGGCGAATGGTGGCAGAGAGTGCAGTGGTGGCAAGTAGCAGCAATAGGCAGCAGCAAGCAGTAATGATAGCGGCTGGAACAGGCCAAGAATAGGACACGTGGAGGCTGAAAACGGGGTGTGCAGAGGCCAAAAATGGCTGAAGAGTGAGGGCCAGCAAGTGGGTGGGGCTTTGGCCCATTCACTCTAAAAGATACACAGACATTTCCACCCACTTTTTTGGAGGGGAAAGGAGCATCTTATAGTGCGAAAAATACGGTAGTATAACAAGTATTGTTTAGTGATGAGAGTGTTTGACTTCTGAGTTCAAATTTCCTCATTCAAGAAGCTCCTGCAATAATCTAAATTCTGAGGATTATGTTGACACTCAGAATTGAGGTGACATTTGCACACTTAAGCCATTCAGTGGAAATGTAAAATGTAATGCATATTTAGCTGCCAATCTTTAAATCCAGAAAAATCAAGTAATGTAGAATCTGTTACTATTTTGGAGCTGAGCAAAGAGTGTTTTATGTTGTGCATCAGTATGTGTGTGAGAGAGAAAGTGTGTGTGTGTGTGTGTGTGTGTGTGTGTGTGTGTGTGTGTGTGAAATTATTTCCCCTCCTACCTTCTGTTACTGCTGTCTGCATATTATTCATCACCTGATATGCAGGGTTATTTTTCTTTTTAGTACTATATGGCTTTTGAATATTGCAATAGTTTTTCATACTGACTTAAGTTATGCAGACCAGTTAGGGTTATATATTATTATGGTTTGATAAAACATGAACATGGGAAGTGCAATGTGCTACAAAACCAGGATGTTGTCATGAAGCACTATTGGAACAAGGGCAGTGATTTAAACCTCAATATCCCTTCCATAGAACATGTGCTTGTCTGGTAGTCTTCCAACATTTCAGTATGGCATTTCCAAGCATTGCTACATTAGTCTTTTGAAATGAAAATCCCAGGTTTTGTTACTTGAATATGTGAAAATGCATACACATATGTGACTGCTTGCATATATGTATGCATGCATACATGCACCCACACATATACACACAGTTTCTATTCCAGGACTTAAATTTTTGAGGAAGATGCAAAAAGCAATACCATTCTATTTAATACAAATTAATGCATGCATATGCTAAACACAACTTTAAAATATGGCAAGTGGATCATTTTTATTTATAAATAAATAATAAGATTCAGAAGGGCACATGGCTTTTTAAAATAGTTCAGGATCATCCAAACCACTGCCACTTTACTTGACCTTCAAGGTTTTGTCACCTCAGTGTTGATAATAGCATCATTGAATCTGCCTTGGTTATTTTCATAGACCTAGTTCCATATAGATCTTGCTCTAAGAAATTTCAAGGGGGCGGGGGTAAATACGATGGAAGAGGGGAAATCAATTGAAGCCAAGAGATAACAAACTCTATAGTTCATTATATTCCATGTATAAAACACTTTTAAAGAAAGTTTCATATTAACACACCATCATATTTTTAAAACATTTTTGCACATTTTCTAACTTAATATAACTTTAAAAGCATTGCTCAAAACTGTGAGATGTATTCTTTGAATTAATTAAATTATACCCAGTAAACATTATAGAAAAGTAGTTTCTATCCAATGTTATCTTTTCATTAAATCCCACCCCATAATCAAATACATTTTTATATAACAGGAGGGGAGGTAGATTTTTTCCCTTAATTGTAATAAAATGGACACATCATAAAGTACTTTATTGGTTCCTATAAATGTTTGTTCTCTACTACATAGCGTGAAACCACTGGTGAATTCTTCTATAAGTAGTAACAATAAATACAATTAAGATGAAAAATAAATAAAGCCTGACTCAGTACTATGTATAGAGTTTCCAATCATTTATCACTGATCAAATGGTTCAGGCAGTATCTGGTAACACCAGTTACCAGTTTGAAAGTAAGAGTCAACTGTATTTAACCTTCCCTTCAAGGCAATTTGATCAAAGTTGCTTTTTCAGGAACGACATTCCAGGCAGAAAATTCAAAGCAGTTATATCATCTTCATTTCATATCAGCAAAATGTGATTCTTAGCCAGCACATTTTATTTTTAATGCATTGTTTTAAATTACTGTAAAATATCCATCAAAGCATTGGTTGAAAAAGCAGTGTATATCTTTAAAAAAAAAATCAAATATGAAATATTTATGTTGAAGCCTGCTTCTAACTATGCATCATAACAAGGCTTATCTTTGGCTTAAGCACTTCCAGATAGTTAATATCTAGCACTACCAGTCAAAAGCCATTCTGTACCTTCTTCATCCTTTCTTGATTAGATTTTCTATTATTTTTTTCAAAATGAAGAGGCTACTAGGAAGTTGCATGTTATATGCAAAAAGGTATTATTGGAGCATTGCTACAGCTCTTAATAGTTAGGGATCACTCTGGATAGGGGCCTAACATATAAGCAGTACTGTACCAATATTAAACTGAAGGTCAGTGAAGAAATAGCTTTCTCAGGAAATTAATGAGCTCTACCTAGGGTGCCAAACCAAGGGTCCTTAAGACAACAGCTTTAGCTCTTTGCTATTTGGCAGGCAGCTACGCCTGCTGTCTGCTATAAATCAGCACATGCTGAGAAAGTAGATGTTGCTCTGAATGAAGCTTGCAGAATTATTACTGGATGCCTTAAATCTACGCCTCTAAATAAGATCTACCAGCTAGTTGGCCTTGCCCTGCTTGCTCTTTGCAAAGAAGCAGGAGCATACAGAGAGAGGCTCAAGTCAACAATATCTAGACAACACCCTCTTTATGGCCTACAACCAGCTCATCAGAGATTTAAATCTGGGAAAAGCTTATTTAGGTTGATGGAAGATGTTGAATAATTTGAAAGCAGAGTAGATGCATGGAAAGCTACAAAGAATCAACACTGGATGGAACTAATGGAGGCACTGGCAACTGGGTCTGGAGAAAGCTGGGAAGTATGGAAAATCATTGAATAGACCACATATGGGTACAAGAAGATCCAGAGACATTCTGAACAAACGGGACTATCTGGTGGCTTCTGACCTTTGCTATTGTGTATTATGCAGACAACAACACATAAGTATACTGCACTTTGTGTCCTGATCAGTGTACACTTGAAGCCCTCATGGCAGTGTGACAGAACACAATGTTGCTAGTTTCTGGGCAAGATTTGTTTAACCTGAACATATTTTAAACTTGTATTTTATATAGAGAGTAGGGTAGGAATAGGAATAGGAATAGGAACAGGAGAGAAGAGAAAAGGAGAGAAGAGAAGAGAAGAGAAGAGAAGAGAAGAGAAGAGAAGAGAAG